>CM038677.1:159959683-160568836 GCA_021605205.1 Aegilops longissima
ATGTCATCCACTCATTGGATGAAGGCGCCTATGATACGTCGACACGTGGCACGACCCAATAGAGGCCCATTCTTGTGAAAAGGCCGGCCCGTTTGACTTGGTCAAAAGGTGGCGGGCCGGCCCATGGAAAGCCTGTTAACGGCCTGTTCGCATATAGCCCATTTACAGCCCGCTAACCCAAGGCCTGTTACGCCCTATACGAATTAGGCCCAATAGCGTCATCTGGGCCATCCAATATGACTCCAGCCCATTTTCACTTCTGGCCCATGTATGGCCCATGACGTCTTTCGGCCCATATGAGGCCCTATGTAACTCTTGGCCTATTAACGACCCATGGTGAAACTGGCCCGCAATGAATAGTGTATCACTTTACACCCATTAACAGTCCGTGGTGAAACTGGCCCGTAATGAATAGTGTATCACTTTATACCCATTAAGGGCCTTTATTCAGTTGGGCCGTTTCCAACCCCTTGTTATTTTTCGGCCTTCTCGTAGCCCATTTATTCTTGGGCTCATTTCAAGATTCGCTTACTTATGGCCCGTTCTCGTCATTTTCGCTTGTGGTGAAATTCAGCCCGTGGTTCTGATCGGCCCGTTTGTGGTCCGTTAATACGTTGGGCCGTTTTCATAGCGTCATCAAATACGGCCTATTAACGATGGCCCGTTATGGTCGGCCCATGAACGGACGATTCCAACTCTAGCCTGTTTACGACCATAATGCGGCCTGTTATTGGCCCATGTTTGGCCAATCGATCATTCGGCCCGTATAAGGCCCATTGATGATATGACCCGTAGAAGGCCCATTGTTTCTACGGCCCGTAGAAGGCCCATTGTTTCTACGACCCATAGAAGGCCTACTATTTCACGGCCCGTAGAAGGCCCATCGCTCTCGACCCATAGGAGGCCCGGTGTCACTCTGATAAATATTAGCCCATGGTTATTGTGGCCTAGTTTTAAAAATAGGTTATTGCAGCCACTAGCAAACCGCGGAAAAGAAGCGCACTAACTACAAGCAAACAAATAAACAAGACAACAAGGAAATAAATAAGCAAGCAACTTATGCTAGGCTATCACGGCTATTACACATATTACATCCACTGGGCATCAAAGTTCGCCACCAGTGCAAATATAGGGAACAAAGCAAGATATAAACGCGCAGACAAAACAAGTCCAGAACAGAAACCACTTCAGAAGAGTTCAAGAAACAATATCCTGGGTACCCATAATGTTGGCAAGATGCTTAGCAAGCTTATTAACTTTCTCTTGTTTGGCGCTTAAATCCTCCAGCGCTTGTTGTTGCACAAGAAAGTACGCATCTGAATTCTGCAGGGACTTCCTCAGTCCTTCGGCTTCCTGCCAAAGACAATCGATCGATGCCTTTCAGCTTGTAGCTGAGACTGAAAAAGCGGAAGTGATTTAGGCAGCGAGTTTGAAGAGCTTGTGCCAGCGGTACTGGCCAGTAACTCGAACACTACATCAACGCAGGACTGTGGGGTTTTCTCACTGTCTACAAGATCGTTTTTATCACCTTTATTGGAGACCAACTGGGTTGTCTCACTATCTTGAACCTTATCTGCATTACTTTCTCTACCATTGCATAATGGGGTGCTCTTCTCCAATATTCTGTTTGCATACTACAAGAGAAACAAGCAGACACATCACATGTTTAGCTTGTAGTATACGAAACTCATTTTGGTAAACCGATTCAGTAGTAAGGTGGACAGGATAACAACATGAAACAAACATATATCTATGTACTATGGTCATTGTATTGTCCATATCATTCTAGTTTATGTTCCCTAATCAAGATAGAGACACAGATTCAACTCATATATTTTTAAGACACAAAGAAAGCATAGACAGAATATAAGTGTGAGAAACTACACAACATTGGCAGCACTTGTAATGTGCATCACATGAGAACATAACTGTTTATACAACTTAAACTGAAATCAACATAGAGCAAGAAGTTAGAACAGCAATCCAGTTAAAGAAATAGGTTTAAAACATACTGTTGCACCATTGGAGTTTCAATTGGATCCTTCAAATTCAAAAGTAGTTGGTATGAGTAAATACAAGTGATGCAACAAGAAAGGAGTATGGACCATAGCTACGAATCGACACGAGAACAGTTGCTCTTACGCTTTAAACGTGGAGTTTGGGTTAGCTGTGGTGGTCTTCGTGCTTTGGGCAATCGTAGTAGCTTTACAAACTGCTCTTGTGGGGGTACTCTGTGGTGGACATGGTGCTTTGTCAACTATAAGTGGGTTACTATCCGCTGGGGTTGCGGTTAGATGGGTTGTAGCTGGTTCTCTGCCCAACGGTGTAAGTGTGCAATCTGGAAGAGTCTCGATTATGTGTGGTGGGGCTAGTTTGTGGGCCAGTACAACCATGGTTCTATCTGCATCGACGGGTAGCACTGTCTTTTGTGAAGAACGGGTTTTTGCTCCCTTAGATACTGCCATCACCCCCTCCAATTCAAATGGCTGATAAACAAGAAAAGAAATTGAATGTACAAACATTGTATGATAGACAGATGTGGTAATTCACATATATGTTGTATAACCAAACAGGACAACATGACACAATTTCACATATATGATGCCTAACTAAACAGGATAGCATGACACAGTTTCAGATATATGATGGATAACTTAACAGGATATAATGGCATAATTCAACATATGATGAGTACCTAAACAAGATGACATGACAAAACTATATGATGTCTTTCTAAAATAGGTTGGGATGAAATAATTCACATACATGTTGTCTAAGTATACAGGATGGCATGATATAATTGACATAATTGATTCATATACTAAGCAGCTGGCACTCGCATGTATGATCTCTAAACTAAGCAGATAGAATTAAATATTGTGCATATGATGTCTAAACTAAGCAATGCAAGACACCATATGCATCATATGAGAAATATAAACATTGCAACTTAGAGCATACACCTCGGTGGGATATAGGACTGGTCATCTGTCTCGAATCCTCCTCCGAGGAGCTCCTGTAACCATCGAGATATATGCTTCAACAGTACCATTGCTCGCTCTGAAGACCTTGTTTTCCTCCAGATTTTTCCATAACCGCTCAAATGGCTGATACACATGAAGAGTAGTTCAATATACATAGATTGTCGACAAATGGAATACGTAATGAAAAAAAGATGGCATGAGATAATTCACATATATGATGCCTGGCTCCATGGTGATGCATAATTCACATATATGATAACTGGCTGAAAAACATGGCATTGCATAATTCACATATCTGATATAGAAAGCAAACAGGAGGCATTCACACAAAGCATGTCTAATCTAAGCAGATGGCATGGCAATGCAAGACACCATATGCATGATATGAGCAATATAACCCAGCCAAGTTAGAGCATGCACCTTGGGGGTGGGATACGACTGGTCATCTCTCTCTGAATCCTCCTCTGAGGAGCTATCTGTAACCAGCAAGAAATCTGCATCGACAGGTAGCACTGACTGCTCAGAAGACCTTGTTTTCACTCCAGATTTTCCCATGACCGACTCAAATGGCTGATGCACAGGAAGAGTAGATGAATGTATAAACATTGTTGACAAATGGAATACATTATGGAAAAAATATGGCACGATACAATTCACATATACGATGACTGGCTCAACAGGATGGCATTGCATGATTCACGTATATGATGCCTGGCTAAAGAAGATGGCATTGCATAATTCCCATATACTCCCTCCGTTCCTGAATATTTGTCTTTTTAGAGATTTCAACTGGACTACCACATACAGATGTATATAGACATATTTTAGAGTGTAGATTCACTCATTTTGTTCCGTATGTAGTCACTTGTTGAAATCTCTAAAAAGACAAATATTTAGGAATGGTGGGAGTATGATATAGAAACCAAACAGGTGGCATTCACACAAAGCAAATCTAAACTAAGCTGATGACATATAAGATGTACTCCCTCCGTTTTTATTTAGTCCGCATATTAGCTTTGGTCAAAGTCAAGCTTTGTAAACTTTGACTAAGTTTAGTAACAAAAATATTAACATATGTAATAAAAAATCAATACCACTAGATTCATTATTGAATGTACTTTCACATCATATAGATTTGTTATGGTAAATGTTTATATATTTTCTATAAACTTGTCAAACTTTGCAAGTTTGACTTTAGTTAAACTAATATGCAGACTAAATAAAAGGAGGAGTATAATGTAAGCAATGCAAGGCGCCATATGCATGATATGACCAACATCAAGCATGCGAGGTTAGAGCAAACACCTCGGTAAACAGGCGTGGTCGGCTCCTTCAATCTCCATCGAGCAGTTATCTCCTCCGAATACAATCTAGAAATGCAGGAGAGGGGGGGCACTTCGCCCACCATGGAGCGTCGCATGACATTATATTCGCATGCAACGGTCTTCTCTTTTCTCTACATGTTCGAACGATTGTGTACAATATCGACATGCATAATAATAAAAATAGTTAGATTTTGTAAGGCCTAAAGGGTGCATGCAAAATCAAGAGTCGATGGTAGCAAACAGTGGATGGATCCAAAACTAATGATAGCGGGTAGATTATAGCTTCAGTTTAAAAGATAGACAATGGATCATCTATTGTTTGTTGCCCACCCAACATGAACCACATAGAAGACCCCAGATGAACCAGATAGTAGTAGATGATACTATTCGTTCTTTGGCTCGATATGAGACCCATGGGCAATTCAAAACTCAAGATTGAACGATAAAGTAGCTGGTAATAATAACCGATGTATAACGTAAGAAAACACGAAAGACTGCGACCTCTCTTCCGGAACTGTGTAGTCCTCAGGTTTATCTGCTCAGTCGATGATGGTAATGCAGTTGGAGTGGCTGCCGACAACGGGGAAGATGATCTGAGGCGGCGAAAGAAAGTCTACATGGGGATCTCTGCTGCAGTGAACGCTTCTGTCGATGGTGCACCTCAGGTGGGGTGGATGACGGCACGGCAGGAGCAGGACATAACACACAGAGTTTTCTTTTACGCCAATCTAAAAATGAAGTAAATCTGTAAGGGCTCCTTAGAATTGGAGGATTCTATAAACGAGGGACAGGAAAAACATAGGATTAGGATAGGAATGCATGTGCAAAACAGAGCATTTGGAAACATATGATTTCAGTCAACCTGGGTGTTTGGCTCACATGAATTGGAAGAACAGAGGAATGGAGAAACAAAGTGATGCGACGAGTGTACAACCTCTTTGGCATAGCCTTGTGGACCTCAAAGCATCATTGGGTTGGACGTGGAGGATGGTGATGATCTGGTGTGACTGTCGGAGGCGGGAAGAAGATCCGAGGCCTCTGGAAGCGGCGCCGAGGGTATCTGCTCGCTGTGATGGACGGTTCCGTCATTGGAGCAGCTCCGCTAAGGTGTACGGCGACGAGGCTGAAGCATGACAAGACGCATAACGTTAATCTGAAGTGGGACCCTAATATCATCGCAATAGATGATGTAAAATACATCACCAAAAGTGCTAGATGTAAACGCATCAGCCAGCGCCACGGCCGCTCGACAGAGATGTAAGTACTGTTCTCACGAACTTAATCAAGAAAATGAACTTCACAATCGAAACTGAATTTTACTGTCGAAACTGATTGAACTAGTAACAGAGCATTGCAATAGATGTTTAGGGCGTTCAAGCACTAGTAGCAGAGAAGCAGTGATCTAAATCAGCAGATGCTCGAGCAGGGATCGCACTAGCAGAGAGGAAGTTGTGCAGTAGCACCACGAGCGAGTGCTAAAGCAGCAACTCCTGTAGCTGTTGGAGGTCGTGCAGCAGCAGCAGTAGAAGCGCAAGCGAGAGCAAGAGCAGAGCAGCAGCACGAACGAAGCGAAAGCAGAGCAGCAGCGGCGACCGACAACAAGAACGAGAGCAGAGCGAAGCGAGAGCCGAAGCAGCTGCAGCTAGTGCCCTTGTGGAAGTCTCCGCCGAGGAAGCAACGACATGGGGGAGAGACGCCATGGATGATGTGGCCGGCGACGGCGCCATCGATGGAGACGCCATGTCTGCTTGGTATCGAGCACCGCCAGCCCCGTGAGATCGAATAAAAGATAAAATGCAGCGGTGAGTGCAGAACCTCCTTGGTGGCGCCGAGTTGGCCTCGACTTCATCGGAGGAATTGGTGAGGGTGCTGCGGTTCCGGTGGGGCAGGTCAAGACGGCGCTGTGGGGATTGAGGTGGCGCGATAGATGAGGCGAACATCGCGGCAGCTCCTTGGATGTGGAGGACGGGGCGGCTGATCCGGCGGGACGACGAGATCGACAACGGATCCTCATCTGGTGCGGTGGATGAGGGACGGCGAGCTGTTGCGGTGGACGACGTAGTCGGGGAAGAGTCTCCGGCTGGGCGGCGGTCGGGAGGCCGACGGAGGAGCGTGGGGTTTCGCGGGTTTTGGCGGCCTCGGTGTACGAATGGGGGGGCGAAGGGGGGGGGGAGCCAAGCTTAGGGACGCGCTTGTCCGAAATGTAGGGTAAGTTACTAGCGTACCCCCACCGGTTTTGACACCGCGATGTGGAGCTTCATTTCCGGCTGAGGGGTAGAAGGGGGATTTTGCGTGTCTGGGCTGCGGGAGTGATTTCGAATGAGGAGGGAGTTCTCGTGCGCGTCCAAATTTCGGGATAACAAGGCGCGGCGCGGGTTGAAGAAGCAGGAGTTTCAAAGCAGGTGAGACAAAATATAGTCGAGCTTGAAAATTTCGGGATAACAAGGTGCAGATTCCTTGTTCGGCAGAACAAACTTAACGTGTAAAAAAACAATTCATACATGACACAAGAGAGTCATGTCCCCTTTTACTATATTGCTATAGATGCCATTGAAAAAACTACAAGAAAAATGTACAAAAATCGGAGAACAAGATTACCTGCACATTACCAAATCGATTCGCACTTCCCTCAACAACAAAAAAACAAATCAATTCCCACCAAAGAAAGAGTAATGTCCCTTTTATATGATTACAGATGCCATGATCTCGAATTTCAATTTTGAATCCACGTTATGTTGAATTGAATATATCATTAGGTGACCTTGCGGTTTATAATTGATGTAGTCGTACATTTTGATCTTCCATCATATATGAACATTTTACTCCACCATGTGAACATATATATTGTCGTCTACCATATGGACTAAATTTGAATCAATTTTCCTTATTTGAATACGATTGTTGTCAAGTTATACAATAATTTAAATATTATCTTGATAACAAAAAGACATGCATATAGCAGTAATCATATTTCACTATGAACTACATGTACCATACGCTCTCCAATTCAAATATTTGTATCCATTTTATGTTGAATTCAAATCATAGTACATTATTGGTCTAGGTAGCTAGATGTTTGGGATAATCTAAACCCTGTTTTCATACGTATAATTTTTGGCTGAATTGGGACAAGTTTTGGTATAAGCCTCTTGCAAAACCGAGATTCTCTCAACAAGCCTCGTGGTTCCGAGAGGAACATGTCACCTTTTGTGCTTAAACGATATCGCTGCCTCCCCTGATTTTATTTACAGAGGCAACATAGAACTATATGAGTGCCCTGTTAAATTTTGGAATTATTTCAGGTTCATTTGGCCTTTTATACATTAATTGAGTTTCGGACTTTTAATGTGCATAATCTAAATATGAATTGCATGCACATGCTCCGGTGCACCAAAGTGGGTTGAAAAATCACATGTGTGTCCTTGGTTGAATTTCTAGGTCCCATGGAAGAAATGAGAATGAAATTCAAACATCTCAAGGTCATGACTCTGCCGAGAACATCGAGAAACTTAGATTTTAAATTCATGTAAATCCAAAACTCGGTTGGAAATCATGAAACTTGGCATGGTGTCATGTCATGGCACTAACATGTTGTGGTAAAAAATTGGGCCGATTTGGAAGCTCGTGGTTCTAAGAGGGAACGTGCCACCTTTGAGTGTGAAATGATATACGCTGCCCCCCTGAGTTTCTTAACAAAGGCAACATAGAACTACATTAGTGCCCTGTTAAATTTTGGAATTATTCCGGGTTCATTTGTCGTTACATTAATTGAGTTTCTGGTCATTTAATGTGCATAAGTCAAATTTGAACTACAAGCACATGCTCTCGTGCACCAAAGTTGGTTGAAAAATCACATTTGTGTCCTCGGGTGAATTTCTAGGTCCCATGCAAGAAATGAGAATAAAATTAAAACATCTGGGCATCGAGGCTCGGCCGAGAACATTGAGAAACTTGGTTTTAAAATTCTTGTAAATCCAAAACACGTCTGAAAATCATGAAACTTGGCATGGATGTCATGTCATGGTACTACCATGTTGTGGTAAAAAAAATGGCCGAATAGGAACAGATTTTGGTATAAGCTTCTTGCAAACCGAAGCTTCTCTCAAGAAGGCTCGTGGTTCTGAGAGGAATGTGCCACCTTTGAGTGCTGAAACGATATCGTTGTCCCCTTGAGTTTATTTACAAAGGCAACATAGAACTACATGAGTGCCTGTTAAATTTTGGAATTATTCCGACCGTTTGGCCTTATTTACACATTAATTGAGTTTTGGTCATTTAATGTGCATAATTCAAATTTGAACTACAAGCACATTCTCCGTGCACCAAAGTTGGTTGAAAATCACATTTGTGTCCTCGGGTGAATTTCTACTCCTCCTTCCATCTATATAGGTCCTAATCGTTTTTCGAGGCTAACTTTGACCAAGCGTTAGAGCAATAATATATGACATGCAACTTACACAAAGCATACCTTCAAATTTGTATGTCAAAGGAGGTTCCAATAATATAATTTTCATAGTATACATCTCATGTGCTATTAATCTTGTCAATAGTCAAAGGCTATCTTGAAAAACACATTAGGCCCTATATAGATGGAAGGAGGGAGTAGGTCCCATGCAAAAAATGAGAATAAGATTCAAACATCTGGGCATCGTGGCTCGGTCAAGAACATTGAGAAACTTGGTTTTAAAATCATGAAACTTGGCATGGTGTCATGTCATGGTAGTACCATGTCGTGGTAAAAAAAATTGGCCGAATAGGAACAAATTTTGGTATAAGCTTCTTACAAATCGGAGCTTCTCTCAAGAAGGCTCGTGGTTCTGGGAGGGAACGTGTCACCTTTGTGTGCATAATTCAAATTTGAAATACAAGCACATGTTCCAGTGCACCAAATTTGGTTGAAAAATCACATGTGTGTCCTCGGGTAAATTTCTAGGTTCCATGCAAGAAATGGGAATGAAATTCAAAATTCTGGGCATCGTGGCTGGGTTGGAAACATTGAGAAACTTAGTTTTTTAATTCCTGTAAATCCAAAACACGCATGAAAATAATGAAACTTGCCTTGGTGCCATGACATGGCACCAACATGCTGTGGTAAATTTGTAGTCCGATTTGCGAAGGCGCACTCATTAACAATCAACAAAATCATTTTGGAACAAGTGCTGTCACGTTACAATCGGAAACACAAGTATTATTGAAACCGTGGGCGTTCTACTTACTAGTATCATTCACGTGCCGCCACGCGTCCCCATTTTTTATTAGCTAGGAGGCGCCGTGCAGGGTAGCTATTTGAGTACGAGTGGCGTGCGATCAGACCCCTGCGCGTGCTTATCGGAAGGAGAGCCCTTTGACCTCCATATGCCGTCCACCTCTCTCCCAAGGTCTCCATTAATGGCGCCCGAGCCTCTCTTTAATGGCGTGGCTATGTCTCACTCGACTGAGATTTAAGAGAGAAAAAAGAAAATCTGAAAGCACGGATCTTGATGTAAGATCCGACGGACCTATATAGCATCTACTGCGACTTATAGCAAGACTAATGAATATATAAGGATGATTAAATATTTTTTTGATAAAAGAAGGGCTTGCCCCTTCCGATTTTCATTACTGAAAATCACCACAATTCACAAGAAGTTCAGCACAACTCTAGCCTAACACGAAGGATTAAAAGCTACCAGATTGAAATCGCAACATCCCAAGAGGCCAACAAAGGCCAAACATCCGCGCTAGAACGCAACATTTCACAATCGACGACACAATCCACATCCTAAACCGATTATTACATCAAAAGAAACCAGGAAACTGAAGGAAGCCCAGCAGTAACTAGAAGAACACCAACGCCAGCGTCGCCACAGCAAGAGTTTTCTTCATTCCAGCCTCGCAACATTGATCTTCCACAGAAAGATAAGTATTATTAATTGTCTTACATAATTAGAAAGATAATTAAAAAAGCCACATGCGGCTACGCCCGAAATACACAAGGGCAAAAGAAGAAGGAATACAAGGATCTGGCTCGCTGATCTCTACTTTCTTGATGCGTTCTTTGCAGGTCGCTGGAACTAGTCTCCGCGGCGAAGCGGCGATGAGCTCTTCGTGTCCTCAAGGCGCTGCTTGAGAACATCCACGGATTCCTCCACCAGCCTTTGGCGCTCGTTGCGGAGCATGTCATTCTCGTCCATAAGTTTCTTGACGATTTACGCCGGTCCTCTTCAACAAGGCACTGGTCTCCTCCTGCTGGTCTGCACTTCGGATGATCTTCTCCCTCAGCAGGTCGCGCTTGGCCCGGAGCCTCTCATTGCCCTCCCTTAGTTGCCGGATGATGCTGTTGGGTTCTACTGTAGGGTGCGTCGACTGCAAATTAAAAATTCCTACGCGCAGAACATCCAGGAACATGCTACGAGAGATGGATCACAATTCGTTACCACTAGACGCGCAGTGCCGTGCAGCGGAAGAAGAGTTGGGGCAGCGCGTCCGAGTGTATCGTCTTCTCCTCGTCCGATCTCCCTCGGCGGCGGTCGTCCGATCCACGTCACGAGTTCGCGGAGCGGCGCAAGTGCACGCCTCTAACGGTATCCGCGCGTGCGGGAGGAACGTCGTGCGGCGGACTGCTAGGTCCGATCACACAGTCGGCGGCGAGTGGAGGTGGCTATTCGCAACACATGCAAACCCTAGCCGCAACGCCAAAGTGATCAACTGCCTCAGTGTGCCGCACCTCCACTTTATATAGGCGTCCGTCGCGGGCTCAACACTTGGGCCTCGCACGGACCCTAAAGCCCAAAGTCTATTCGGTCACGTTCCTAGTCCAGTTCAGATCACATCCGACCAGTGTCCTACGAACTGACCTCGTAGGTTCCTTCCCTTAAGCGCGCGACCCCTTAGGTTCAAGTCGGCTTGGTCACAGTTCGGATCACCTCCGGCATGCACGGTTGGTAGCGGCCTCTAGCAAGGCGTGCCGACCACCAAGCAGACTATGAAGCTGGTTAGGCGAACACAGCCTGGCGTGTCACTTACATTCCCTTTGCGACGATATATGTTGTCGGGCTCAAAGCGAGACATCATCCTTGTGCTAGCCGACCTCTTTCTCGTTCGGTGATACCGACCACTGTCCGGATTATCTCATAATCCTTGTCGCATGGCCATGCTGTTCTGGTCGAGATCACACGGGGCCCAGAGTATATCTCTCCGATCGGAGGGGCAAATCCCATCTTGCTCGACCATGTCTCGCAAAGCATGGGGATGGACAAACCGAAACCTACCTTTGTAACTACCCGATCCACGGAGTAGCGTTTGGTCGGCCCAAAGCAAGTCTGTCACCATCCAGTACATGCGTCGGCTCAGGTCTTAGGACATAGAAGCGTATGTTGTACTAGAGACTCACAGATGACATATCGCTGCGTCTCATAGTTGGGTCTGTCCGACTCGGACCTTATCTCGACTCGGATCCGACTATGTCGAATCCGACCAGACCTTTCCAAGGCCATATTATCCGGTTAGCATCCAATGCTCCATGGCTAGTGAGACCGAGCCATCGACCGTGTCATATGCTAGTCTAGTCGGCTGCGCGTCCACACAACCCTTTCGACTAGGGACCTTTTAGGACAGTCATCATACAATGCATAGTCCCACAAACAAGTCACGTACTTGCTGATACACATCATTGATAATGTCCAAGGACTATCTTTATTCATAAACACATAGGAAATATCATCATACATGATTGCCTCTAGGGCATATCTCCAACAGATGCCGGTAGCCTGTTCAAACGAGGCTTTCACGTCGTCCTGCAACCTCGCCCAGTCGGAGATCTGATCCATCTGGCTATGGACGATCGCATGCATGCGCCTATAACAGTCGTCGCCTGCCCGCGAGAAATTTTCCCAGGCCGCCGCGGTGCGGCGGGACATCTCTGCTGCATTCGTGGTGCGACGGGACATCTCTGCTGCTTCCGCGGCGCGGCCGGACCAGTCTGCTGCATCGACGGCGTGGCGGGACCTCTGTGCTGCTACTTCCACGCGGCAGGACATGTCGGCTGCTCTCGCAGCGAGGCAGGACATCTCTCGTGCTTCCGCTTCCATGCTTGCCTCTCCCTGGTGGCAATCTCTCGACCCAGAACTCACGCTGGCCATGGCAGACGCAAGGAAAGGATGCTGAATGACTTATTTGTTTTTGTGGATGAGGAGTTGAGGAGGAATGTGCAGTCATCTTGGCATACTAGTATATATAACCGAGTAGTAATACGCTCCTAAGTGGGAAACCGTTTAGGTTGTGATCGGTGTGAACAGGTTTGGAATTCAATATAGCGTGGTACTAATACGCTCCTAAGTGGGAAACCGTTTAGGTTGTGATCGGTGTGAACAGGTTTGCAATTCAATATAGCGTGGAGTAATTTGGAACGTGACGAGACGCAAGCTACTTTATGCATGCATGCATTGGAATTAATGCATTGATAAACATAATTTTTTGAGAAAAACAAGAGCATTAATTAGGTGCTTTTGCAAACTACAAAAAATATTCCACCACTCACCATCTTGGTTGGTGAGATTTTTGAATTAAGCCCTATAAACCGGAAAGGAGGGAGTACTGCTGTGTACGTGCAATAACTGGCACCGTCGTATACATATATTACGATTAATGGGGTGTTCGACAGGGATAGCCGCATGGCGAGCTCTAGGCTAGTCCTTTTTTTAGATGCATTAAACCTATCTCTCGGGACTTCTCGCACGCACCATCGTGCCATCCACAAAAACTTGTACTTTGAGTTTAGTAGTACGTTATACAGGAAGAGAAGAGGTGCACACACGCACTCGTCCTCTCACACACGCGTCTGTTGTTTCTCGAAAAGGAGGATGATGACCCCCGGCCTCTGCATCTGGGAGTCACACACACATCTGTAGCTACGAATTGTAGTGTTCTCAACCATCCGATTGGCTCTATCATGGATGTATCTATATACTAAAACATGCCTAGATACATCTATATTTTGACAAATGGAAGGCATGTATTGTGGAACGGAGGGAGTGCTTGGCATCAAAATGGATAAAAAGGGACGTATCTAGAACTAAAATACGTATACATACATCTCCTTTTATCCATTTTGATGACAAGTAGTACTTCTTACCCAAAGGGACTTTATATCCAACAGACACAAAATATCCGTTCGACTGTTGGAAATTACTGATCTGATGTCGAAGTAATTGCTGCATCGCCACCAAACCCACCATTTATTAAGCTAAAGTAGACCAAGGTAATCCCTATATTAGCATATTACTAAGATAAACAGAAGGCACTGTAGAAAAATTTAGGACGTGAGCTTGTCAATCTGAATGTGGAGGGACACAAGCTTAGCCCCGGCCAGCAGCTTGGGCGAAACTGTCAAGAAGGTCAGCTCCGCACGCCGTCGCGGGATCCTTGCTGCTTGTCACCTCCATTTCCACCTTGACGACGTCGGTCGTGCCTTTGGGCTCCCCCGGCGGCCGTTCGCCCATAGCTTGGCCAAGTAGTGCGGTAGTGGGGACCCCCCGCTCTGATGCAGACGACCGACACGGCGACAGGCGCACCGATGTCGAGCATGTTGCCGACCAAGAAAACGCGCCGCGGTCCTCCTTCGCCAACAGCAAGAGCCGTGGCTCCGACAGTGGCACTTGCAGCTGGAGCACCTTGCCGTACTGGATCCTGTGGATGGGCATGGGATGCGCGGTACTGATGTGGTGGTAGAGCGCCGGCTGCGGGCCTTCGTAGTCGCAGACGGCACGGGGCATTTGCAGGGCGCGAGCGGACACACGGTCTGGTGATCGGCGAGCTTGTGGTAAGTGACGTAGAGCCCACAACCTTCGTGCGGGCACTCCACCCTCACTGACGAAAGGACGGAGTCCACTGCCATGTTCCGCACGTCGAAGCCACCGCCACGCTCGCACTTCTGGCACTGCCGCTGGTTCCCGGGGCGCTCGACGCGTGCAGGCCAAGTGCCCTCCCTTGCACTGCAGAAATCAATCGAACAACACATCAATCAAGAAACCCGCACCTTGCTCAATCAGCCGAACGGACGAGGTGTATTCGAACCTCATACACTGGAGGCGTCAAGGGGCGGAGGCACAAGGGGTAGTGGAGCACGGTGAGGTCCATCAAGACCTTAGAGAGCTCCATCGTCAGGTCCTGTTCGGTCTGCCTGATCTCGCCCTCCTCGTGCACAACCATCTCTCGACTTGGGCCGGGGTAATAGAAAGCTTTACCGTCACATATTTTATAGTACTACTTCAAGGTGCATTAAATCAACACATGCAAGTAGTATCAAAAGAAGAGTCACGACATGCATGCATGCGTTGCAATTAATGCATCGGTAAACGCAAATTATTGAAATACTCCCTCCTTTCCGGTTATAGGGCTTATCTCAATATTTCAGTTTTTCCATTTTATAAGGCTCAATTTGGTTGTTCCCCATCACATGTTCAGATTCCAAGGTGCATTAAATCATTGCATGCAAGTATTAAGAGAAAATTGACCAATGCATGTAGTTTATGCATGCATGCATTGCAATTAATGCATTGATAAACATACTTTTTTGAGAAAAACAAGACCACTAATTGGGTGCTTTTGCAAACAACAAAAAATATTCCACCACTCACCATCTACAGTACCTTGGTTGGTGAGATTTTTGAATTGAGCCTTATAAACCGGAAAGGAGGGAGTATATCGAGTGCAGTGCTTTGATGTGTCGCGTCAACTCGTACATCAACGAGAAGTTTGATTATCCTCTCCCTCACGGACTTAAATGCACATGCCTTTGGCTGTATGACAGGTTGGCCACACACCTGTCAGGCCCACTTGTCATACACGCAAAGGCAGGAGCGTCCCTCCCTCGCCCATAGCGTGGTGGCTGGCAAGACTAGGAGAAGCTTTCACTACACGCTCTCCCTCCCGCACGCGGTGGACATGCAGCAGTTCAATCGGTGTCAGATGGCCAGAAGCATACTGTAGTACTCCTCCAGTGCAGTAGTACTCCATCATTGTTCGACTTCCCGAAGAGGCGAAGAGCCAAGTGCAGCCCAGACGCTCGTGTGGCAGTTTCATGTGTAGAGTAGTCTAGGATAGCGTGTACCGTGCCTGTAAGCTTAAAATCGTTGGGGTCGGCTCCATGCTATGTGACCGTCTCGAAGTTTTTTTAAAAAAATAAAATAGTCTTCTGGCCCTACCATGTCACCCTGGTGATTGTAGTTTGCACGCTCATCTGGTCAAGACAGGAATATATATTTTAATTTGTTTTTTTTCAAAAAGGCAGGACTCCCCGGCCTCTGCATCAGAACGATGCATATGGCCACATATATTTTAATTTGTGGTGGGTAAATGTTAGAGGTTGCAGCAAATATATTGTACATCTGGGTCTTTCAGCCAAGTTTAGAGGCAAGCATGTGGGGCCGGTGCTATGATGTGTCGCGTCAACTCGTATAATGAGGAGAAGCTTGATTTTACTACACGCTTCTCCCTCGCCCATGCGCTGTGATTGCTCGCAAACGAGGACAAGCTTTTCTTAGTAGTACTTCTACAACAAGCTATCCGTCGCTTCATGGTGGACGGACATGCAGCAGTGGATTCAACACTATAGAAGAAGTAGTAGTAACATCATTGTTCGTCTTCTTGAAGAGGCGAAGAGCCAAGCGCAAAGCGAACGTTGCAGTTTCTAACATTGGAGCACACATATAGCCAGGCTCTTGCATGAGACAAAATTGCTATGTGAGCCCACTATTGTACTAGTACGTACAACTACTTGCTAGTATAGCCCTGTAAACCAGAAAGGAGTATTTGCCCTTCTAGAGATTTCAACAAGTGACTAGACTACACCGAGACGGAGTACATATGGAGCAAAATGAGTGAATCTGCACCGTAAATAAATACGTACTAGTTCTATCATTTTCCTCTCCGAGGTGCACAATATTGAGTATACCGACTAGTCTCTTTTTGACATGCATTTACATTTTTTTGACACAGTACAGACGCAAGCGCTCATATACACGCGCATACACTCACCCCTATGAACGCACACACGCACGGCACTATCATCTTGAAATTTACGAAGTCACCATAGGCACCTCGTCGTCGACGGGTCCATAGGTGCTTGAATGCCAAGGAGGAAGAGGGCAGCGGTTCCCGAGATGTTGAACAGTCAATGATGCATCCTCAGTTACATGTAGAGGGAATTAATTGGAGAAGCAGAATAGAGCCAGCATGATGTGAATGCAACAGAGTTTGGACTCTCATATAATAAAGGCGCCCCACCACTCCAATCCATCTACTCTCAAGTCTCTGCGCAACACTGCTCACTCCAATCCAAGACCAAGTGACCAGAAGCCACAAGCACCTATGGAGGCCGTGGACGCGAGCGGCAGTTGGCTGTGCCAAATCATCCAAGCGCCGCCATGCCCCACCGCACAGCAGCGTTCGAGACGGTCTTGGCGACCGCAAGCATCGTAGCCCTCGCCGACAGCGGCTTCGCCTCTCGCATGGACGACATGATGGTCAACTCAATCCGCAAGTTCACCGCCGTCAAGAAGCGCGCGGACGACCTTGCCGTACTGCTCCAGCCCACGCGCCCAGGCTCCTCATTGCCTGCCACCCTCATCGGCCTACATGGTGACGAACTATTTCAAGCCCTGGTGGCCCTGCAGGTGCCGGAGGTCGCGACAAAGAATGTGCACCTCGAGGCCGCGCTTGCCGCGCAGCGCCTCGCCATGCAAGAAACCGTCGACCTGCACATCCATGTCTACGAGGAAATCGTCTACATAGGCCACTACAAGGCAAGCAAGGACAGAAAAGACGTTGGCCTTCTTCCGGGGCTGGAATCTTTGGACGCCATTGTTCGAAGCACGTCGACCGCCACGAAGCCGCTGCTAATTAGGCGCCGTTCGGTGGGCGGCATACTGAGTCGAGGAGGTGGGCGTCATCGATGGATGCATCTCTTCTTCTTGCCTCCTGTAACCAGCACTGCATTGCCTCGTGGCCTTAATGTTTTATTAGTATAATACTCCCTCCGTTCCCAAATATAAGTCTTTCTAAAGATTCCAGCAAGTGACTACTACATACGGAGAAAAATGAGTGAATCTACACTCTAAACTATGTCTACATACATCTGTATGTTGTATTCCATTTGAACTAGTATCTAAAAAGGCTTATATTTATGAACGGAGGGAGTATATGGCATTTTTATTCCAGTCGTAACATTTTCACTGTGAGGTGGGGCCGCATTTGAGCAAACCCACCCCGCCCACTGGGCGTCGGCCGAGTTTAGAATTAGAAGAGAGAAACGAGGGAGGAGAGCTAGCTGTAGCACGGACGCTCTTATCGGATGGGACTCGTGTTTATAGAATAGGAGTACTGAGCACTCGTGCTTCTATTTTTCTTAGGGAAAAATTAGTCGTATGTCTAGTACCACTAGTTGGGTGCGTGCGATCTATAGCTGTCATCACTTTATGTCTCCTTTTCGAACCGCGGCTACGCTTCACAGTACATATTTTTTTCCGCATTTATCCTCCTATATGTACTCCTAGGCTATTTCCACGTGCTCCCATTCGCCGACATGTGGGACATAGAGCATCTGGGTCATAGTGCATGCATGACTCGGAGCATATGCCGGGGTACTATACATTTCAGACCTCACGAATTACATGCAAAACCCCCCGCAGAAGAATAAATAAATGGATGAATTACTACATGAAACTGGATTATTTTCATGGAAACCGGAGCACGTTCATCAAATTTTGGATATAACACGTTTATAAAAAATGACCGGACCTAAACCAGTCTAAGGGCCTCTTTGATTTTTCCCGCAAAAAAAGGGCCTCTTTAGATACTGAAAACACAGGAATGGGGAAAGTATGATGGCGATGAACCGAGACGAGGAGAACTCTAACTCAGTTAGAGGTTAGAGTTAAATTCTAACCTTGAACTAACTCTAAACCAAAGAGGTGTATGGATGGCAGGGTTAGATTGACAATAAATGCTCTATCTCAATCATTTGACTACTTTGGACCCTATTTTTAGTCAGACTAAAATAAGTCCCTTGGATCCAAGCACCCTCTTGGTGTGGCCGGCTCTTCTGTGGCCTCCTCCCGCTCACAATTGACATAAACGAACCATCTATACAAATCAAGCATGCAAAACATGATAATTTTTACTTTGTCCATACAAATAAGATATCCCACTTAAACATACAAGTCGTCAATCAAGCTTCACAAAATAAAAAAACACTTCATGAAACAAAGAATGAGCTAACTCATCACGGAAGTCATTCACGATAGGGAGGGAGCCCGGAGCCCCTCACGCACCGAGGGAGGAGCTCGCCATCGTCGCTCTGTAGGAAGGCTCTGTAGAGCCCAAGCCCCGGGAACCCCTCCGACGCCGGCCCTTGCGAGTTGAGGTCGACACCGGCATGGGTAGCAGGGCCACTTGCCGCCGACTGGGAACTTAATCTTTGGGCCTCTAGAAATAATGCAAGCCTGTACCTAAAATACCTAGAAAGGTGAACTGAATCTTTGGGCCTCTAGAAATAATGCAAGCCTGAAACTCAAATACCTAGAAAGGTGAACTGAATCTTTGGGCCTCTAGAAATAATGCAAGCCTGAAACTAAAATACCTAGAAAGGTGAACTGAATCTTTGGGCCTCTAGAAATAATGCAAGCCTGAAACTGAAATACCTAGAAAGGTGAACTGAATCTTTGGGCCTCTAGAAATAATGCAAGCTTGAAACTGAAATACCTAGAAAGGTGAACTGAATCTTTGGGCCTCTAGAAATAATGCAAGCCTGAAACTGAAATACCTAGAAAGGTGAACTGAATCTTTGGGCCTCTAGAAATAATGCAAGCCTGAAATTGAAATACCTAGAAAGGTGAACTGAATCTTTGGGCCTCTACAAATAACGCAAGCCTGAAATTGAAATACCTAGAAAGGTGACCTGAATCTTTGGGCCTCTAGAAAGATTTATTACCTCCTCAAGCAGCATCAAACAATTCAATGCATGCACCACAAATATATAGCAAGTTTGATCAGGATCTACTTTTCCAAATCAGAATTAGCGCTAGAGCAAGCAAGATCAATGATATGGCCGTGAGACAGTGAAGGAACGAACAAACTCACCCATCTCGCGACCTCCACGGTAGATCTTGCTGCCAAGGCACTGACAGAGGGAGAAAAACGACTGGTGAAGGGGAGCGGGGCGACCTTCGAAGGCCGGAGGGAGAGGGCGGCCGGAGTAGGGCGGCGGAGGCCGGAAGGAGAGGGCGGCCGGAGGAGAGAGAGGGCGAGCGGTGCTTGGGCGGGCGGCCCTATGGGGAACAGAGAGGAGTCGTGTGAGAGGGGGGGAGCGATCTGGTGCGGGCAGGTGAGATTATTTTAGTTCTCTTTTAGTGGGCCCGAGGATAACTAACCCAATTAGAACCTCTCCACCGAGCTAGTTTTTTTAGCTGGGTTAGAGAAAACTAGCTCAAACTAACCCCTCTTGTTTCGATAATTTGAGGCTATTTCAACCCAATCTAGCTCTAACTCAGGGATCCAAACAAAGAGGAGTGTTACTATACATGCTATAGTGTGGACCGTAGCACATTATTTTTTATGGCCATATCACCACATTGTTTTCTACTGCTGGTTCACCGGGCTACCGTGGTTCGCACTGCTGGTTCACTGGGCTGCCGTGGTTCGCACTCCTTCGACCTGAGTAGTACTCCCTCCATTCCTAAATATAAGTCTTCGTAGATATTTCACTGTGGATCACATACAGATGTATATAGATGCATTTTATGTGTAGATTCACTCATTTTTCTCCGTATGTGGTCCATAGTGAAATCTCTCCAAAGACTTCTATATTTAGGAACGGAGGGAGTAGTATAGTACTAGTATATACCGCATCATTCTTTGCTCCTTCTTACTACTCCGACATGTGGGAGAGCCAGCATCCGGGTCGACGTGTCATGCACCAGATTAGAGCGCTGAAGCGGAAGGGGGCATCACCCGGTCGAGCGCCCAGAATTCATGACTATAGTGAGTGGTCATATCACAAGTCTTTCCAGCAGTAACGCGCCGTCAAATCGCACAGCCCCACTCGCTCACCCTCCTCGCCTCTCTGTCAAACCGCCTACCCAAAAACTGCCGCAGCGTCTTGCCGGGAAAAGCCCGCCCACAACTTTTAACTACGAAAATAGTTCGATCTTGTTCGTTCTATATAAATACAAGATTTATCGTATGTTTATTCACCCGTGGGGTTGTTCAATGAATGGAGGGCGGGAGCACAAGTGAACCTTAAATAGAGAGTTTCTTTTCTTTAATGCCACGTACACAAATTGAAACGCTTGTTGTGGAGAGAAAAAAGATAATCACTCCACTATATATGGACGCAGGGGCCTGAGCGCTTGCTTTACTAGGGTTGCTCTCTTCATTCTCTCATCCTCTCCAGATATAAACAAGATAGCGGTAGCGAAATTTTCTCTCTGCTCACCGCTGGTCATAGATCCGGCCGAATCCCTTCGGCCGATGTGTGTAGAGGACTAAAAGGTGCATCGTTCACGTGGTCATCGCCGCCGAGGGAGGAAACCCACAGCTGCCGGAGGGGCCCGATCCTCTGCCCATGCCATTCTCTCCGACATAGTGCCGGCTCGGGAGGTCCTCCGACCCTTTTTCCTCCCTGCCGTATTGTCCGCGGATCCGACCTGCCGCCGCCGACATCCCGGCGATCCTCAGGTATAAGTTCTTCGAAAGTATCCTTGCTCTACTGCCCAGCTCCCCACGTGTCTGCATGTGCATCTTTTCTACTCCCATCAGCTCTTCCAAAGCCACCTAAATTTTTAGTATTATTAGAGGTAAAGCTACTTCATGCATTCGAATCTAGGGCTTTGTTCAAACAACGAAGAAAGGGGGAAAGTTGTAGCATGAATCTAGGACTTGATTCAAAGAGGAAATAATATGGTGAAAGTTGTAGAGACCGGATACCCAACCGGTCTCTTGGTTGAAAAGGGAAATAATGGGATAACGCAGTACAAACTGGATAAGGAACAGATCTATTATTGGTTGAAAAAAGGATAGAAATTGGTGGCTGGTGGACAAGTCAATAGAGTATGTCTAGGATTAGATTTGCTGCCATCACATGGTAAAAGGTCTCCAAGCTTAGATTTTCTGCCCTCACATAGTAAAAGGTCTCAGGATTAGATTTGCTGCCCTCACATAGTAAAAGGTCTCAGGATTAGATTTTCTGCCCTCACATAGTAAAAGGTCTCCAGGATTAGATTTGCTGCCCTCACATAGTAAAAGATCTCAGGATTAGATTTGCTGCCCTCACATAGTAAAAGGTCTCGTGATTAGATTTGCTGCCCTCACATAGTAAAAGGTCTCGAGATTAGATTTGCTGCCCTCACATAGTAAAAGGTCTCGTGATTAGATTTGCTGCCCTCACATAGTACAATGTCTCCAGGATTAGGTTTGCTGCCCTCACATAGCGTGAACAAGCTCGGCATCACCACTTTATGCCTCCTTGTAGGTACATTGTGCTTGATCGCCCACCGTCGCATGTCCTTATACCAACCTTTTGCTATTGTTAATTAAGGGTGCATGTAAAATGAAGCGATCACACTGTTACCTTAGGGACATGTCTAACCGGTGTTATTGTTAATCTAATGCCTCCGTGATAAGATGCAATTAAAGCGTGTTACAAATGGCACTCCTGCTGTTTTCCCCGAAGATGATAAGTAAGTTGCTCCTTTACGCTGCTTGAGTGTCCTGGTGTCCCCACGGTCCCATGCCCTTAAACCAACTCTTTAGCTGCTTTGTTGATTTATCGTGTTCCGTAAACAAGCAATGCCACCAAGTAATCCCATATCGAGGAATCTCATTGTTGATTGTAATGCTTCGGTAACATGAAGCATTGCCGACGCTTTTAAAATTTCTACCGTCCTTGCGTGATTGCCATGAACATAATTAAGATGCTTCTTTTCATTTTGTATATGTTTCAGATATTCTTATTGACCACAACTGTTTACTTTCTATCATTTTGTGTAGATAGGGATATCCATTTCACCTTGTTGCTATTGTGACCTTTTGGTGAACTGCACAAAACACTTTTTTTTGAATGAGTGTCTTGTGCAGTTCAACTAAAAACTCACGTGGGCAACATATCTCAATTTTGGTGGAACTGCACAAAATGGTGATTGGAGTTTCCAAAATCTCTGTCAAGTTCTGCTGGTAATCTCGTGCAACATTTTATTAGCCTTTGCAAGATGGAGCCGTCACTGTCACCACAATGGCACTTTATTTTAGTGGAACTGCACAAAAGGATAAGAAAATTATAGTTGCACCTTACATGAGCGGGACAGCCAACCTTAATGTTTCTCAATTTTAGTGCAACTACTAAAGAAGAACCTGCCAGCTCACAAGAGCAAGTACTTCTTGCTAGTGAATGATGCAATCTTTGCTTCATTTCGGTGAACTACGAAAAAGGCGCATGAATTGAATCATGGAACTCCAGTGCAGACCTCATCCAAGTAGAGCTGGAGGTTGAGTTCAAGGAGACCGCTATTAAAGTGAAATCATGCTCTCCTGTCTCCTTGTTTGGCTGTGCAAACATCTTTGTGCAAACAGGAATACTCAACTACTGAGATGTTGTGACGGTCAAGAGCATTCGCCAAGTTCTTCGATTGTATGACATGGCTAGCCAAGATGGATTTAATCCCGATATTCACTTTATAAAAGGCTCTAATGGGTTGGTTCGAATCTTACAAGCTGGGAATCGTGAGATGTGTAGGCATCTTTGTTGTACTTATTATTTGAATCTTATTTGTTGGTTCTAAATCTTGCAAGTGGGAATCAATGAGATGTGTAGGCATCTTCGTTGTACTTATTATTTGGATCTTGTTTATTGGTTCTGAATCTTGCAAGCTGGGAATCAATGAGATGTGTAGGCATCTTTGTTGTACTTATTATTTGGATCTTATTTGTTGGTTCTAAATCTTGCAACCTGGGAAACACGGCATGATGATGCAGAGGACAACAACCATAACAAACAGTTCAAACTTGGCAGTATTATCTTTTTGAAAGTGCGACAAATGTGCTGATCGTGTGTGTCCTCAGAATAATAATTCTAATTGTTGTGCATGTTGATCCTGCGGCACTGATAGAACGAGCGAATGCATTGCTTGTTTTAAGTATAAATTTCTATTAAAGCTAATTAAATTTAAGTAAAGTGACCACTAACTCCTGTTATTACAGTACCAATACAGACCCGCTCGTTAACCGACATGTGGCCGGAGTAGGTTTCTTAATGGAGGCGTTTGAATGCGCCGATGGTGCATCTTCTGCTGGGCGTGCAGCGGACGAGGGAGGGGTAGTAATCTGTTGTCGCTGTACACACTCACCATCGTTGAATCCAGTTCCCGAGAGCTGAAAACGAACCGCCGACGCCGCCACACACTCGCTCACTCGAAGAGACTCCAATGGCGATCCGAGGGTGAGCTGCTGGATATGGACTTCAGCAAGGAGTTCCCCTTTGAGTTCGCCGTTCAGTCCTATGGCTGCACCAAGTTGAATGTGATGTACACCAACGATACGGACTCGGTGAAGCTCTGCCTCGCCTCAGTCCTATGGTTGCACCAGGTTCTGGAGCATTCGCCCGTTTCATCGGCAGTGCCGACTGCACCTTCGCTATGGTGGAGAGAAATTAAGAACGCGGCGATTCGGCCATCTGGTGCAACAAGCTTGTCGACATCCAGAAGCAATACAAGATCATCAGCAACGGGCAGGAGAAGGACTCCGTGGTTGACCTCGCTGAGACCATCATCGACCCCTGATACGCCAACATGAAAGAAGACGACCTGAACACGTGGGAGGTACCTCTGAATCTAGCCTACATAACCTACGCGGCCAAGGACGATACGCATGCTACGACATGTGCAGCAGATCTTGGACATGAGGGCGGTTCGCTTCCGTAACCGGCAGTACACGGACAGCCACATCGTCATGATCAAGCGTGCCAGGAAGGTCTAGATGTTGTACTTTATCTTTTATAAGCACCTTTATCATCTGAGTGTTTCATGCATTAGCCTACGTGTCGTAATTATCTGTTTTGTCCGAAATATTTCTTTTATGAACCCATTAACCTGATTGCTTTTTTAGTGGCTATTTGCTTATGTATGTGCACTAGTTCACTTGTCCATAAAAAAACTAGTTCACTCGGCTGCCGTGCTTTGAATCTCCTTCCTCCCAACATATTCCTCTCCTCGTGGACCCAGCAGGTCTCTGAATTTTCTCCCACTTTCTTTTTCGATGTAAACTGAGTTTTCTCCCAAGATTTTCCCTAGAACCAACTCAACTGTCCCCACGCCTAGCCTAAAAATAAATACCCCGTACTATTAACTCATCAAATTAAAATGATATTTTATTTCGTAAGTTGAAAGTTCTTACAAAATAATACTCAATAATAATTGTTTATATACAACTTGCCAAGTTAACTCCTAGTGATTGCGTACATAAGCTTGCAAAGATTTTACTGACGTGCAATCATGTGTTTATGTTTTTATAACATTTCTCCGTCTATCCCAACATGATATTTTCACCCAGCCCAGCAAGTCCGCGGATTTCGAGAAAAATGCAAATGGGATTTAAACGGGCTGCATAGATGCTACATCATTGTTTCACCCAGCCCACCAAATGGACTAAAAACAAATGGGTGGCTGACATGTGGGCCAATGGGTGAAAGTTTAAGAAGGCGTTGGATTTACATCCAACGGCCGCATTCTTCTTCAATCTCTCATCTTCTACCCCCAGCGCTGCCGGAACCGCCTGCTCCAGCCTTCGGCGTCCAGCGGCATTGTTTTGCGCTCCTCAGTGAAACGCTACCCCGCCGACGGCCAGGCCATCCCTCCACTCCACACCTCCTGTTATTCTCTGCCGAGTGTAGGCCCACGCCGCACCTGAACCAGTCAAGTTTCCCACTCCTCTCCGTCTGCGACTCCACTGCGGCTCTTCGCCATCTCCGGTTCGTTCCAGTCTGGGGCCTCGCCGTCGTCCACCGCCTCGGTGCGCTCGGCGCAGCGTGGTCAACATACGAGAGTCATCGGAAGAGGACTGTACGTGGAGAGCCTGACGGCTGGAACCCACAAGGTCCATGGTCGCATGCAAGGAAAGTTCCTCCTTATTACGCCTTTGTACATGCTTTATGACGTGGGAAGGGCTTCAGATTTCGCGAAAAAACGCCCCCCGGCCGCAGTGTCGGACCCACCAGCTATATCTTCGCACGCAAGGAAGTGCCTCCTTATTACGCACCAAAATATGAATACCCCCTGCTAGCTGGGACCCACCATAGTGGGTGGCTGACTTGTGGGCCTACTAAGTTGATGAGGACGGAGGGCTTTGTCAACTTAGTCAATATGAACGATTCTAGCTCCAAAGGACCGTGACGATGTCCATCCAACGACCATAGTGCTTCTTCAACCTCTGGTCTTCTTGCTCCGGCCAAGACAAAGCAGCGCCGGTCATGCCGCGTGCTCCTGCCTCTCGTGGCGGTTATGATGCCGCTGGAGGCCTCACCGCCCTACTACTCCCACCGCTGGCCCGGGTATCCTCTACTCACCCACACCCCTCGTTATTCTGCAGCGACGGCAGCCTCACGCCGCAGCCGAACGAAAGTGAACCTCGTACTCCTCTCCGCGTGGGCATCCACTACGCGTCTTCCCGGCTCGCGTCCGCCCCTTCCTAGGACTCACCGTCGCCCACCGCCTTGGTGCTCTCGGCGTGGCGTGGTCAATGTGGTTAATGACCGACTTCCATCGGAAGAGTATCAGACGTGGAGAGGTCGACGGTGGGTCGAGGCCACAACCCAGCTTTTTTTGTGATTTGCTAAGTAAGTCGCTTTGTCGGCCTGTTGAGCTGCAAATCTTTCAAGACGAGGAGAGCTTCATTGCTGGCCAAGAAAATGGCCTATCAAGAATGAGAAATGGGCTGTACATTTTAAAACACATCAAACCGACAATTAGTTTCAAATATCTTTTTTCATTTCAAGATTTTAAATTACATTAATTTTTATGCGTGGAGAATTTGTTGGATTTTATATTGATATATATTTATTTTTAAAATCAGTTTGAATGTGAGGCAAAATTTGGGATTAAAAACAGTTCGGACCGCTTTTGAAATATGCAAAATTTCAGATAATGTTTTAACCGTGGCCACAATATGGGCTGTAATGCTAACAAAAAGAATATGGGCTCCAAACAAAACCTTAAGAATTAGCAAATGGGCTGTAAATTATTAGAAATAATGGCAGATGGGTTGTATGCTGTTTTCACAGATTTGAGGCTTTCCTAAAAAGGTTGACGACAAGCAAGGATCGTTGGATGTCCATCCAACGGCCATCGTCTTCTTCAATCTCTGCTCTTCTGCTCCGGCCGCTCAAACAAGCACCGGTGGGACTGCTGCTCCCTCCTCCATGCTGTTTGTCTGCTGCTGTGAGCCTCACCGCCCACCGTACTCCCATTCTTGGGCTAGCCATCCCTCTACTCACCCACACTGTTGTTATTCTCCGGCGACGGCAGACGAACCAAAACCCTCGTGCGGTCGTACTCCCCTCTGGGGAAACAAGCTGCCGAAGTCTTCCCCGCCTCCGTGTCGTTCCTTCCTAGGCCTTGCCGTCGTCCACCATACTGGTGCTCTCGGCGCAGCCTGGTCAACGTGGTCAACGATCGACATGCATCTGAAGTGGATCAGACGTGGAGAGGCCGACAGCTGGGTCCACGGCCGCACGCAAGGAAATGCCTCCTTATTAAGCGCAAAATAATGATTCCTCCACCGACATCGAGGACCCACCGAAAGGCCTCTCAGATTTCGCGAAAAAACGTTACCACGGCCGACAGCTCGGACCCACCAGCTATATCTTCGCACGCAGGAAGTGCCTCCTTATTACGCACAAAAAATGAATACTCCCCCGTTAGCCGGGACCCGGTATAGTGGCAGCTGACTTGTGGGCCTACTAAGTTGACGGGACGGAGGGCTTTGTCAACTTAGTCAATATGCACGATTCTAGCTCCAAAGGACCGCACGATGTCCATCCAACGGCCGTAGTGCTTCTTCAACCTCGGTCTTCTTGCTCCGGCCGCCCAAACCAGCGCCGGTCGTGCCTCGTGCTCCTCGCCTCCGTGACCGGCTGCGATGCGGCGGAGGCCTCACTGCCCCCTACTACTCCCACCGCTGGCCAGGCCATCCCTCTACTCACCCACACCCCATGTTCTTCTGCGGCGACGGCAGCCTCACACCGCAGTGAACCAGTGAACCCTCGTACTCCTCTACGCGTGGGCATCCACTGCCGCGTCTTCCCTGGCTCTGCGCTGTCCCCTTCCTAGGCCTCGCCGATGTCCACCGCCCTGGTGCTCTCGGCGCAACGTGGTCAATGTGGTCAAGGAATGGCTTCCATCGGATGTGGACTGTACGTGGAGTGGCTGACAGTTGGGTCCACGGCCGCAGCAAGGAAGTGCCTCCTTACTACGCGCAAAATAACTATTCCTCCACCTGACAGCGGGGACCCACCGGACGGGCCACCGTATTTCGCGAAAATAACGTTTCCCCTGACTGCTGGGACCCACCAGCTACATCTTCGCACGCAAGGAAGTGCGTCCGGGCAAAAAACGATTCACCCCCGCTGCGGGACCCAAAGAGCTACATCTTCGCAGTAAGGAAGTGCGGCGGTTGGGACCCACCGGTGAAGCGCACGAAGCGTTGTCATTCTGGTCGCGAACGTGTACGTACATACTGGTCGTTGTAGAGGCGCTCACATGTCGTAGTAGAGGCACACACGTAGCATGTACACGTACGTACAGAGGCGAGGGTGCAAGAAAGAAAATACGGCCACGTACGTACATACGGGCAGGGTCTCGAATGCCTACTCACGCATACATACGGCTAGGGGCTCATGTACATGGCTGGGTCGGAACGGAGAAACAACATTGTCGTCGTGTTCATGGGGAGGCAACGGAATGCGTCGTGTTCATCGGGAGGCAATGGAATGCGTCGTGTTCATCGGGAGGCAATGAAATGCGTCGTGTTCATCGGGAGGCAACGGAACGCGTGGGAGCCAACCGGCATGGACGAAACAGGCGATGGAAACGAGGCCTGGTGTACCGCACAACGGAGGAAATGGACCTCCTACGTTCAGAACGGGGTCCTGTTGATCGGGAGGGGTGTGGCGTACCGCAAAACGGAGGAAACGGACCTCCTATGGTCGAAACGGGGGTCCTATTGATCGGGAGGAGTGTGGCGTACCGCAAAACGGACGAAACCGACCTCCTACGGTCGAAACGGGGGTCCTGTTGATCGGGAGGGGTGTGGCGTACCGCAAAACGGACGAAACGAACTTGTGTTGGAGCGCTACGGTCGAAACGGGGGTCCTGTTCATCGAGAGGGGTGTGGCGCACCGCATAACGGGACTCCACGGGATACTGTTCATCTCCACCATCGACCTCCTCCAGCCTCCACGGGCTCCTGTTCATCCAGCCTCCACCGCGCGCTACTCCACCGGCTCCTGTTCAACCACCCCTCCACGGGCACCCCTCCACCATCTACTATTCATCCAGCCCTCCACACCACGGGTCTGTTCAACCACCCCTCCACGGGCACCCCTCCACCGTCTCTGCTCATCCAGCCCTCCACACCACGGGTCCTGTTCAACCACCCTCCACGGGCACCCCTCCACCGCTTCATGCTCATCCAGCCATCCTCACCACGGGTCCTGTTCATCCAGAGGCAAACGCCACCGCCATCGCTCATCCAACCCCCGCAACGCCACTTTGTTCATCCAGAGGCAGCATCGATCGGCTTCAGTTAGCAGCGAGAGCGAAGAATCGCCGATCGGGTTCGATTAACAGCCATCAATCGATCACTCGGGTTCGAATGCGTAGCTGCAAAGGCAATCACTCGGGTTCGATTAGAGCCCAACGCCTCACTCGGGTTCGATTAGAGCCATCGCCGACACACACCAGCGTATGTGTACGAGAAACACGATCGCTTCGCCCGACCTCCCACCGTAACCGGAACTCCCGAAATTTTCCTCCCCCTCACTTCTACCACGGTTTTTCCATCATGGACGGCCCAAAGAATGTCATGCAGCTGCGTCTCCGGCCCGCCCAGACGAAAAGCCCATTTTCTGTCATGATTTTTTGTCATAGAAATAGGAGCCCACCACATCTATGATGATACCGGGTTTTGTCACAATTATCGTCATAGAAGTGTCATATGTATGACAGAAAAAAATTTCGTTCGGCCCAAAATGTTACGGATGTGTCTATTTTTTGTAGTGCAAGGACTTAGAGCCCCGAACTTCAAGCGCATAATCAAAGCACACTGGCGACTTATCGTCCAAAGCCAGTCCGGGTTATCAAAAACCTGAGTTATGCTCAAATATGAGCCATAAAGATTAAGGCTACATGGCCTGAACTGTTTTTAAACCATATGTCAATATGGTACAAATGATGAACCCAAAAAATGTTCAAATAAAATCAAACTAGAAAAAACAAGGTTTTCATAGGTTGCCAAACCTCAATATCAAGTGCTATTCAAGGGCCGCACGACCACTGAGTTAAACCTTTATTCAAACTTATAAGTCGGGCCTCACATGACCAATCGTCATTTTAACTTTGACAAGTGCAGGGTCTTTATAAGATTGACTGTCAGGAGTTCGGCGAGTCATCCCAGGATTACCTGGGCGGAGTGGCAAACATATAAGGGCAGGATAACCCATATTTTTGGTGAATACACCTGGCGTCTAAACCGATCAAAAGGGTAAAGAAAGCTATATTCATTGAATAGGAAGCCCCCAAATGATTTGCAATCAAGGCGTACAAGCCGGATCAGTAGGGTAGTCATAGCTATGCTCAATGAGCAGGAAGCCCCCAAGTAATTTTTTAACAAGGCATGCAAGCCGGATCAAGAGGGTAGTCACAGCTATGCTCAATGAGCAGGAAGCCCCGAAGTGACCTTATGATTTGACAATAAAGACTTAAATACTCAGAAATGAAATGACAGAGGCCCTGAATTATCAGGGACGCCAACTTTATTATACTTGATCATAATATATACATGGATGAAAATATGTACAACACAAGAGCCGGTGGCTCAGGTGTAATAAGGCCGAAGATGACCAATGTTCCACGGCCGGCGGGTCTCCTCCTCAGACTTGCGTGAGTCCTTGTGATCTCGAATATCAATGAGGTAGTATGACCCGTTGTTCAGATTTTTGCTGACCAGAAAGGGCCCTTCCCAAGGTGGGGACAACTTGTGCATGTCAGTTTGATCCTCGATGAGCCGGAGCACCAAGTCACCTTCTTGAAAGGTCCGGGTTTTAACCCAGCGGCTATGATAATGACGCAAATATTGCTGGTAAATAGCCGAACGAGCCGCCGCAAGGTCACGCTCTTCATCCAGGAGGTCAAGAGCATCCTGACGTGCTTTTTCATTATCAGCTTCAACATAAGTGATGTCTACTACGCAACCTTCTTCTTGTAGACCTTATTGGGCCTCCAAGTGCAGAGGTTTGTAGGACAGTAGCAAATTTCCCTCAAGTGGATGACCTAAGGTTTATCAATCCGTGGGAGGCATAGGTTGAAGATGGTCTCTCTCAAGCAACCCTGCAACCAAATAACAAAGAGTCTCTTGTGTCCCCAACACACCCAATACAATGGTAAATTGTATAGGTGCACTAGTTCGGCGAAGAGATGGTGATACAAGTGCAATATGGATGGTAGGTATAGGTTTTTGTAATCTGAAAATATAAAAACAGCAAGGTAACTAATAATAAAAGTGAGCACAAACGGTATTGCAATGCATTGAAGCAAGGCCTAGGGTTCATACTTTCACTAGTGCAAGTTCTCTCAACAATAATAACATAATTGGATCATATAACTATCCCTCAACATGTAACAAAGAGTCACTCCAAAGTCACTAATAGCGGAGAACAAACGAAGAGATTATGGTATGGTATGAAACCACCTCAAAGTTATCCTTTCTGATCTATCTATTCAAGAGTCCGTAGTAAAATAACACAAAGCTATTCTTTCCGTTCAATCTATCATAGAGTTCGTACTAGAATAACACCTTAAGACACAAATCAACAAAACCCTAATGTCCCCTAGATACTCCAATGTCACCTCAAGTATCTGTGGGTATGATTATACAATACACATCACACAATCTCATATTCATCTATTCAACCAACACAAAGTACTTCAAAGAGTGCCCCAAAGTTTCTACCGGAGAGTCAAGACGAAAACATGTGCCAACCCCTATGCATAGGTTCATGGATGGAACCTGCAAGTTGATCACCAAAACATACATCAAGTGGATCACCTGATATCCCATTGTCACCACAGATACGCACATGCAAGACATACATCAAGTGTTCTCAAATCCTTAAAGACTCAATCCGATAAGATAACTTCAAAGGGAAAACTCAATCCATTACAAGAGAGTAGAGGGGGAGGAACATCATAAGATCCAACTATAATAGCAAAGCTCGCGATACATCAAGATCGTGCCGAATCAAGAACATGAGAGAGAGATCAAACACATAGCTACTAGTACATACCCTCAGCCCCGAGGGTGAACTACTCCTTCCTCGTCATGGAGAGTGCCGGGATGATGAAGATGGCCACCGGTGAGGGATCCCCTCTCCGGCAGGGTGCCGAAACAGGGTCCCGATTGGTTTTTGGTGGCTACAGAGGCTTGCGGTGGCGGAACTCCTGATCTGTTCTGCTCCCCGAAGGTTTTAGGGTATATGGATATATATAGGCGAAAGAAGTCGGTCAGGGGAGCCACGAGGGGCCCACGAGGGTGGAGGGCGCACCCAGGAGGTGGGCGCCCCCTGCCTCATGCTCTCCTCGTTGATTCCCTGACGTGTACTCCAAGTCTCCTGGATTGCTTCCATTCCAAAAATAACTCTCCCGAAGGTTTCATTCCCTTTGGACTCCATTTGATATTCCTTTTCTGCAAAACACTGAAACAAGGGAAAAAGCAGAAACTGGCACTAGGCTCTGGGTTAATAGGTTAGTCCCAAAAATAATATAAAAGTGTTTAATAAAGCCCATAAACATCCAAAACAGATAATATAATATCATGGAACAATCAAAATTATAGATACGTTGGAGACGTATCAGCATCCCCAAGCTCAATTCCTGCTCGTCCTCGAGTAGGTAAATGATAAAAACAGAATTTTTGATGTGGAATGGTACCTAACATATTTATCCATGTAATTCTCTTTATTGTGGCAAGAATATTCAGATCCATATGATTCAAGACAAAAGTTTAATATTGACATAAAAATAATAATACTTCAAGCATACTAACAAAGCAGTTATGTCTTCTCAAAATAATATGGCCAAAGAAAGTTATCCCTACAAAATCATATAGTCTGGCTATGCTCTATCTTCACCACACAAAGTATTTAAATCATGCACAACCCCGATGACAAGCCAAGCAATTGTTTCATACTTTTGGTGTTCTCAAACTTTTTCAATGTTCACGCAATATATGAACGTGAGCCATGGATATAGCACTATAGGTGGAATAGAATGGTGGTTTTGGAGAAGACAAAAAGGAGAAGATAGTCTCACATGAACTAGGCGTATCAATGGGCTATGGAGATGCCCATCAATAGATATCAATGTGAGTGAGTAGGGATTGCCATGCAGCGGATGCACTAGAGCTATAAGTGTATGAAAGCTCAACCAAAGAAACTAAGTGGGTGTCCATCCAACTCGCTTGCTCACGAAGACCTAGGGCATTTTGAGGAAGCCCATCATTGGAATATACAAGACAAGTTCTATAATGTAAAATTCTCACTAGTATATGAAACTGACAACATAGGAGACTCTCTATCATGAAGATCATGGTGCTAGTTTGAAGCACAAGTGTGGTAAAAGGATAGTAGCATTGTCCCTTCTCTCTTTTTCTCTCATTTTTTTATTTGGCCTTTTCTCTTTTTTTATGGCCCCTTCTTTTTTTTAGTCCGGAGTCTCATCCCGACTTGTGGGGGAATCATAGTCTCCATCATCCTTTCCTCACTGGGACAATGCTCTAATAATGATGATCATCACACTTTTATTTACTTACAACTCAACAATTACAACTCAATACTTAGAACAAAATATGACTCTATATGAATGCCTCCGGCGGGGTACCGGGATATGCAATGACTCATGAGTGACATGTATGAAAGAATTATGAATGGTGGCTTTGCCACAAATACGATGTCAACTACATGATCATGCAAAGCAATATGACAATGATGAAGCGTGTCATAATAAAAGGAACGGTGGAAAGTTGCATGGCAATATATCTCGGAATGGCTATGGAAATGCCATGATAGGTAGGTATGGTGACTGTTTTGAGTAAGGTATATGGTGGGTGTATGATACCGGCGAAAGGTGCGCGGTATTAGAGAGGCTAGCAATGGTGTAAGGGTGAGAGTGTGTATAATCCATGGACTCAACATTAGTCATAAAGAACTCACATACTTATTGCAAAAATCTATTAGTTATCAAAACAAAGTACTACACGCATGCTCCTAGGGGGATAGATTGGTAGGAAAAGACCGTCGCTCGTCCCCGACCGCCACTCATAAGGAAGACAATCAATAAATAAATCATGCTCCGACTTCATCACATAACGGTTCACCATACGTGCATGCTACGGGAATCACAAACTTTAACAAAAGTATTTCTCAAATCCACAACTACTCAACTAGCATGACTCTAATATCACCATCTTCATATCTCAAAAGAATCATAAGGAATCAAACTTCTCATAGTATTCAATGCGCTCTATATGAAAGTTTTTATTATATCCCTCTTGGATGCCCATCATATTAGGACTAAATTCATAACCAAAGCAAATTACCATGCTGTTCTAAAGACTCTAAAAATAATATAAGTGAAGCATGAGAGTTCATCTATTTCTACAAAATAAATCCACCGCCGTGCTCTAAAAGATATAAGTGAAGCACTAGAGCAAACGACAAACTACTCCAAAAGGTATAAGTGAAGATCAATGAGTAGTTTAATAATTATGCAACTATGTGAATACTCTCTAACATTTAAGAATTTCAGATCTTGGTATTTTATTCAAACATCAAGCAAAACAAAATAAAATAAAATGACGCTCCAAGCAAAACACATATCATGTGGTGAATAAAAATATAGCTCCAAGTAAAGTTACCGATGAGCGAAGATTTAAAGAGGGATGCCATCCGGGCATCCCCAAGATTAGGCTCTTGGTTGTCCTTGAATATTACCTTGGGGTGCCTTGGGCATCCCCAATCTTAGGCTCTTGCCACTCCTTATTCCATAGTCAATCGAATCTTTACCCAAAACTTGAAAACTTCACAACATAAAACTTAACAGAAAACTCGTAAGCTCGGTTAGCGAAAGAAAACAAAACACCACTTCAAGGTACTGTAATGAACTCATTATTTATTTGTATTGGTGTTAAATCTACTGTATTCCAACTTCTCTATGGTTTATAAACTATTTTACTAGCCATAGATTCATCAAAATAAGCAAACAACACACGAATAACAGAATCTGTCAAAAACAGAACAGTTTGTAGTAATCTGTAACTAACGCCAACTTCTGGAACTCAAAAAATTCTACCAAAATAGGAAGACCTATATAATTTTATTATTGATCTGATTCAATTCGAATCAATATTTTATGACGTTCTGGTGATTTTAAACAAATGTTTTCGTGAACAGAAAGTTTCTGGAATTTTCAGCAAGATCAAATAACTATCATCCTAGAAGATCCTATAGGTCTTACTTGGCACAAACACTAATTAAAACATAAAACTACATCTAAACATAAGCTAGATGGATTATTTATTACTAAACAGAACCAAAAAGCAAGAAACTAAAATAAAATTGGGTTGCCTCCCAACAAGCGCTATCGTTTAATGCCCCTAGCTAGGCATGATGATTTCAATGATGCTCGCATAAGACATAAGAATTAAAACATAAAGAGAGCATCATGAAGAATATGACTAGCACTTTTAAGTCTAACCCATTTCCTATGCATAGGGATTTTGTGAGCAAACAACTTATGGGAACAATAATCAACTAGCATAGGAAGGCAAAACAAGCAAATCTTCAAGATTTTCAACACATAGAGAGGAAACTTAATATTATTGCAATATGTAGAAGCATATAACCCTCTCTCATAATAATTTTCAGAAGCATCATGTATGAGTTCAACCATATAACCAGCACATAAAGAATTCTTTTCATGATCTACTTGCATAGAAATTTTATTACTCTCCACATAAGCCAAATTTGTTCTCATGAATAGTAGTGGGAGCAAACTCAACAAAATAACTATCATGTGAAGCATAATCCAATTGAAAATTAAAATAATGATGACAATTTTCATGGTTATATTTATTCTTTATAGCATACGTGTCATCACAATAATCATCATAAATAGGAGGCATGCTTTCATCATAATAAATTTGCTCATCAAAACTTGGGGGACAAAAAATATCATCTTCGTCAAGCATAGCATCCCCAAGCTTGTGGCTTTGCATATCATTAGCATCATGGGTATTCAAAGAATTCATACTAACAACATTGCAATCATGCTCATAATTCACATATTTTATGCCAAGCATTCTATGTAATTCTTCTTCTAGTACTTGAGCACAATTTTCCATCCCATCATTTTCATGAAAGACATGAAAAAGATGAAGCATATGAGGCAAACTTAATTCCATTTTTTTGTAGTTTTATTTTATAGACTAAACTAGTGATAAAACACGGAACAAAAAGATTTGATTGCAAGATCTAAAGATACACCTTCAAGCACTCACCTCCCCGGCAACGGCGCCAGAAAAGAGCTTAGTTGACGGGGTGTGAGTGCCGCTTACCTAGCCTCCTCGGCAATGGCGCCAGAGAAGAGCTTGATGTCTACTACGCAACCTTCTTCTTGTAGATATTGTTGGGCCTCCAAGTGCAGAGGTTTGTAGGACAGTAGCAAATTTCCCTCAAGTGGATGACCTAAGGTTTATCAATTCGTGGGAGGCGTAGGTTGAAGATGGTCTCTCTCAAGCAACCCTGCAACCAAATAACAAAGAGTCTCTTGTGTCCCCAACACACCCAATACAATGGTAAATTGTATAGGTGCACTAGTTCGGCGAAGAGATGGTGATACAAGTGCAATATAGATGGTAGATATAGGTTTTTGTAATCTGAAAATATAAAAACAGCAAGGTAACTAATAATAAAAGTGAGCACAAACGGTATTGCAGTGCGTTGAAACAAGGCCTAGGGTTCATACTTTCACTAGTGCAAGTTCTCTCAACAATAATAACATAATTGGATCATATAACTATCCCTCAACATGTAACAAAGAGTCACTCCAAAGTCACTAATAGCAAAGAACAAATGAAGAGATTATGGTATGGTACGAAAGCACCTCAAAGTTATCCTTTCTGATCTATCTATTCAAGAGTCCGTAGTAAAATAACACGAAGCTATTCTTTCCATTCAATCTATCATAGAGTTCGTACTAGAATAACACTTTAAGACACAAATCAACCAAAACCCTAATGTCACCTAGATACTCCAATGTCACCTCAAGTATCCATGGGTATGTTTATATGATATGCATCACACAATCTCATATTCATCTATTCAACCAACACAAAGTGAAAGAACATGCGGTGCCCCCATGTTTGGTTTTGGTAATTGATGACAATCTCTATGGACTAATGGTCGCCTTGAGTTATATTTGAAGGTTTTGTCCATAGGCATTTCTTGAAGTCCATGTGTTGGTTTCAAGGAGTTTATGTGTTGACCAAGGTGCTATTAAGGAATTATCCAAAGATTGGTCATGTGAGTGTTGAGCTTATTACAAGCATGTCTTGAAGACGACGATTGTGTGATCATTCATGTTTACCTTCAAGACATCATCCAAACAAAGAGAGTTGGAAAGATTCAAGGTTGATCAAGACTAAGTCAAGAGTGAATCAAGTTGATCAACTCACAAATCGTAAAAGATGTACCGAGAGGGATCAACTGATCCCATGGTATGGTAAGCATTGTCCATTGCACTTTGTGTACTAACCCATGGTCTATGTGAGAGTTCTATGTGGGGTTCGGTACGTGTCCATGGACTTGCGTCAAGAGGAAGATATCATACAACCCATGGAAAGGATGACATCAAGTGGTGATCGTCATCAAGATTGCCGTGTGCAAGTTCAGGTGGAGCATCACGAAGAGATCAAGTTCTTGAAGCTTGACATCCATTGTGGTGTCAATGGACTTGTGAAGATGTGCCGAAGAGTGGCTCACCCATAGTGGAGTATGGGGGAGCAATCATCTAGTCTCCATCGACCCAACGCAATCAAGAAAGGTGGTCCATCTTAAGGAGGACAAGATCGTCATCATCTAGCTCAAGTGGATCATGTGCAAGGCAAAGGTTTGCCCTTGATAGGTTTTCTATTTTACCGGTCTCATGGTGGTAGTTGGGAGACCGGGTTATAGGATCGCTCTTCAGTACTATCAAGGGGGCTCTCAAGTTGGTAGCTTGATCGTATCGTTAATAGAGAGCTCAAACCATTGCATCCTTGCATCATGTTTCTTGGTTCTTGTTTCATTCTCTTTGTGAGTCTTAGAGCTTATGGTCATCTTGATGACAAGCTTGAGTTCATCGAAAACGGAGTTCACATGCGTCTTCTTTGATGTTTTCGGTGTTGGAGGTTTTACCGGTCTTATCCGAGGAAGGGTTCTCACCATTTTCTTATGGACTTCTCTAATTTGCTTCTTATTGTTATTTCTATCAAGATTGTGTTAGCCCTTGTCGCTAGCTTTCCAACAAACTTGGTTTCGTCGAAATTCGGAGTCTGTTTGCAAAAGTTATGGTAGTTTTGGTGTTCTGAAAAGGCTGCAGCGGTACTACCGCGGACAGGAGCGGATGTAATTTTTTACTACCGCTCTTGGGAGCGGTACTACCGCTTGGAGCAGTACTTCATGACTACTTCGTGGCTACTTCCTTCGAGACCAAAAACTCGTCACAAGTCCAGCGGTGGTAGGCACGGATGTAATTTTTTAGTACCGCTCGTAAGCAGTAGTACCGCTACCCTTAGCAGCAGTACCGCTACCCCTAGCGGTAGTACCACGAGGTCAAGCGGTACTACCTCTCCGACGGTTCTTCTGGCTTTTCTGCCTCCTCGATGTTGTGTTTCAAAGGGCTACTACTGCCCATGCGGTAGTACCGCTCCTTGGAGCGGTAGTACCGCTCGGTGCGGGCTGTGAGCATAACGGTTGGATTTTTCGCCACCTATAAAAGGGGGTCTTCTTCCCCAATGAACCTTATCCTTTGAGCCCGTGTTCTTCCCCCATTGTTGACCTTCTGTCAGGACCTCGATTCCAAGTCACATCGAACTAGCCGGTAACACCTCATATCTCTTTGCGGCCTCACGCACGGTATTCCCACGGTTTTCGCCTTACCATGGCCCGGGACCGTTTGCGTCTTTTGGCTCACGTATATGATAGGTGTCGCTAGCATCCATATGACAGAGAACCCGGGCCGACATGGCTAGTCGTGAACCCAAAGCGGCGCTAACCCATGGGGACAGGCATACATGAATCAACTTCGAGCATGTCGGTCATCAACGTATGAATCCGGGCTGTAGCACTGGGCTAACAAGACTTCGGTATCCCGGGCTGTAGCAGGCTAGGAAGGACTCCGGATATCACCGCGTGACATTTCCCCGAAGGGACGGACATATGAACGAAGTGAAACACATGCCGCGATCAAGTGTCCAAAGCAGTAGTCTTTGGGCTAGCAAGACTCCGTGAACCGGCCAGAAGCGGACTACTATCGCTCAGAAGCACTAGACTACATTTCCCCATATGAGAGGTTGCCAAGGATAAACAACTAGATTGTCGGATCCCACACATACCAAGCATTTCAAACATACACACAATATGCTCAATATGTGTAAATACAACATGGCATCACAACATAACTCTACGACTCAAATATTTATTCATTAGGCCCGAGGAGCGAGATATTACAAACATGGGTCTCATGACCCAACACTCGTGAGCATACAAGTCAAGCACAAGCGGAAGCTTAACATGTCTGAGTACAGACATCTATAAATGAAAAAGACTTAGAAGCCTGACTATCTACCAGATCCTGCCGAGGGCACAAGATCATAGCTGAGGTAACAAACTAAACGTCGAAGTCCACACGGAACTACTAGCGAGACTGACGTCTCTCTGCAAAACATAAAATAAGCAAACGTGAGTACAAATGTACTCAGCAAGACTTACATCAGAACTAACTACATATGCATCATTATCAAAAGGGGGTGGTGGAGTTTGACTGCAGCAAGCCAGCTTTGACTCGGTGGCTATCCTGAACTACGACTGCAAGTAACTCTTTTGAGGTGGCGCACATGAGTCCACATATTCACCATATCAGTACACCGCTATGGACCCGCTCCCGTCTACCTACGAGAACGCCATCCATAGCACTCACGCTTATCTTGCGAGTTTTAGAGTATCCACTTTCACTTGTCTATGAACTATGCAAGGGGTCCAAGTTTCCATATCCGAGGAATCCGGCTATTCGAATAGATAATGATAACCCTGCAGGGGTGTACTTCTTCACACACGCTCTCGCCACTTATCGCCCTATACACGTCATGTACCTCGGCAACCTTCAAGCGGAAGCGGGCGAGGGAGTCGGCCACGACCGACTAACCACACAAGTCTCTCGTCCGGGTTTATCGCCTATTCGGGTTCCATCCGCAAGGAGATCCGGCCGGGTGTCGCCACGGCCCCAAACGATGTGAGCAGGGTTCCCAAGCCCACCAACCGGGTGCCACTTGGTACACCGTGCCACTGTGCCTAGTCTGTCCCAAGCCCACCTGTACCGGGTGCCACTTGGTAGACTACTAACACTACCTACAAATACCAGAAACTAGTTGCAACTCCTGGACAGAGATCAAGTTGATTAATAAGTGGAGAGGGGTCGAGTTACCGGAACCCAATGTGTGGTAGTAACTGTTCATGGATCACAAACACAGAACTCAGTTCCTAAGGACGGCTGCAATGAGACACCCATCATGTACTCCTACATGGCCTCTCACCGCTACCTTTACCAAATCGTGTTCACACACTTAGCTCACACAGTGAGGACATGTTCACCACTTTCCAATTCATTCCCGATGAATCGGACTGACACAACTCTAAGCAATAGCAGGCATGACAAACAAGCATGAATGAGTAGGCACATCGGGGCTCAAACAACTCCTACTCATGCTAGTGGGTTTCATCTAATTCTTGTGGAATGACGGGTCATGCAGAGGATAAAGGGTTCAGCTATGCAGCAAGTAACACATGAGTCGTTGTTGTCTGATGCAAGAAAATAGAGCAGGAGCGAGAGAGTGGGATTATATCGGAATGAACAAAGGGGTTTTGCTTGCCTGGCACTTCTGAAGATTATATAGTTCTTCAATAGTGTCATCGATCTCATCGTCGAAACCACGTCTATCGAGAGGGAACAACCACCGACAAACAAGAAGAAACACAATCAATGCAATGCACAAACAAATGAATGACATGTCGTGTTAAGGAACTGAATTGACCTAATGCAGGAGTAAGCCAAGTTAATTGAAGTGGAGTTCAAACAAGGTTAAACTCCAACTCCAAATGCTAGTTCATAAATTGCCCTAATCATGATTCATCCTATTCAGTGAGGTTAACTTGTTCAATCATGCATGATCATGGCATAAACATATTCTTCATATTTTTTTGATCATTTTTCATATATAATTTATTTGAGTTGGAGTTACGGTTGAATTACTATGATTTTTAGAAGTTTAGGGCATTTTCTGAAATTTCCTGAATATTTAGAATTAAACTAATTCCAAAAATGCATTACTGCGTCAGCACTACGTCAGCATGATGTAGGCGAGTCAACAGGGTGCGGTCCAGGTCAAACCTGACCAGTGGGGTCCACTGATCAGTGTCCCAGGCTGGTATGTGTCGTTGACATGTGGGCCCAGTCAACGGCCACGTCAGCTTGGTCAAAGCTGACGCGTGGGCCCACGGTGGTTAGGTTAAAACTTAACAGAAAATAAACAAAGGTTAATTAAGGGCGTGGGGCTCATACGTCAGTGAGAGAGGGCTTAACTAGCAGGGTCATTAGCCCCTAATGATGGCGCCACGTCAACTCGTAGGAGACCAGCCGGCGGCGACCACAGAACACGGCGGGGGCACGCCGCACTTGCGCTAGAGACGTCGGATCTACGCGCCGAGGGAAGCAGAAAGTAGCCCATGCCCGCGCGCATCCAGAGAAAGCAACGGGAGGGCGCGGGGTGGCCGGAGCTCGCCGGAGCGGAGCTCGGGGCAGCGGCCGGAATTCGGACCTCGGCGAAAACGGCGTTGCGGAGCACGGGCGAGCGAAGTAAAGCGCTGCGCAGCCTCCTGGTGTCACCATGAGCTCGGTGAGATGCATGGGCGCGACCCGTTCGAGCTCAGGCCACGGCGGAGACAAGGCCGGCCGCGGTGAGCTTCTGGCACGGCGGGGATCGATGGTTGCGACATTAATTCGACGAGGGGAGCAGGGGTAAGTGGTTAGGGGCTCACAGCGATGACGACAGGACGCTCGGCGAGGTCGGGGACGGTCCGGAGCCGACGAATTTGACGGTGATGGCCGGCGGTCCCGAGGTTGAAGAAGGCATCGATGGCGGTGTTGCGGTGAAACCCGGCTTTCGTGGCTCGTCGAGAAGATGCTTCAGGTCCTTGCGGAGCTATTGGTCACGGTGGTTGGGCTAGGGGATGGTCGTGGCTGCGGCGGTGCTTTCGGCGTCGGCGGTGGTACTCGAAGCGCTGCGAGAGAGATCCAGAAGGGGTGAGAGCGGGAGAGTGAGAGAGAGAGGCAGGAGGTGCGTGGCGCCGCCAGACGCGAGGGGAAGTGTATATGGCAAGCAGGAGCTGGCGCAGCTCGGCTGTGCGCTCTCCACGCAGCTGCCTCGCCTTCCGCGTAAGGTTGAAGAAAGGCGCTGCACTTGGCTGGGCTGCAGGTGTTGGGCGGCTGAGGCGCGGATGGGCTGTAGGTAAGCGCCGATCAGTTTTCTCACTCTCTTTTAATTCCATTTTCTATTTTACGTAATTGTGTTTGGCTTTAATAAAATGCTGGGCATTTCCAAAAATCATGAAACTGCTCAATGTCACTGTTTGGAATATTTCCAACAACAAACATTTCAGTTTGTGATTATTTGAGCACTTAAAATATTATTTAGCAATTAAATGCCCAAATGCAAATACCATATGATTTAATTCAAAAATCCAGAATGGCCTAGAAAAATGTGCACCATTTTTGGGAGAGGTTCTAGACTAATCCAATAATGATGAACTTTTCTGAAGGGCATTTTGGGTTCATTGAGAATATTTTTATTTGAACCTAGTTGATTTGATCTGGTGCTAGGGTTTGAGCAATCCCCATTTCAACTTTCAAATAAATTAGACATGATGCAAGCAAAGTCAAGCAAGGGCTGATCTGGGGCTGTGACAGCTCATCCCCACTAAACAAGAATCTCGTCCCGAGATTCAAGACGTGAGGTAAGAAGGCAGAGGGGACACTAGCCATCACGATCTTGTCGATCCAATTTCCCTTCCCGAAGATGTTGGTTCAATGTTCCAATTGATCTTGACGTCCTTGCTTTCGAGATCTTCATCCAACACGATGGCGACAGAAAGAGACTCTATAGGAGACGATCTCCTCGAAGATCGAACTCGTGGAATGAGATGTTGAAACATCTCGAGTTGAGGCACAAAACACATCGAGAGGGATGGAAGAACAAACAACGAGGTTTGATTAGTGGGCAACAATTCCACGCTTAGAGAGATGGTGGATGGTGTCAAGGTGGCGAGGAAATCATTGCCATGATTTAATAACGGGGCACCTTGGAAAAAGTGACGCAAAGAACTATTCCCTTAAGTGGCAAAAGAATTACTTTTGATTCAGAGATCAATAAAATTCTCTATACCATCCTAAGGCAAATCTCGAGCGATCGTTTGGAGGTGTTCGGTAGAATGGCATACTCGGACTAGAATGGATGATGTGGACTACCTTGTTGAAGACAACGCTATGAATGATTTTAGTAACTGGGGGGAAGCTCAACAGAAGAGAGTGAGTCCACTGTTTAAAAAGTTATAGCATAACCGAAGAAACTAAGAGCAATCCCAGTTAGTGCCGATGATAACACCTAGCGCTTGTGCGTGCTCTCAAGAATTAGAGCACTTCCATATTCATCAAGGTTTACCAATATCCGTGTCAAGGATCCTGGCAACACAACATACTACCATGATGGATAGTGATGGACGATGCAGATGCATAGGAAGATAACAGCTTCTCAGATTTCACCCTAGCGGGCCAAGGGAATAAAATCTGGATGATCGACCGAGAGACATTTAGCACTCCGCTTCTAATGTTCTCCTTGATGTGCTAGCGCAACCCATTCATAGATATGGTTTGATATCTAGAACATCAAGTAAAAGATCGGACTTCGGGAGCACAAGAATCCATAAGGATCAACTTCTAAAATAAGTCATGCAAGATCCTCATGAGAGGTGACCAAACGACTTAAACAAGATACTACAATAATAGTGCTTCCAGCTAGGTGCGTCCACTTCTTTGGAACATATATCATAGTTCTTGGGAGAGGTTCCAACCATCATATCTGCTCGAGATTCAGATCTGGTTGGTAACATGATATTCCAGGCTCATCAAGTCTAGAAAGAGAAATGAAAGTTTGCAACACAAACCGACGAGATGACGTTGCGAGATTCTCGGGAAATGAACCACGATAGCAAGCTCCAAAACATGAGCTGGTTCTGCTACATACAAGTGAACACGCCGTCCCAGACAAGCATGACCACGTAGTAGTCTTATAATACAACACTACCGAGTTCAGGTGGGACACCATCAACAAGGATATCGAAGTCGTGTGCATGAACTAGTATTCGCACATCAACTCCTTTTCCTTGAACAAATCAATCAGTGGCCTGGTGTGCTAGGAACTCATATGGAGTGGAGGTAATTAATCTACCAAACCATAGAATACTTCGCACGTGCATAACTGACTTGGGATGATTCCAAGGGAAACAAAACAAACCTTGCTCAAATTCATGGCGACAACTTACACCTAAAGCACATGAATTCGAGGAAGTCACTACTTTCATCCAAACATATGCTTCATGAACGGAACACGAAGGCATTGCTTACAAAGTTTCCAACACTAGGTTGATGTTCAACATGAATCATGGGGGAGACAAAATGCTGCTGATGGGCTCAACAACAACTCATCAGAATTTCCATATCACTGTACTTCCACCATCATGTGAAGACGGTGATAGTATTGGTCAGACCAAAAGATGTAATGGTGTATGCTCGAGGGATCAACCACGAGTAAGACAACATTACGAAGATCGTTGGTTCTGATTTGACTTAATAATAGCCCATACTCAAGTCAAAGTTTGATAAGACAATAGGTTCAATATCTGATCACGGGGATCATCGACGGAGATATCATCTTTCTTCAACACACACACACACACAAGGATATCCCTTAGATGAACTAAGTCGGACAAGCTTTCATCTTCCAACTCTCCAAGTTGTTGTTTAGCTTAACCAACTAGCTCAAGGGTTTCCAACACAGAATCTTGGAGAAGGGGTGGTTTATGAGGAACCAACTTGATCACGAACTCAACATAATAGTCAGGGGGCAACCTGGTGATACTCCCGAGAAGATATTCGGAAAACCACGAACCACCGATATGTTACTAAGCTCGAGAACAATCTTGCTTTTGAGGGCAAGACGATATGATCAAATGAGTGAGGACTTGACAAGATCCTAACTCATCAATCGAAGTGTGCACCAGAAATAAGGACTAGGTAGCACGATCAATCTTAGGATGACGATTTAATAATCAACACGCTAAGAATGAGGATATTATCCATTTACTACTAAGCAACATGGTTGCTAGAAGTGTTGATTTCACACATCATAATTCACTTGTCGGCATTCTGGTTGCATCAACACGGGACCGAGGAATGAATAATGATAGCGAGAAGTATCACTGCAACAAGAATTCATAAGAGTTGGTGCAATTCTCATGACATTCTTGACATAAGACGGTAATATTTCAGGGTAGAAAAGAATCAAAAGCTGGATTGGCATTTGATCTGTGGAATACAACTGCTTTGACCCAATCCTGGATAAGGATGAGGTACTGGAGTTTGTTTCTCCAAGTCATTTAGGACATAATGGCTTGACGGACCACAAGAGTAATAGGCATCGATAAACGAATGCACGCATACCCTTGACTATCAACTGATAGACGGGGATCGGAATACAGCTGCAATGGAAGCAACTCAAAGGATCATATATCTTTCTGAGTTGTGGGTGCATAGATCAGTATGTCGAACCAAGTTCAACATGTTTCTTCCGGATAACCCATGCGGAGAAGGTAGAACTGGCAGAGTCACAATTATGAATGGAGTACTCCTCAAGAGCACTCTGGTTGTGATCTTTTGGTTCATAAGAACTTCTGCCATAAGCAGTTCATGGTATTTGGAAGAAGGAAATACCACAGACCTCGAGGACTAATGCAAGGTTACTAATATCCTAAAGGAACTAGCAAATACTAACAACATGAAGTAGGGTGAATCTCGGGTTCAAGAACCCAGGAATAGAATGCCTGCTAACTAATAACATCACGGGATGCTTTCAAGAATAATGGCCAGAATCATCACACTGGGGATACAAAAGCATTGCTAAGTTACTAGGTGACTTCCTAAAACACCTAGGGTCATAATAATAGCTCCAACATATATGTCAAGGCAATAAATTACCTCAACATACTAATTAGTGTGCTTAATCCGCCCAGATGAACATTAGAAAAGGAGAGAAGGGATTTGCAAATGCATCGACTGTTTAGAGACACAGGATGACTCGGACAGCATAACGGCTGTAAATGCTCAAAAAGATTTGAGACATCATGCAAAATGGTGGCATAACCACTCTACAACATCATAACAAGATTCTGGGATCAACAGTTAACATACAGAAATAGTAGGAACTGAACTGGGGCTTAAATCCAACAATCTTAAAGGTCTATAGATTAGTAACACGTCATCCTGATAGAAAGATGAGAAGCCTAGTTCTTAAACCCCGTAGAAGAGAAGAGGATGACTCAGATCAGAAGGCCATGAGGTATAAGGAGTAAAAGAGCCTTACGTTCCCTTCCACAACAAATTCCTTACATAACTAAAGCATTTCTAGACACAACCCGACCAGTTTGGCTTGGAAATCCTCTGACGATCGAGCTCGATACCAAAGCTATCAGACCACGATTCCAAGTCACATCGATCTAGCGGTAACACCTCATATCTCTTTGCGGCCTCACGCACGGTATTCCACGGTGTCGCCTTACCATGGCCCGGGACCGTTTGCGTCTTTTGGCTCACGTATATGATAGGTGTCGCTAGCATCCATATGACAGAGAACCCGGGCCGACATGGCTAGTCGTGAACCCAAAGCGACGCTAACCCATGGGGACAAGCATACATGAATCAACTTCGAGCATGTCGGTCATCAACGTATGAATCCGGGCTGTAGCACTGGGCTAACAGGACTCCGGTATCCCGGGCTGTAGCAGGCTAGACAGGACTCCGGATATCACCGCGTGACATTTCCCCGAAGGGACAGACATAGGAACGAAGTGAAACACATGCCGGCCAGTCAAGTGTCCAAAGCAGTAGTGCTGGGCTAGCAGGACTCCGGTGAACCGGGCTATAGCAGACTACTATCGCTCAGGAAGCACTAGACTACATTTCCCCATATGAGAGGCTGCCAAGGATAAACAACTAGATTGTAGGATCCCACACATACCAAGCATTTCAAACATACACACAATATGCTCAATATGTGTAAATACAACATGGCATCACAACATAACTCTACGACTCAAATATTTATTCATTAGGCTCAGAGGAGCGAGATATTACAAACATGGGTCTCATGACCCAACACTCAGAGCATACAAGTCAAGCACAAGCGGAAGCTTAACATGTCTGAGTACAGACATCTATAAATGAAAAAGACTTAGAAGCCTGACTATCTACCAGATCCTGCCGAGGGCACAAGATCATAGCTGAGGTAACAAACTAAACGTCGAAGTCCACACGGAACTACTAGCGAGAATGACGTCTCTCTGCAAAACATAAAATAAGCAAACGTGAGTACAAATGTACTCAGCAAGACTTACATCAGAACTAACTACATATGCATCATTATCAAAAGGGGGTGGTGGAGTTTGACTGCAGCAAGCCAGCTTTGACTCGGTGGCTATCCTGAACTATGACTGCAAGTAACTCTTTTGAGGTGGCGCACATGAGTCCACTTATTCACCATATCAATACACCGCTATGGACCCGCTCCCGTCTACCTACGAGAATGCCATCCATAGCACTCACGCTTATCTTGCGAGTTTTAGAGTATCCACTTTCACTTGTCTATGAACTATGCAAGGGTCCAAGTTTCCATATCCGAAAACCGCTATTGAATAGATAATGATAACCCCTGCAGGGTGTACTTCTTCACACACGCCTCGCCACTTATCGCCTGCACACATCATGTACCTCGGCAACCTTCAAGCGGAAGTCAGGCGAGGGAGTCGGCCACGACGACTAACCACACAAGTCTCTCGTCCGGGTTTATCGCCTATTCGGGTTCCATCCGCAAGGAGATCCGCCGGGTGTCGCCACGGCCCCAAACGATGTGAGTAGGGTTCCCAAGCCCACCAACGGGTGCCACTTGGTACACCATGCCCATGTGCCTAGTCTGTCCCAAGCCCACATGCATCGGGTGCCACTTGGTAGACTACTAACACTACCTACAAACACCGAAACTAGTTGCAACTCCTGGACAGAGATCAAGTTGATTAATAAGTCGAGAGGCGTCGAGTTACCGGAACCCAATGTGTGGTAGTAACTGTTCATGGATCACAAACACAGAACTCAGTTCCTAAGGACGGCTGCAATGAGACAAGCCACCATGTACTCCTACATGGCCTCTCACCGCCACCTTTACCAAATCGTGTTCACACACTTAGCTCACACACAGTAGGACATGTTCACCACTTTCCAATTCATTCCCGATGAATCAGACCTGACACAACTCTAAGCAATAGCAGGCATGACAAACAAGCATGAATGAGTAGGCACATCAGGGCTCAAACAACTCCTACTCATGCTAGTGGGTTTCATCTAATTACTGTGGAATGACAGGTCATGCAGAGGATAAAGGGGTTCAGCTACCGCAGCAAGTAACACATGAGTTGTTGTTGTCCTAACGCAGTAAAATAGAGCAGGAGCGAGAGAGTGGGATTATATCGAAATGAACAAAGGGGTTTTGCTTGGCTGGCACTTCTGAAGATTATATAGTTCTTTAATAGTGTCATCGATCTCATCGTCGAAACCACGTCTATCGAGAGGGAACAACCACCGACAAACAAGAAGAAACACAATCAATGCAATGCACAAACAAATGAATGACATGTCATGTTAAGGAACTGAATTGACCTAATGCAGCAGTAAGCCAAGTTAATTGAAGTGGAGTTCAAACAAGGTTAAACTCCAACTCCAAATGCTAGTTCATAAATTGCCCTAATCATGATTCATCCTATTCAGTGAGGTTAACTTGTTCAATCATGCATGATCATGGCATAAACAGATTCTTCATATTTTTCTAATCATTTTTCGTATATAATTTATTTGATTTGGAGTTACGGTTGAATTACTATGATTTTTAGAAGTTTAGGGCATTTTCTGAAATTTCCTGAATATTTAGAATTAAACTAATTCCAGAAAATGCATTATCGTCGACCTCGTCGACAGATGACGTAGCGAGTCAACAGGGTGCGGTCCAGTCAAACTGACGGAGGGTCCACCGATCGATGTCTCAGCTGGTATGTGTCACGACATGTGGGCCCGATCACGGCCACGTCGGCTTGGTCAAAGGCGATCGTGGGCCTGATAGTTAGGTTAAAACTTAATGGAAAATAAACAAAGATTAATTAAGGGCGTGGGGCTCATACGTTAGTGAGAGAGGGCTGAACTAGCAGGGTCATTAGCCCCTAATGATGGCGCCATGTCAGCTCGTCGGAGACCAGCCGGCGGCGACCACAGAACACGGCGGGGGCACGCCGGACTTGCGCTAGAGACGTCGGATCTACGCTACGAGGGAAGCGTAGTAGCCTCGTGCCCCGCAAGATCCAGAGAAAGCAACGGGAGGGCGCGGGGTGGCCGGAGCTCGCCGGAGCGGAGCTCGGGGCGGCGGCCGGAATTCGGACCTCGGCGAAAACGGCGTTGCAGAGCACGGGCGAGCGAAGTAAAGCGCTGCGCAGCCTCCTGGAGTCACCATGAGCTCGGTGAGATGCACGGGCGCGACCAGTTCGAGCTCAGGCCACGGCGGCGACAAGGCCGACCGCGATGAGCTTCTGGCACGGCGGGGATCGATGGTTGCGACATTAATTCGATGAGGGGAGCAGGGGTAAGTGGTTAGGGGCTCACAGCGATGACGACATGACGCTCGGCGAGGTCGGGGACGGTCCGGAGCCGACGAATTTGACGGTGATGGTCGGCGGTCCCGAGGTTGAAGAAGGCATCGATGGCGGTGTTGCGGTGAAACCCGGCTTGCGTGGCTCGTCGAGGAGATGCTTCAGGTCCTTGCGGAGCTATTGGTCACGGTGGTTGGGCTAGGGGATGGCCGTGGCTGCGGCGGTGCTTTCCGGCGTGCGGCAGGGTACTCGGGCGCGCTGCAGAGAGAGATCCAGGAAGGGGGTGAGAGCGCGGGAGAGTGAGAGAGAGAGGCAGGGAGGTGCGTGGCGTCGCCAGACGTGAGGGGAAGGTAGGCGGGCAGCGAGCCGAGCCGACGAGCTCGGCTGTCGCGCCTCCACGCAGCTGCCTCGCCTTCCGCGTAAGGTTGAAGAAAGCAGCCATACTGGCTGGGCTTCACAGTGTTGGGCCGGCTGAGGCGCCGGATGGGCTGTAGGTAAGCGCCAGTCAGTTTTTCTCACTCTCTTTTAATTCCACTTTCTATTTTCTGTAATTGTGTTTGGCTTTAATAAAAATGCCAGGGCATTTCCAAAAATCATGAAACTGGTCAATGTCACTGTTTGAATATTTCCAACAACAAACATTTCAGTTTGTGATTATTTGAGCACTTAAAATATTATTTAGCAATTAAATGCCCAAATGCAAATACCATATGATTTAATTCAAAAATCCAGAATGGCTTAGAAAAATGTGCACCATTTTTGGGAGAGGTTCTAGACTAATCCAATAATGATGAACTTTTCTGAAGGGCATTTTGGGTTCATTGAGAATATTTTTATTTGAACCTAGTTGATTTGATCTGGTGCTAGGGTTTGAGCAATCCCCATTTCAACTTTCAAATAAATTAGACATGATGCAAGCAAAGTCAAGCAAGGGCTGATCTGGGGCTGTGACACCTTCTTCGAGCTTGCTAACTCTCAATCCCTCCATGGTTTCTTGCTAGTTTTTGAGGGAAAAGAGAGAGGAGATCTAGATCCACATTTCCACCAATCACTTTCTCCTCTATGTGAGGGGAACCCCTTGGATCTAGATCTTGGAGTTCTTGGTGTTCTCCTTCTTGTTCTTCCTCTCATTTTCTTCCCTAGCATTAGTTGCTTCGGTGGGATTTGAGAGAGAAGGACTTGGGCACTCCGTGTGCCCTTGCCATTGCATTTGGTGCATCGGTTTGAGTTCTCCACGGTGATACGTGGAAGTTACAAGTTGAGAAGCTTATTACTCTTGGGTGCTTGGTGCCCTTGAGCTTGTACCTCTTGGGTGCTTGGGCTCCCTATACGGTCGGTGGTGTTCGGAGCTCAATCATTGTGGTGTAAAGCTCCAGGCAAGCGTCGGGGTCTCCAATTAGGTTGTGGAGATCGCCCCGAGCAATTTGACGGGTACCGTGACCGCCCTCAAGGGTTGCTAAAGTGTGCGGGTTCGGTGACCGCCCCCAAGGGTTGCCATTTGTATGGGTTCGGTGACCGCCCTCAAGGGTCCCTTAGTGGAATCACGGCATCTTGCATTGTGCAAGGGCGTGAGGAGATTACGGTGGCCCTAGTGGCTTCTTGGGGAGCATTGTGCCTCCACACCGCTCCAAACGGAGATTAGCATCCGCAAGGGTGTGAACTTCGGGATACATCGTCGTCTCCGCGTGCCTCGGTTATCTCTTACCCGAGCCCTTTACTTATGCACTTTACTTTGTGATAGCCATATTGTTTGTTGTCATATATCTTGCTATCACCTAAGTAGTTTTTCTTGCTTAGCATAAGTTGTTGGTGCACATAGGTGAGCCTAGTTGTTGTAGGTTTTGGGCTTGAAAAATTAACCGCTAGGTTTATTCCGCATTTGTTCAAGCCTCAAACGTAATTATTTTAAAGCGCCTATTCACCCCCCCCTCTAGGCGACATCCACGATCTTTCACAAAGTACTTCAAAGAGTGCCCCAAAGTTTCTACCGGAGAGTCAAGACGAAAACGTGTGCCAACCCCTATGCATAGGTTCATGGGCGGAACCCGCAAGTTGATCACCAAAACATACATCAACTGGATCACGTGATATCCCGTTGTCACCACAGATATGCACATGCAAGACATACATCAAGTGTTCTCATATCCTTAAAGACTCAATCCGATAAGATAACTTCAAAGGGAAAACTCAATCAATTACAAGAGAGTAGAGAGGGAGAAACATCATAAGATCCAACTATAATAGCAAAGCTCGCGATACATCAAGATCGTGCCGAATCAAGAACACGAGAGAGAGATCAAACACATAGCTACTGGTACATACCCTCAGCCCCGAGGGTGAACTACTCCTTCCTCGTCATGGAGAGCACCGGGATGACAAAGATGGCCACCGGTGAGGGATCCCCCCTCTGGCAGGGTGCCGGAACAGGGTCCCGATTGGTTTTTGGTGGCTACAAAGGCTTGCGGCGGCGGAACTCCCGATCTATTCTGCTCCCCGAAGATTTTAGGGTATATGGATATATATAGGCGAAAGTGTAGGACCTTGAAGTATGTTTAGAGGGGGGTGATTAGACTACTTGACCAATGAAAAACTTAGCCTTTTTCCAGTTTTAGAGTTTGGCAGGTTTTAGCTATCTTAGGACAAGTCAAGCAATCATCACACAATTCAAGCAAGCATGCAAAGAGTGTATGAGCAGCGGAAATTAAAGCATGCAACTTGCAAGAAAGTAAAGGGAAGGGTTTGTAGGATTCAAACGCAATTGGAGACACGAATGTTTTTGGCGTGGTTCCGATAGGTGGTGCTATCATACCTCCACGTTGATGGAGACTTCAACCCACGAAGGGTAGCAGTTCTTGTGAGTCCACGGAGGGCTCCACCCACGAAGGGTCCACGAAGTAGCAACCTTGTCTATCCCACCATGGCCGTCGCCCACGAAGGACTTGCCTCACTAGCGGTAGATCTTCACGAAGTAGGCGATCTCCTTGCCCTTACAAACTCCTTGGTTCAACTCCACAATCTCTTCGGAGGCTCCCAAGTGACACCTAGCCAATCTAGGAGACACCACTCTCCAAGAAGTAACAAATGGTGCGTTGATGATGAACTCCTTGCTCTTGTGCTTCAAATGATAGTCTCCCCAACACTCAACTCTCTCTCATAGGATTTGGATCTGGTGGAAAGAAGATTTGAGTGGAAAGCAACTTGGGGAAGGCTAGAGATCAAGATTCATATGGTAGAAATGGAATATCTTGGTCTCAGCACATGAGGTGGTGGTTCTCTCTCAGAAATGGTAAGTTGGAAGTGTAGGTTTGTTCTGATGGCTCTCTCCACGAATGAAGAGGAGGTGGAGGGGTATATATAGCCTCCACACAAAATCTAACTGTTACACACAATTTACCAATCTTGGTGGGACCGAATCAACAAACTCGGTCAGACCGATTTTAGTAAACCTAGTGACCGTTAGGGTTTTCGGTGGGACTCACTTGCATCTCGGTAGGACCGATATGGTTAGGGTTAGGGCATAACGTAATCTCGGTGAGACTGATTAAACAAACTCGGTGAGACCGATTTTGGTAATTAGCTAACCAGAGAGTTGGTCAGGTAAACTCGGTGGGACCGATTCGCTCTTTCGGTGAGACCGAAACGTTACGAAAGGGAAACAGAAAGTTTACATTGCAATCTCGGTGGGACCGATCCGCTCTTTCGGTGAGACTGAAAAGTTATGAAAAGGAAACAGAGAGATTACAATCCGATCTCGGTGAGACCGAGATCCCTATCGGTAGAACCGATTTGCCTAGGGTTTGTGGCAGTGGCTATGACATTTGGAATCGGTGGCGCCGGATAGGAAGAATCGGTGAGACCGATTTTGGCTTTAGGTTTAGGTCATATGTGGATGTGAGAAAGTAGCTGAGGGTTTTGGAGCATATCACTAAGCACAGGAAGCAAGAGGCTCATTAAGAAACATCTCATCCCTCCTTGATAGTATTGGCTTTTCCTATAGACTCAGTGTGATATTGAATCACTAAAATATAAAATGAAGAGTCTTGAGCTTTTGATCTTGAGCCAATCCTTTGTCATTAGCATTTTGAGGGATCCACTTTCATCATCCATGCCATGCCATTCGTTGAGCTTTCCTGAAATGTTCATCTTGGAATAGCATTAGCTCAATGAGCTATATGGTGTTATGAATTACCAAAACCACCTAGGGATAGTTGCACTTTCAATCTCCCCCTTTTTGGTAATTGATGACAACATATAGATCAAAGCTTCGACAAATGATAATAAGATTGAAAAACATCGTTGCTTTGAGAAGTATGTGATAAGCAAGAGCTCCCCCTAAATTTGTGCATAGTTTACGATTTGCTTTGGACTGCAAATGCACAAGGAATTAGGCTCATGGGTTACTCTTCCATGTCACATACATCTTGGTGGAGCGCTCAAAATGATACGGATTGAATACATGCACTCATCACCAAGCACAGTGAATGATCACATAGGATAGATAAGATAATATCATCAAACATGCATAAGTGTAGCTTATGATCAAACACATGATCATCAATGTCTCAAAAACATAGTATCTCAAGCAATCAAAAGCAAACAAGTTTAAAAAACCACCAAATCAAGAGAGAACAAAAGCAACACTCCCTCTCTCTCGAAGCCTATGATCTATACATTTTCTCCCCCTTTGGCAACAAGTTACCAAAAAGTTCATAAAAAATGCATAGTGCTAGATCGACTCTCAGGCTTGATCTTCAGGTGGTGGTGTCCGGACAGCGCCGAGGATGAAGGCTTCAGTTGAAGTAGATGGAGCTGGAGCTGGTGTAGGTGCGGGAGCTGGTGGCACTGAGGCTGTAGCTGGTGCAGATGAAGTGGCTCTGGTGTCAGGAACTGGCACAACAGATGACCTCTGGGCTCTAGGCACTCTGGCAAATGCATCAGTTGTTGTTTTGCCCTTCCTCTCCTGCATGTCATCCTGTAGTTGCTCCACACAGTGATGAATCTCGATTACTTTCACATCTAAGTCATAGAGCTTTTGTTCCATGATTCTTTCCAAGCTCTCCTGATTTTGAGTGAGGGTGGCCAATCCCTTCTCAATCCTCAGTGTTGATGCTATTAAGTATCCAAGCTGCTCCTGCTTGTTCTTCAAGAAATACTCAGATGCCTCCTCTTGAGTTGGCATCCTGGCAGCCTTCTCCTTCCTTGGCTTCTCATTCTTCTCTTGTGCTTGAACTGACGATGGATCATTCTCATTCATGACAACCTCATTGTCCTCAAAGTCTGGATAAATTGTAAAATGTTCTTTATCCAATAGATATTTGCTGTGCCCATCTTTGAGTTAATCAACTCCACGGATCGAGGGCATATCCACAACTTCTCTTCGGTCTGCTGCAGTCCTCTTAATGGTTTCAACCATAAGGCTCATGACTTTGAATTTCTGTGGCACATCAAACAAATGCAACATGTTGATTGCATGCCCTCTAATCATGTTGTGGTCACGGACTTAGGCAAGAGAGTATGCCTTAAGATGCAGTTGATAGTTGGCAGCCCCGATGAAGGAAGTGGACTGATCCAAACTTATGTGTCTCAATGGCTGTGTCTGGGATCTCCTTGTAATGTGTGCCATGGAATTGTGGTCCATTTTCTTCTTGGCATATACATCCAGGCCATCATCATTTTCCTTTGGGGCATTTATCAGCTTTGCCCACTCCTCAACAGTTGACTGGTACCTTGTACCTTCAGACATCCACACTATCCTGCCATGTGGATAAAAGTGTGTTGTGGAGTAGAACTGCATGACAAGTTCATCGTTCTAGTTGGTGAGCTTTTGCCCAACGAAGTCTGCAACTCCAACATCAACAAAACTGTCTTGCACTCCAGATAGTGCTCTACATTTTCTTTCATGTAGGTCCAGTCGTCCCACCTCATATCACACACTATGGGCTTCTTATCCAGCAGAATAGTCTCATAAAAGTCCTGCTGTTCCTTGGTGTGGAACCTGTAGTCCACAGCAATTCTTCTCCTTGTGGCGTATGGATCTGTCATCCTCCATAGCCTCAATCCATTGTCTCTTCTGATCTTCATGTCCTCAGCCACAGGATGGGCATCATTGTGGTCTAGTATCTTGGGCTTGAGCTTCCTCAGAACTTGTCCTTCTTCATCTTCTTCATCGGCAACCTCGAGCCTTTGGGGCCTTGTTCTTCTCAAGATTTGGAATACTCATGGTATTCCTCTTTGGTCTGACTTAGCCTTGGGGGCAGCTTTGGGTGCTTCCTTGGGCTTAGATGTGGCAGCCCTCGATCTTATAGCATCACCCATAAGCTTTGGTGCCTTGTGTCTTTGGTGCAGCAATCTCTTCTTCCTCTTCCATCATGGAAGGCTTCCCAATAACTCGATTGTGGTCTTCTTGACCCTTTCTTTCCTTTTCTTCCTTCAGTGATGGCTGGCTCTTTGGGATCAGGCTTTTCAGAATTTGAGTTGATGCTCGACCTTTGGCATAGGTGTCCTCTTGGAAGGAACCTTCCTATTGAGTCCGTGCTTTGTGCTATGTCTTTGAGCCATACTCCTTTTGAGCACCGCCTTCTTGGAGATTGCCTCATCCTCTTACGCCCTATAATCCTCATCTTTAGAATCTGAGGTTTTCTTCTTCCTTTGCTGGTGGCAGCTTTAGGCAAATTGCTTGGGGTGCTCCTACCGCCTTCATCTGAAGAGCTGGAGGGACTAGTGCCCTCACTCATGTTCACCTGCTCCTCGACATTCACATTGTCACTCTGGTGCGACATCTGCAAACACCGATTGCTGACCCTGTGAAGAGTTATAGATGAGGTAGAGTGGATGAGCATCACAAAATGCAGAGATTTTGCAAAGAATGACTAAAAATTCAGTTTTAGTTTTCCCTGAAAGCATTTTGGATCAACCGATTTTCAAACTCGGTGATACGAAGCAGTTTTGGAACCTAAATCGATGAACTCGGTGAGACCGAGTCACAATTCGGTGGCACCGAGACTGCTAGGGTTTCACAAAGTCCTAAAATCGGTCTCACCGATTAGCAATTCTCGGTTAGACCGAGTCTCACTAGTGCAATGGCATAAGCCAAATCGGTGGGACCGAGTTTTTCAACTCGGTGAGTCCGAGATGGTTTCGGCGGAAACCTAACCCTAAATTTTTCAAATCAAAACTATTCTAAGGATTGCATTGACTGGATAGGAGTGTTTCAATCGTGGCAAGAATCAATAAGAACACAATGTGCTGAGAATCGGACGAGGAAAGCACTGTGATCGAGTCCATACCCTAGTTCGGCGGAGACTCGCTACGGCGGCAACGGCGGGGTTGAATTCCGTTGACGGTGGTGGAGACCAGCGACAGGAGGCGGCTGGCGACAAGGAGACGATCCGGAGACCATGGAGGCAGAGCGAGCTATTCCGCGGGCGAAGATGGTTCGGAGAAATTTCAATTTTTTTGCCCGTGACTATATATAGCCCGACCCTGTCGGTGTGACCGAGTGGAACAACTCGGTGGCACCGAGATGCAAAAATGTGTACAGTTATTGCAACTCGGTGTGACCGAACAGTTCAAATCGGTTGCACCGAGATTGAAAACCTAGATCGACTTAGTGATCTCGGTAAGACCGAAATGGAGGAATCGGTCAGACCGAGAATCACAAAGAAGTTTTGGAAGTTTAAGTCTATGACTTAATCGGGGACTCAAGTGCTCCTCACACGAGTGGTTCGAATCTGACTTGATCAATTTTTTGATGTAGCATGAATAGAGTTTGAGACGAGAAAAGCATAGATAGCCAGAGAAGGTTCTTAGGCATTCTTGTCCATCCACTTGGCCAAAGAAAAAGAAGCCAATCAATCAAAACAAAAAGTGGATGTCCTGGAATGAGTAAAGTATGCAACCAACATGCTCACACAATAAGATGGCAAATGAAATATGTGGCAAAGCATGCACAACCAATTCTAGCATCTATCAAACAATTGGCGATGACTAGGTCATCTATATATGAGTATATTGACTTAGGAGTCAAATGATAGACATTTGATCATAGGTCATACTCATCGTTTAAGCTCAAGTGGGGTTACCACTTTTACATAAAGCATTTATGTGTTCACATCATTAGAGTTGCTTTGACTCAATTCTTAGAGTTAAGCTCCCCCTAGATGTGAGATCCCCCCTAAGAGGGATGAACTAACCTTGGGTTTTGTCGTTGATGACTTCATGTAGGTGTTGAAGATGTGGATGCTCAATGTTGATGTAGATCTTTTTGTAGCAATCCTTTGAGTGAGTTGCACTTTAAATACCTACATGGGTTAGTCCCACAAGGAACAAACAAGTATATCCATAGACATAGAGTGATGCACACACAAAATGATGTCCATGAAATCATTAGGTTACCTTGTCCCTTGCCTTACCAACATGAGGGTTTGTGACTCCTTGAACTAGTGCAAGATATGGAAGTTGATTGCACTTGTCCTTGCCATAATGATATGAGTGAAATATGTTGGCGGAGTCACCCTCAAGAACTCTCTAGTTCTTCTTCTTCGGGATCCACATCATCTTGATGGGAATCCTTTGTAACGCCCCGGATTCGATGCGCCAGGTGTCCGCCAGTTATTCGCCGTCGTTGCCATGTCATTTGCTTGCGTGTTGTACTTTGCCATGTCATCATCTGCATTTCATATCATGTCATCAGGTGCATCGCATTTGCATACGTGTTCGTCTCATGCATCCGAGCATTTTCCCGTTGTCCGCTTTTGCAATCCGCACTCCTATGTCTCCGGCGCCCCTTTTACCTCTTTTCATGTGCGGGTGCTAAACGGTCTTGGAATGGACCGAGGTTTGTCAAGCGGCCTTGGTATAGCATCGGTAGACCGCCTGTCAAGTTTCGGATCATTTGGAGTTCGTTTGGTACTCCAACGGTTAACCGGGTAACCGCAAAGGCCTCTTTGTTGCAGCCCAACTCCCTTTCTAAGTGGCCCAAAACCCACCTAAGTCCCCTCCATGCTCTCGGTCGTTCGATCACGATCGCGTGGCCGAAAACCGCACCTCATTTGGACTCTCCTAGCTCCCTCTACCTATAAAACTAGATCCCACCGAAATTCGCGGATCATTTCGCAGCGAAACCCTAAAATCGCCTCCGCCGCCACGGACGTGTCCGCCCTTCACGGACGTCGTCCGCCGCCGCCGCCGCCGAATCCAGCGCCACGTCAGCTCCCGCCGCCCTTGGCCCTTTCAACCTGCCGAGCCCGCCCGGGCCGCCTCGGGCCAGAAGCGCCGCCCTTGATCCGTCTCCCGCCGCCTCGCGCCTCGCCGCCTGCCGCCGGGCCGGCCGCGCGGCGCGCGCTTGCCAGCACCTTCTTCGCCCGCCCCGACCGAGCTGAGCCTCCGCCGCCCGCGTGGAGCCCCTTCGCCACACCCCGCGCGCGGAGCTCCTCGCCCGCCCGCGAGCTCCGGCGAGCTTCGTCTCCGCGCCGCCGCGCCCCTCCTCGCCGAGATCCGGCGGATCCGGCGAGATCCGGCCGGATCGTGCGCGCCGCCGCGGTGCCGCCCTTCCCCATCTCCGCGAGCCCTGGCTCCCCTCCTCTCCGTCTCCGGCGATCCCCTTCCTCTCCGGCCGAACTCCGGCGAGATCCGCGCGGTTGACTTTCTCCCCCCCCCTCTAAAATTCATCCAAGTCCCGAGCATTTTTTATATTTTGTGCCATTTTCATTGCATCGTAACTCTGTCATCGTTGCTCCGTTTTGCGCGTTTAATATGTCAAAATGTTCGTATCGAAGAGTAGATCATTTCATTCCATTGCATCATTTTCATTTGAGCTCATCTTGATGCCCGAAATGCTGTTAGAAGGGTGCTATATGATGTTAGTTTCTGATTTTTATCAGAACTTGCACTTTTGTCATTTTTGCTATGATTGATGTGTGCATCCTATTGACTTGAGTCCTACATGTGTTTTGTAATATGCCATGCCATCTTTCCAGGGGTGTATGCCATGTATTTTTGTGATCTATGTGGTGACTAGCACATGCATGCAAACTAGGTGTCTTGTTGTTGCTGTTTTCAGCCCTGTTTTGCTGTTATTTTGATGCCATGTTAACTTGATGCTACAGAGAGATCCATGCATATTTTGAGATACTTCAGTAAGGATGTTTTGTTATACATGTTTTGCTCTATCCATCCATGCCCTTGTTTGCAATTATGGAGTGCCATAGCTTGAGTCAATCGAGCTCTACTTTTGCTATCAAATGTTTCCTCGCAGATTGTATACATGTTATTCAATTTTGCCAAGGTTGTTGTGGTTGATCCATGTATGCTATGTTGTTGTTCTTGCCATGTATGTCTTCTAGGCCATGTCTTCTTGATGTATGTATGCTTAGTTTTTCATATAAGGCTCGGTAGTGAGTGCATTGAGCTTGTAAACATGCCTACTTGTTATCAGTTTTTGACATGCCATGTTGCTGAATCTGTTAACGAAACTTTTGATATTGACATGGGTGTTACTATATTTTCTGATCCTTTTTGGCTTATGGTCACTAAAGGACTTTTGTTCTATGCAATTAGTATATTCATGCCATGCCTTTGTTTGCCATGATGAGTTCCTGTAACATGTTGTTTGATAACTCTAAACATTGCAACCTGATGTTATTTCTGCCAATGTCTGAAACTGTTATTACTTGCAATCTTGCCATGTGTTTTTGAGCATGTTCTAGTCATTTCTGGAGGTAGCTCAGTTCTCATGTTTTGTAATGCTTTACCTGTAAATCATGCCCATGCCTTTTGTTTCCTTGTTGTGGTGCTGTAGCTTGTTGTTTTGATGCTTGCAATATGCCTAGTTGCTGTTTTGGACAGCTTGTCCTTTAAACTTGTATAGGGTGTATGTGTTGAACCGTTGCTCCGTTTTGAGTGTGCTCTATATGAAACTTGCTTGATTTTGCATGTAGTTTCATATTATCATGTTGCATACTTGTTTTGAGGTGTTTGTTTGAGTTTGTATGCATTTTGCATCAATGCCATGCTTATCTTGTTTTGCTCATATCTTCTAGGCCGTAGCTCCGAATCTAATGAACTTTATATGTAACTTGACTAGAATTTCGTGTAGATCATCGTGGTGCATCTTAAATTGCTGTTTAACAACTTGAACATAAATTTATTCAGATCTGGACCAATTTCGAAATTTGCATATGAGGACTTAGGAATTGTTATATGTTGTTTCGGCCTCATTTAAACTTGCCATGATGTGTTGCTCTTGTTTGCATCATCTCGTGCCATGAATAGCTTCATGTAGCTTTGTCATGCATCATGCTTGGTTGTGCATCATGTCTTGTTCATGTGTGGAGTGTTTACTATGTTGTGTGCTTCTTCTTGTTAGTTCCTGTTTCGTTGCGATCGTGAGGATTCGTTCGTCTACGCTTGGTTCGGCTTCATCCGTTCATCTTCTTCATGGACCCGTTCATCTTCTTCATGGACTCGTTCTTCTTCCTTGCGGGATTTCAGGCAAGATGACCGCTACCCTGGATCTCACTACTATCATTGCTATGCTAGTTGCTTCGTTCTTTCGCTATGCTGCGCTACCTATTACCTATTTATCAAGCCATCCCAAATTGCCATGTCAGCCTCTAACCTTTTGCACCCTTCCTAGCAAACCGTTGTTTGGCTATGTTACCGCTTTGCTCAGCCCCTCTTATAGCGTTGTTAGCTGTAGGTGAAGATGAAGTTTGTTCCTTTTTGGAACATGGAGATGTTGTTCCTTGCTGGAACATGTTTACTTGTTGGGATATCACAATATATCTTATTTAATTAATGCATCTATATACTTGGTAAAGGGTGGAAGGCTCGGCCTTATGCCTGGTGTTTTGTTCCACTCTTGCCGCCCTAGTTTCCGTTATATCGGTATTATGTTCCCGGATTTTGCGTCCCTAACGCGGTCGGGTGATTTATGGGACCCCCTTGACAGTTCGCTTTGAATAAGACTTTTCCAGCAAGGCCCAACATTGGTTTTACATTTGCCTCACCTAGCCTTTTTCCCTTAGGTGTCGCGCATCCCGAGGGTCATCTTTATTTACCCCCCCCCGGGCCAATGCTTGTCTAAGTGTTGGTCCAAACTAGAGCCACTTGCGGTGCCGCCCCGAGGCAACTTGGGGTATCGTCGGTTGCCGTACCTAGTGTTCATCCGGTCGTGGCCTGAGACGAGATACGCGCGGCTACTATCAGGGTGTCGGCACGCCGGGAGGTCTTGCTGGACTTGTTTTATTGCTGTCGAAATGTCTTGTAGCCGGATTCGAGACTGACCGGGCTTCCGGGAGAAGGTCTATTCTTCGTTGATCGCGAGAGCTTATCATGGGCTAAGTTGGGACACCCTGCAGGGTTTGAACTTTTGAAAGCCGTGCCAGCGGTTATGTGGTAGATGGGAATTTGTTAATGTCCGGTTGTAGAAAACCGAAGTTGATCTTAATTAAAATACACCAACCGTAATGCGTAACCGTGAGTGTCTCTTTTGGGGTTGATCGAGAGGAGAACACGGTTTCGGGTTATGTCGGCGTAAGTAGGAGTTCAGGATCACTTCTTGATCATTACTAGTTGTCGACCGTTCCTTTGTTTCTCTTCTCGCTCTCATTTGCGTTGGTTAGCCACCATATCATGCTTAGTCGCTGCTGCAACCTCACCACTTTATCCCTTCCTTTCCCATTTAAGCTTTGCTAGTCTTGATACCCATGGTAATGGGATTCTTTGAGTCCTCGTGGCTCACTGATTACTACACCACCATTGCAGGTACAGGTTTGCGATGATCATGGCGTGAGAGCGATGTTTGCTTGTGTTGGAGTTCTTCTTACGCTTCTTCTTGATCGGGGAATAGGTTCGGTCGGCAGCCCTGGGCTAGCGAGGTGGATGTCGTTTGAGCTTCGTTTATGTTTCATCCGTAGTCGGATGTTGATCTTGTATATGATGTTGATGTATTCTTGTGGCATTTGTGCCTTATGTATGTATCCTACCTATTATGTAATGTTGATGTAATGATATCCACCTTGCAAAAGCGTTCCAATATGCGGGTCTATCCTTGGTGGGACCGTCGAGTTCCTTTGGATAGGGTCGCATATTAGGTGTGACAAGTTGGTATCGAGCCTCGACCGACCCTAAGAGCCCCTTGATTGATCGTGTAGTTTGGCGATGTTGAGTCTAGAAAAAAACTATTTTGGAGTCTAGTTATATCGAGAGTAGGAATTCTTTTACTCCTCGGTCCTTAAATCGCTCTGGTATGGAATCTTGGCGTAGGTGTTTTGAATTACTTCTCTTCCCCTTCAAATTTTTCTTTAGGCTCACGCAGTTGGTTTTTCCGGTAGTTGTTCCTCAGCTCTTTGCATCCGGTGCTTTTCTCGTCAAGTCGACTCGACCATCTTCATCTTTGAGTTCAATCCTCAGTTCTTCCTCCGGCGTTGTTGTTTCCTGTCGAAGCTGTCCTTGTTTTTCCCACCGCCCTCCCTTCTTCTTTTTCGAACCGAGTCCGTGTCAGTATGCTTCCTACTGTGCGAAGTCTTTGCTTTCTTTCCTCAATGATTTCAACCGGTGTTTTCTCTTTAAGATATTAGTCGTTATCCCCTTCCAAGTTGCTTTTGTTTTCCCAACCTCCCACCCTTTTTCTTCCCGGAGTTTGAGTCTGTTTCGACCGTCAATTCCATTCGTGTGGAGCCTCTTCAGTCTTCCCTCAATTATTTCAACCGGTGAATTCTCGTCTCGTTCGTCATTCTTCATCCCTTTCTTTTTCCGGTGCACTCAATTCAAGTTTTGAGGTTGATCATATTCTTTTCCTCGAAGTGTTTTTCCTGCTCATTCGCCTCTCGCCAGTTTATCCTTCCGGAGTGATGAAGTCATCTCGGGAGATTCGTCTGTGTTCCAATTAATTCGAGGTTGTCACCTCACCCAAATATTTCAATTGTTCCGGTGCATCATCTATCTGTTCAACAATCCTTTCCAACGGTGTTTTCTTTTAGTGGGCCCTAACCCACATGTCTTTTCCCAGGATCTTACCTGACTCTTCTAATTTCCCTGGAGTTATTCTCAATTCTTTTCGGAGTTTGACGTAAGAATAAAGTTCATCAGTCAGATGACTTTTCAAGATCGATTTCAAATCATTTCATTGTTGGCTCAACCTCTTCGTTTTTCATTCTCCCGGAGTATCTCATTAATTTTGGTGGTGTTCTCGCCGTCTTTTGAAAACCGAAGTAGAGTTTTCCCTAAATCTTGTCCGTTCCCCCGGAGATTCATGGTGCTAGCTCGATGTTATCCTATCTAGTTGTTTCCAGTTGTGCAATTCTTTTCATCCATCCGGAGTATTTCAAGAGTTACTTTCCGTCTCAATCATCCGGAGGTCATCTTGTCGGAATATTTCTTCGTTCCAACTTTTCAGCTTCGTTCATCTCAATATTCTTCCGGTGCTTCGTTCAAGTATTCTTCTATCAGTTCGCGATCTCTTTGTTCTCTTGCATTTCAATTCCCTCAATTATCTCCGTGCTTCTCTAATTCTTCCCGGTGATTCATTCTCTTTCATCAGTCATTCCCAAATTCTTACGCTGGCTCGTTCAAGATTATTTTTCCTTGATTATCATTTTAATCCTTTCGTTCTTTCCAATCCTACCGGTGGTTCATGAAGACTTTCTCAAGTTGTTGTGCTATCCCTTCTCATTCTCTTTTTCAACAAGAATAAGTAGTTTGCAAAATCCATTGCTTGTCATCAATTTAATTTGATGAAGGATAAGCATACAATAAATCTTATTCTTAATTCATCCAAGTGTTTAATCCTTTTCTTCGGAGTTTGTTCTTGAGGAATAAATTCTAGTTCCTAGTCTTTTCATCTTTTCTTTTCCGGAGTTCAATTTCCTCAGCTATTTCGTCGGAACCTCCATCTAAATCATCGCGAGGCTCATCTTATTCTTTCTTCCTTCATTCTATCTCATCATCCTTTTCGTTACCGGAGTTTTCATGGTGGCTCTTCATGATTTAATCTTTTCTTCAAGAGTTCATCGAGATTTTGTTGGCGGAGTTCAAGTATCTTTTCTTCTCGCGTCTCGAAGTGCAATTAATTCTCTGTATTCTTTTGAAGTGGAGTTTTGCATTTCTTCGTTCTTGTCAGCTATCCAATCATTTCCGTTTGTGGTCGGCGATCACCTCATAATTTTGAGATGTTTCCATAAGTCCACAACAATCTTATTCTTTCATTGTTGATTTTCTCAACAACTTTAGTTCAATCCTTCCTTCTAAGTTCTTTTCATTCCATCCTTTCAATTCTTCCGGAGGTATTGCTTTGTTCATTTCGTCAAGTGCCATCCCATTTTGTGAAGTTCTTTTTCTATTTTTTTCCATTTTCAACCGGAGTGCTACCTAAATCCTTTCAGTCTTATCCGTTTCTTTTCTCATTCTAACCACTCCGGTTAGAACGAGTTGTGTCATAGTCTATCTCATTCCGTGAGCTTTCGATTCTCATCATTCTCGTCGTTCCTCTCTTCTTCTCGAGTGCTCTCGATTCTTGCCTCTTCTCTCTTGTGTTTTTTGTTTCACCTCATCCTTTTTCCCTTCCGTCTCGGTCCAAAGATCTCGGGACGAGATCTCTTGTTAGTGGAGGAGTGTTGTAACGCCCCGGATTCGATGCGCCAGGTGTCCGCCAGTTATTCGCCGTCGTTGCCATGTCATTTGCTTGCGTGTTGTACTTTGCCATGTCATCATCTGCATTTTATATCATGTCATCAGGTGCATCGCATTTGCATACGTGTTCGTCTCATGCATCCGAGCATTTTCCCCGTTGTCCGTTTTGCAATCCGGCACTCCTATATCTCCCGGCGCCCCCTTTTACCTCTTTTCATGTGCGGGTGCTAAACGGTCTCGGAATGGACCGAGGTTTGTCAAGCGGCCTTGATATAGCACCGTGAACCGCTTTGTCAAGTTCGGATCATTTGGAGTTCGTTTGGTACTCCAACGGTTAACCGGGTAACCGCAAAGGCCTCTTTTGTTGCAGCCCAACTCCCCTTTCTAAGTGGCCCAAAACCCACCTAAGTCCCCTCCATGCTCTCGGTCGTTCGATCACGATCGCGTGGCCGAAAACCGCACCTCATTTGGACTCTCCTAGCTCCCTCTACCTATAAAACTAGATCCCACCCGAAATTCGCGGATCATTTCGCAGACGAAACCCTAAAATCGCCCTCGCCGCCACGGACGTGTCCGCCCGCTACGGACGTCGTCGTCCGCCGCCGCCGCCCCGAATCGCGCCGCCACGTCAGCTCCCGCCGCGCCGCGAACCCGCTCGCCCATCGCGAGCCCGCCCGGGCCGCCTCGGGCCCAGCAGCGCCGCCCATGGTCCGTCTCCCCGCCGCCTCGCGCCCGCCGCCGGCCGCCGGCACCGCATGGCGCCGCCCCAGCCAGCACCTTTCGTGCGGCCCCGACCGAGCCGAGCCTCCGCGCCGCGTGGAGCCCCCTTCGCCCGCCCAGCGCGGTGCTCCTCGCTGCCGCGAGCTCCGGCGAGCTTCGTCTCCGCGCCGCCGCGCCCTCCCTCGCCGGTATCCGGCCGGATCCGGCGAGATCCGGCCCGGATCCGTGCGCCGCCGCCGGTGCCGCCCTTCCCCATCTCCGGCGAGCCCCTGGCCGGCCCCCTCCTCTCCATCTCCGGCGATCCCCTTCCTCTCCGGCCGAACTCCGGCGAGATCCGCGGTTGACTTTCTTCCCCCCCTCTAAAATTCATCTAAGTCCCGAGCATTTTTTATATTTTGTGCCATTTTCATTGCATCGTAACTCTGTCGTCGTTGCTCCGTTTTGCGCGTGTAATATGTCAAAATGTTCGTATCGAAGAGTAGATCATTTCATTCCATTGCATCATTTTCATTTGAGCTCATATTGATGCCCGAAATGCTGTTAGAAGAGTGCTATATGATGTTAGTTTCTGATTTTTATCAGAACTTGCACTTTTGTCATTTTTGCTATGATTGATGTGTGCATCCTATTGACTTGAGTCCTACATGTGTTTTGTAATATGCCATGCCATCTTTCCAGGGGTGTATGCCATGTATTTTTGTGATCTATGTGGTGACTAGCACATGCATGCAAACTAGGTGTCTTGTTGTTGCTGTTTTCAGCCCTGTTTTGCTGTTATTTTGATGCCATGTTAACTTGATGCTACAGAGAGATCCATGCATATTTTGAGATACTTCAGTAAGGATGTTTTTTTATACATGTTTTGCTCTATCCATCCATGCCCTTGTTTGCAATTATGGAGTGCCATAGCTTGAGTCAATCGAGCTCTACTTTTGCTATCAAATGTTTCCTCGCAGATTGTATACATGTTATTCAATTTTGCCAAGGTTGTTGTGGTTGATCCATGTATGCTATGTTGTTGTTCTTGCCATGTATGTCTTCTAGGCCATGTCTTCTTGATGTATGTATGCTTAGTTTTTCATATAAGGCTCGGTAGTGAGTGCATTGAGCTTGTAAACATGCCTACTTGTTATCAGTTTTTGACATGCCATGTTGCTGAATCTGTTAACGAAACTTTCGATATTTACATGGGTGTTACTATATTTTCTGATCCTTTTTGGCTTATGGTCACTAAAGGACTTTTGTTCTATGCAACTAGTAGATTCATGCCATGCCTTTGTTTGCCATGATGAGTTCCTGTAACATGTTGTTTGATAACTCTAAACATTGCAACCTGATGTTATTTCTGCCAATGTCTGAAACTGTTATTACTTGCAATCTTGCCATGTGTTTTTGAGCATGTTCTAGTCATTTCTGGAGGTAGCTCAGTTCTCATGTTTTGTAATGCTTTACCTGTAAATCATGCCCATGCCTTTTGTTTCCTTGTTGTGGTGCTGTAGCTTGTTGTTTTGATGCTTGCAATATGCCTAGTTGCTGTTTTGAACAGCTTGTCCTTTAAACTTGTATAGGGTGTATGTGTTGAACCGTTGCTCCGTTTTGAGTGTGCTCTATATGAAACTTGCTTGATTTTGCATGTAGTTTCATATTATCATGTTGCATCCTTGTTTTGAGGTGTTTGTTTGATGTTTGTATGCATTTTGCATCAATGCCATGCTTATCTTGTTTTGCTCATATCTTCTAGGCCGTAGCTCCGAATCTAATGAACTTTATATGTAACTTGACTAGAATTTCGTGTAGATCATCGTGGTGCATCTTAAATTGCTGTTTAACAACTTGAACATAAATTTATTCAGATCTGGACCAATTTCGAAATTTGCATATGAGGACTTACCGGAATTGTTATATGTTGTTTCCGGCCTCATTTAAACTTGCCATGATGTGTTGCTCTTGTTTGCATCATCTCGTGCCATGAATAGCTTCATGTAGCTTTGTCATGCATCATGCTTGGTTGTGCATCATGTCTTGTTCATGTGTGGAGTGTTTACTATGTTGTGTGCTTCTTCTTGTTAGTTCCTGTTTCGTTGCGATCGTGAGGATTCGTTCGTCTACGCTTGGTTCGGCTTCATCCGTTCATCTTCTTCATGGACCCGTTCATCTTCTTCATGGACTCGTTCTTCTTCCTTGCGGGATTTCAGGCAAGATGACCGCTACCCTGGATCTCACTACTATCATTGCTATGCTAGTTGCTTCGTTTTTCGCTATCTGCGCTACCTATTACCTATTTATCAAGCCATCCCAAATTGCCATGTCGACCTCTAACCTTTTGCACCCTTCCTAGCAAACCGTTGTTTGGCTATGTTACCGCTTTGCTCAGCCCCTCTTATAGCGTTGTTAGCTGCAGGTGAAGATGAAGTTTGTTCCTTTTTGGAACATGGAGATGTTGTTCCTTGCTGGAACATGTTTACTTGTTGGGATATCACAATATATCTTATTTAATTAATGCATCTATATACTTGGTAAAGGGTGGAAGGCTCGGCCTTATGCCTGGTGTTTTGTTCCACTCTTGCCGCCCTAGTTTCCGTCATATCGGTATTATGTTCCTGGATTTTGCGTCCCTAACGCGGTCGGGTGATTTATGGGACCCCTTGACAGTTCGCTTTGAATAAGACTTTTCGGCAAGGCCCAACATTGGTTTTACATTTGCCTCACCTAGCCTTTTTCCCTTGGGAGTCGCGCATCCCGAGGGTCATCTTTATTACCCCGGGCCAATGCTTGTCTAAGTGTTGGTCCAAACTAGAACCACTTGCGGTGCCGCCCGAGGCAACTTGGGGTATCGTCGGTTGCCGTCGTAGTGTTCATCTGGTCGTGGCTCGAGGCGAGATCTGTGCGGCTACTATCGAGGTGTAGAACTTGCTGGACTTGTTTTATCTTTGTCGAAATGTCTTGTAGCCGGATTCGAGACTGATCGGGCTTCCGGGAGAAGGTCTATTCTTCGTTGATCGCGAGAGCTTATCATGGGCTAAGTTGGGACACCCTGCAGGGTTTGAACTTTGAAAGCCGTGCCGCGGTTATGTGGCAGATGGGAATTTGTTAATGTCCGGTTGTAGAAAACCGAAGTTGATCTTAATTAAAATACACCAACCGTAATGCGTAACCGTGAGTGTCTCTTTTGGGGTTGATCGAGAGGAGAACACGGTTTCGGGTTATGTCGGCGTAAGTAGGAGTTCAGGATCACTTCTTGATCATTACTAGTTGTCGACCGTTCCTTTGTTTCTCTTCTCGCTCTCATTTGCGTTGGTTAGCCACCATATCATGCTTAGTCGCTGCTGCAACCTCAGCATTTTATCCCTTCCTTTCCCATTTAAGCTTTGCTAGTCTTGATACCCATGGTAATGGGATTGTTGAGTCCTCGTGGCTCACTGATTACTACACCACCATTGCGGTACAGGTTTGCGATGATCATGGCGTGAGGCGATGTTTGCTTGTGTTGGAGTTCTTCTTACGCTTCTTTTTCGATCGGGGAATAGGTTCGGTCGGCAGCCTGGGCTAGCAGTGGTGGATGTCGTTTGAGCTTTGTTTATGTTTCATCCGTAGTCGGATGCTGATCTTGTATATGATGTTGATGTATTCTTGTGGCATTTGTGCCTTATGTATGTATCCCTACCTATTATGTAATGTTGATGTAATGATATCCACCTTGCAAAAGCGTTCCAATATGCGGGTCTATCCTTGGTGGGACCGTCGAGTTCCTTTTGGATAGGGTCGCATATTGGGTGTGACATCCTTGGAGTTGTAGTTGTACTTGATGATGTAGAACTTGACGTAGTCTTGGTAATCCACTTGACCGAGACCTTAGGTGCCTCTTCAAATGCATCAATCTCTTCTTGAAGCTTGTCCTTGCCTTTGTTCTTGTGGTCTTGTGGTGGAAGATCATCTTGTGCTTGTGTTCCCTTGAAGGAAGTAGGATCATACTTCTCTTGTTGAGGAACAAACTTCGTCTTGGGGTATTGATCTTCTTCCCACTCAACTCCATTGGCATTGAACTTTCGTTCAAAACCAACACCTTGATTCTTCCGGTGCCTTCCTTCCTTGCGTACAATTTCCTCGAATTGCTTACTCCCAGCAAGGCTCTTGTATACACCTTTCTCTATAATTCCCTTCAATAAGCTATTTTCTTGCTCAAGTGTAACTTGGCTAAGAGGTTCATTAGTGGAATCAAGAGAACTACTAGAAGCAACAATATTGGATTTAGCATTATTATTGTTACAACTAGAGGAAGAATATTTCTTGTTCTTGTTACTAGACTTGACTTGAGGCATGTAAGTAGATAAGAGTAAACACTTGGCAATGTAAGAAGAACTTTTCTTACGAAGATCATCATTGATTGCTTTTAAGAACTCATGCTCTTGCTCAAGATTGAGCTTTTCAAAGCGTAACTTCTCATGAGCCCTTAAAAGTTCTCGATGATCTTCGAAGATAGTTTCATGAGCTAACTTAAGAGAGTTTAGTTCTTTAGTTAGACGCTAAATCTTCTCCTTATCATTGTCATTCTCTTTATCTTGATTAGCATGATTAATTGACGTTTCATCATAGTATTCATCACTAGAGTTGTCAACAAGTAAATCATCATCCACAAGCAAGTCATCTTCATCACTATTGAAATCAACATACTCAGGATGTGTTACCTTAGGACCTTTGGCCATGAAGCATCTTCCAATTCCTTCATTTGGTGATTCAAATATGTCATAGGAGTTGGTTGACACAAGTGCTAGACCGGCAACACCTTCATCTTGAGTGTATTCGGAGTCGGAGTGATAGCTTCTCTCGGAGTGATTGTCGGAGTCGGAGCCGGATACCCATTCACCAACATGAGCTTGATGTCTTCGTTTTTTGTAGCTCTTTGATGACTTGTCCTTCCTTTCCGAATCCTTGCTTCTCCGTGAGGGTCTTCGTTCATAACGATCATCTCTACTCCTCCTCTCTCTTGGTGGTGATTCTTCTCTTCTACTTCTTCTTTTCTCTTCTTTTGTAGGGTGCCGTACACTCATTGGAATAGTGTCCGGGTCTCCCACAATTGTAGCAATTTCGCTCTCGACTAGAAGATCTTTTGTCATTGTAAGACCTTGACTTGGAGCTTCTTTCTTTACTTCTACTCTTGTAGAATTTGTTGAAGTTCTTCACCATTAAGCTCAATTCTTCATTGAAGGTGTGTTTCTCACTTGATGATGTGGGGGCTTCACTTGAGGCTTTGTAAGCACCACTTGACTTGTTGTGAAGTTCCTCCTTATACTTAAGTGACATCTCATGAGCAACAACCCTTCCAATGACTTCCGTTGGCTTGAGATCTTTGTAGTTTGGCATCATTTGAATCAATGTGCACACGGTATCATACTTTCCATCCAATGCTCTTAGGATCTTCTTGATGATGAATCTGTCAGTCATCTCTTCACTCCCTAAGCCGGCAATCTCATTTGTGATAAGTGCAAGCCTAGAGTACATTTCAGCGACACCTTCACCATCCTTCAGTTTGAACTTGTCAAGCTGACTTTGGAGCACATCCAACTTGGATTCCTTGACAGATTCGGTACCTACATGCATATCAATCAAAGTATTCCAAATTTCCTTTGCATTCTCAAGACGGCTGATTTTGTTGAATTCTTCAAGGCACAATCCGTTGAAGATGATATCACAAGCTTGAGCATTGTATTGCAACATCTTCAATTCTTCCGCATTAGCTTCATGGTTCGGCTCTCTCCCATCAAAGAATTCACCTTGCAAGCCAATACAAATAATTTCCCAAATGGCGGGGTTATGTCCGAGAATATCCATTTTCATCTTATGCTTCCAACTAGCAAAATTAGTACCATCAAAGTAAGGAACTCTACGGTGATAATTTCCCTCGCTAGACGCCATACTCTCCTAGGTTGTGAAACCAAGGCTATGACCACCAAAAGCTACGGAAATCAAAGAAAATGGAGACCAAGCTCTGATACCACTTGTAGGACCTTGAAGTATGTCTAGAGGGGGGGGGGTGATTAGACTACTTGACCAATTGAAAACTTAGCCTTTTCCCAGTCTTAGAGTTTGGCAGATTTTAGCTATCTTAGGACATGTCAAGCAATCATCACACAATTCAAGCAAGCATGCAAAGAGTGTATGAGCAGCGGAAATTAAAGCATGCAACTTGCAAGAAAGTAAGGGGAAGGGTTTGGAGGATTCAAACGCAATTGGAGACACGGATGTTTTTGGCGTGGTTCCGATAGGTGGTGCTATCATACCTCCATGTTGATGGAGACTTCAACCCACGAAGGGTAGCAGTTCTTGTGAGTCCACGGAGGCTCCACCCATGAAGGGTCCACAGTAGCAACCTTGTCTATCCCACCATGGCCGTCGCCCACGAAGGACTTGCCTCACTAGCGGTAGATCTTCACGAAGTCGGCGATCTCCTTGCCCTTACAAACTCCTTGGTTCAACTCCACAATCTCGTCGGAGGCTCCCAAGTGACACCTAGCCAATCTAGGAGACACCACTCTCCAAGAAGTAACAAATGGTGCGTTGATGATGAACTCCTTGCTCTTGTGCTTCAAATGATAGTCTCCCCAACACTCAACTCTCTCTCATAGGATTTGGATCTGGTGGAAAGAAGATTTGAGTGGAAAGCAACTTGGGGAAGGCTAGAGATCAAGATTCATATGGTAGGAATGGAATATCTTGGTCTCAACACATGAGTAGGTGGTTCTCTCTCAGAAATGGTAAGTTGGAAGTGTAGGTTTGTTCTGATGGCTCTCTCCACGAATGAAGAGGAGGTGGAGGGGTTTATATAGCCTCCACACGAAATCTAACCGTTACACACAATTTACCAATCTCGGTGGGACCGAATCAACAAACTCGGTCAGGCCGATTTTAGTAAACCTAGTGACCGTTAGGGTTTTCGGTGGGACTAACTTGCATCTCGGTAGGACCGATATGGTTAGGGTTAGGGAATAATGTAATCTCGGTGAGACCGATTACACAAACTCGGTGAGACCGATTTTGGTAATTAGCTAACCGGAGAGTTGGTCGTAAACTTCGGTGGGACCGATTCGCTCTTTCGGTGAGACCAAAAGCGTTACGAAAGGAAGCAGAAAGTTTACATTGCAATCTCGGTGGGACTGATCCGCTCTTTCGGTGAGACCGAAAAGTTCTGAAAAGGAAACAGAGAGATTACAATCCCATCTCGGTGATACCGAGATCCCTATAAATAGAACCGATTTGCCTAGGGTTTTGGCAGTGGCTATGACATTTGGAATCGGTGGCGCGGATAGGAAGAATCGGTGAGACCGATTTTGGCTTTAGAGTTTAGGTCATATGTGGATGTGAGAAAGTAGGCTGAGGGTTTTGGAGCATATCACTAAGCACATGAAGCAAGAGGCTCATTAAGCAACACCTCATCCCTCCTTGATAGTATTGGCTTTTCCTATAGACTCAATGTGATCTTGAATCACTAAAATATAAAATGAAGAGTCTTGAACTTTTGATCTTGAGCCAATCCTTTGTCATTAGCATTTTGAGTGATCCACTTTCATCATCCATGCCATGCCATTCATTGAGCTTTCTTGAAATGTTCATCTTGGAAAGGATTAGCTCAATGAGCTATATGTTGTTATGAATTACCAAAACCACCTAGGGATAGTTGCACTTTCAGAAAGAAGTCGATCAGGGGAGCCAAGTGGGGCCCACGAGGGTGGAGGGCACGCCCAGGGGGGGTGGGCACGCCCCCCTGCCTCGTTCTCTCCTTGTTGATTCCCTGATGTGTACTCCAAGTCTCCTGGATTGCTTCCGTTCCAAAAATAACTCCCCCTGCCTCGTGCTTATGTTTGGACTCCGTTTGATATTCCTTTTTGATGAAACACTGAAACGAGGGAAAAAACAGAAACTGGCACTGGGCTATGGGTTAATAGGTTAGTCCCAAAAATAATACATAAGTGTTTAATAAAGCCCATAAACATCCAGAACAGATAATATAATAGCATGGAACAATAAAAAATTATATATACGTTGGAGACGTATCAATAAGCCGCCACACGGGGCGAGTCGTGAGGAATGTCACTGGGAAGAACCGCCTCTGCTCCATAAACCATGAAGAAAGGTGTGTAACCCGTAGATCTGTTGGGGGTAGTATTAATACTCCATAGTACTGAAGGCAACTCTTCCACCCAACAACCCGGCGTCCTCTGGAAAGGGACCATAAGCTGGGGTTTGATGCCTCTCAAGATTTCTTGACTGGCTCTCTCCGCTTGACCATTAGACTGGCGTGGGCCACTGACGAGACGTCAAGACGAATTTGCTCTCGTTGACAGAATTATTTCATAGCACCTTTGGATAGATTAGTGCCATTATCAGTTATAATGTTGTGAGGGTAGCCAAAATGGAAAAACACCTTTTTGATGAATCAAACCGCCGTTGCCGCGTCACACTTACTGACCGGCTCTGCCTCAACCCACTTTGTAAACTTGTCAACTGCCACCAAGAGATGAGTCTTTTTGTCCTTGGACCGCTTAAAAGGCCCAACCATATCCAGCCCCCAGACTGCAAATGGCCAAGTAATTGGAATCATCCTCAATTCTTGAGCCGACACATGAGCTCGTTTTGAAAATTTCTGACAACCATCACACTTGCTAACGAAATCCTCTGCATCAGCATGAGTCGCCAGCCAATAGAACCCATGACGAAAAGCCTTCGCCATGAGAGACTTAGAGGCGGAATGATGGTCACAATCTCCTTCATGAATTTCTCGTAGAATCTCACAGCTCTCCTCAGGAGAAACACAATGTTGAAACGCCCCCGTGGAACTGCATCAGTGCAAAACTCCATTGAAAATAGTCATTGACTTAGACCGACGGGGTTATCTGCCTGGCTAAAGTTTCATCTTCAGGTAACTCACCCCGGGTCATATAAGCCAAATATGGAACTGTCCAATCAGGAATAGCATGAAGAGCCGCCACCAACTGTGCCTCCTAGTCAGGAACAACAAGATCTTCCTCCGTAGGCAATTTAACTGAAGGATTATGCAAAATATCAAGGAAAACATTAGGTGGTACTAGCTTACACTGGGACCCTAGCCGGCTTAAAGCATCAACCGCCTCATTTTTCCTGCGATCAACATGTTCCACTTGATATCCCTTGAAATGACTAGCAATAGCATCAACCTCTCAACGATAAGCCGCCATGAGTGGATCTTTGGAATCCCAAGTTCCTGAAACTTGTTGAGCCACCAAATCTGAGTCGCCAAAACACCTCGCCCGGCTTAGATTCATCTATTTAGCCATCCGAAGACCATGGAGCAAGGCTTCATACCCAGCTGCATTATTAGTACAAGGGAACATCAACCTTAAGACATAACAAAATTTATCACCTCGCGGGGAAGTCAAAATAACTCCAGCCCTGAGCCTTCCAATTGCCTAGATCCATCAAAATGAATAGTCCAATATGTGTTATCTGGCTTCTCCTCAGGCATCTGCAACTCTGTCCAGTCATTGATGAAATCCACAAGTGCTTGAGATTTTATAGCTGTCCGAGGCATGCATTTCAAACCAAGGGGTCCAAGCTCAATGGCCCACTTGGCCACCCGGCCTGTGGACTCTCTGTTTTGAATAATATCTCCTAAGGGAGTAGAACTGACCACAGTGATGGGATCACCAAGGAAATACTGCTTTATCTTACGACACGCCATGAACACTCCATAAACTAGCTTCTGCCAATGTGGGTATCTCTGCTTAGATTCAATGAGTACCTCACTGACATAGTAAATCGGCCGCTGAACCGGATGTTCCTTACCCGCTTCTTTCCTTTCCACAACAACCGCTACACTAATGGCTCTGCTATTAGCAGCTACATATAAAGCAAGGGCTCCTTATCAATAGGAGCTGCAAGGATTGGCGGCTCATCCAACTGCTTTTTCAACGCCTCAAATGCCTGATTGGCAGCATCACTCTAGACAAAGTGATCTGTTTTCTTCATCATCTGATACATAGGGATAGCCTTTTCGCCCAACCGGCTTATAAACTAGCTTAAAGTCGCAATATGACCCGCCAGACGCTGGACGTCATTGATGCACACCGGTTTAGCCAAGGAAGTGATAGCCTTGATTTTCTCCGGATTAGCTTCCATGCCTGTTTCAGAAACCAAAAAACCCAAGAGCTTGCCCGTTGGCACACCAGAGACACACTTGGCCGGGTTAAGAATCATCTTGTAGACCCGGAGATTGTCAAAGGTCTCTTTCAAATCATCTATCATGGTTTCCTTCTTCCTGGATTTCACAACAATATCATCCACATAAGCATGAACATTGCGTCCAATCTGGTCATGAAGGCAATTCTGAACACACAGCTGATAATTCGCCTGAGCACTCTTGAGCCCAAAATGCATAGACACATAGCAGAAGGCTCCAAAGGGAGTGATGAAAGATGTCTTCTCCTGGTCCTTAACTGCCATCTTGATCTGATGATAACCAGAATAAGCATCAAGAAAACTCAAATGCTCATAACCCGCCGTAGCATCAATGATCTGATCAATACGAGGGAGAGCAAAAGGATCAGCCGGACATGCCTCATTAAGATCTATGTAATCCATGCACATGCGCCAGGTGCCATTTTTCTTAAGTACCAGCATCGGGTTAGCCAACCATTCAGGATGAAAAACTTCAATAATGAACCCAGCCGCCAAGAGCCGGGCCACTTCTTCACCGATGGCCTTACACCTCTCTTCATTAAAACAACGAAGGAATTGCTTGACCGGTTTAAACTTTGGATCAATATTGAGAGTGTGCTCAGCGAGTTCCCTTGGTACACCTGGCATGTCTGAAGGCTTCCATGCAAAGATGTCCCGGTTCTCACGGATGAACTCGTTGAGCACGCTTTCCTCTTTTGGATCCATATTAGCACTGATACTGAACTGCTTGGATGAATCGCCAGGAACAAAGTCAACTAGCTTAGTGTCATCTGCCGACTTAAACTTCAACAAGGGGTCATGCTCCGTGGTTGGCTTTTTCAAAGGTGTCATATCTGCCGGGTCAACATTATCTTTGCAGAACTTCAACTCCTCTGTCGCACAAACAGACTCAGCATAAGCAGCATCGCCCTCTTCACACTCCAAAGCTATCTTCTTGTTGCCATGTACTGTGATAGTGCCCTTACGACCCGACATCTTAAGCTGCAGATAAACATAACATGGTCATGCCATGAATTTAGCATAAGCCGGCCGTCCAAACAGGGCAAGATCAGGGCTCTTGATCTTGACTACTTCAAAAGTCAATGTCTTAGCTCTGTAATCATGATCATCGCCAAAGGCTACCTCCAAAGCTATCTTACCCATCGGGTACGCTGACTTACCAGGCACCACCCCATGAAAATAGTAGAAGACAACTTAAGATCTTTGTCAGTCAAATTCATACGGCGAAAAGTATCATAGTAAAGGATATTGATGCTGCTGCCTCCATCCATGAGCACCATAGTGAACTTGTACCCTCCAACCTGAGGCGAACCACCAAAGCCAACTGACCCGGATTGTCAACCCGGGGCGGGTGATCCCCATGGCTCCATACAATAGGATGTTCAGACCATCACAGGTATCGAGGGACTACCGGCTTAACTGCATTCACTGCCCGTTTATGGATCTTCTGGTATCATTTGCATAAGCTCGTGGTAAACACATGATATTGACCACTATTCAGCTACTTCGGATTACTCTGATAACCAGGCTGCTGCTGCTGATTCCCTTGACTAGGTTGTTGATTAAAACCACCTTGATTTCCTTGGCCCTGAAAACCGGAGCTTGAGATGCCACCTCCAAAGCCAGGTCCGTGAGAGCCGGATCCTAACCTGCCATGCGGGCCATGATTGTTCTGGAAAAAACTGGAATTTCTATACTCCCTCATGATGAAGCAAACTTTCCACAGATGACTGGTCGGCTTCTCTTGCGTACCGTGCTTTGGGCAAGGTTGATTCATCGTCGCCTCAAGGTTGAACTTTGGCCCCCCAAACCGGGGCGTTGATGCTTTCCCCTTACGACGCTGATTATGACCCTGTGTGTTGGTATTGGCCACAAAGTCTGAACCGCCGTCCATCTGCTTGCGCTTACCATTATTACCTTGACCCTCCGTATTATGTTACTGTCCCTTTGCATTGCCGTCCTTCTTTCCCTTGCCAACTTTCTCCTCATCAGACTCAGGGTCCTTAGTACTATCAGAGTCAGCATATTTGACGAGAGCCGCCATGAGTTCTCCCATATCATTGTAGTGGCATTTAAGCCGCCCCAGCTTCTGCTTAAGGGGATGGAACCAACAATTCTTTTCCAACATCAGGACGGCTGAACCGGCATTGATACTGTCCGATGAGTGGATAACAGTTGAGATCTGGCACACCCAATTGGTGGTTAACTCGGCCTCACCTTGGACGCAAGAGTCTAAATCAAGGATCGACATAGGTTGCTTGCATGTGTCTTTGAAATTTTGGATAAAATGTGTCTTCAACTCAGCCCATGACCTGATAGAGTTAGGGGGCAATCCTTTCAGCCAAGTGCGCGCCAGTCCATCTAACATCATGGTGAAGTATTTAGCACATGCAGCATCACTGACATCCAACATTTCCATGGCCGTCTCATAGCTCTCAATCCAAGCCTCTGGGGGTTGATCCGCCGTGTAATTAGACACCTAGCAGGGCCCCTTAAAATCCTTAGGCAAGCGCTCGTTACGTAGAGCCGGCACTAAACATGGCTCACCAAGGTTTCTAGAGGTCACTCCAGCCTCCACAGACACTGATGGGTAAGTCGGAGACTGTTGTTGAGCCGCCAACTGAGCCACCAGCTCAGCCTCCTGACGCGCCCTGCCCTGATCCACCAAAGTCTGGGCATCGTTACCAGCACGCGGCGGGCCATGCCTATGAGGCTGGTTATGGTGCCGCTCACTGCTTGAAACTGCTGGCGAATCAATATGCCTGCTATAACTCTGGCTTGGACGCGGGGTTCTATGAATCCGCTCACGGCTATATGAGTAAGCCGCGTGTTGAGCCACCACTATTTGAACAAGCTCTCCAGCCCTTCGTATCTCCATCGCGGCCGGAGACTCGCCTTCAATGGGGAGAGCCGCCAATCGTGTAGCCACAGTAATCATATTTTCTAGGGAATAATGACCCGACGGTGTCGGAACATGCTGAGGCGGAGTCAAATTAAAATGAGGCGGGTCTGCAGTACGTGGCTGAACCGGTGCTCCGGTCATGGGTGCCTCGACAACTCGGTTTACCACGGGCGGGTCACTAGTTCCTGCCATAGGTGTGTCGAAAAGATTCCTAGTTTCAAACTTGGTGGGAAGATGGGTCTGGTGCCTCCTCCTCATAATGGCATTTGAAGCGTCCTGATCCAAGGTAAGCCGGAATGATTCTGCCTGAATCTGTTGTGCCTGAGCGTCCAAAGCAGCTCATTCCGTTGCCATCCTAGCATTCTCAGCATTGAATTCCTCCTTAGCTTGAGCTACCTCATCTCTCAATTTTGCAACATCCACCTTATGCTGTGCTTGATTCTCTCGTGTCACCTCCGCAGCCAATAAGGTCGCCAAAGCCTCCAAGAGCTCGGATAATACTTGAGCCAGCGAGCCCGCATTGCCGCTAGCACCAGCCGTCTTTGCAGCCGTTAAACTGGAGGTCATAGCCGCAGTAGTCGTCGAACCGAGCACCAGTTGTGTGCCGGCCATGAAGATCGCAACCCTGTTCGGCGGCTCATAGGGGTCGGGAATACTGTCACCATCGGAACAACCCCCAAGCCCGTTGTCCCGCAGTTGATACATTGAATCAGTCTCACCAGTTGAAGACTCACCATCAGAATAGATTACCATTTCTCCACCGGATGCAGATCCTCCCTCAAGATCCACTCCATGAGTAAAACCCACAAAAGCGTGCTTCACGGCGGGTTGAACCTTGGCGGGCCGTGCACGCTGAGTGATACGTCCATTTTGCATCATGCTTTTATATCGATATTTATTGCATTATGAGCTGTTATTACACATTATGCCACAATACTTATGCATATTCTCTCTTATTTTACTAGGTTTACATGAAGAGGGAGAATGCCGGCATCTGGAATTCTAGGCTGGAAAAGGAGCAAATATTAGAGACCTATTATGCACAGCTTCCAAAGTCCTGAAACTTCACGGAAGTCATTTTTGGAATTAATAAAAAATACTGAGCGAAGAAAATACCAGAGGGGGCCCACACCCTGGCCACGAGGGTGGGGGGCGCGCCCTACCCCCTAGGTGTGCCCCCCTGCCTCGTGGGCCCCTGGCAGGCCTCTGGTGCCCATCTTCTGCTATATGAAGTCTTTCGTCCGAGAAAAAACCATAAGCAAGCTTTCGGGAAGAAACTCCGCCACCACGAGGCGGAACCTTGGCGGAACCAATCTAGGGCTCCGGCAGAGCTGTTCTGCCGGGGAAACTTCCCTCCGGGAGGGGGAAATCATCTCCATCGTCATCACCAACGATCCTCTCATCAGGAGGGGGTCAATCTCCATCAACATCTTCACCAGCACCATCTCCTCTAAAACCCTAGTTCATCTGTTGTATCCAATTTTTGTCCCAAAGCCTCAGATTGGTACCTGTGGGTTGCTAGTAGAGTTGATTACTCCTTGTAGTTGATGCTAGTTGGTTTATTTGGTGGAATATCATATGTTCAGATCCACTATGCATATTAATACCCCTCTGATTATGAACATGAATATGATTTGTGAGTAGTTACGTTTGTTCCTGATGACATGGGAGAAGTCTTGCTATTAGTAGTCATGTGAATTTGGTATTCGTTCGATATTTTGATGAGATGTATGTTGTCTTTCCTTTAGTGGTGTTATGTGAACGTCTACTACATGAAACTTCACCATTGTTTGGGCCTAGAGGTAGGCATTCGGAAGTAATAAGTAGATGATGGGTTGCTAGAGTGACAGAAGCTTAAACCCTGTTTATGAGTTGCTTCGTAAGGGGCTGATTTGGATCCATATGTTTCATGCTATGGTTAGGTTTACCTTAATACTTCTTTTGTAGTTGTGGATGCTTGCAACAGAGGTTAATCATAAGTGGGATGCTTGTCCAAGTAAGGACATCGCCCAAGCACCGGTCCACCCACATACCAAATTATCAAAGTAACGAACGCGAATCAAATGAGTGTGATGAAAACTAGCTTGACGATAATTCCCATGTGTCCTGGGGAGCGCTTTTCTCTATATAAGGGTTTGTCCAGGCTTCTCCTTTGCTAAAAAAAGGATTGGGCCATCTTGCTGCACCTTATTTACTTTCATTACTTGTTACTTGTTGCCAATTACCTTATCACAAAACTATCTGTTACTGATAATTTCAGTGCTTGCAGAGAATACCTTGCTGAAAACCGCTCATCATTTCCTTCCGCTCCTCGTTGGGTTCAACACTCTTACTTATCGAAAGCACTACGATAGATCCCCTACACTTGTGGGTCATCAAGACTCTCTTCTGGCGCCGTTGCCGGGGAGTGAAGCGCCTTTGGTAGGCGGAATTTGGTAAGAAAAAATTTATATAGCGTGCTGAAATTTACTGTCACTTGTTATTATGGAAAACAATCCTTTGAGGGGTTTGTTCGGGGTATCTTCACCTCATCCAGAACCACAATTAGCTACCCCTCAACCTAATGAACCTACTGAAAATGTTTACTTTGAAATTCCTTCGGGTATGATAGAGAAACTGCTAGCTAATCCTTTTGCAGGAGATGGAACATTGCATCCTGATTTACACTAAATCTATGTGGATGAGGTTTGTGGATTATTTAAGCTTGCAGGTATGCCCGAGGATGTTATAAATAAGAAGGTTTTCCCTTTATATTTGAAGGGAGAGGCATTGACATGGTATAGGCTATGTGATGATTTGGGATCATGGAACTACAAATGATTGAAATTAGAATTTCATCAGAAGTTTTATCCTATGCATCTTGTTCATCGTGATCGTAATTACATTTATAATTTTTGGCCTCACGAAGGAGAAAGCATCGCTCAAGCTTGGGGGAGGCTTAAGTCAATGTTATATTCATGCCCCAATCATGAGCTCTCAAGAGAAATGATTATTCAAAAAATTTATGCTCGGCTTTCTCTCAATAATCGCTCCATGCTCGATACTTCTTGCACTGGCTCTTTTATGATGAAGACTATTGAATTCAAATGGGATTTATTGGAAATAATTAAACGCAACTCTGAAAATTGGGATCTCGACGAAGGTAAGGAGTCGGGTATAACACCTAAGTTTGATTGTGTTAAATCTTTTATGGATACCTATGTTTTCCGCGAATTTAGCACTAAATATGGACTTGACTCTGAGATAGTAGCTTCTTTCTGTGAATCCCTTGCTACTCATGTTGATCTCCCTAAGGAGAAGTGGTTTAAATATAATCCTCCCATTGAAGTAAAAGTAGTTGCACCTATTAAAGTTGAAGAAAAGACTATCACTTATAATGATCCTGTTGTTCCTACTGCTTATGTTGAGAAACCACCTTTCCCTGTTACAATAAAGGATCATGCTAAAGCTTCAAATGTAGTCAACAAAAGTAATGTTAGGACACACAAACCCCCTGAGCAAGTTAAAGTTGAACCTAAGATTGCTATGGTTAAACATCTATTAGCTGATAATATCGATGGGCATGTTATTTACTTCTGTGATGAGACTGCTAGAATTGCTAAACCTGGTGCTAAAGATAAACATAGACTTGTGGTAGGCATGCCTGTTATTTCTGTTAAAATAGGAGATCATTGTTATCATGGCTTGTGTGATATGGGTGCTAGTGCTAGTGCAATACATCATTCTTTATACGAAGAAATTATGCATGATATTGCACCTGCTGAGATAGAAGATATCGATGTTACCATTAAGCTTGCCAATAGAGATACTATTTCACCGATTGTGATTGTTAGAGATGTTGAAGTCTTGTGTGGGAAGGTTAAATATCTTGCTGATTTTCTTGTTCTTGGTTCCCCACAAGATAGCTTTTGTCCCATTATATTTGGTAGACCCTTCTTGAACACTGTTAATGCTAGGATATACTGCGAAAAGGATGTTGTTACTATTGGTTTGGGTGATATGTCTCATGAGTTTAATTTTGCTAAATTTAGTAGACAACCCCGTGATGAGGAATTGCCTAGTAAAGATGAAATTATTGTTCTTGCTTCTATTGCTATGCCTCCTAGCGATCCTTTAGAACAATATTTGCTAGACCATGAAAATGATACGTTTATGAATTAAAGAAGGGAAATAGATGAAGTATTCTTTAAACAGGGACCTATTCTGAAACACAACTTTCCTGTTGAAATTCTAGGGGATACTCCTCCCCCCAAGGGTGATCCAGTGTTTGAGCTTAAACCGTTACCTGATACTCTTAAATATGCTTATCTTGATGAAAATAAGATATATCCTGTTATTATTAGTGCTAACCTTTCAGAGCATGAAGAAAAGAAATTATTGAAAACTCCGAGGAAGCACCGTGCTGCTATTGGATATACTCTTGATGATCTTAAGGTTATTAGTCCCACTCTATGTCAACACAAAATAAATTTGGAGAAAGACGCCAAACCAGTTATTGATCACCAATGATGGTTAAATCCTAAGATGAAAGAAGTGGTAAGAAAGGAAATATTAAAGCTCCTTGAGGCAGGTATAATTTATCCCGTTGCTGATAGTCAGTGGGTAAGTCTTGTCCATTGTGTCCCTAAGAAGGGAGGTATTACTGTCGTTCCTAATGATAAAGATGAATTGATCCCGCAAAGAATTATTACAGGTTATAGGATGGTAATTGATTTCCGCAAACTAAATAAAGCTACTAAAAAAGATCATTACCCTTTGCCTTTTATTGATCAAATGCTAGAAACATTATCCAAACATACACATTTTTGCTTTCTAGATGGTTACTCTGGTTTCTCTCAAATACCTGTGTCAGTTGGGGATCAAGAAAAGACCACTTTTACTTGCCCTTTCGGTACTTTTGCTTATAGACGTATGCCTTTTGGTTTATGTAATGCACCTGCTACCTTTCAAAGATGCATGATGGCTATATTCTCTGACTTTTGTGAAAAGATTTGTGAGGTTATCATGAATAATTTCTCCGTTTATAGATCCTCTTTTGATGATTGCTTAAGCAACCTTGATCGAGTTTTGCAGAGATGTGAAGAAACTAATCTTGTCTTGAGTTGGGAGAAATGCCACTTTATGGTTAATGAAGGCATTGTCTTGGGGCATAAAATTTCTGAAAGAGGCACTGAAGTTGATAAAGCTAAAGTTGATGCTATTGAAAAGATGCCATGTCCTAAGGACATCAAAGGTATAAGAAGTTTTTTGGGTTATGCCGGTTTTTATAGGAGGTTCATTAAAGACTTCTCAAAAATTTCTCGGCCTCTGACTAATCTATTACAAAAGATATTCCTTTTGTCTTCGATGATGATTGTGTAGAGGCATTTGAAATACTTAAGAAAGCTTTGATTTCTGCACCTATTGTTCAGCCACCTGATTGGAATTTACCTTTTGAAATTATGTGTGATGCTAGTGATTATGCTACAGGTGCTATTCTAGGACAAAGAGTTGATAAGAAATTAAATGTTATTCAATATGCTACTAAAACTTTGGATAATGCTCAGAGAAATTATGCTACTACTGAAAAAGAATTTTTAGCAGTTGTATTTGCCTGTGATAAGTTCAGACCTTATATTGTTGATTCTAAAGTAACTATTCACACTGATCATGCTGCTATTAAGTATCTTATGGAAAAGAAAGATGCTAAGCCTAGACTTATTAGATGGGTTCTCTTGCTACAAGAATTTGATTTGCATATTATTGATAGAAAGGGAGCTGAGAACCCCGTTGCACACAACTTGTCTAGGTTAGAGAATGTTCTTGATGACCCACTACCTATTGATGATAGCTTTCCCGATGAACAATTAGCTGTCATAAATGCTTGTCGTACTGCTCCATGGTATGCTAATTATGCTAATTACATTGTTGCTAAATTTATACCACCTAGTTTCACATACAAGCAAAAGAAAAGGTTTTTCTATGATTTAAGACATTACTTCTGGGATGATCCACACCTTTATAAAGAAGGAGTATATGGTGTTATTAGATGTTGTATACCTGAGCATGAACAGGAACAGATCCTACGCAAGTGTCACTCCGAAGCTTATGGAGGACACCACACTGGAGATAGAACTGTACATAAGGTACTGCAATCCGGTTTTTATTGGCCTACTCTCTTCAAAGATGCATGTAAGTTTGTCTTATCTTGTGATGAATGTCAAATAATTGGTAATATTAGTAGACGTCAAGAAATGCCTATGAATTATTCACTTGTTCTTGAACCATTTGATGTTTGGGGCTTTGATTACATGGGACCATTTCCCTCCTCCAATGGGTATACACATATTTTAGTTGTTATTGATTACGTTACTAAGTGGGTAGAAGCTATTCCAACTAGTAGTGCTTAAAGAATTCATTTTTCCGAGGTTTGGAGTCCCTAGATATTTAATGACTGATGGTGGTTCACATTTTATTCATGGTGCTTTTCGTAAAATGCTTGCCAAGTATGATGTTAATCATAGAATTGCGTCTCCATATCATCCGCAGTCCATTGGTCAAGTAGAATTGAGTAATAGAGAGCTCATATTAATTTTTACAAAGAGTGTTAATAGATCTAGAAAGAATTGGTCCAAGAAACTTGATGATGCACTATGGGCCTATAGAACTGCATATAAAAATCCTATGGGTATGTCTCCGTATAAAATGGTTTATGGAAAAACAAGTCACTTGCCTCTTGGACTAGAACATAAGGCATATTGGGCCATTAAAGAGCTCAATTATGATTTCAAACTTGCCGGTGAGAAAAGGCTATTTGACATTAGCTCACTTGATGAATGGAGAACCCAGGCCTATGAGAATGCCAAACTGTTCAAGGAAAAGGTTAAAAGATGGCATGACAAAAGGATACAAAAGCGTGAGTTTAATATAGGTGATTATGTGTTGCTATTCAACTCTCGTTTAAGATTTTTTGCAGGAAAACTTCTCTCTAAATGGGAAGGTCCTTACGTCATCGAGGAGGTCTATCATTCCGGTGCCATAAAAATCAACAACTTTGAAGGCAAAAATCCGAAGGTGGTGAACGGTCAAAGAATCAAACATTATATCTCAGGTAATCCTATAAATGTTGAAACTAATGTTATTGAAACCGTAACCCCGGAGGAATACATAAGAGGCACTTTCTAGAACATTTCAGACTCTGAAAAGGAATAGATACGTGGTACGGTAAACCGACTCCAAAACAGTTCAAATGGCAATTTTTCTCAGTTTTGGAATATTTAAGAAAATAGGAAAATAAGAAGTAGTCCGGGAAGGACACGAGGCTTCCACGAGGGTGGGAGGCGCGCCCTACCCCCCTGGGCGCGCCCCTGCCTCGTGGGCACCTCGTGTGCCCTCCGGACTCCGTTTTCTTGCACGGTACTTCTTTTGGTCGGTAAAAATTCACTATATAATCTCCCGAAGGTTTTGACCACCGTATCACGCAAATATCCTCTGTTTTTGTTTCGACCTGTTTTTCTGACAGATCAAGATCGCCATGACGTCTCCAAGTGCCCCCAAGGACAAGTTCTTCGAGAAGGTCAACAACCCCTACCTTGCGGAGGTGCTGCAACTCCCTCAAATCATTGGGATGCATGAGGGGGTGCTGCACATCCGTGATGTTGAGGGACCAAGGAGGACCGGAAGCATGGAGACAAGGCTCGAGGCAATGGAGCAACAAGTTTTCATGTGTCAGGAGATGGTGGAGCGCGGACTTGACTCCAATCACATAATGATCACAGAGTTCACTAACAACCACAAGCAGGACACTAAGGACATTGGGGAGGCCATATTCAAGCTTCACGAGAAAATCGAGCACCTCCAGGCCCAGATTTATGACCCGCAAAACCAAAACTGTGAGTATGAATATAGATTCAAGAGGATAAGTTTGGCTGCATAATTAAAGGATCCCGGAGACTCGATCATCATTCTATGATGGAGAGCCTATGCCTTGGAAGATGGATGACAATCCTACATCATCAACAATTCCTTCACCAGCAAAAGAGACATAATCACATGGGTATGGGCACTCCCCTTGGCAACTGCCAAGCTTGGGGGAGGTGTCCCAGTATCATATCACCATCACACTCCTATCTTTACCGTTTTTCTTAGTTTGATCCTTTTAGTAATATCTTGATCTAGTAGAATAAAGTTTTAGTGTGATTTAGTTTTGATTTTTGCTTTATGATCCTTCTATGTAATCGAGTCCGTCAAGGGTGACCGACATGTGGCAACGACCGTAACGGGTCGCCGTTAAGCTATCGGGTCTGGTTTTGGATCCGATAACCCGTTAACAGCCTGGACCAATGGGGATTTTCCACGTGTAAAATTCTCATTGGCTGGAGGAAACACGTGTCTGCTCACCGTTGGGACAGATGTCATCTACTCATTGGACAAGAGGCGCCTATGATACGTCGACACGTGCACGGCTCAACAGAGGCCCATTCCGGTGAAAAGGCTGGCCCAGCTAAAGGCCCACCATGTTTTTTCACACACTAGTGGGCTGGCCCGTTAACAGCCTGCCATGTTTTGGTCCAAATTGAGGCCCATAGCAGATCAGGCCCGTTCACAGCCTGTCGTGTTTTGGCCAAATTACGACCCATATCGGATCAGGCCCGTTAAAAGGCCACTGTTCTTTTGGGCCCATTCTGAGACAAGTTTGTATTTCAGCCTATTAAATGCCCGTTAACCAGTTCGTCCTGATAATAGTTTCGGCCTGTTAGCGGCCCGTGGTGCATCTGGGACGTTGTCGGCCAGGTTTAACTTTAGGCCCTTTAACAGGCCATGCAGAAACTGGGCTATTTCTTGTCTAAAGTAACTTTAGGGCTCTTAACGGCCCGTGGTCTTCGTGGATAAATTTCAGCCCAACAGGTCTATTGGCATGTTAATGGCCCGTGGAACAGTTGGGCCTAATTACAACCCGCGTTGAATCAGGCCTGCTTACAGCCCGCAATTAATTAAGTACAGGGTTACAAGGCAAAAGGTAATGACAAGAGGAATGCAGACATCAATGTGTGCAGTGGCATTGGCTTTATTCAACATTTTGGTAAGAGTAAATGTAGATATGATAATTTGGAGAAAGTGGAGGGCAGGGAAGATAAGTTGCAGAGTAATGCTAGACAATCAACTATCTCGCGATGCAAGTATAGTAATACCACCACCGTCCGTTATTACTTGTTGCTCAAATGGATGTATCTAGCACTATTAAGTTCTAAATACATCCAATTGATCAACAATTAATTCGATACAGAGGGAGTACATGACAACATGTACTTACATGAGCAATTCAAAACTTCATTACCATTGTGTTAATTCTACATTTATCTAAGAGTAAATATAGATCTTATAATTTCAAGCAAAAGGGAGGATAAAGAGGCGACATTTACAGTGACGCTACATAATCAAACAGCAATGAGTGTAAGTATGCTGACAAAGGGCAAGAGGTACTGACAAGAGCAATGCAGAGCCAGTATTGTTGTGAGATCCTATGATCCTTTGAGTAAGGAGCTTCATCTGAAATTATTTTTCATACAAGAGAGAAGGTAAGGCACATGCAGCAATTTAGGAGTTCAAATTTGAATTGATATCATAGACAGTACCTGACGCTGGGCTCTCAGCAGTTCTAATAGGGGTTTGGCCAGTGGAGTAGGGGTAGAGTGTGGTACAGTTGGGCCTGTGTTTTCTGTGGCTGCTGATCTATCTGATTTATTAGGTATCACTACCTTTTCCAAATACCTAGTTTGCACTCCTTGAGGATCTGCACTCACCCTCTTCCTTTTGGACATCTATTATGAAAGAACAACATTTGACTAGAAAAACATATTATGACGACACATGGAATAGGTACAGAAAATGGATAGGTATGGCATATACTCATATATGATGCTTAAACTAAGCAGATGGTGTAACAAAGTAGAAGTAATGCAAGAGGTCAGATGCAAAATATGCGCGACTAATACAACCTTGCCAAGTTAGAGCAAGCACCTTGATGGGTGAATAAGATAGGCCATCCTCCACCATGCCAAGTTTGTTAGCCAGTGGATTGTTCTGCAATATTCCTCCCATGTGCCCGTTCTCATATTCATTTTAATAATGTTCAGTACCTGACATGCATGAAAACATAAAAACAAGTGAGGTTATTTTGGAAATGCAGAAGTGATTCTAATCTAATACCGCCTCCCTGTAAACCCCTTTGTGCTATCTCTGCAATTCTTCTGAGAGATGCCATGCATGCTGTGACTTTGTGTGTGCATTAATATAATGTGGCCTACTACTCAAAATATGAGAGCTCCAGAAGTGATGATACTTCGCAGATGACAGCTTCAACATATAGTAAAGAAGAACAAGTCGACCTGACCTGACAGTTTCAAAATATACTAAGGGAGAACAACTCGACCTGACCAGTCAACCGCAAATGTCTCTGCTACTCTTCCCAATAAGGAACATACTTATTAAAGAAGAGAAGAGGATCATCTTAATGAAGAGCAGAAGAGCAAGCAGATTGAAGATATTACAAGTCCTTCTATACAATGTCGGTTGCCCACCCATGATGAACCAGAGTGCATAGAGAAATAGTATTCCTTTCGGTCTCTCCATATGTGGCTCACATGCATTTTGAAACTAACGTAGGAACATTTAGCTGACCAATTAAACATCTCTCAGTTTTACTAATATCAGTATAATATCAGATTTGAATTTGTACAACTAAGCTTGTTTAGCTCGATAGGTGGAGAAGTGCTATTACAACACGAACCACGTAGGCTGATCGTGGTCATCATAAAATGGGGAAACCGTAAGCATGATGAGTATAGTGTTGACCGTGACAGTGGGATGGCAGATCTGAAGCTGCAAACCGCGCAAAGGGTAGTTAGCAACCGATGTTTGCTTTGAAATAACAACTAAGATTTGGTATGGACAAGAAAGTACAGTCAACAAGTGACAAAGAAATGCAATTCTGTTGTCTCTCTATATGTCGCGACATGCATTTGGAAACTCAAGTGGGACCTTTAGCTAACCAATTAAATGTGTCTGTTAACTAATATCAGTATCATATCACAATCATATTTGAACAACCAAGCTTTGGAATTTTGAGTGTTGTGTTGTTTAGCTTGAAGGGTGGAATAATGCTAGTACGACACAAAGCACCTACACAGATCATAGTAGAGTAGATAAAAGGGGAAAACCCTAAGCATCAAGAGTAAAATCAGGAAAGTGGAACTAGCTGGACCAGTGGGTGGCGCACATGCTTTTCAAAACGAATATAGGAACATTAGGTGACCAATTAAACATTCTCTATTTTAGTAATATGAGCATCATATCAGATTCGTATTTCAACACCTAAGCTTTGGAATTATGAGTGGCATGTTGTTTTGCTTGATGGGTTGAGGTCTTGAGGAGCAGTGCTAGCATGACACGAAGCACCTACGATGATGGTAGTGAATATAAAGGGGGAAAACCATAAGCTTTATGAGTATAGTGACCGTGCCATGGCGGATCTGAAGGTGCAAACCAGACAAAGCTACTACGCAACCAATGTTTGCTTTCAACTAGCCACTACGATTTGGTACGGATAAGAAAAGTGCAGTAAACAATTTACGATATATTTTCTGGGTGAGATCAATTACTTAAGCACATATGGAAGAGTAACACCTCCCTTGCGACGCCGTGTAGGCCCCTGCTGATACGTTGAGGGTGCTGCGGGTGCGACGGCTGTCGGCGATGGGGAAGAAGACTTTAGACGGCAGCCGGCCGGGTCGGGGGATAAATCACGTTGTTGTGGACGAGGCGGTCGTAGGAGCGGCAACGACAAGGTGGACGACGACACCGATGAAGCGAGAGGACGCGATGAAAGGATCCTGGTCCGGCGCCGTGGATGAGAGACGTCCATCTCCTGCAGTGGACGATGGGGTAGCGGCTTCGGCAAGGTGGAGGATGGGGTGGCGGACGGAGGAGGTTGGCCGCAATGGGGAGGTTGTTGTGGCATCGACAGTATATTAATGGGGAAATGGAGGGGGAGGGGGGTCTCAAACTTTGGGACGCGCTTGTCTAAAATGTGGGAGAGTTACGAACATATCCCCTGTTTAAAATTTCGGACATCACGTCGGTTGGGGATAGGACGGTAATCTCGCATCTCCCAAATATTTACCGGTAGCGATTTCAGGCGAGGAGAGGGTGTTTTGCCGCCCACGGTTGGCGCCCACGGTGTATGAACGGGGCTGACAGGTAGGGCGGTTGTGTCATCTGTGAGGGAAGTTATGCATCTGCCCCTATTTAAAATATTTGCCTACATCGATTTCGGGCGAGGAGAGTTTGTTTTGCCGCCCACCGTGTATGAATGGGGAAATGGAGGGAGAGACACATGTCTTTTGGACAAGCTTGAATCAAATGTGTTTTGCCGCCCATGTTTGGCGCCCACCGTGTCTGAATGGGCTCAGAGGCGGTCATGTCACGTCTGATTGAAGTTACTAGTCTACCCCTATCGACAACAGTGTAAATCCGGTCGATAAGGATGTCAAAGTGTCAGGGGTAGATAGTAATTTCCATCTCGCAAACACTTGCTTTGGGCAGCCCACAAATGATAGTGGGTGTTTAGCCGCTTCATTCAAAACTTGGGAGAATTAGCATTCATGTTTGCCCTGGGCCCTGACAACTAAATTCAAATCCATTTTGTATTCGATTATGAATATCCACCAATAATTCTATGTTTTGTTATTTATTTCTTCAAAACCACAACAAATTTTGATTCCACCTTTATATATGATTATGATTTAGAAATACCGTGATCTTTGAATTCAGTAGGTTGGATACACTTTGAGTCAAACAGTTATTTCATCCAATACAATATGCTCACACGAAAAACAGTTCACCTTATGTCAATCATACATGTACTGAGGATTACCTCGCCTAAAAAATTCGGATCATTACAACACACGGACAACATAGGGGGTCTTACAACATAATCCATTCAAAGACATGACACAACATGCAAGTACAATAATCTATTGACATCAACTGGTATCTAAAGAAGATCTGGGATTACCCTGGGCTTCAGATAGCAGAAACAACAGGACCTCCTCCGTCTTCAAATGCAACATTCTTACTTCCTCCAATTCTTGGGTTGCTTGCATAATGTGTGTAGATAATTGCATAATTTCCAGCCTCAAGATCAAGATTACCTCATTCATGGCAGCCACACCATCTCTTTATGCCTCTAGTAGAGCCTCAAGAACTATAATATCTGTTCTCAGACTGCTCTCCGGCGGTGTTGCATCTGAACTGCTACCATCTGGTAACATGGATGGCGCACTGCTTCCACAAATAGATTCTGGGGTTGTACATTGTGTCCTAGTGTGAACGGCATCCTGAAAGGTTTCCGCTGGACATAAGTAAGAGATAGTTATCGCATGATCCAGGTAGTAAGCTTACATCTTAAATGACATACGAATTATTGCCGAGCATGGCAAGCTATATTTAACTGGTTCAAAGCAGCATCAGCCGAAAAGAATTAAAATCGTAAGATGAAACTAGGGATGTAAGTGGCAAATAAACGACATCCGCCGGTCCCATCTAGTTAGTTTTTGCTAGCTCCCTAGTTCATTGTCACATCCTAGCTAGTCCATGCATTAGAGTGTGCATCATGTCTACTTTTCATCAGAAATTTGAATTGGGGAAGACAGAAACCCCAGAACCCCTTTGATTTCAACTAGGGTTTACTAAAAATATTTTCAATGAACCTGAAATGCCCTCTAAAAATGTTCATCACCTCTGCCTTGGTCCTAAACCTTTGTCGAAGTGATGCACAAATTCTAGGTCACTCTAAGGTCCTTTGGATTAAATCTTTAGCTATTTGAGTTTGGGCATTTAAATTATATATAATATTTCAAATGCTCAAATAACCCCAAACTAAAATGTTCCATGCTGGATATATTCCAACTAGGGACCATGTGTAGTTTGGTGATTTTTGGAGTTGCCTAGGTATTTTTAGAAATGCAACAAACCTACAGAAATAATTAAAAAATAGAAGCAAATGGAAAAACCCCTTACCGGCGAACCCAAGCCCGGCCCACTGGCGGCCAAAGACTTGTGCTGGCCCATGCCAGCCACTGCTTCGTCTTCGCCACTTGAGCCTTGAGTGGCGCTTGGCGAAGCGCGAGCTCACCACGGCGCCAGCAGCTTGCCGCTTCGTGCGCATGGACGCTGGTCAGGCTCCACGTCGCCACCCCGACCCCGTGGACACCTCACTCGCCCCCCTGCCTCTCTCCGTCGGTCTCCCACACCATGGCCGACGCACCTGCTGCCGCACCACCGACGTAGTCGCGCCCTCCGTCGTCCCCGTGCTGCACCACCGTGCCCGTTCGCTCCGCCGTCGTCGACTACATCGAGCAGGCCGAGCCCCGAGCGCTCGCACGCCCTGCAACACCTTCACCGACACCGTCTCCGTCGATCACCGCCGGAGATCCTCATCACCATCGCCACCGCATCACCTCGTCCCCGACCTCGCCGACTGCTTCGCCGTACTTGCCATGAGCCCAGCTACCTCCCCATCCTCTCCGTTTGCCTTCCCGTGCACCGTAGCTGCGGCACGAAGCATCACCGCACGCGCCACCGCCGAGCTCGTCGCCGACGTGACTCCGGCCACCCTCTGGCCACGCCACCTTGTCCACTAACTTCACCACATCCCCAGGAACCCGTAGCACCACTCCACGCACCTCGCCGTGTCCCGAAGCCTCGGGTTCACTTTCACCCGACTCCGGTGACCGCCTAGCTCGTCGCCGGCGATGTTTTCGGCCACCCCAAGTTCAACCACCGCCACCAAACGCCGCGGCTTGTCCCCGGCTACACGTAGATGGTCTCCGCCGTCCATTTGGTCGCCGGAACGCACAAACACACTCTCGCCGCCGCGTCTGGCTTCGCCGGCGGCTAAACGTCGGCGGGTTTGACCCTGTTGACGGAGTTGACTAAGTGGGGCCCCCTCTGCTAATTAACCCAGTTTAGTTTAACTAAAACTAGTTAGTTAAATTAACTACTGACATGCGGGACCCACTGGTCAGGTTGACCTGGACGCCCCCGTTGACCACTGACGTCACCCTGACACACTGCTGACGCTATAACTAATTTCTGGAGTTATTTGTATTCAGGAAATTCCAGAAATTGTTGCAAACTTAAAAAAATCATAGAAATTAATCTGTAACTCCAAATGCAAAGATTTATATTTGAATTTTGATCAGAAAAATTCAATCTATCCATTGGTAATGGTTTCATGTATGACAGAACAAGCTAACCTTGCTGTTTAAGCAAAATAAGATAATGCGCTAATATGACTATGTTAAATGAGCTAACATTTGAATCTTTGATTCAAATGAGTTCATTCCTTTCTGTTCTAGCTTGCATTAGGCCAATACACATTCATATTGCCATGTCATAGCATGCATCATATTGTTGCATATCGTCATGTGTTGTTTATGTTCGGTGTGTCTTTCGTGATAGGTTCTGCCTCCAAGGATAACCCCGAATATCCGTCTGAAGGGCAGTATCCTACTACCACTACACCAGGCAAGCAACCCATTGATCATCCCGATACAAACCCATGTTCTCACTTCTGCTCTTGTTTACTGCATTAAGACAACGCGATTCAAACTGTTGTGTGTTGCGGTAGTTGAACCCACTTCCTTTGCATGACCTGTCATTGCCACAGTAACTAGATGAAACCCACTAGCATGTGTAGGAGTTGATTGAGCCATATTTGTGTTTCCTACCATGCTATGCTTGCTATGCTTAGAGTTGTGTCAGGTCTGGCTCATCGGGATGATGAACTAGAGTGAAAGGTTGTGTCATTTTCGAGAGTGAAAGTATTGAATATGATTTGGTAAAGGAATCGATGAGAGGCCATGTAGGAGTACATGGTGGGTTGTTTCATTGAGGCCGTCCCTAAGAACTGAGATCTGTATGTGTGATTTAAGATCAGCTACTACCACACGTTGGGCCTGAAATATGACCCGCTCGACTTATCGAACCCTCTCGTCCTCTGTCCGGGAGTTGCAAGTAGTTTCGGTGTTTGTAGTATCTTTGGGGGCATACATGCGCTGACCATAGGGGTGGGCTGTGTTGCGGTAGGCACGTGGCTGATGTGTACCGATTCGCCCGTTTGGTGTCTCGGGAACCCTGCACACATCGTTCGGGGCCGTTAGTGGAAACCTCGGCGAAGTCCTGCGGATGGAACCGAATAGGCGATAAACCTGGACTAGAGACTTGTGTGGTTGGTCAGGTCGTGGTCTACACCCACGTCGGCTTTTGCTTGAAGTCTGCCGAGCACATATCGTGTGCAGACGCTAAGTGGTGGAAACATGTGTGAAGTACACCCTGCAGGGTATAAAACTATTGAATAGCCGCGTCGTGATAAAGGACTACTTGGTCGCCTATGCAGTTCATAGACAAGTAAATGGATACTACTAAAAGCCTCAAGATAAGTGTGAGTACCGCGGATGGCCCTCTCGTAGGTTGTCAAGAGAGGATCCACGATGGAGTATTGTGATGGCGATTAGTGGACTCGTGTGCGACAAATGCTTTTCCAGTGGTGTCACGTAGGATAGCTTAGCCAAGAGTTAAAGCTGGCTTGCTGCAATAACTCCACTACCTTCTTGAGAATGTGCATGTATAATAGGATTCTGTTGTAAGACTTGCTGAGTACCTCCGTACTCATGTTTGCTTAATTAATGTTTTCAGACGACAACACCGCCCCCTCCGATGGGTTCTATGTAGACCTTGACGTCGACGAGTGACTAGCCACCCAGGTGGTGATCCAAGGCTTTTTAAGGGCCATTGTAGATAGAAGGGCTTCGTCGAGCCTTCTTTCTTTTTAGTGTCTGTACTCAGACTAGTTTGCTTCCGCATGTGCTTGTATGCTTGTATGACTTGAGTGTCGGGTCATGTGACCCATATCTGTATGAACATGTAATGTGTGGCTCCTCGGAGCCTCTTAAATAAAGTACTTTGAGTTGTAGAGTTTTGTTGTGATGCCATGTTGTATGTACTCATATCAGGCATATTGTGTGTATGATTGAAATGCTTGGTGTGAGTGGGATCCGACAATCTAGTTGTTTATCCTTGGCAGCCTCTCATATGGGGAAATGTAGTCTAGTGCTTCCTGAGCGATAGTAGTCCGCTACAGCCCGGTTCACCCGAGTCCTGCTAGCCCAGCACTACCGCTCTGGACACTTGACTGGCGACATGTGTTTCACTTCGTTCTGTGTTCGTCCCTTCGGGAAATGTCACGCGGTGACATCCGAGTCTGCCTAGCCTGCTACAGCCGGGTTACGAGTCTGTTAGCCAGTGCTACAGCCAGATTCATCGTTGATTACCGACATGCTCGATGTGATTCATGTATGCCTGTCCCCATGGGTTAGCGCCGCTTTGGGTTCACGACTAGCCATGTCGGCCCGGGTTCTCTGTCGTGTGGATGCTAGCGACACTATCATATACGTGAGCTAAAAGGCGCAAACGGTCCCGGGCCATGGTAAGGCGACACCCGTGGGAATACCGTGCGTGAGGCCGCAAAGTGATATGAAGTGTCACCGACTAGGTCAATGTGACTTGGAATCGGGGTCCTGACAGCGTTGGCATCAGAGCTGGACTGCCTGTAGGTTCGCTAAGCCAAACTGGTCGATGTCGAGTCTAGAATTGCTTTAGTTATATGTAGGGGAATTGATTGTGGGAGGGACGTAAGTCTCTTTTTACTCCTTTACCTTATGCCCTCTGATCTGAGTCATCCTCTTCTCATTCTAAGTGGGTGTAGGACTAGGCTCTCTTCTCTTTATCAGGTTCACGTGTTACTAAACCGTAGTAACTTATAGGATTGTTGGTTACCAGCCTCAGTTCAGTTTCTACTACTTTTAGTATGTTATCAGTTGAACCAGAACCTTGATATGATGTTGTTGAGTGGGTTTGCAATCTGATTTTGAATGTCTCAAATCTGTTTTTGAGCATTTACAGCTGTTATGCTGTCCGATTTTCCCTAGAAATTCTAATGACTTTGCATTGTGGCTGTGCTTTCAGATGGCCACTCGTGCTCAAAACCAAGTGGTTCACTTGACCAGGTGCATCGATGTGCCCGGTCATACGGCTATGTTAGTCCAGGTTATGATTGAGACGGGTTACCGTTGGTATCCCGAATACACCGTCGAAGAGCAATTCCGAGACTTTAACCAAAGCCAATACCTCTGCACTGTCAGGATATTTCCTTCTTATCCTGGATCGACTGAGCCCCTTCACCACTCCTATGGACTCGGGGTCTCTATCGAGATGGTTGTGCAGGATGCTACATACTCTATGATGACCATCATGCGAGTCAGGACTGGCCTGCTTCGGAACACCGACTTCCGTTATATGCCAGCTTCACTCCCGGGGGCGCAAGGGTATCTTCAGGCCATCTATGGTGATTCCACTCAGGAGGACTCACTAACCCGCACCACTGCTGAGATGCTCGAGGATAAGGACCGAGAGAATCGGGCCTTGAGAATGGAGCTTTTCAACACCTGTGCCGATCATTGGGCCACTTTGACTCGGTTTGCACCGGCTGTGCAAGCTGGATGTATGGATACGAGGGATCTCTATCCTGTGAGATCTGCTCTGCCAGACATGATGGATTGGCGTGATGTGGGAGGCATCACCCAACCCCGTGGTCCCCGCAGGGCACCATTTGTTGGTCCAAGACCACATCCTATCCCCTATGGTCCACAAGCTCCTTAGGACCATCTGTTTCCGGATAATCATGTTGAGCTTCTAGGCTATGGAGGTGAATTCTATGAGGACTACTACGGAGCTGTCTGAGTTAGTAGTAGTATCTCTAGTATTCTAATAGTTGTAGCTCCACCTCCTGCGTGACCTGTGGAATATGACTTAGTGTTTATCAATTCCGGAAGTGTAGAAAAATAATGTATAGGAGTTTGGAACGCTTCCGATGAGATGTAACGCCTTTCACCATAGTTGTACTCTAGCCGGGCTTGTACTAAACTATGAACGGTGTGTATGACCGTTGGTATATATATATGGCAGTTTCTATATTACCATGTCATACGGATGAACATCTCTGCATTCCGTGTTATCCATTACATTCCGCACTTCCTTGCCAAATTTTGCCATCCTTGTCTAAACCGTTGTCTTGTTTCCTAGGATGGTCAACACCCGCAACAACCCTGCTGCTCCGGAGCAGGGTGAAGCCAGCGCAGCTAGGAATGTTAATCTGCCTCAACCGCCTTCTTTGGCCGAAGTTATGATGGAGGCAGAACGCAACAAGCGTGAGACCAATCGCTTGCTGGAGTGGATTGAGCAGAATACCGCACACCAGCCAAGGAATGACCTGGTGTCAATCAATGACTTTGTCAAGCTGTATCAACCGAAGTTTAAACACTCCGTTGAGCCTCTCGATGCGGATGACTGGCTTCGCAGCATCACCCACAAGCTACGTTCTGCCAACGTGGCTGAAGCTGATAAGGTTACCTTTGCTGTCTATCACCTCGAAGGCCCTGCTAGCCTTTGGTGGGAGAATTTCGAGGCTATGCGCCCGGTTGGCCAAATCACTACCTGGGCTGAGTTCAGTGCGGCTTTCCGTGAGCATCACATTTCGGAAGGTCTCATGGATCATAAGCGGGAAGAGTTCTGCAACTTCACCCAGGGTAGACTGACTGTGGATGCATACAGTCGAGAGTTTGGAAATCTAGCATGATATGCTCTTGAAGAGGTATCCACCGACGCCAAGAAGCAGGCAAGGTTCCGCAAGGGACTTAGCCCCGAGCTTCGCCGTGATCTTCGTCTGCACGAGTGCACCTCCTTCCAGAAGTTAGTCAACAAGGCTATCAGTGATGAAACTGGACAGTCTGACTTTGAAGCTTCACGCAAGCACTCCCGTGACTTTGGATCTTCATCCGCTCTGGATCTCGAAGCGCGGGTCTGGATTCAAGCACCGCTCGCCACCAGATTCACTCCGAGGCCATCCTTGGGCGCCTCGCCCCAACCAGCAGTTCGCACCGCCCAAGGCCTATGGTGGCCCCGCTGCTAATGCTGCTCCACACCCCAATGTGATAACTTGTTTCAAGTGTGGGGAGACGGGTCACTACATCCGTGAGTGTCCCCAGAACAACCCCAGTCAGATCAGAAAGTCTGTTGGCCGTGGTAAGCCAGCAGGAAAGGTGCTCTACGCCAAACCAGCCGCCACTGCTCGTGGCCACATCAACTACGTTTCAGCTGAGGAGACCCATGAGGATCCCAACGTCGTTCTCGGTACGCTCCTTGTTAATTGCCATCCGGCAACTGTTCTCTTTGATACTGGAGCATCTCATTCATTTATTTCTGAGAGCTATGCTTGGTTGCACAACACCACATTTAGTGACATGCCCACCTCCATGGAAATTCAAACTCCCGGTTCTAGATGGCAAACCTCTAGAATCAGCCATGGAAATGAAATCCTTGTCGACAGATTAGTCTTCCTTGCATCACTAATAAATCTCAAGTCCTCGGACATAAACATCATCTTGGGTATGGACTGGATGTCAGCCCATTACGCTAAGATTGATTGCTCTACTAGAACTGTTCAACTCACCCACCCTTCGGGCAAGACAGTCAATGTTTTGACCGAGTGTTTAGCGTCGACTCTACTCTTAAATGCCAACCCCTTCCGGACCTTGAAGATATTCCGGTAGTCCGTGATTTCGGATGTTTTCGGAGGAACTGCCGGTGTTCCACAGCAGGGATGTCGAGTTCGTAATAGACCTTGTTCCAGGAACCGTTCCAATCTCTAGGAGACCTTATAAGATGGCACCCCTAGAACTAGCCGAGCTTAAGAAACAACTCGATGAGTCCTTGCAAAAGGGTTTCATCCGTCCTAGTTCTTCTCCATGGGCTTGCTCTGTCCTCTTCGTCAAGGAGAAGGATGGAACGGATCGGATGGTTGTAGATTATCGACCTGTCAATTTGGTCACTATCAAGAACAAGTATCCGCTTCCCGGGATCAACGATCTGTATGATCAGCTCGCTGGATCCTCAGTCTTTTCCAAGATGGATTTGAGGTTGGGCTACCATCAAATCAAAATCAAGAACGGGGACATTCCCAAGACGGCCTTTGTTACTCGATATGGCCAATACGAGTACACCGTCATGTCCTTCGGTCTAACCAATGCCCCACCACCTTCTCTCGGTTAATGAACTCGATCTTCATGGAGTACTTGGATAAATTAAGTGGTGGTATACCTCGATGATATACTCATCTACTCCAAGAATGAGGAGGAACATGCCGAACATCTAAAACTAGTATTGATGAAACTTGAGAGCACCGCCTTTATGCCAAATTCTCTAAGTGTGAATTTTGGTTGCGGAGGTGACCTATCTAGGCCATGTAATCTCTGGTAAGGGCATTGCTGTCAATCGGCGAGTTCAAGCCGTCCTTGATTGGACTCCACAGAATCGGTCAAGCAAGTTTGGAGTTTCCTCGGTTTAGCGAGCTATTGCCGCCCGCTTCGTCGAGAATTTCTCCAAGGTTGCTAAGCCTCTAACCGAACTCCTCAAGAAAGATAAAAGTTCGAGTTGACCCCACAAGGCGAGTTCAGCTTTCGAGAACTGAAAAGGCGCGACATCTGCTCCGTACTTGTTCCACCAGATTTTTCTAAGGACTTTGTTATCTATTGCGACGCCTCGTGACAAGGACTAGGTTGCATACTCATGCAAGATTGTCATGTGATTGCCTACGCCTCTCGACAGTTGCGTCCACATGAGGATAACTATCCCACACACGATCTAGAGCTTGTAGCAGTGGTCCATGCACTCAAAACCTGGCGACATTACCTCCTCGGTAATCGTTGCGAAATTTACACCGATCACCAAAGTCTGAAATACATCTTCACCCAACCGGATTTGAATCTCAGGCAAAGACGTTGGGTTGAGTTGATTACGGATTACAACTTAGGAATATCTTACACCCCAGGCAAAGCCAATGTCATGGCTGATGCACTAAGTCGTAAATCTTATTGTAACAACCTGATGTTACAACAAAGTCAACCACTTCTCCACGAGGAATTTAGGAAGCTTAACCTTCACATTGTTCCTCGAGGATTTCTTTCCACCCTGGTGGCGAAACCTAACCTTACGGATCAAATTATAGCTGCCCAGAAGCGCGATAAGGGCATATCTTGGATTAAGGAGGACATCGCTAGCGGAGTTGCTAAATGTTTTTCCATGGACGAACGAGGTGTGGTATTCTTCGAGAACCGCTTGGTGGTTCCCAAGAAACAACATCTACGGCAATTGATCCTTAAGGAAGCTCATGAATCCCCTCTCACCATTCATCTCGGTAGTACTAAAATGTATCAAGACCTACGCCGAGGTTTTGGTGGACTAGGATGAAGAGAGAAATCGCTCAATTCATTGCTAATTGCGGCGTATGTAAATCGTGTTAAGCGAGCATCAACGACTGCGGCACCCTTCAACCTTTGGCAATTCCTGAATGGAAATGGGATAGAATCGGTATGGCTTTCATTCTTGGGTTTCCCAGGACCAAGAGAGGAATAATGCTATCTTAAATCGTTGTCGATCGTCTTTCCAAAGTAGCCCACTTCCTACCCGTTCGTGAGAGTATAACGCTAGCCAGCTAGCTGATTTATACATCTCCCGAATAGTGTCCCTTCATGGTGTTCCATTGGAGATTAACTCAGACCGTGGAAGTCTCTTCACCTCTTGATTTTGGGAAAGTTTCCAAAATGCTATGGGAACTCGTCTCTCCTTTAGCACCGCCTTCCATCCTCAATCAAGTGGTCAAGTTGAACAAGTCAATCAAATTCTGGAGGATATGCTTTGAGCTTCTGTCATTGCTTTTGGTATGAATTAGGAGAAGTGCCTCCCATTCGCCGAGTTCGCTTATAACAATAGTTATCAAGCTAGCTTGGGCAAAGCTCCTTCGAAGTTCTCTATGGGCGAAAATGCGAATGCTCGTTGGCTGGTCGAAACCGGGAAAGACAACTCTTTGGCCCGGATATGATCCAGGAAGCAGAAGAGCAGGTTCGCGTTATTCATGAGAAATTGAAAACTGCCCAATCTTGCCAAAAGAGCCATTATGACCGCAAACATAAGCCTATGACTTATGAAGTTGGCGAGAAGGCTTACCTTCGGGTTACACCTTTAAAAGGAACCCATCGATTCGGTATCAAAGGCAAGTCGACTCCTCGTTACATTGGACCCTTTCGCATTCTTGCCAAACGAGGGGAAGTTGCCTACCAGTTGGAGCTACCTCCGCATCTTTCCAGAGTTCATGATGTCTTCCACGTCTCTCAACTCAGGCGTTGCTTCTCGGATCCTATCCGTGGAGTAGACCACGAAACGCTTGATCTCCAAGATAATCTCACTTATCGAGAATATCCCGTTCATATCCTTGATCAAGCCGAGCATACCACTCGACGCCAGAATATCAAGTTTCTCAAAGTTCAATGGTCACACCACTCCGAGCAAGAAGCAACTTGGGAAAGGGAGGATCGTCTTCGACTTGAGTATCCCACCTTCTTCCCGACGGACCCTAAATCTCGGGACGATATTCTTTTGAGTGGGGGTGAGTTGTCACATCCTAGCTAGTCCATGCATTAGAGTGTGCATCATGTCTACTTTTCATTAGAAATTTGAATTGGGGAAGACAGAAACCCCAGAACCCCTTTGATTTCAACTAGGGTTTACTAAAAATATTTTCAATGAACCTGAAATGCCCTCTAAAAATGTTCATCACCTCTGCCTTGGTCCTAAACCACTGTCAGAAGTGATGCACAAATTTCTAGGTCACTCTATGGTCACTAGATTAAATCTTTAGCTATTTGAGTTTGGGCATTTAAATTATATATAATATTTCAAATGCTCAAATAACCCCAAACTAAAATGTTCCATGCTGGATATATTCCAACTAGGGACCATGTGTAGTTTGGTGATTTTTGGAGTTTCCTAGGTATTTTTAGAAATGCAACAAACCTACAGAAATAATTAAAAACATAAGAAAATGGAAAAACCCCTTACCTGGCCGAACCCATGCCCCGGCCCACCTGGCGGCCCAGCACTGTGCTGGCCCATGCCAGCCAGCTGCTTCGTCTTCGCCACGCAGGCACAGAGCTGACGCCGGCGAGCGCGAGCTCGCCACGGCGCCAGCAGCTTGCCGCTTCGCGCGCCTGGACGCTGGTCAGGCTCCACGTCGCCACCCCGACCCCGTGGACACCTCACTCACCCCCCTGCCTCTCTCCGTCACTCTCCCACACCATGGCCGACGCACCTGCCGCCGCACCGCCGACGTAGTCGCGCCCTCCGTCGTCCCCGTGCTGCACCACCGTACCCGTTCGCTCCGCCGTCGTCGACTACATCGAGCAGGCCGAGCCCCGAGCGCTCGCACGCCCTGCAACACCTTCACCGACCCCGTCTCCGTCGATCACCGCCGAAGATCCTCATCACCGTCGCCACCGCATCACCTCGTCCCCGACCTCGCCGACTGCTTCGCCGTACTCGCCGTGAGCCCAGCTACCTCCCCATCCTCTCCGTTTGCCTTCCCGTGCACCGTAGCTGCCGCACGAAGCATCACCGCACGCGCCACCGCCGAGCTCGTCGCCGACGTGACTCCGGCCACCCTCTGGCCACACCACCTTGTCCACTAACTTCACCACATCCCCAGGAACCTGTAGCACCAGTCCACGCACCTCGCCGTGTCCCGAAGCCTCGGGTTCACTTTCACCCGACTCCGGCGACCGCCTAGCTCGTTGCCAGCGACGTTTCCAGCCACCCCAAGTTCATCCACCGCCACCAAACGCCGCGGTTTGTCCCCGGCTACACGTACATGGTCTCTGCCGTCCATTTGGTCACCGGAACGCACAAACACACTCTCGCCGCCGCGTCTGGCTTCGCCGGCGGCTAAACGTCGGCGGGTTTGACCCCGTTGACGGAGTTGACTAAGTGGGGCCCCTGTGCTAATTAACCCAGTTTAGTTTATCTAAAATTAGTTAGTTAAATTAACTACTGACATGCGGGACCCACTGGTCAGGTTGACCTGGACGCCCTCGTTGACCACTGACGTCACCCTGACGCACTGCTGACGCAATAACTAATTTCTGGATTTATTTGTATTCAGGAAATTCCAGAAATTGTTGCAAACTTCAAAAAATCATAGAAATTAATCTGTAACTCCAAATGCAAAGATTTATATATGAATTTTGATCAGAAAAATTCAATCTATCCATTGGTAATAGTTTCATGCATGACAGAACAAGTTAACCTTGCTTTTTAAGCAAAATAAGGTAATGCACTAATATGACTATGTTAAATGAGCTAACATTTGAATCTTTGATTCAAATGAGTTCATTCCTTTCTGTTCTAGCTTGCATTAGGCCAACACACATTCATATTGCCATGTCATAGCATGCATCATATCGTTGCATATCGTCATGTGTTGTTTATGTTCGATGTGTCTTTCGTGATAGGTTCTGCCTCCGAGGATAACCTCGAATATCCGTCTGAAGGGCAGTATCCTACTACCACTACATCAGGCAAGCAACCCATTGATCATTCCGATACAAACCCATGTTCTCGCTTCTGCTCTTGTTTACTGCATTAAGAAAACGCGATTCAAACTGTTGTGTGTTGCGGTAGTTGAACCCACTTCTTTTGCATGACCTGTCATTGCCACAGTAACTAGATGAAACCCACTAGCATGTGTAGGAGTTGATTGAGCCATATTTGTGTTTCCTACCATGCTATGCTTGCTATGCTTAGAGTTGTGTCAGGTCTGGCTCATCGGGATGATGAACTAGAGTGAAAGGTTGTGTCGGTTTCCAGAGTGAAAGTGTTAAATATGATTTGGTAAAGGAATCGATGAGAGGCCATGTAGGAGTACATGGTGGGTTGTTTCATTGAGGCCGTCCCTAGGAACTGAGATCTGTATGTGTGATTTAAGATCAGCTACTACCACACGTTGGGCCCTGAAATATGACCCCGCTCGACTTACCGACCCCTCTCGTCCTCTGTCCGGGGAGTTGCAAGTAGTTTCGGTGTTTGTAGTATCTTGGGGGGGCGCCTGGCGCTGACCATAGGGGTGGGCTGTGTTGTGGTAGGCACGTGGCCCGGTGTACCGATTCGACTGTTTGGTGTCTCGGGAACCCTGCACACATCGTTCGGGGCCGTTAGTGGAAACCTCGGCCGGACCCCCTGCGGATGGAACCCGAATAGGCGATAAACCTGGACTAGAGAATTGTGTGGTTGGTCAGGTCGTGGTCTACACCCACGTCGGCTTTCGCTTGAAGTCTGTCGAGCACATATCGTGTGCAGATGCTAAGTGGTCGAAACATGTGTGACGAAGTACACCCCTGCAGGGTATAAAACTATTTGAATATCCGCGTCCACGGTAAAGGAATAGTTGGTCGCCTATGCAGTTCATAGACAAGTAAATGGATAATACTAAAAGCCTCAAGATAAGTGTGAGTACCACGGATGGCCCTCTCGTAGGTTGTCGAGAGAGGATCCACGGTGGAGTATTGTGATGGTGATTAGTGGACTCGTGTGCGACAAATGCTTTTCCAGTGGTGTCACGTAGGATAGCTTAGCCAAGAGTCAAAGCTGGCTTGCTGCAATAACTCCACTACCTTCTTGAGAATGTGCATGTATAATAGGATTCTGTTGTAAGACTTGCTGAGTACCTCCGTACTCATGTTTGTAATTAATGTTTTGGGCGACAACACGCCCCCTCCGATGGGTTCTATGTAGACCTTGACGTCGACGAGTGACTAGCCACCCAGGTGGTGATCCAAGGCTTGTGAAGGGCCACTGTAGATAGAAGGGCTTCGTCGAGCCTTCTTTCTTTTTAGTGTCTGTACTCAGTCTAGTTTGCTTCCGCATGTGCTTGTATGCTTGTATGACTTGAGTGTCGGGTCATGTGACCCCAATCTGTATGAACATGTTATGTATGGCTCCTCGGAGCCTCTTAAATAAAGTACTTTGAGTTGTAGAGATTTGTTGTGATGCCATATTGTATGTATGATTGAAATGCTTGGTATGAGTGGGATCCGACAATCTAGTTGTTTGTCCTTGACAGCCTCTCATATGGGGAAATGTAGTCTAGTGCTTCTGGCGATAGTAGTCTGCTACAGCCCAGTTCACCGTAGTCCTGCTAGCCTAGCACTACTGCTATGGACACTTGAGTGGCCGACATGTGTTTCGCCGTTCTGTGTCATCCCTTCGGGAAATGTCACGCGGTGACATCGGGAGTCCTGCCTAGCCTGCTACAGCCCGGGTTACCAGAGTCCTATTAGCCCAGTGCTACAGCCCGGATTCATTCGTTGATGACCGACATGCTCGATGTGATTCATGTATGCATGTCCCCATGGGTTAGCGCCGCTTTGGGTTCACGACTAGCCATGTCGGCCCGGGTTCTCTGTCATTTGGATGCTAGCAACACTATCATATACGTGAGCCAAAAGGCGCAAACGGTCCCGGGCCATGGTAAGGCGACACCCGTGGGAATACCGTGCGTGAGGCCGCAAAGTGATATGAAGTGTTACCGGCTAGGTCAATGTGACTTGGAATCGGGGTCCTAACATTCATTTTCCTTAAAAAACAAAAACTCTTTTGAACTATCATACCACTAATGGACTTTAATCGGGATTAAACGGGACCCAGTTGACATCCCTAGTTGAAAGGGAGTGTAGCACCGCTATATTTAAGTTGCCAAGGCATCTAAGCAGTTGAAATAATCTGAGAAAGCACTTAACAGTGTGGCCTCATATAAACTACGAAGACAGTCTTATGATGAAGTTCAGAGGAAAAGTTAAGGACTCAAATGAACTAGGCATGCATTTCTTTACGATAGTACAGCGAGCCTTCACGACATATTGGCCAACAGGTATAGCCTAACAAGTAACAAACAAGCGTTCAAATCAAGCAATATAGCAAAGCAGACAACTGAACTATTTGTAATTCTATAGGATTATAGGTTGAGGCCACAAGCCAAGAAAGCATCCCACACGCATTACATTTCACATGTACTAAAACACACTGGCTTACCATATGTTGATGTGAAGCCTCATTGCTGTTGCAATGTTCTTTGAAGATATAAATCGACATGCCGTGGTTGCAAATCTAGTTGTTGTAGTTCATTCTCGCACCCTCTATTTAGGTAAAATTAATTTTAATCACATGCCTTTGGTTGAATTGATCATCAATGGTTCATCTAAACTAATGAAAGAAGGGTGTGTGCTTACACGACAATATATCTGCTTCACTCTATTTTTATGCTTGTTCGAGGTGCCAGCCCCAAAAGAACAAATATTTTGCTTGATGGGGTTGGCAGCTCCATAATTAATAGAAGCATAAAATTAGTCATGCAACTTGGGAAGATCAAGAACACACAAAAAAGTAATGAACTGAGGCTCGTAGCAGTGATGTAATAGCTAGCATCAGAAAATGTAGGGTAAAACAAACAAAAAGCAGCGGAACCACGTGCTAGTTTGCTAATGTGTAATTAAGCATAGAGAACATAAAGCAGTTTGATGGAACCAACAGGTAGCATCAGAACAACACCACTATCATAAATCTAACATGCAAGAAGTAAAATAGTAGGCAGTGATATCTAGAAAGTACATTAATACTTAGGACAAAACTAAAGCATATTAACTATATGTGCACTGGTATGTAATTTAGCACATGTAGCATGTTCACTGCCAGAAGTATGGCCCTACAGGTGCAAGCAGAATAATGCGTCTCATGAAAAATTGAATGATGCCCTGAAGAAATTCAAAGACGCGGTGCTTATGCTAAGAAAGTGAACGTAGGCGTTGGCCATTTGATAATAGTACCTGATTCTCGGCGGCGTATGGGTATCGTTGTCATACTTGATAGCTAAGGATCGTCGATGGTGCTCGTGTTGCGGTTGAGTTTGGGCCGACTGTCACCATCGCTGAAGCGGCTCCGGTGCTTCGGTAGCGGCGCCTGTCAACATACAAGAAAGCTCATCTGTGGTAAGTGAACAGTTGCACAATAAAGAAGAGAGAAACCGAAGGAGTACAAATTGAAATAACATGATGAGGCTGCGGCGTTAGTAAATCAGGGCCGATGGAGTTGAATATGGTGTCCGTGGAGCGGGTCCGGTGGAGTGGACAAAGGCTTCGGCGGGCGCGGTGTACAGTGCTTTCGGTGAGGCAGATCTGTTGCGGCGGACGAGGGCTTGTATGAAGGGCTAGCGATGGGGCGGACGAGGGAGTCAGTGAAGGGCCTACACTGTGGTGGACGAGGGCGCCGGTTAAGCAGATCCGGTGCTGTGGACCATGATGGTGGTCAAGGAGATCTGGAGCAGTGGACAAGCCAGTCGGTGAAGCGGCTCCGGTGAAGTGGTGAGTTGGCAGTTGGGGGTTCCAAGGTGCGGAAGGTAGATCCGGCGGGGTGTGAGGTCCACCGGTGCGGCGGAGGACTAGATTCGGCGGCTTGTCATGGTTGGGGGGGGGGGTCGGGGAGGGGAAGGGGAGGGGCTCTGCGAAGAATGTTGGGGGCAAAGAGGGGGAAACAATGGAGTTACCAAAGCAACCCTTTTCTGTCGGCGTTCTGGGAACTGGGGTCCCCAGACTTGCCTGCCTGCGGCCTGTGGGGTGGCTCAAAGGAGGCCCAGGACAGCCCATCTTCATCAGCACAAGCTCAAGACCCTCGCGAGGGGCCAAGCCTCGTGGGGCGGACGACCAAGAGCTTCCTCAGGCGCGGCCTCGTCAGGCTGGCTCATGAGGAGGCGGAGAGTTCAAGGCAGGGTACCTCGCGAGGTGCCGTGGCATAAGCCATGAGCGACCAAGGGCGATCAGGCGCCAGCCAGCTCACAGCGTCCTCCTTTCCTCTTTTGTGCAAAGGAGCAAGCGCAAGCAAGGCATCAAGCAAAGGCATCCGTTTGGTGCAACAAGACCAAGACCAGCCCCAACGGCTGGAATGCGATCATCATGGAGCCCAGCAAAGGCCGTCATCACGAGCCTTTGGCGGTGAGGACCAACTTTAGTCGAGGATAAGTGTACCCGCTGTTCCCCTTCAAAATGGCCAATTGTTGGCGCCCTTCCTGCTCAATATTTGGGAAGAGGCCCAGGGCCTTCGTCTATATAAGTAGAACTAGCCACCATGGTAGAGAGCCTCTCCTCCCGCGCGGCATTTTGGGATCCAGAGAGAGAGATAGAGACCCGATCCTCAAGCCAGAGCGACGGGACACCACTTAGCAGTTCATCGCACCCAATAAGAACAGACCCTCGCGAGGCTGTTCTTCCCTGTACTGTCCCTCATCAGCCCAAGAGGCAATCCACACACCACACACTGGAGTAGGGTATTACACCACGATGGTGGCCTGAACCAGTATAAATCTCGTGTCTCTTGTGGTGTTCTTTCGAGTAGTTCTAGGTCCTTGCGATTCGGCGAGGTACGAGACGGTGGAGGGTTGGATCTCCGCGCGCACCCCAGAATTCGAACCTTAAGGGTCTGCTGGAACCCGAAATCCGACATTTGGCGCACCAGGTAAGGGTGCGCCGGAATCTGCCTTTCGTCGCCTCGTTCTTCCCCGACCACCGCAACCATGTCTGATGCTCGTCGGGCTCGCGCCGAGCGCCGAGCCACCCTCGCCTCCCATGTCGCCCAGACGGCCCCCGTCGGCGGGCGTCCTCGTCGTTCCCCGTCACCTGTTGTCAACGCCGCCACCGGCCCGGCGGGGAACAAGCAGCAAGCGTCATCCCAGCACCCGTCCATGAGGCGGGACGGCCGCACCGCCACGCCTTCGCTCACCCCCGCTAGTTCTTCGTCACGCGCGCCCCGCGCGGCCATGGAGGCCCGAGCTGCACTCATCGCGGCCAACGATCTCCTGCGCTACCGCCCCGTCGACGACGTCTATGAAGAATGGCTTGACCGCGTCGCCGAGCTTCGTCCGCTGCGAGGGCGGCCCAGCGCCGTCCGTCTCGCTGCACTGCACCCGCCCGTGGCGATGAAGCTCCCGGGGCGCCTCAGCCGCCTCCTCCTCAAGACGGCGCCACAGCCCCAAAGGCGCGGCCCTGGCGGAACCCGTTCCGCCAGGCACCGGCGCAGCAAGAGCAGAGCTGCCAAGAAATTCCTCGCGCGCAAGAAGCTGCCCGAGCACTCCCCGCTCCAGCATGTCAAGACCCTGCGCTGCCCCCAACCCCGGCGCAGGGAGGCCTGCAAGACCAAGTTCTCTGCCGTCCGAGGCCCCCCGCGGCCACGGCGGGCTGCCGCGCCTTCACCACCGAGCTGCGCAGCGTCGCGTGGCCCGCCAAGTTCAAGCCAGACCTGCCTCCACGCTTCGCATTTACACGGGCTGACCCTACGGAGTTCCTCTAGCTCTACGAGCTGGGCATCGAGGCTGCCAACAGAGATGAAAAGGTCATGGCGAACTGGTTTCTCATGGCGCTCAAGGATGGAGCCCGCACCGGGCTCCTGAATCTGGCCCCAGGCACGATCTCCTCCTTGGCCGAGATGCGCACCCGCTTCATCGCCAACTTCCAGGGTACTCGCGACCGGCCACCCGCCGTGAGCGACATGCGCCGGATCAAGCAGCAGCCAGGGGAAACCCTGCAAAAGTACATCCAACGCTTCAACAACGCGCGCCTCAAGATCACCAGGGTAACGGAGGAGGCCATCATCTCGCCTTCTCCGACGGCGGCGCGACGTCAAGATGAAGGAGGCTGGCGATGCATGAAGATCTGTGCACCTCCCTCGAGCTGTTCAACTTGGCGACCAAGCGCGCCAGGGCTGAGGAGGGCGCTCTCCCCTCGAGCTGCTGCCGCGGATCCCGAGAGAAGAATTCCAAGGCCAAGGACGTGAAGCGCCAAGGGGCTGCCGTGCTCTCGCCCGAACCCGGACACCAAGCGAGGCGAGATCAGCCCGAGTCCTCTAAGGGCAGCCGCTCACAGGTACCACGACCTCCACACCCACAACACCAATGAACGCCAAGAAACCGGCGGGCGCGAAGGAAGGGCAGCAGACGGCGGAAGCGCAGCGACCGGGCTACGACCGAGGAGGAGGAAGGAATGCAGACGCTGGAAGACCGCGGCCCTGCGCCAAGGGTGGCGCGACCAACCTCGCGAGGACCGCTGGCAAGACCCACCTCGCGAGGGGGGTGGAGGATCAGCCTCGTGAGGATCGCCTGCAAGGGAACGAGCCTCCCTCCGCTGCCGCCGCCACCAAGGAGAATCAAGACCGTCATCAGGACGAGGGGGCTGGGGGCTTCCAGGAAGCGCATGCGATCGCCTGCATCCTGGGCGGAGCTCAAGCCCCAGCCTCTCACCGCATATTCAAGAAGTTCGCCTGTGAAGTGAATGCAGTCCTCCCCAAGCTCGATTCCACGCGCCCTCTCAGGTGGTCGGCGTGCGCCATCACGTTCAGCTCAGCGGATCAGCTCAAGTGCGCAGCCACAGCCGGAGTTCTTCCGATGCTTTGCTCCCCAATCATCAGCAATGTGCTAGTCACCAAGACCCTCATCGACGGCGGAGCAGGGCTCAACGTCCTGTCCGTGGAGACATTCAATAATCTTCAAGTGCCTTACAGCCAGCTTCAGCCAACCAAGCCCTTCTCCGGAGTCACCACGGCTCCACGGTCCTGATCGGGCAGGTCCGCCTTCCTGTCACGTTCGGGGCCCACGACAACTACCACACCGAGCTCATCGACTTCGACGTCGCCCACATTCTCCTGCCGTACAACGCCATCCTCGGGTACCCAACGCTGGCCAAGTTCATGGCCGTAACCCACCATGGCTACAACATCCTCAAGATGCCAGGAAGCGGCGGGGTCATCACGGTGCCCTGTGAAGAGAGAGATGCAGTGTGCTCCCTGGAGCGAGCTTTTCAGGCCGCATCGCTGGAAGACCCAGACCACAGCAGCAGGATGCCTCCCGAGGCAGCACCCAAGAAGAAGAAGACATCGACCGGCCCGGCTCTTCAAGAGACAGGCCCCTCAGGGCCCGCACCGGGCCAGGGGAAGCCTCCTTCCATCGCATAGGAAAGCGCGCCTGGCGCCCTCCTCAGCCAGGGCTCGGGGGCTCTCCCCTGGAGGGCCGCCGACCTCGCCAAGGTCACGAGGGAGGCGCTTGGGCACCACGTGGAGGCGTGTTTGGAAACATGTTTCCCTCAAGCAAGAGCAAGACCAGGAGGACAGAACCCTCAAGAGTTCATCAGCAAGGCCATTCAGGAGTTACAGGAATCAAGGGTCATGAGGGGCAGCCGCCGCCTACCCGTTGTGGCCCCCCATCCAGGCGAGGATGGTGGGCTGCGCGTCTGCATCGACATACCAGGGCTCAACCGAGCCGCATCTAAAGAGCGCCTCTGGCCCTCGCGAGTGGGACGCTTGCAGGGTCCGCCCATTACCACGTGACGCATGCCTTATGGCCTGCCAAATGCGGCTGCTTCGCACCACGTCTCATGAGGACCATCCTGGAGGCTCAAGAGGTCGGGCACGCCGCGGCCCTGGCGGAGATGGAGATGGCCCATGAGGAGCCGCCAGCGCCCCGGAGCCTCCCGAGGCCCCGGGCCTGGGGCTCGTGGAGGATCGCTCCGCAGCCCACCGAGTCTGCTACATCAACAACCCTTCATCCCCAACATCACCGGGTGACATCTTTGAGTTTTATTTCCGGTGGGAGCGCCTTCAGGTCGATTATTCCCTGAGCCGCGTGGGTCCGTCCTGCGGCATGTATCCCTCTTATTGCATGTCTTTAGCTTATCCTGTTGGGGGCGCCCCTCGGGCTGCATCATCCCCAAGCCGCTCGGGCCAGTCCCAGCGGCATGTATCCCTCATGCGTTTTTCTTAGGATTATGCTCTCGTTCCACCATGCTTGTTATTTGGTGCCTTTTCCTGGGTGGCAGAATCTTGCACGTTAAAGGGGGTGCACGAGCATCGCGACTCGGGGCTCCCTCTGGCTCTCCAGCCCTCACACTCTGGTCTTGTCCATGGCATCGCTGACCTGGCTTGCCAATGACGGTAGAGACCAGCCGAGAGCCGGACCCGAGGACGTAGAGTTTCACCATCCAACCCAGCTTGCGCGTTAAAGGGGGTGCCTGAGCATCGCGACTCAGGGCTCCTACCGGCTCTCCGGCCCTCACCCTCTGGTCTTGTCCATGGCATCGCGACCTGGCTTGCCGGCGACGGTAGAGACCAGTCCGAGAGCCGGACCCGAGGACGAGTTGCTGCGTCGACCCAGCCTTGCGCGTAAAAGGGGTGCTCGAGCATCGCGACTCGTGGCTCCTACCGGCTCTCCGCCCTCACCCTCTGGTCTTGTCCATGGAATCGCGACATGTCTTGCCGGCCGACGGCCGAGACCAGCCCGAGAGCCGGGACCGAGGACGAGTTGCGTCATCTAACCTAGCTTTGCGCTAAAGGGGGTGCACGAGCATCGCGACTGTGGCTCATACCGGCTCTCCGCCCTAACCCTCTGGTCTTGTCCATGGCATCGCGACTGGCTTGCCAGCGACGGTAGAGACCAGCCCGAGAGCCGGACCAAGACGAGAGCACCAAAGATCCGCCAAATTAGCGTGAACACACTCAAGATAAGGCCTGAGCCAGCGCAACCCGCCTTTGAGGTAGGGGCTCGTGAGTCTGCGCTGGCTCACGGGTGCCCAGACACCTCGCCTAGCCCTACCGTGCTGGCCACGTGTCGTGGGCTAGAGACGCCTCGGGCTCCTCCCCGAGGGGAGCCCTTCCACGCTCGATGAAAAGCACCATGCTCCGCTACTGGCCGACGACACTGCTTAGGAGCGGCTATGCCCGTATGCATGCGGAAGCGCTTATGCTCGCGCTGGTGATAAACAATCGAGGTGGCCTCCGGTCGCATCAACCTCAGTGAGCCCAGAGCTCAGTGTGCGGCCTGCCGCAACGCCTCCCCTCGGGAGCGCCATGCGAGGGGCTTAAGCACGGGCTGCGCTGAGTCACGCCTGACGCACGCCACCCAGCCGAGCCCCTCGGGCCTGGTTCGTTGCACGCCACTCCCCGGCGGAGCCAAGGTACGCATGCCATTTCAGCGTCAAGGGGGACTCCTGAGCATTGCGACTCAGGAGCCTAACTGGTCACGTAGCCCTCACCCCTTAGTTCCGAAGGCTAACGGCAGTTGGGGTATGTGGGCCGGGCTCTGCAGACGAGAACGGTGGATCCGCCGCCACCACCTCCCTACTTGCTTTTCGTGCGCCAAGGGGGACTCCTGAGCATCGCGACTCAGGAGCCTTACTTGTCACGTAGCCCCTCACTCCTTGGTCCCGTCCTGGTTTCCGGTCGAGGCTAACGGCGGCTGAGGTAGAGCAAGGGCAGGCTCTGCTGGCGAGAACATAAGCAAGTAGGAAGCACAAATTTCAAGGAATTCAAAAGCAAATATTACAGTCCACACTGTTATCGCAGTACCAAACGCAAGTTTAAACGCCCCGAGGCATGATACATGTGCAGGAATTAAAAGCAAGACAGAGCCGAGCGGAGTCACTTGTCGGGTGGAGCAGCGGGAGTGGGCTCGCCTCGTGAAGCAGCAGGCCAGCAAGACTCGCTTGGCTTGGTGTCAAGGCCCGAACTTCCCAACAAAGCCTACACGCGACCCTTCACAGCCTCGGCAGCGGCAGCTACGTGCTCGCCGCTTGTCGACTCCAAAGAGCTGTCCATGTCGACGCTGGGATCGCTAAGATAGATGTGGGCGAGGATCCGTCGCTGCCGCAGAAGACAAGACACGCGCCCGGCCTCGGCCGTGGGGCCAAGACCAAGGGAGACATCTTCAAGAGCGCGAATCAGGAAGGGAAGCAGCTTGGCGGGGTCGTCCTCTGTGCCGGCCAGTGGGCTCTCTAGGCCGCTATCATAAAGCTCCCTCAGCAAGACGCGAGCCTTCACTTCCATATCCATGAAGGCCACGCGATCTTCGGCAAGAACCCGCGCCTTGGCGTCCAGCTCGACCTTCCTCGCCTCCAGTTCCTGCCCCAGCGCGTCAAGGCGGTCACGACGCTTCTTCAGCTTGGCCTCCCGGTCCTTGATGGCCGCCTCGCGAGCCTTCATGCCTTCCTCCTGCTCCTGGCGGAGGCGGGCCTCCTCGGCGAGCTGGTTTCGCAGCCCTTCACCGCCTCCAGCGTCTCACAGCGACCTCGGATGCTGGCTGCCTCCCCCAGGGCAGCATCGCGGGATACCTTCGCCTCGTGAACAGCCTGCTTCTCCTCGTCACAAGCCGTCGAAGCCTGGACCAGCGCCGCCCGAATCGAAGCGTCGGCGCGAATCCAGCCAGAGGCCAGCTCCAAGCGCCCGGCCACCAAGCGAGGATCGGCGCCCAAAAGATCCTGCCGCAGCCGGTCCAATTCAGTGGCAGCACGATCCAGGACAGCGGGAGGAGACGGAGAGACAACAGTTGGCGGAGTAGGAGGAGTTGGCGGCGGCGTAACCACTGCGCCCTGAGGCGGAACCAGCGGCGCAACGGCAACGGTGGAGGCAGCGCCTAGCAAGGCCACCTCGGGAGTCGCCTGGGACAAGGGGGCTGAGCTCGCCCCAGCGGGCTCAGCCAGGCCTCGCGAGGACGCCCGGGCAGGAGAGGCCTAGGCGTTGGGGTCATCTTCCTTTTAGGGTAAAGGCACCGCCACGGATGGGGCCTCAGGAGCCCCATTCAGCTTCTTCATCGCGGGCGCTAGCCTGGCCGAAGAGCATGGACATCAGATCTCGTCGACAAAACAATAATCAAGACGGGAAGCAGGCACTTACAAGTCGTCACTGGTGGACTCGAGCAGCCTCCGGCCATACTTGAAGCCCGAGAGCCGGCTGCAGGGATCAGCTTCAAGGGGACCAGGAGCGGGAGGCGCGTCTGCAGATCGCCCCGGGGCCGGGGCGGACCCGCGGGGGACCAGCCCAGTCCGGTCCTTCTTCGGGATCGGGGGCAGGCTTCTGCCTCCCCGCTCACCCTCATCCTCGTCGTCGTCACTCTCGGGGAGGCGGAGAACGCGGGGCCTGCGCCGCAGGGGAGGAGCCCTTGACTCCGCCCCCGAGTCAACCCCTTCTCCTGGCTCTCTTTCCTCCACCTCTTCGCCGGAGTCGGAAGAGGACACGTCCACCAGGTCCTCCGGAGCCTCCGCGGGCACGAGCCCGTTCCCGTTGAAGGCGGGCATGGACCCCACAACCTGCTCCCAATCCTCGAAGAAACAGGGCGCTGGGCGCCTCAGTCTCGCCACGTCGCCCCAACCAAGGACTGGAGGATCCTCGCCAGATCCTCGACGGCCAGGGCCACGGGGCTCGGGTGTGGCCTCCACATCGGAAGCGGGTACTGGCGAAGCGGAGCCAATTGGTGCTCCAGGAACTCCCTCAGCAGCGACGCGCCGGTCAGCCTCGCGGCCGCCGCGTCGGCCGACTTTAGATCTGCGTCCATCTTCTCCAGCACCAGCTTCGCGCGGGGATCCCGAAGCTCCATTCGGGACCAGTCGTCGGAGCTCTCAGCAGGCTCCGTGGGAAGGATCAGCCGAGGGTGGATGCGCCCGGCATCCACCAGGACCCACTTGCTCCTGAAGCCCTCTATCCGCTTCCCAGGGTTCGAAATGGCGATGGCTCCGCTGTAAGCGATGAAGCTCGCGCACGCGGAGACGGAACCACGGGAGTCGGAGGAAGAAGTAGTGGCGCAGCAAGGCCACCGAGGGCTTCACCCCAACATGGGCCTCACAATAGTAGGCGAAGATTGCCAGAAGAAGGACGAAGTTGGGATGAAGGTGCAGGGTGTGAATGTTGTAATGGCGGAGGACAGAAAAGAAGAACTCAGAGAAGGGAGGCACCTGACCAGCAATGATGGCGCTCACGAAGAACGGGTAGAAGGTACTCCCCCTACCCTCAGGGGCGGAGGATCCGGCCTTGAACACCGCCGTTCCATCAACGCCCCGCGCCTCCGCCAACCGGCGCATCAGGGCAAGGCTCGCCGCTGACACATTCGGCGGGTCCAAGGCAGGAGAGTACCAGGCTCCGGCCGGGGTTTGACGAGGAGCCATGACCGGCTAGGGCACGAAGGCGGAGTGGAACTAAAGGTCTTAAAAGCAGGGAGGAGAGGTGCAAGAAAGGGGATCTGAGCAGCACCTGGAGAAAGTAAAGGAGGCAAGGAAGATGTCGCTCTATTATCAACCGCTGGTTGCAGAGGCGCCCACGCCCAATCAACCGCCACGCTGGCGCCCAAGGCCGTGAGGCTGTTAGGGGCCCCTGACGCTCGCACTTGCCCTTCGCCTCTGCTCGGCCAAGTTCAGGCGCGCCGTGGGCCGGGGCCTCTGTCGGCGTTCGGGAGCGGGGTCCCAGACTTGCACGCTGCGGCTGCTGGCGTGGCTCAAAGGAGGCCCAGGACAGCCCATCTTCATCAACACAAGCTCAAGACCCTCGCGAGGGGCCAAGCCTCGCGAGGCGGACGACCAAGAGCTTCCTCAGGCGCGGCCTCGTCAGGCTGGCTCATGAGGAGGCGGAGAGTTCAAGGCAGGGTACCTCGCGAGGTGCCGTGACGTAAGCCATGACGACCAAGGGCGCCAGTCGAGCGCCAGCCCGCGCAGCGTCCTCCTTTCCTCTTTGGTGCAAAGGGAGCAAGCGCAGGCAAGGGCATCAAGCAAAGGCATCCGTTTCGGTGCAACAAGACCAAGACCAGCCCCAACGGCTGGAATGCAGTCATCGTGGAGCCCAAGCAGGCGTCATCACCAGAGCCATTGGCAGGCGAGGACCAACTTTAGTCAGGATAAGTGTACCCGATGTTCCCCTTCAAAATGGCCAATTGTTGGCGCCCTTCCCGCTCAATATTTGGGAAGAGGCCCAGGGCCTTCGTCTATATAAGTAGAACTAGCCACCATGGTAGAGAGGCTCTCCTCCCGTGCGGCATTTTGGGATCCAGAGAGAGAGATAGAGACCCGATCCTCAAGCCAGAGCGACGGGACACCACTTAGCAGTTCATCGCACCCACTAAGAACAGACCCTCGCGAGGTTGTTCTTCCCTGTACTGTCCCTCATCAGCCCAAGAGGCAATCCACACACCACACACTGGAGTAGGGTATTACACCACGATGGTGGCCTGAACCAGTATAAATATCGTGTCTCTTGTGCTGTTCTTTTGAGTAGTTCTAGGTCCTTGCGATTCGGCGAGGTACGAGACAATGGAGGGTTGGATCTCCGCGCGCACCCCAGAGTTCGAACCTTAAGGGTCTGCCGGAACCCGAAATCCGACATTTTCCATTCATGTGGCAGGGGTAAAACAAGAATATCGCAGGGCTAAACTTTCGGGCGCGAGATATTTTGATGTGAGCGGGAAGTTTGAAAGCTTTTGGCGCCTGAAATTATAAGTGCTCTGCTCTTGTACGGTCGACTATGATATCATGGCCGAGAATTTATTTGTTTTGCACGCAAAAAAGTGCAAGTTTTGAAAATCAGTGTCTCCAACTCGGAACTTAGATTGTCCATTCAATTCAAATATGGATCATTGAGCTAGTACAAGCAAATACCATTGTATGGTCCAATTCAAATGAAATTCCAAATGTGTTTATCCTAAATACGATGACAAAAGCAAAAATGTGTATGTGTATGAATAAAGTGGATGATTATAAAGTTTGAACATGCCCTTATGTGTATATCTCTAGGTTTGATATATGAATTTGAAATCACGAAATCCCGGCTTAAAAAATGTACCTCCGTTTAAATGAATTACAAAAGCTAATGATGGAGTCGAATTCCAAAATTCCAATCTTACGTTTGTAATTCTGGTACATCAAGGTATCTCACGCATGTTCAAAAGTATCGTTATGTCATAGTCCAAACTGTGAAACAAATTGATCAACCATGAGTGCACACACTATTGACCATATATATATCTCAGTTACGCTAAAGTCCCTCAAATATAGACACCTAACTCATTATCTGAAGCCAACCCCCCCCCCCCCCACACACACACCCTCCGTCGCCCCCACCCCCCACATACACGTCGTTCTCTCCCCCAGACACGAACACACGAGCATATTAACACCCCCTCTCTTCTAAAGTCCGGACCCCAATATAGGTCTCTTATCACTTTGTCTCTCGGGCATGCACACATCTCTTCCCCCACTCTCCAGGTCTCCCGGCATCTCTCTTTCCCAATCACACGCACTATGCAGAGTGTATCTTTCCCATACACACAAAACGTCGCCCCCAAATGTCTCTCTCCCTAGTTATGTAGTTCTCGCACACTCACCTCACACACCACCCCCACTGCAAACAAGCACACTTTGTCTCCTTGTGCACCACTCTCCTCTTTCTATCTCTCCCACATGCGGACCCACCCCAGCTCCTTTCCTATATACATATATGCCGTGACTCTTTCCATAGCTCCCTAATGTGTCATCGTTCTCAATCTCGCATGTTGTTCTCTACACCATCTTTTCTAGATCTCTCATGAAGTCCCTATCACACACACACACACACACGATGGCTCGCTTCCCTTGCGTCTCCGTACATAGGCCAATTTCGAACAACATCAACATTGTCTCCCTATCTATACGCCACTTATGGACACAAACGACCCCTCTCTCCCCCTCTTTTCCTCTCTCTCTCACTCTCTCTCTCCCTCTCTCGCTCTCACATCCCTCTCCCACACACACTCGATGTCTCTTCAAAATAGTCTGCTCCCCGCCCGCACCCATGCTATCCCACTACTACACATGCCTTTGTCTCTCTTTGACACACATGTCACACCATTCCCCCTTCCCTTATACTAGGTTTACATCATTAGTGGTCTCTCTGCTCCACATACACACACTCCCTCTCACACACAAATGCGCACACAAACACAGATAGACACACACAAACATTCATCTAGCTATCTGGATCCTTCTTTTAAGACACACACCCTTGCATATTCTCTACAGCTCTAGATATGTATATATCCCCCCTCTAGCTCAGATGGCACACCAAAATTCTCCATCTCTCTAACTCACACATCTCTCCCCATGTCCGCATGTGTATCTCACACACTCACTCTCTGATTATGTCTATGTGTCTCCACGTTACACAACACAAAGCCCCATGTACATGTCTCTCTCTATCCTCCACACACATAGACACAAAGAATCTCTTATCATCGCCTCAGTCTCTAGACATATCACACTCTCTCTCTCTCTCTCTCTCTCTCTCTCTCTCTCTCTCTCGCAAACACACTCAACAAGGGTTTCCCCGTGAATAACTTACCGTCTATTCATCAACAGATCGTGTGTCTGGCGAACACGAGGCGTGAAAAGAATAAATCTACACGTGCGTAGACCACCTAGTATGACTACTAGGACTAGAGCAAGCCGAAAGCACGCCGCCGTCACCCCCTCCTTATCGGCGACGGGAAAACCTTTGTTTTACACATTCGAGAAGTCATTGTGCTAAGGCCCCACATGCTGAGCCGTTGAATAGAATGTAGATCCTAGTTTACGGAAACAAGTATCGATAATACATTTGTATCTCCATACTTATATTTCTTCTCTTATAAAAAAACCGAGTTCGTGATGATGGTATGCGTGCCATCTTGCAATAGACCATCCGATCTATATCTGACAGATGGAAATGAAACTAAAAGATACCCGCACCTCTCTCCACATTTGCAGACAAGGCCTTCCCTCATTCATCCTTATCTCCAACAACCTCATTGTTGAACAATTAAAAAAGGAAGCCACTGGAAGAAACTGGCCTGGTGGCCGCTACCGTCTTCGTCCATCCCCTTGCCTCCGCTCAGTCCGACCACCAATCACCACCACGCCCCACTCCTCTTCACCTTATCTCCTCTTTCTCGAGATATCATTAGTTTTTACACATGGGATTACTCCTGCATGGGTCAATCACAACAAGTGTTTTATAAAAATATGCATCTTTATGTTCCGTGCAATGCACACACATCTTGCTATTACTTCTACAGAAGACTAAGTTGGTGATGATGGCGTGTCTGCCATCCGTCGTTTCTAACCATTAGATCTACATCTAACAACTGTGAGGTAAGTTGTTGCCTTTTCTCACCAACATCCCACTTCTCTACCAATTTGCAGAAAAACCCATAATTAGTATCTTAAAACCAACCACACCCCTTCCTCACCTCACCAAAACAGCCCAAGGAATATTTCCTAATTGAAACATAATATATCTCTAGTGATATATGTATATCAAAATTAGAATGTTTTGTATAAAGTTTGTGAATAAGTATTATTCTAATTATGATTCGTTGCAACGCACGTGAACATTCCTAGTATTTCCAACCATTCCAAAAAAATGCTAGTATTTCCATAGTTTCGAGTTTTCCATCATATTAGTCACTCATGGTTGATATTTACTTTCAATCACGTACACATAGGCATTATGTAACTAGCCTTGCTTATTGGCTTCCAAAGCTTAACTTTCACTCCTACTTACAGTATGTAGAGTATTTAACAAAAAATTACCACTTCCAACCAGCCCTAGTGAGGGAGTCCTGGACTAAGGGGTCCTCAGGCGTCCGGCCTAATAGTCATGGGCCGGACTGATGGGCTGTGAAGATTCAAAGACCGAATACTCTACCCGTGTCCGGGTAGGACTCTCCCTGGCGTGGAAGGCAAGCTTGGCGACCAAATATGAAGATTCCTTTGTCTGTAACCGACGTTGTATAACCCTAGTCCCCTCCGGTGTCTATATAAACCGAAGGGATTAGTCTGAATCATCATCATAGTCATACAGGCTAGACTTCTAGGGTTTTAGCCATTACGATCTCGTGGTAGATCAACTCTTGCAATACTCATATTCATCAAGATCAATCAAGCAGGAAGTAGGGTATTACCTCCATAGAGTGGGCCTGAAACTGGGTAAACATTGTGTCCCCTGTCTCCTGTTACCATCGACCTTAGACACACAGTTCGGGACCCCCTACCCGAGATCCGCCTGTTCTGAACCATGCGCATCCACGTGTGTCGAGCTCGATCAGTCTTTGATCGTCGAATTCAGCTCCGCGGACATTTTTCGGCACTAGCCTTTGGGCGACGTGTTAAGCTCGTTAAAAGCACTATCCTTAGCAAGGGGCTCACAGCCGAATTATATCAGGTTCGAACTGGAGGCTGATGATGGAGAATTTCGCTTCCCACCCACCGCCCACTTCATAGCCACTGTTGAAGACTTAACCGACACGCTCGATTACGGCTCCGAAGACAACAACGGTATGGACGACGATGCCAATGAGGAGCAAGGCCAAAACCCGCAGTTTACCGGACGCTGGACGACCACCTCTTCTTAGGACGTGTACACGGTGGATACACCTAAAGAAACTAACAACAATGATAAAGAAAATCCAGTCAGGGATAAACATCTTGAGACACAGCCAATGCTCCGGCATCAGCGGCGCCGTTCTAAGTCACGTCGTGGAAAAGACAACAATATCGGTATGGGAGAGAACAATACTCTGGACGATGCCGAAGACAATGAAGATCCCATTGAGGCAACTTCCGAATAGGACGAATGGTAAGACGGGCAAGTCAGCCCTGATGAACAGGCCATACATGAAGACTCGGAGGACAATAATTATCTTCCACTCTCCGAGGATGAGGTGAGCCTTGGCAACGAGGATTTTATCGTGCCTAAGGAACCTCTCGAGCAGGAGCGCTTTAAGCGCCAACTAATAGCCACTTCAAGGAGCCTGAAAAAGAAGCAGCAGCAGCTTCAAGCTGATCAAGACCTCCTCAATGATAGATGGACTGAGGTCCTGGCAGCCGAGGAATACGGCCTCAAGCGCCCAGCCAAAAGTTACTCGAAGCGCAAATTGCTACCTCAGTTCGATGATGAGGCGCCGGAGCCCATACCATCATCGCATAATGCGGCTAACCGACCACCACACGGTCGGGAAAAAGCGGCAACTCAAGTCGAACACCGGCCCATCCTACCTCACCGTAAAGGCAGAGATAAAACAGCTCGGGGTTATACATATGACTTTCGGCAGGACCTGGACAGTAGAGCAGGACATACCAGATCGATCTACGGATCGCGAGGACGTGCCCCGACACGCAGCGACGACTATCTACTCAGACGTGACAAGCCCAGTCGCGCCTGGGCCTAAAACCGCAGACGGACTGAGGAGTCCTGGATTAAGGGGTATCCGGACAGCCGGACTATATCCTTTGGCCAGACTGTTGGACTATGAAGATACAAGATTGAAGACTTCGTCTCGTGTCCGGATGGGACTCTCCTTGGCGTGGAAGTCAAGCTTGGCGTCTGAGATATGTAGATCTCCTCCCATTGTAACCGACTACTGTGTAACCCTAGCCCCCTCCGGTGTCTATATAAACCAGAGGGTTTAGTCCGTGAGGACAACAACAATCATACCATAGGCTAGCTTCTAGGGTTTAGCCTCTATGATCTCGTGGTAGATCAACTCTTGTAATACTCATATCATCAAGATCAATCAAGCGTGAAGTAGGTATTACCTCCATCGAGAGGCCCGAACCTGGGTAAACATTGTGTCCCCGCCTCCTGTTACCATCCGCCTTAGGCGCGATTCGGGACCCCCAACCCGAGATCCACGGTTTTGACACCGACATTGGTGCTTTCATTGAGAGTTCCACTGTGTCGTCACCGTAAGGCTTGATGGCTCCTTCGATCATCGGTAACGATGCGGTCCAGGGTGAGGTCTTCCTTCCCGGACAGATCTTTATATTCGGCGGCTTCACATTGCGGGCCAACTCGCTTGGCCATCTGGAGCAGATCGAGAGCTACGCCCCTGGCCGACAGGTCGGGTTTGGAAACTTGAATTACACTGCTGACATCCGCGGAGACTTGATCTTCGACGGATTCGAGCCCATGCCAGGTGTGTCGCACGATCATGACGAGCACGATATAGCTCTGCCGTCGGACAATGTTCGGAATCACACCGGCAACTACTCCGGACTTCAATCCGGAGCGAATTGCGCCATCCGAGGACGAGCAGGTAGACCCCGCCTTGGAGGCCGCACTTTCAGTGGCGATAGAGCCGAATACTGATTTTACCCCTCTCGAGAGCCGTGCTACCAAACTATTGGATTCGACCCCGGCCACAGGCTCCGAGCCGCTTGCACCCATGCCTATCGAATCCGGTTGGGCGCCGATCATGGAATTCACCTCCGCGGATATCTTTCAGCACTTGCCCTTCGGCGATGTACTGAACTCGTTAAAATCTCTCTCCTTGTTAAGAGAAACTTGGCCGAACTATGACCGGCTAGGATTGGATGCGGACGATGAAGAAATTCGCTCCCCACCCACCACCCACTTAGTAGCCACTGTCGACGATTTAACCGACATGCTCGACTTCGACTCCGAAGGCATCGACGGTATGGACGACGATGCAGGAGACGAACAGGAACCACCGCCCACAGGGCGCTGGGCCACCACTTCATCACATGACATATACATGGTGGATACACCCAAAGAAAATGATGACGAGGAATGGAAGGATGCAGCGAAGGATAACTCCCACGAGAAGCAATCAAAGCGGCGGCATAGACGCCGCTCCAAATCCCGCCTCGGCAAAAACAGCGATAACAACGCAAGAAAGAAATAATACCCTGGTCGACTCCGGAGGAAACGACGACCATATAGACCCAGCGATAGAGCAGGGTGAGCCAGCAGACGACGAACGCAGTACGGAGACGCTATCCGATCACGGTGACGCCGAGCGTGAAGCTAACCAACCCGGAGAGGAGAACAATCTGGATGACGATACACACATCATCTCGGAAAGGCACTTGGAGCAAGAGAACCTCCATAGAAGGCTTATAGCCACTGCGAGGAGTCTGAAGAAGCAGAAGCAAAGGCTCAAGGCCGTGCAAAATACACTCAATAGTAGATGGAACAAAGTGCTTGACACTGCAGAAAAGTACGGTGGCAGTCGCCACACGAAGAGCTATCCAAAGCGCATGCTGCTGCCTGAATTCGACGATGAGGCCTTAGAGCCCCCACAACCAAAAAATAAAACAGCCGACCGGTCGGATGGACGATTTCGTGGCCGCGATAGAGCGACTAATGAGGCCGCACATAAGTCAGTACACGATCCACGCGAGGACTCGCATCAAAGGGCCGGCACAACCAGATCCATCTAGGGATCAAGGAAACGCGCTCCAGTGCACAACCAAACCGGAACACCACAACCGTCCGAACGCCATGGTACATCTAAATACAAGGGGTACCGCACACCCCCTATGTTTCACCGATGAGGTGCTGGACCACGAATTCCCAGAAGGATTCAAACTAGTGAACATAGAGGCGTACGACGGGACCACAGACCCTGGGGTATGGATTGAGGACTTTATCCTCCATATTCATATGGCTTGCGGAGACGATCTCCATGCAATCAAATACTTGCCCCTCAAGCTTAAAGGACCAGCTCGGCACTGGCTGAAAAGCCTCCCCGATAACTCCATTGGAAGTTGGGAGGAGCTCGAGGATGCCTTTCGGGCCAATTTTCAAGGGACCTATGTCCGACCTCCAGATGTAGACGAATTAAGTCATATAATTCAACAGCCCGGAGAGTCAGCCCGAAAGCTTTGGAATGGTTTATCACTAAGAAGAACCAAATCGTCGACTGTCCGGACGCTGAAGCCTTAGCAGCTTTCAAGCACAGCGTCCGAGACGAATGGCTCGCCAGATACCTCGGCCAAGAAAAATCAAGAACAATGGCAGCCCTAACAAGCCTCATGACCCGCTTCTGCGGGTGAGGATAGCTGGTTGGCCTTGATAGCACCAGCGACCCAAGCACATCCGAATTCAGGGATGGCAATGGAAAACCACGACCTTGATAAACACAAGCGCGGAATAAAGAAGACAACCAGATAACACGGCGGTGATGGCGCCGGATTTGAGCTCTAGGCCAGGTCGATGGAAAAAGCCTTTCAAAGGCAACATGGATGGACCGTCCAGCCTAAACAAGATTCTAGACAAACTATGTCAGATCCACGGCACCCTCGATAAACCTGCAAATCATACCCATAGAGAATGTTGGGTCTTGAAGCAGGCCGGCAAGCTAAACGCCGAACACAAGGGGCAGGATACACTAAGCGAAGACGAGGATGAGCCTCGCCAGCAAGGCATTGGGGACGAGAAAAATTCCCACGAAGTCAAAACGATGGCGTGGTACATGTGATGAAGGGGAGAAGCAAAACTGCACTCCGAGACACACACGCCCTAGAGCCCGTCACCACTAAGTTCAACCCCTGGTTGGCCCGTCCGAGCACTTCTGATCGCAGGGATCACCTGACAAGTACCCGGCACAAAGGATTGGCTGCTTTGGTGTTAGACCCATGATAAATGGATACCATCTCACACGGGTCCTCATGGACGGCGGCAGTAGTTTAAACCTGATATATCAGGACACAGTCCGCAAAATGGGGATAGACCCAACAAAAATCAGCTACAGTAATACTACCTTCAAGGGAGTAATACCAGGCCAAGCGGCCCGCCCCACGGGCTCTCTAATACTAGAAGTAGTATTCGGTTCACCCGACAACTACCGAAGTGAAACGTTACACTTCTACATCACTCCATTCCGAAGCGGCTATCAAGCACTACTCGGACGAACAGCCTTCGCTCGTTTCAACGCTATACCGCATTACGCTTTTCTCAAGCTCAAAATGCCTGGTCCGCGCGGCACCATCACAGTTAATGGAAACATTGAGCGTTCTTTACGCGCAGAAGAACGTGTGGCTGCTTTAGCAGCCGAACACTAGATGGCCCCACCAACCAGAACAAATGAACGGTCATTAAGACCACAGACACGGTTAAACGAGTCTGGCACATCACTAGATATACTTGAGATAGGTTTGGTGGTTGCACCCTTATAGACGGTACCAGGGGCTTCCCGGGTGTAAATAGGGCTATGGCTCAATTTTACTTATCTTGAATTTTAATTGGTTTATTTAGAGTAACCAATTTTTCGCACAACGACTTTCAACTAAGTTCCTCTCTTTTACAGATGACAATCGTGCTACACCCATCCAGGATACGACACAGCGGAACACGGTAGCGAGGCGTGCAGCGAGGACCCGTTCAAAGGTTTCTTTTAGATTAAGACCCTGCGTAAACCTTTTTTATTGTCTCTTGTTGTTCACGTCCTCCGGATTCTCTGTACAACCGAGAAGGATGCTGACGTTATTGGCATGTGGCCACGTCAGAATATTGCACGTACCTGGACACTTGGGGCTCATTTTCGAGGGCATTGTTTAGCCCGACATATATTATAAAGACCGAATACCTTAGGGAGTGTTCGGCGTCGCGAGTTTGGCCTTATATGCATCAGCTCCGAATCATGTCTTTGGTCAAATGTTGGGTTTGCCCGGCTCCTGTGTTTTGCTACCTTACGTTCTACTCTATCGGCTAAGGTGGCACCAGGAGAACTACTGCGATTGTGCCCTGGTTCATCCGGACGAGCACCTCGATGAAAGCGGCCATTTGTCATGATAAAGCGCGAGACTGGTCAACCACTCGACGACCTAGCGGAATCTTCGGGATTCCTCCGCATTAACGAAGGGCCGTTTCCCAGCCAGGCATGTACGCGCCCCGTATTCGGATGAGCGCGAAGCCACCAGGGGCTATATAGTAGCCCCACTGTCAAACTCCTATGGCTAAGTGAAAGTGTTAAAGCAATATAGTCTGATTGCCTAGTTAGCTGCGCTATCACCTCCTTAATGGACCAAGATGTTGGATCAAGTGTGAACACGCGTCTTCTGCGAACACCCCCACATTATATGCGTGGGGGCTGAAGCCGACGACTGCAAACTTTCGGGTTATATACATATATACATAAACGGCCGCACAGGAGGCATCATAACACTTTCAGGAAAAAAGTATAAAAACAACCTTTACAATTCAGTAAAACATTGTTTTTTCAATGTGAATACATGTCACTAGAACATAATATTCTTCGAGCACTGAGCTTCTATTGAACGAGCGCCTTCAAGGACTTCCTCAAAATAGTGCTCGGCAGCTACTCGGCCAACGGCCAAACCCTGGGTCACAATAGCGGTGGCCTCCATGTCTTCCCAGTATGTCTTGACATGGGCAAGTGCCATCCGCGCACCCTCTATGCACGAAGGCCTCTTCATAGCGTCGATACGCGGCACAACACCAAGGAACTGCTGCACCAAACAAAAATAACTATTCGTTCATGGCCCTCTCGGCCACAGATGATCCACAACAGACCCCATGGCAAGCCCGGACAACCTATGGAGCTCGGCCAACTCGGTCATGCGCTCATTTAACAGCAGCGGACGCGCTGGACCGTTGAACTACGACCAGAATAGCTTTTCCACTTCACGATCTTTTTGATCCTTGAAGTACTCGGCTACATTTGCCGCACTGGCTGCCAGATCCGCATACGCGTCCGTAGAACTCCATAGCTGATCAAGAGGGCATGCCGGATCTCGAACCGTCGCAGCAAGAAGGGCTTTCCAGCCGCGATATCCCCGGCTTGACGCAGCTCCTCCTTTGATGCTCTAATCTTCGAGCGGGTTTCCTTGGCTGCTACCATGGCCTTCTCCAGCTCTGTCGCCTTCGCTTGGTTTTCCTATTCAAGAAGCTGGTACCGGTCGGCGGCATTCTTTAACTCAACGGCCATCTTGGCCATCTTTTCCTTACTTTGGCAATGGGCAGCCTGTTCGGCCTTCAGCTCTTCGGCCGCCTTCAGAGCGGCCGCATCACTATTCCTGGCTTGTTCTTTGGCTCGGGCAAGTTCCGCCGAAGGGGTCTCCGACGCAGCTCCATCTGCGATCCACAGATTAAAGATACTGGCATTATGCTCCTCTTACTACGTGTTGATAACCGGAGAAATTACATACCTTGTGCCTCGTCAAGCCGCTTGTTGACAAGCACGATGTTGACATCTACCGCGTCAAGTTGCCGCTTCAGCTCGGCAAACTCACCAGTCCGGCTAGCCACCGGACCTTCCGCCACCTGCATATGAAGGCGGATTGATTATTACCTAGGATTATGATCCTCTATTTGCCGCCGCTCTCGACGGCAACCAAAGTCTCAGGGGCTACTATCTGCATAGGGCACACCTACCATGTGCGGTACTGCCAAAAATGCACACTATTTCACGTACCTCAAAACCTTTCAACAGAGTCATAATAGCTTCATGCAACCCGCTTTCGGCGGATGAAATCCTCTCAATCACCGTACCCATTAGCGTACGATGCGCCTCTGAGATAGCCGCTTGCTCTAGTAGATCCTTCAGTACGTCCGACCGCACACCAGACAGTGTCGGGCTCTTTTGGTTGCTCTCTTCAAGAGTCGGATACTAAGGACTTTTGGTGGCCAAAGTATTACCCTCTGGCCTTGCCGGATCAGGAGAAACCCTCCGCGACTACACCTCGGGGTCGCCCGCCTCATGAGGCGAGATGGCAGGGGGAGGCCTTTCGCTCTCCATCATCTCTGGAAGAAGATCCCCCGATGACGAACTCTACTGAGAAGGGCTGTGATCCGAATTACAAGATAAATGCTTCAGTTATTTTCCTTAGAAGTAATGCAGGATATCTTCACTATTAAGTACCCTTTTACTTACAGCTCGGTGGAGGGTTGACCCCCTTGCGGGCATAGTGCGGCCAGGGTACCCCCCGGGGCAGGACCCTCTGGCGAAGATTTCTTCCCCCGTTTGGAAACCATCGTTTCCGGGTCTTCAGAGGTGGTCCTCTTCCTTCCTTGGGGAGAAGGAATTTCAGATTCTTCTCCCGGTTATCCTCCTTCCATGGGCGCTAACTCCCGGTTTGGATGAGGCGGTGGCGAGTGCCTTTCGACCTCTTTATTCCCCCCTGTATCTTCCCCTGAGGGCACTTGATAAGGCGCGAGCTCCAACATCCTGGCTAATATAGGATCCGGTGAGACCTCGGGGAGGGGGGCCGGACACCTGATCATCTTCGCCTTTGTTACCCAGTCATGGTCAAAGAGCGACTTTTTAGAATGATATCATGATAAATAAAAAGACAAACGTGTTCGACTACGGGATTTCTTACTTGGGTATCTGGGCGATTGCAGCTCAGACCCGCATCCTCGGTGGTGTCCGGACACATTATTTGTGGTCCGAAGAACGATTGATACTTCTCTTCGAGCGTCATACCGAGGAAGTGCTGAATAGCTCGCGGTCCCTCCGGGTTGAACTCCCACATGCGGAGGGGACACCGTTTGCAGGGCAGGACTCGGCGAATTAACATGACTTGCGTTACCGTGGCCAGACTGATATCTCTCTCGAGGAGATCTCGGATGCGGCTCTGCAATGTCGGCACATCCTTTACTGGGCCCCAGTCTAGCCCCTTATTAATCCATGACATCAGTCGTGGCGGGGGGGCCGATCAAAAAGTAGGGGCAGCCACCCACTTGGTCCCCCTGGGAGCTGTGATATAAAACCACTCCCGTTGCCATAAGCTGGACACCTCCTGGAAGGAACCCTCTGGCCATGGGGCATTGGCACTTTTGCTTATTATGGCACCTCCACACTCTGCGTACTGCCCCTCGATCATCTTCAGCTCCACATTGAAGGTCTTGAGCCACAGGCCGAAGTGAGGGGTAATGCGGAGGAAAGCTTCACACACGACGACGAACGACGAGATGTGGAGGACGGAATCCGAAGCCAAATCATGGAAATCCAGCCCGTAATAGAACATGAGCCCCCTCCCAAAGGGATCTAGAGTGAGGCCTAGCCCTCGGAGGAAGTGAGAGATGAATACAACGCTCTCGCCGGGTTCGGGAGTGGGTTTGACCTGCCCTCGAGTAGGCAACCTGTGTGAGATCTCGCAGGTTAGATCTCTGGCCTCTCTTACACTAGTAGAAAAAGGGCCTATAGTCCCGGTTGGTGAGGGCCTTTAGTCCCGGTTCATGAACCGGAACTAAAGGGTCGGTACTAATACCCTCGCCCTTTAGTCCGGTTCTATCGAACCGGGACAGATCAAACCTCCACGTGGCCTATCCGCTGAGCCCAGCGGGAGGGCCTTTGGTCCCGGTTGGTGGCACCAAGCCGGGACCAATAAACATCCAGCGTCGACATTTCTTTAGCTCTGGTTTTTGTTTTTTTTTGAAAAGGGGGGTTTGGGGGTTTTGGGGGTTAATTTAGGTGTTTCATATATTGTGCTATAGCTAGCTAATTAATAGAGAAAAGTGTCCTTTCTTTTGTCCGTGCTTGGTCGGCGCTTCGTACTATACATACGTATAGAGAGGACTAACTAGACATGCTAGCTAGCTAGTAATTAAGCAAGCAGAAGATCGTCATGAACATATATGCATACAGAGAGAAGTGATATCGACCACCTCTCCTTCTCCAGAGATTGGTCGAACAACAAGTTCTCGTATATCTATCCGACACTACGGCTACATATATACAATAATTATCTTTTACAATACGGACGTGTGGTCCACATAGTATTCCCGTCTTCAGCGATCACATGGTCAAGAAAGAATGCATAATTCCTCTTGAATTGCTGCATGCGATCTGGTGCTAGGAGTTCATCCCTTCGAAACATCTAATTTTAAGAAAGGGTCAATACATACATACATATATATATGAATGAATGAAACTCAACACAAATGATGGTATAAAAATAAAATTGTGAATATTTTTATTTACGCACTTCAAATTGTTTGTCGGAGTAGCCCCACTCACAGGTCGTGTGGCGGATGGACTCGCATAAGCGTAGTATCCACAGAAATCATTCCTTGTTCCTGCCACAACCACTTTAAAAAAAGCAGAGGTCAATCAAACTGATAATTAGCAAGCACATGCTAAATGGTATTGATGAAACTAGCGCTTGAATCACTAGGAGATCTTGCGTGGAATATGCTACTATATAGTACTTACTTTGGTGTCTAAATTGCAACTTCTTGGTAGTCCCGAGCTTTTTGGTGAATTTTCCCCAAGCCCTGCCATACAAAGAAAACAATTACTTGATATCGAAATGAACAAAGTTGCTGATATGGTGGATAATGATCGATTTAACTTACTTCTCGAGCATTTCAGTCATTTCGCATACTCCTTGGGATCTTTTAGTCTCGAGTCTAAGACAGTTACTACTCCTGCTCAAGCTTAATCTCTAGGAGAATATAGTGGAACCTCTTGCAGCATGCATAACTCATCAATATTACATTACTATAACCTGGACTAAATAAGGAAACCGAATATGCCACAAGACAGTAACACTCACGTGTAGTTGTAAGGAAAGAGTATTATATTTTGTGTTCATTTATTTCCAACGATCGTAGCAAGTTGGCCTCGGTTTCAATGACACGATATTTAACCTCATTTGCATCTATGAGATATGTGTTAATGAACCCAATATCACCCACTTGTTTTTCTTCATTTCTGCGATCTTCAATCTGCATAATATAGTGAGGATATTTATAAATACATGCAATGAAAGAGCTGAGTTATATAGAGATACTTAATGATGAAGTAGTACTACTTACAGACGATAGCAGGTGACCGTTGCTTTATCGAGGGCCAATTGATTGAAAAACTGATAGAACTCCTCAAATGGAATAGGTAGCAGTTCAATTCCAAGGAGGTCATGCTCCTTTTAACTCTCACATACAAAGTATTCCTCCCCTCGGACTCTTTGCAGGTTTTCATGTACCAATCATGCAATCTTAGCATCATCGTTGTTAGAGAGCTTTCATCTTTGTGAGAGGCTTCCCGTACTCGTATCTTTGTATCTGCACCTCCAAGAAATCATAATGTACATCGTCGGGCAGGTAATCTGCAGGATTGCCATAACGGGCACCATCCTCGGATCGGCGATGTCGCTAGCGAGCACCTTGAGCGGGGGCACGATTGCTTCGCTTGTTCGCGAGCTAGGCAATTTGTTTCCAGCTCGTCGTTCTTTCATCCTTTGATCACTAACAGTACTTCCCGATCTCTCCGCTTGGCAAATGCCTTTCCAATAATCGCTCATAGTTGCCTTTCGGCGGAGACTTGGGTGGTTTTGTCAGGGCAGCCAGAGTGCGCTTCGCTTTGACCGGATCTACCTTCTCCTCCGGAGGTGGATGTCTCTTTGCTTTCAACCCTTGAAACCAGTCATCCAATTTGGTCTTCGAGATCTTAGCGTTTTCCTCCTCGCTCCTCTCGTACGGTAACTTCTCTCGAGTCTTCAGAGAAGGACCGAATCTGTATCTCCTCCCTCCTTTGGCTGTCTTGCTAGGCGCCGGCAGAGCAGAGCGGGCGGATGTCTTCTTTCCTTGCTTACGAGGTGGAGGAGAAGGACTACGACGCCGGAGCAGCGGGCGGCGGCGGGTCTCTTCCGCCCTTGCCGGCGAGGCGGAGAAGGAGGAGGCTGGCTGCCGGACGCGCGGTGCAGCGGAGAAGGAGGCAGTGCCGCCACGCCGGAGAAGGAGCCGGCCGAGTGCCCTGATCATCACTCGCCGGAGGAGGCGGTGGAGGAGGCGGAGTGCCCTGACTCGCCGGAGGAGGAGGAGGAGGCGGAGGCGTCAGTTCGGAAGGTTGATGAGATCCTTCCGCCATAGGCATGGAGTCTTGAGCGAGAACCCAGCCGATACTCCCTTCACCGGTAGGGTGGTCAAGCGGAGGTCCTCAAATCCCTCCGTTATTTCATCGACCATCACCTTAGCATATCATACGGAATCGGCGGCGGTGAAAAGTTGAGTCGGGTTTAGTAGGATAAGCAGAGCCAACAACCGCCTTGACCTTCAAATTGCTCCATTGCGCCATAAGGTGGCAATTTTCAGCATCCGTGATAGCATCCACGGGATAGCTGGCGAGGAGCCGTCAAGGCATGCTGCTCTGGCTGAAGCAGCTCGGTGGAAGCCACGCTGCTTCTCCGCTGAGATGGCGGGGTAACCGGGGAAGCTTGGCGGTCGTTTGTTGTGATCTGCTGCTTCTCGTTCCTATTCTCGTTCCTCTAGCCCCATTACCCTTTCATGCAGCGCTGCATTAGGCTCTGCTCCAGTTTCTTCCTCCTCTCATGGGTTTTGTAACCCCTGCGTCCGAAATCCAGCCTTCCACGAAGCGGAGCTGGCGTGCCTCGTGTCCGTCCGTGGTGCTCAGGATTCGAGGGCCATTGTGAGCTCGTCCTTCTCCACATGCGGAGCGAACTTCCCTTGCTGCGCTGCTTGATGTAATGCTGAAGCCTCTTGGTGGTATGTCCAATTGTTCGTCCGTCCAAATGCACTTCCCGTTATAGGGTCCAAGGATCCATGGCCCGAAGAACCAAGTCCGACAGCGGACTGGCGATTCATTGTCTCGGGTTCGATCCCTTTATCAAGCAGATCATTCTCAGCCTTATCCCACTTAGGCGGACTCACGAGGTAGCCACGACCCCGTGCGATGGTGAAGCTTCTTCTTCGCAGCATTTCTCTTGTTTGTCGCTGACATCTTTTTACTCTTTTCCGATGTCTTGTAGGCCACAAATGCGGGCGATCATCTCGATCTTCTCATATTTGCCGTGAATTCTGGTGTCTCATTTTTTTCGACATACGTATTGAGTTCTTTCTTCCAATTCCTGAATAGTTCTGCCATCTTCTTAAGAGCAAAAGACTTGATTAATGGCTCTATTCTGGCTTCTCGGATCATCCTCTAGCGGTAGGGTAAAATTTGACTTCAGCTCGGTCCAAAGATCATTTTTTGCATATCATTGACACAAGACACCTCGGGGTCTTCGTTCTTAGGCTTATACCATTGGTGGATGCTGATCGGGATCTTGTCCCTAACGAACCCCCCTTTGAGCAACAAATGCCTTCTTTGTCGGTAGGGTTCAATCGGTTGGCCGTCGCGCGATTTGTATGATCTCAAACTTTTCATCCGAGCTCAACTTTTCTTGGGCCTCGTCTCTTTACGAAGTTGTGCTCGATCGGAGGGCTAGAAAAAGAACAAAGGCGAGAGTTAATTAATATGTGTACATATATACCAAAACAAAGACAAGAGCTAGTCGGACAGGCTTAACTAATATATATACTGGCGGACTCGGTTTGGTGATCACGGAGCCGTCCTCACGGTCTACTTCTTCACCCTCTCCTTCTTGCACGGCATTGGGTCATCAGACCATGTAAATCATAGCCAGCTGCTTCTTCACCCTCTCCTTCGGACCATCGTTGTCGTTGAGAAACATCATCGAGAGCGGCATCACTTCCTTGTGCGATTATGTCCCTCAACAACGCTTCTTGTGCTTCGTCTCGGGGGTGTCCATAGTTTCTACAAATATTTACAACATGGCAATTATTATTCAAACATGACAGATATGGATATATTAGTGCCAGCGTAGAACTAGCTAGCTAATCACAATAAGGAATCATATTAGTGGCCTCGGCGCTGCTTCTCTAGGGTTTGGGGTGGCCTCGACAAGCGCTTCAAGGGTTAGGGGTGGCCTCGAGAACGCTTCAAGCTAGGAGAAGTGCGTAATATCGACCCCCACGTGTTGAAGCTATCGGGAGGGGTCGGCGTTGAACAGTACATCTATGTCCCACAAGTGACATGGGCATCGGCGCTTGCATGATAGGGTAGAGGGTCGTGGATCGCCCGCGGTCGAGGTCAAGGGTCGAAGATCGCCGAGGGTCGGGAGGTTGCCTAGTGTCAAAGATTCAACAAAACCATGTCTTCATCATTAGGCGAAAGTGCAGGTGCATGATGGTGAAGCTCTCCAAAGTTGTTTTGGAGCGGAGTCCGAGATAGGATAATTAGCTTTTTGGTACAAAGTTCAGCAAAAGGCAAATTATCCTATCAGGGACTCCATTCGAGCTAACTTTGGAGACTTAATACCATCATGCCATGGTTACTTCGGCTAATGATGAAACCATGGATTTCTTCAATACTTTGACACTATAGGAACCTCGACCTGAAACCTTCGACCCTTGGCCCTATAACGACCCTCGACCCTCTACCCTAGTTCCCGACCCTCGACCCTCGGCGATCCTCGACACCCTCGTTATATCGACAAAGACGCAACATACATATACATGGGAAAATAATGTTATCGGGGAGGGGTATGGTACCCCCCTCGTGTCAAAGTTTCTTCTTTCTCCTCTATTCCTTTCTTTCTTCTTCTCCTCTTCTTTTTCTTCTTCTCCTCTTTTTTCTATTAGTTTATTTTTTCTTCTTCTCCTCTATTCCTTTCTTCTTCTCCTCTTCTTTTTATTCTTTTTCCTCTCATTCTTTTTCTTCTTCTTCTTCCTTCTTCCTTCTTCCTCTTTTCTTCCTTTTCCTTATTTTCCTTTCTCGAGGGATAAGAAGAAAAAGAAGAGGAGAAGAAGAAAGGAATAGAGGAGAGGAAGAAGGAAGAAGAAGAAGAAAAAAAAGAAAAAAAAAGAGGAGAAGAAGAAAGTAATAGAGGAGAAGAAGAAAAAATAGAAAAAAAATTCTATTTTTCTTCTTCTCCTCTATTCCTTTCTTCTTCTCCTCTTCCTTTTCTTCTTTTCCTCTCATTCTTTTCTTCTTCTTCTTCCTTCTTCCTTCTTCCTCTTTTCTTCCTTTTCCTTATTTTACTTTTTCCTCTACACTAACCTAATTAAAATGCACTAACCTAATTAAAATTGTAACTTTCTATATATGAACAAAAACTAAACTAATAAAATAAAAAACATATACATTATAGCCACATACACATATACATCACATATGAACAAAAAAATAAACTAATAAAAATAAAAAAAAGCAGGCGGTGGCGTGGCGGCGGCTCTATGAGGCGGCGGTGAGGCGGCAGCGACAGCGTCGGCGACAAGCAGGCTCAAGGCGGGCTGAGGCAGGGGCGACAGCGGGCTCGGGCGGGTGAGGCGAGGCGGCGAGGACGGCGGGCTCGAGGCGGCGCGACAGGCTCGGGCGGGCAGGGGAGGCGTGGCGGTGGCGGCGACGGCGTGGAAGCGGTCGTGGGGCGGCGCGACAAGAAGCGCTTCGAAGCGGCAGCGGCAGCGGCGGCAATGGCGGCGATAATGGCGTCGGCGCCGTGGCGGCGGCGTCGGGCAGCGCCCTAAGCGGCGGCAGGGCGAAGCGAGGCGGCGTCGGGGCAACTGGCGGCGTCGATGTGCTCAGCGTCGTCGAAGCTGGCGAGAAATCTGAAATTTCCCAAGTGTTTTCTTATATAGCGAGGCATTAGTCGGTTCGTGGCACCAACGGGACTAATGCACCTACTAGTCGGTTGGTGCCACCAAGGGACCAAACTGTTTTCAGCAGCCCAAAGGGCGGAAGCGGCGGCCTTTGGTCGGTTGGTGGCACCAACAGACTAAAGGCATTAGTCGGTCGTGGCACCAACCGGGACTAAACCTACTAGTCGGTTGGTGCCACCAACCGGGACCAAACCATGTGCTGCCAGCGCCAAATGTTTAGTCCCACCTCGCTAGTTGAGAGGAGCCGCACCAGTTTATAAGGTGCGGTGCGGCTCCCTCTCGAGCTCCTCCTAAAGCAGGCTTTGGGCCTAACTCTGCCATCTGTGCTGTGGGCTCTTTGGGCCTTCAGCGAACTGAATCTGGCCCATAGGGTTTCTAGTCGTATTCAGGCCGTGGGGGCCCGATGGGTGGCACTTTTTTTGCTTTATATTTTATTTCTTTTTGCTTTTAGTTTTAGAAAAATATAAACTTTCTATTAGTGCCATTAGTTTTAAAATTTGAAAACACTTTTTTGTTTTCTTTGTTGCTTTATTTATTTTATTTTGTTTCTACTTACAACAAAATACTTATTGTTGCTATTTTTATTTTTTTCAAGTTTTTTGTTTTGTTTTCTGCATTATTTATTTTCTTTTGGTTTTTGCTTTATTTTTAATTCTTTTTGCTTTTAGGTCAGCAAAATTATAAACTTTCTGTTAGTGCTTTTAGTTTTAGAAAAAATATAAACTTTCATTTGTGCCATTAGTTTTAAAATTGAAAACACTTTTTTGTTTTCTTTGTTGCTTTATTCATTTTATTTTGTTTCTACTTACAACAAAATGCTTATTGTTGCTATTTTATTTTATTTTTCAAGTTTTTTGTTTTGTTTTCTGCATTATTTATTTTCTTTTGGTTTTTGCTTTATTTTTAATTCTTTTTGCTTTTAGGTCAGCAAAATTATAAACTTTCTGTTAGTGCCATTTGTTTTAGAACAATTATAAACTTTCTGTTTGTGCCATTAGTTTTATAAAATTTGAATTCTTTGAAATTTGTGTGAATCACAAGTTTGTGAGCTCAACAAAGGCGTAGAGGGCGGGCTTATAAACGGTGTGGCGCCCTTGGTTGGCGAGGTTTTCAAATTCATAGTTTTCAAATGAACTCTGAAAAAGTTGGCATAGCATGTTCATGAACAAAGCGGACAATGGTATCATACTCGTGTGTTACAAAGTTGGCATGGTATCATCATAATAGTTGCGGAGAAAGTCTTCACTTTTTCTTCGCTTGTGTCGTTTGCTTATTGCGCCGTAACCATGGATAATCTTCATCGTTTATCGGGATGGTTGGGTCAGCCTTGACTTTGAAGGAGAATTTCATGAAACTTTTCATACTCTTGAGACATGTCATCTTTCCCTCCACTCCCGGGATGTCCCTTTTTCTGAAAGAACTATGTGGCGCTTTGGCTCATTGTATGATGTATTAAGCTTCCTTATCTTTTCTTTTCCTCGATCGGTAGACATGTCCTTCACATAGATAACCTGTGCCACATCATTGGCTAGGACGAGCGGTTCATCGGTGTACCCAAGATTTTCAGATCCTTGTTGTCATTCCGTCTTGTGGGTCTACACATACCCGCCTCTGACAGATTGACCCACTTGCACTTAAACAAAGGGACCTTAAAATCTACTCCGTAGTCAAGTTCCCATATGTCTACTATGTAACCATAATATGTGTCATTTACCTTGTCGGTTGCTGCATCAAAGCGGACACCGCTGTTTTAGTTGGTGCTCTTTTCATCTTGGTCAATCGTGTAAAATGTATTCCCATTTATCTCGTATCCTTTCCAAATCATTACTGATCGAAGATGGTCCCTGGACAACAAGTACAACTCATCACAAACAGTGTTGTCACCTCGAGGCGTGTTTCCAACCAACTGCTGAAAGTCTGATGTGTTCACATGTAATCCGATCGTCGCCTTTGCTCGGGTGTTTGGGCCTTGAGATGTTCTTGTGTTCATCGACATACTGGGGTCACCAAGGTAGAGTTACGTAGAAGCTGTGTAGTGTGCTTGAGACCAAGAATATCCGTCCTGCATATTATTGAGTCTCTTCCAAGCGTGCCTTTTCGGTCAGTCTCCCCTCATACCGCGATTTAGGGAGACCTATCTTATTAAGGCCAGGAATGAAGTCAACACAAAACCCGATGACATCCTCTGTTTGATGGCCCATGGAGATGCTTCCTTCGGCCTATGCGATTCTGGACATATTTCTTTAGGACTCCATGAACCTCTCAAAGGGGTACATATTGTGTAGAAATACGGGCCCCAGAATGACAATCTCGTCGACTAGATGAACTAGGGCGGCGTCATGATATTGAAGAAGGATGGTGGGAACACCAGCTCGAAGCCCGACAAGACATTGCGCCACATCACTCCTTAGCGTTGATGCGATTTCTGGATCGATCACCTTACGAGATATTGCATTGAGGAATGCACATAGCTTCACAATGGCTAATCGGACGTTTTCGGTGAAGCCCCTCAATGCAACGAAGCGATTGCGTCATAATCACGTGGCGATGATGAGACTTTAGGTTCGGAACTTTTCTCGGCATATTTATTATTCCTTTATATTGACGAGAAGCGGTCGGGACCTTCATCTTGAGCAGGCATTGAAAGAATATTTCTTTCTCTTCTTTAAGTAGGCGTAGGTGGCGGGACCTTCATCTTTGCCGGAGGCATGCCCTCTTTTTTCGTACAAGCGTTGCAGGTCCTCTCGTGCCTCGGTGTACCTTTTGTCTTCCCATACACGCCAAGAAGCCTAGCAGGTTCACGCAAAGGTTCTTCGTCACGTGCATCACGTCGATCGAAGAGCGGACCTCTAGGTATTTCGAGAGGGTAGGTCCCAAAATATAGATTTCTTCTTCCACATGGGTGCGTGATTCTCGCGTCATTGGAACAGCTAGTCCGCGAGACCCATTCCAAAGATTACGTGTAAATCATTGACCATAGCAAATGCGTGATCACCGATGCGCATGGCGGGCTTCTTCCGGTGATCTGCCTCGCCTTTGAAATGCTTGCCTTTCTTTCGACATTGATGGTTGGTCGGAAGAAATCGGCGATAGCCTGGTACACATTCTTCCTGCAGCTTCCGGTATATACTATCGGTGTCAAGTAAGCAGTGCGTGCATCGTGGTATCCCTTGTTTATCGTCACGAAAGGTTCTTGAGAGCGGGCCAATCGTTGATGGTCATGAACAACAACGCCTTTAGGTCAAATTCCTCCTTTTCTGCTCATCCCACGTCGTACACCATTTCCATTCCACAGCTGTAAAGTTCTTCAACTAATGGCCTTAGGTACACATCAATGTCGTTGCCGGGTTGCTTAGGGCCTTGGATGAGAGCGGCATCATAATGAACTTCCGCTTCATGCACATCAAGGAGGAAGGTTATACATACATAGAGTCACGGGCTAGGTGCTGTGATTGCTGCTCTGCTCCCGAAAGGATTAATGCCATCCGCGCTTAAAGCAAACCATCGTTCCTTGGGTCCTTTGCAAACTCATCGATACTTTCTCTCGATTTTTCTTCACTGCGACCCGTCGTGGTGCTCTCAACTTCCGTCTTTCTTACGGTCCTCACTGTGCCATCGCATCAACTTGGCATGCTCTCCGTTTACGAGCAGACGTTTCAACCGTGGTATTATAGGAGCATACCACATCACCTTCGCAGAACCCTCTTCACTGGGAGGCTCGCCGTCAACATCACGGGGTCATCTCGTGCGATCTTATACGCAATGCACGCCGATTGGGCATGCGTTCAGATCCTTGTAGGCACCACGGTAGAGGATGCAGTCATTAGGGCATGCATGTATCTTCTCCACCTCCAATCCTAGAGGGCATCGACCTTCTTTGCTGCGTATGTCTTGTCGGGCAATTCGTTATCCTTTGGAAGCTTCTTCTTCATTATTTTGGTAGCTTCTCAAATCCTTTATCGAGCCTGACATTCTCGCCTTCCACTTGCAGCAATTCGAGTGCGGTGCCGAGCTTTGTGTTGCCATCTTCACAATTGGGGTACAACCCTTTTTGTGATCCTCTAACATGCGATCGAACTTCAGCTTCTCCTTTTGACTTTCGCATTGTGTCCTTGCATCGACAATGACCGGCGGAGATCATCATCATGGGGCACATCGTCGGTTCCTCTTGATCTTCAGCAGCTTAGCCGTTGCAGCACCATCGTGCACATCGTGCAGTGCATCTTGATGTTCGATAGCATCACCGTATTCAGGGGGCACATAGTTGTCATCGTACTCTTCTTCCTCGCCGTCTTCCATCATAACCCCTATTTCTCCGTGCCTCGTCCAAACATTATAGTGTGGCATGAAACCCTTGTAAAGCAGGTGGGTGTGAAGGATTTTCGGTCGAGTAAGACTTCGTATTCCCACATATAGGGCATGGACAACACATAAAACCATTCTGCTTGTTTGCCTCAGCCACTTGAGAAAAGCATGCACGCCCTTAATGTACTCGGAGGTGTATGCATCACCGTACATCCATTGCGGTTCATCTGTGTGCATTATATATAATTAAGTGTGTAAAAATCATTCTGAGAACATAATGAATAGATAATTAAGTGACCAAATTAATAGAAGTTCATCATCACATAAAACCAAAGTACATACATAGTTCTCATCTAACAACATAAAGCTCTGCGAGCATCTAAATTAATTAAACCATACATTGAAACTATGTAAAACATTTCAATGTGAAAACAAATCGATCATAATCGCAACCAAGGTAACAACTGATCCAACGACATAATGATACCAAGCCTCGGTATGAATGGCATATTTTCTAATCTTTCTCATCTTCAAGCGCATTGCATCCATCTTGATCTTGTGATCATCGGCGACATCCATAACATGCAACTCCAATATCATCTTCTCCTCCTCAAGTTTTTTATTTTTCCTTCAAGAAATTGTTTTCTTCTTCAACTAAATTTAACCTCTCGACAATAGGGTCGGTTGGAATTTCGGTTCAACAACCTCCTAGATAAATAAAATCTATGTCACGTTGGTGGCATAATTTTTATAAACAATAAATGAACCAATAGTTATGAAAAGATAATATATACCACATCCGAATCATAGGCAGGGGCCGAGGGCCGACGGGCGGATACCAAAACCATCGCACTATATAAGATGCAATAATAAAAGTAAGAAAATAATACAAGTAAGAATATTTTTCCTTTCGGAAAGAAGATAAGAACAAGAGGCTTACCACGGTGGTCTTGGCGATGAGATCGGCGCGGGTGATCGGCGGTGGTGAAGGCGGGGGACAGGCGTGACGGACCGCTAAACCTAGACAAATTTTGAGGAAAATGGAGGTTGGAGGTCGAGCTTGAGAGGAGAAAGCTTAAGTAGTGTGGCTCGGGCATTTCATGAACACCTCATGTGCATAGGAGGTGAGCTAGAGCACCACAATGCTCCCCTCGCGGCAAGAGAAAAAGCGAGCAATGGAGTGCTCTGCTTTCATGACGAGGGTATATATAAACAGCACTATTGGTCGGTTCGTGGCATGAGCGGGACTAAAATAAACCTTTGGTCCCGGTTCATGCCACGAACCGGGACCAATAGTGGTGGGCCAGAGAGCAGGACCATTGGTCGGTTCGTCCCTGCAACGGGACCAAAAGGTCCGGACGAACAGGACCAATGGCCCACGTGGCCCGGCCGGCCCCCAGGCTCCTGAACCAGGGCAAATAGCTCCATTGGTCCCGGTTCTAGATTGAACCGGGACTAATGGGCTAAACTGCCCTGGACGAAAGCCCCTTTTTCTACTAGTGTTAGCTTCTTGACGTCTTCCTCTGTGACGGAGGAAGGCATCCACCGACCTTGAAGGTTGGATCCGGACATGGTTGAAGGTCTGAAGTGCCTGACCTGAGCCTGGGGTGTTGGAACTCGAGGTGGGGGAAGGATTCGATTGAGCACGAGAAGAAAAAGGGACAGGCCTTGGCCTCTTTATAAAGGAGGTGAATATCAAGCGTCCTCCGCGTGGCCATTCGGGACTTGCCTAGAATTGGGAGGTCATACCAACGGGCACGATTGGGTTACCCACATCTGTATTGATGAGAATCCCGTAATAAGGGGACACGATCTCTGCTTCGACAAGACGTGCCAAATAAATCGCCTCGCAAAACGTGCAGTGGCAGGCTGATGGAGGAAGACGGTTCGCCATGACCAAACTGTGGTGATACGTCACGTTATGAAAAACGGTCGGCAGATTAGATGTGTGGAAATATTATTCTCTCTACGATGATATGTAGAATTTGTTTTGCGGAGCCGGACACTATCCTTGTGTTCAAAATCTTCTATGGAGTATTCGGAGGAGGAACCCGCCTTGCAATGCCAAAGACAATCTGCACGCCTGACTCGCCGTCATTGAAGCCTAGTTAGGGGAGCTCTTGAGGAGTCTGGATTAGGGGGTATCCGGACAGCCGGACTATATCCTTTGGCTAGACTGTTGGACAATGAAGATACAAGATTGAAGACTTCGTCTCGTGTCCGGATGGGACTCTCCTTGGTGTGGAAGGCAAGCTTGGCGATACAGATATGTAGATCTCCTCCCATTGGAACCGACTCTGTGTAACCCTAGCCCCCTCCGGTGTCTATATAAACCGGAGGGTTTAGTCCGTAGGACAACAACAATCATACCATACGCTAGCTTCTAGGGTTTAGCCTCTACGATCTCGTTGTAGATCAACTCTTGTAATACTCATATCATCAAGATCAATCAAGCAGGAAGTAGGGTATTACCTCCATCGAGAGGGCCCGAACCTGGGTAAACATTGTGTCCCCCGCCTCCTGTTACCATCCGCCTTAGACGCACAGTTCGGGACCCCCTACCCGAGATCCGCCGGTTTTGACACCGACACGGACTCCATCCGAGCTTCATCGCAATGTGGCCCGATATAGAGGCGTCGCACACCCTCTTTGCTTCACAGACGAAGTAATGGAGCACGAATTCCCAGAAGGGTTTAAACCCGTGAATATCGAATAGTATGATGGAACAACTGATCATGCTCTATGGATCGAGGATTTCCTTCTCCATATCCATATGTCCCACGGAGATGACCTTCATGCCATCAAATACCTCCCACTAAAACTCAAAGGGCCAGCTTGGCACTGGTTAAACAGTCTGCCTGAAAACTCTATTGGCAGCTGGGAGGATTTGGAAGATGCCTTCCACAACAACTTCCAAGGTACATATGTCCGGCCACCAGATGCCGATGACTTAAGTCACATCGTCCAGCAGCCCGGAGAGTCAGCCAGGAAGCTCTGGACTAGGTTCTTAGTTAAAAAGAACCAAATCATCGACTGTCCGGACGCGGAAGCCCTAGCGGCCTTCAAACACAGCGTCAAGGGCAGTGGCTCGCCCACCACCTCGGTCGAAAAACCAAAATCCATGTCAGCTGTACCGCTCGATGACCCGCTTTTGCGGCGGAGAAGACAGCTGGCTCGCTCAGAAACAACAACACCGGCGATCCGGGCACTTCGAAGTGCGAGGCGGCAGCGGCAAGCCACGACGCAGTAAACACAAACGTCGCAACGATAATGATGGAACGCACGACACAACGGTCAACGCTGGATTCAGCGCCCCCAAAGCCGGTCAACGAAAAAAGCCATTCAAGGCAAACAGAGATGCACAATCCAATTTTGACAAGGTATTGGATCGGCCCTGCCATATTCATGGCAACCCCGATAAACCTGCTAATCACACCAACAGAAGTTGTTGGGTCTTCAGACAGGCCGGCGAGATCAACACCGAACACAAGGGGAAGAGGCCACCCGATGATAGCGACGACGAAGAGACTCACCAACCAAATACCGGGGGTCCGAAGCCATTTCCCCCCGAAGTAAAAACAGTGAACATGGTACACGTGACACACACCTCTACAGGGGAGCATCAAAAGCGCTCCCTCCGGACAGAGGATCATACTACGGTTACTTCAGCCGAAGTACAAAGCGGTCTTATTAAACTGCATACTTTGCCGGCCATTAAGCCGCCGGTCTCCATTCAACAGGACCGACCAATTTCGGAGCTGGACTAGCGGTTCGGCTTCCGCCGTCCGCCTCATATACCTACGAAATCTGTACCGCGCATACAGAATTATGCACTTCAAATACCCTGGGCATCCACGGAAGCACAATACGAACGGGCCTACAAGTACTCCCATAACCCCTTCCTTTTTCTTTTCTAACCACTCTTTCTTTTTTCATTATCCTTTACCACAGGTGGATCAAAGGCTGACCATCACACTGACTCTATCGAACTTCGGGTTCGTACATTCACCCAAAGGCTACTCCTGTTAAGGAGCCCCTTCACCGAGGAAAGGCGGCACACACGTGCGACAAGAGGTCCAAAACAACTTTTTGTAGACCGCACTCTCTATTTTGCGAGCCTGTAAAGTGACTTTTTCCTTAGCCGTCGACCCCTGGCATGTCAAATAGCCGGGGTTGTGGCGTTATTATTTATAAAAATGGTTATTGACATATTGATTAGGTCCCAGTGAACACAATCCGTACCCAGTATTTGCTTTTTCTAAAGAGCTGAGTTTTTTCGGTCGTTTCACACTCACACCCCGGCACAGGTTGCCAGGGGCTCGATATGAAAACAAATGAGTAGCCGACAAGTCCGAACAGCTTTATAGCACACTTCGGCGTCGCGAGTTTGGCATTATATGCATCAGCTCCGAATCATGTCTTTGGTCAATAGTTGGGTTGCCCGACTCCTATGCTTACTACCTTACGTTCCGTTATATCGGCTAGGGTAGTAAAGGGAGAACTACTACGATTGTGTCCCGGTTTATCCGGATGAGCACCTCAGTAGAGAAAGCTGAAAACTGACTGTCGTGATGAGGCGAGAGCTGGTCAACCACTTGATGACTTATTAGAATCTTTAGCGATTCCTTCCGTATTACACAAAGGACTGTTCTTCTGGTCACCAACGTAACGCACCGTATTGGGATAACCGCGTACACACCAGGGTCTATATTGTAGACCCACCGTAAAACTCCTATGGCTAAGTGAATGTGTTAAAGCCCTATAGTATGATTGCCTAGTTCGCCGCACTGACACCTCCTTCATGGACCAAGACGTTGGGTTAAGAGTGATCAAGTGCTTTTCCGAACACCCCCCGTATTTTCCACGAGGGGGCTGAAGCCGACGACTGGAAAACTTTCAGATTATACAAAAACGACCGCACAGGAGGAACCAAATCTTTTAGGCGACACTAAAATGAAAGATAGCTTTATTATATCATAATATTGTCTTTTACAAATTCAATACATTTCACTCGAATATCATGTCTTTCGAGCACTGACCCTCTATCAAGCGGGCACCCTCTAAGACATCCTCAAAATAATGCTATGGTGCGTGGTGGTCCTTGCCCTTGGGTCGACTCTTCGCTGCAACATCGGTGGCCTTCATCTTCGCCCAGTATGTCTTGACACGGGCAAAGGCCATCCGTGCACCTTCAATGCACGTTGACCGCTGCTACCTCTTAAGCACCGCGTTGGATTTCCTTGAAGAGGAAAGGATGATGCAGCAAAGTAGCGTAAGTATTTCCCTCAGTTTTTGAGAACCAAGGTATCAATCCAGTAGGAGGTTACACGCGAGTCCCTCGTACCTACACAAAGCAAATAACTCCTCACAACCAACGCGATAAGGGGTTGTCAATCCCTTCATGGTCGATTACGAGAGTGAGATCTGGTAGAGATGATAGATAATATTTTGGTATTTTTGTGATAAAGATGCAAAGTAAAATAAAAAGCAAAGTAAAGAAGCAAAGGCAATAATAAAGTGACGGAAGATTAATATGATGAAGATAGACCCGGGGGCCATAGATTTCACTAGTGGCTTCTCTCAAGAGCATAGGTATTTTACGGTGGGTGAACGAATTACTGTTGAGCAATTGACAGAATTGAGCATAGTTATGAGAATATCTAGGTATGATCATGTATATAGGCATCACGTCCGAGACAAGTAGACCGAATCCTGCCTGCATCTACTACTATTACTCCACTCATCGACCGCTATCTAGCATGCATCTAGAGTATTAAGTTTATGAAAACAGAGTAATGCCTTAAGCAAGATGACATGATGTAGAGGGATAAATTCATGCAATATGATAAAAAAACCCATCTTGTTATCCTCGATGGCAACAATACTATCGTGCCTTGCTGCCCCTCATCCTTTGGGAAAGGACACGCAAGATTGAACCCAAAGCTAAACACTTCTCCCATTGCAAGAAAAACCAATCTAGTAGGCCAAACCAAACTGATAATTCGAAGAGACTTGCAAAGGTAACCAATCATACATAAAAGAATTCAGAGAAGATTGAAATATTGTTCATAGATAATCTTGATCATAAACCCACAATTCATCGGTCTCAACAAACACCTTTGCAAAAAGAAGATTACATCGAATAGATCTCCATGAGAGGGGAGAACATTGTATTGAGATCCAAAAAGAGAGAAGAAGCCATCTAGCTACTAACTATGGACCCGAAGGTCTGAGGTAAACTACTCACACTTCATCGGAGGGGCTATGGTGATGATGTAGAAGCCCTCTGTGGTGGATGCCCAAGATGGGATCTTGTGGGTACAGAAGGTTGCGGCGGTGGAATTAGGTTTTTGGCTCCGTCTCTGATCGTTTGGGGATACCTAGGTATATATAGGAGGAAGAAGTACGTTGGTGGAGCATCATGGGTCCCACGAGGGTGGAGGGCGCGCCCTGGGGGGCGGGCGCACCCCCCTACCTCGTGCCCTCCTCGAACCTTCCTTGACGTAGGGTCCAAGTCTCCTGGATCATGTTCTGTGAGAAAATCACGTTCCCGAAGGTTTCATTCCGTTTGGACTCCGTTTGATATTCCGTTTCTTCGGAACTCTGAAATAGGCAAAGAAAACAGCAATTCTGGGTTGGGCCTCCGGTTAATAGGTTAGTCCCAAAAATATTATAAAATTGGAAAATAAAGCCCAATGTTGTCCAAAACAGTAGATAATATAGCATGGAGCAATCAAAAATTATAGATACATTGGAGACGTATCAGGCATCCCCAAGCTTAATTCCTGCTCGTCCTCGAGTAGGTAAATGATAAAAACAGAATTTTTGATGCGGAGTGCTACTTGGCATAATTTCAATGTAATTCTTCTTAATTGTGGTATGAATATTCAGATCCGAAAGATTCAAGACAAAAGTTCATATTGAAATAAAAATAATAATACTTCAAGCATACTAACTAAGCAATTATGTCCTCTCAAAATAACATGGCCAAAGAAAGTTCACCCCTACAAAATCATATAGTTTAGTCATGCTCCATTTTCGTCACACAAGAATGCTCTTATCATGCACAACCCCAATGACAAGCCAAGCAATTGTTTCATACTTTAGTAATCTCAAACTTATAAACTTTCGCGCAATATATGAGCGCGAGCCATAGACATAGCACTATGGGTGTGGAATAGAATATGATGATGGGGGTTATGTGGAGAAGACAAAAAAGGAGAAGATCTCACATCAACGAGGCTAATCAATGGGCTATGGAGATGCCCGTCGATTGATGTTAATGCAAGGAGTATGGATTGCCATGCAACGGATGCACTAGAGCTATAAACGTATGAAAGCTCAACAAAAGAAACTAAGTGGGTGTGCATCCAACTTGCTTGCTCAAGAAGACCTAGGGCACTTGAGGAGGCCCATTGTTGGAATATACAAGCCAATTTATATAATGAAAAATTCCCACTAGTATATGAAAGTGACAAAACAAGAGACTCTCAATCATGATGATTATGGTGCTACTTTGAAGCACAAGTGTGGCAAAGGATAGTAGCATTGTCCCTTCTCTCTTTTTCTCTCATTTTTTTGGGCCTTCTCCTTTTTTATATGGCCTTTCTTTTTTTATTCCTCACTTGGGACAATGCTCTAGAAAATGATGATCATCACACTTCTATTTATTTACAACTCAATGATTACAACTCGATACTAGAACAAAGTATGACTCTATATGAATGCCTCCGTGATGTGCGGGATATGCAATGAACCAAGAGTGACATGTATGAAATAATTATGAACGGTGGCTTTGCCAGAAATACTATGTCAACTACATGATCATGCTAAGCAATATGACAATGATGAATGTGTCATGATGAACGGAATGGTCGAAAGTTGCATGGAAATATATCTCGGAATGGCTATGGAAATGCCATAATAGGTAGGTATGGTGTCTGTTTTGAGGAAGATATAAGGAGGTTTATGTGTGAAAGAGTGTATCATATCACGGGGTTTGGATGCACCGGCGAAGTTTGCACCAACTCTCAAGGTGAGAAAGGGCAATGCACTGTACCAAGAGGCTAGCAATGATGGAAGGGTGAGAGTGCGTATAATCCATGGACTCAACATTAATCATAAAGAACTCACATACTTATTGCAAAAATCTACAAGCCATCAAAAACCAAAGCACTACGCGCATGCTCCTAGGGGGATAGATTGGTAGGAAAAGACCGTCGCTCGTCCCCGACCGCCACTCATAAGGAGGACAATCAAAGAACACCTCATGTTTCAAATTTGTTACATAACGTTTACCATACGTGAATTATACGAGACTTGCAAACTTCAACACAAGCATTTCTCAAATTCACAACTACTCAACTAGCACGACTTTGATATTATTACCTCCATATCTCAAAACAATCGTCAAGCGTCAAACTTTTCTTAGTATCCAACACACTCATAAGAAAGTTTTTACTATTTTAATACCTAGCATATTAAGATTATTTAAGAAAATTACCATGCTATTTAAGACTCTCAAAATAATATAAGTGAAGCCTGAGAGATCAATAGTTTCTTTAAAACAAATCCACCACCGTGCTCTAAAAGATATAAGTGAAGTACTAGAGCAAAACTATATAACTCAAAAGATATAAGTGAAGCACAAAGAGTATTATAATAATTTCCAAATCATGTATGGCTCTCTCAAAAGGTGTGTAAAGCAAGGATTATTGTGGTAAACTAAAAATCAAAGACTCAAATCATACAAGACGCTCCAAGCAAAACACATATCATGTGGTGAATAAAAATATAGCTCCAAGTAAAGTTACCGATGGAAGTAGACGAAAGAGGGGATGCCTTCTGGGGCATCCCCAAGCTTTGGATTTTAGGTGTCCTTAGATTATCTTGGGGGTTCCATGGTCATCCCCAAGCTTAGGCTCTTGCCTCTACTTGTTCCATAATCCATCAAATCTTTCACCCAAAACTTGAAAACCTCACAACACAAAACTTAACCGAAAATCTCGTGAGCTCCGTTAGCGAAAGAAAACAAAACACCACTTCAAGGTACTGTAATGAACTCATTCTTTATTTATATTGGTGTTAAATCTACTGTATTAAAACTTCTCCATGGTTTATAAACTCTTTTACTTGCCATAGATTCATCAAAATAAGCAAACAACACACAAAAAACAGAATCTGTCAAAAACAGAACAGTCTGTAGTAATCTGTAACTAACGCAAACTTCTGGAACTCCAAAAATTCAGAAAAAAAGGACGACCTATACAATTTGTTTATTGATCAGCAGCAATTGGAATCAATATTTTATCACGTTCTGGTGATTTTTAACAATTATTTTCGTGAACAGAAAGTTTGTGGAATTTTCAGCAAGATCAAATAACTATCATCCAAGAAGATCCTATAGGTTTAAATTGGCACAAACACTAATTAAAACATAAAAACACATATAACCAGAGGCTAGATCAAAGATTTATTACTAAGCAGCAAGGGAAAATATTGGTTTGTCTCCCAACAAGCGCTTTTATTTAAAGCCTTTTTAGCAAGGCATTGAGATTTCAATGATGCTCACAAGAAAGACAAGAATTGAGGCACAAAGAGAGCATCATAAAACATGTGACAAACACACTTAAGTCTAACATACTTACTATGCATAGGCATATTATAGGCAAACAAATTATCATAGCAAGCAAAAACTAGCATATGCAAGGAAGCGGAAAGGAACACTAGCAATCTCAACATAACGAGAGGTAATTTAGTAACATGAAAATTTCAATAACCATATTTTCCTCTCTCATAATAATTACATGTAGGATCATAATAAAATTCAACAATATAGCTATCACATAACATATTATCAACACGATCCACATGCATGCGAAGTTGACAGTCTTGCAAAATAGTGGGATTATCATTAACTAAAGTCATGATTTCTCCAAGCCCACTTTTATCAAAAACTTCATAAGATTGAACATTCTCCAAATATGTGGGATCTAAAGTTGACACTCTTCCAAACCCACTTTCAATATTATTGCAAACAATATTATCAATCTCATATTCATAATGGGGATTAAATAAATTTTCAAGATCATAAGAAGAATCACCCCAATCATGATCATCGCAACAAGTAGTAGACATAGCAAAACTAGAATCCCCAAGCTTAGGGTTTTGCATATTATTAGCACAATTGACATCAAGAGAATTTATAGTAAAATCATTGCAATCATGCTTTTTATTCAAAGATCTATCGTGAATCACTTGATCACAATTTTCAGATTCACGGATTTCAAGCAAAACCTCATAAAGATAATCTAGTGCACTCAAGTCACTACTAATAGGTTCATCATAATTGGATCTCTGAAAGAGATTAGCAAGTGGATGAGTATCCATAAACTCTTAGCAATCAAAGATGCAAGCAAAAATAAGGCACATGGTAACACGAGCAAACAGAAGGACGAACGGAAAAGGGGCGAATAAAACGGCAAGGATGAAGTGGGGCAGAGGAAAACGAGAGGCAAATGGCAAATAATGTAATGCGGGAGATAAGGGTTTGTGATGGGTACTTGGTATGTTGACTTTTGCGTAGACCTCCCCGGCAACGGCGCCAGAAATTCTTCTTGCTACCTCTTGAGCACTGCGTTGGATTACCTTGAAGAGAAAAGGATGATGCAGCAAAGTAGCATAAGTATTTCCCTCAGTTTTTGAGAACCAAGGTATCAATCTAGTAGGAGGCTACGCGCGAGTCCCTCGTACCTATACAAAGAAAATAACTCCTCGCAACCAACGTGATAAGGGGTTGTCAATCCCTTCACGGTCACTTACGAGAGTGAGATCTGATAGAGATGATAGATAATATTTTTGGTATTTTTGTGATAAAGATGCCAAGTAAAATAAAAAGCAAAGTAAAAAAGCAAAGGCAATAATAAAGTGATGGAAGATTAATATGATGAAGATAGACCCGGGGGCCATAGATTTCACTAGTGGCTTCTCTCAAGAGCATAAGTATTTTACGATGGGTGAATGAATTACTTTTGAGCAATTGACATAATTGAACATAGTTATGAGAATATCTAGGTATGATCATGTATATAGGCATCATGTCCGAGACAAGTAGACCGACTCCTGCATGCATCTACTACTATTACTCCACTCATCGACCGCTATCCAGCATGCATCTAGAGTATTAAGTTCAAGAAAACAGAGTAACGCCTTAAGCAAGATGACATGATGTAGAGGGATAAATTCATGCAATATGATAAAAACCCCATCTTGTTATCCTCGATGGCAACAATCTCAGACGTGCCTTGCTGCCCCTCATCCTTTGGGAAAGGACACAAGATTGAACCCAAAGCTAAGCACTTCTCCCATTGCAAGAAAAACCAATCTAGTAGGCCAAACCAAACTGATAATTGAAGAGACTTGCAAAGATAACCAATCATACATAAAAGAATTCAGAGAAGATTCAAATATTGTTCATAGATAATCTTGATCATAAACCCACAATTCACGGTCTCAACAAATACACTGCAAAAGAAGATTACATCGAATAGATCTCCACGAGAGAGGGAGAACATTGTATTGAGATCCAAAAGAGAGAAGAAGCCATCTAGCTACTAACTATGGACCCGAAGGTCTGAGGTAAACTACTCACACTTCATCGGAGGGGCTATGGTGATGATGTAGAAACCCTCCGTGGTGGATGCCCCCTCCGGTGGAGCTCTGGAACAGGCCCCAAGATGGGATCTCGTGGGTACAGAAGGTTGCGGCGGTGGAATTAGGTTTTTGGCTCCGTCTCTGATCGTTTGGGGGAACGTAGGTATATATAGGAGGTAGAAGTACGTCGGTGGAGCATCATGGGGCCCACGAGGGTGGAGGGCGTGCCCTGGGGGGTGGGGGCGCCCCCCCTACCTCGTGCCCTCCTCGAAGCTTCCTTGACGTAGGGTCCAAGTCTCCTGGATCATGTTCGGTGAGAAAATCACGTTCCCGAAGGTTTCATTCCGTTTGGACTCCGTTTGATATTTTGTTTCTTTGAAACTCTGAAATAGGCAAAAAACAGCAATTCTGGGCTGGGCCTCCGGTTAATAGGTTAGTCCCAAAAATAAAATAAAAGTGGAAAATAAAGCCCAATATTGTCCAAAACAGTAGATAATATAGCATGGAGCAATAAAAAATTATAGATATGTTGGAGACGTATCAACCGCTTAACGTCGTCGATACGAGGCACCGCATCAACAAGTCGCTGCACCAAACCAAAATAACTATCTGGAATTGGCTCGGTCGGCCACATCCGTACCACGATGTCCTTCATGGCAGATCCAGATATCTTGTGGAGCCCTGCCCACTGGGTCATCTGTTCGTTCAGCAACAGCAGACGCTTCGGCATGCTAAACTGCGACCAGAACAACTTTTCTGTTGCACGTCCTTCTTGCGCTTGGAGACACTCTTCGACAAGTCCATCAATGCGTCTGCAGAACTTCACACTTTATTAAGCGGGGCATAATTCGGATCGCCGAACTTAGCTTGTAACAAAAACAGCTTACCAGCCGCGATCTCCCCAGCTTGCCGGATCTCCTCCCGGGCCGCTTTAGACTTGGACCATGCTTGTTTCGCCTCTCGTAAGGCCTTGTCAAGATCAGCTGTTCTGGCTTTATTATCCTTCTCGAGAAATTCACAGTGGCCAGCGGCCTCCTTCAGCTCAAGCGCCATTGTGGACATTCTCTCCTCATATTAGCGCCGAGCAGCCTGTTCGGCCTTTAACTCGGCAGATGCCTTTTTGGCAGCCGCTTACTAATCCGGGCCTGCTCCTTGGCCCAGGCTAGCTCAGCATGAAGGATCTCAACTGCGGCGGCACCATCTGCAGTCATGCATATCTCAGTATACAATTTTTAGCGTCATGCTTATATTATAAGCACGTGCATATAATGACCGCTCCCAAAACATACCTTGTGCCTCGTCAAGCCGCCTGTTGATAAGCGTGATGTCATCATCCCCGTCATCAATCTTCCGTTGCAGATCTGCAACCTCTGTAGTTTGGGCAGTAGCCAGGGAGGTAACAGGCTGTGTTCCAATTAATCAGATTATTTCCTGGGCACATCTTTTTGATCCTCTGATCGCCTCCCTTGGGAAGCCAATCATAGTCCCAGGGGCTACTATCTATACACAGGTGCATTTTGTGAGCAAAACACAATAAAAAATATAACAGTACAAACATCGAAGCCTCTTAGTAGGCTCGTGAAGGCTTCATTCAAGCTACTTTTCGCGGACAGAACCTTCTCAACCACCGTACCCATCAAGGTACGATGTGCCTCTGAGACGGACGCCTGTCGAAGCATGTTCGTCAATATATCCGGTGCTTCTGGATCTCCGGAAGCTGCTGTAGAAGTACGGCCTCCCTTCGAAGGGATCCGTTTTTTCGTCCCTAGAGTCGTCTCCGGCTGTAAGCCGGACAGTCCGGGGCCTTTATTGTTGGCCCCTGGGCCCTGGGCTACCGAAGTATCACCTTCGGGTAGTGTCTTCATCATCCCTCGCACCACTTGTTGATCAGGAGAGACCCTTCGGGATGACACCTCGAAATCGTCCGCCCTGTTGGGCGAGGGGGCCGGTGGAGGCGTCTCGCTTTCCATCATCTCCGGGAGAAGATCCCTCGAGGAAGAAGATTGTTGAAGAAGACTGTGTGCCGAGCTGCAAAAAACATATATTCTAGATGTTACCTTGGTAACAGAAAAGGAACGGGATATGTTTAAAACACCCCTGTTCACTTATGATTTGGCTAAAGGCTTGCCCTCACTGTGGGACTGTATGATAACGTCGTCCTCCAAGCCCGAGCCGCCCGACAGAGGCATCCTGCCTCGCTTAGGAGCCTTTTCCTCCCAACCTTCGGAGGCGGCCCTTTTCTTACTATGGGGAGAAGGGATGTTGGCCTCTCCTTCGATTTTGTCTCCGGGCGATGGAATTTTGATCTCCCTGGGCACAGTGTCTGATATACCTTCGGGATGGAGGCCACCTTTGGTCCTCCCGCTCTCCGCCTTGTCCTCCTTCACAGGCATCTGGTACGGTGCCGGGGCCAGCATCCATGTTAGTACGGGATCCACTGAGTCTTCGGGAAGGGGGGCCGAACACCTAATTTGCTTCGCTTTCTTTATCCAGCCCTAGAAGAAGATAGTTTGCTCAGTATCGTATTACGGCATACGTAGCTAAAAACTGTTCGGAGTCGAGCACTTACCGAGGTATCCGGATGGTTGCAGTCGAGGCCAATGTCCTCGGTGGTGTCTGGCCATTGTTTTCGTTTTCTGAAAAACAACTTCCACATTCCTTTGTGCGTAGTGCCGAAGAAGTGTTGGAGGGTCCGTGGTCCTTCCGGATTAAACTCCCATATACGGAGAGGCCGTCACTGGCACGGCAGGGCCCAGCAGACCAGCATTATTTGAATCACGTTGATAAGACCTATGTCCTTCAAGGAGGCTCCAGATGCAGCTCTGTAGAGTCTGCACTTCGTCAATTGATCCCCAGTCCAGCCCCTTGTTAATCCATGATGCAAGTTGTAACAGAGGGCCAGATCGCAACATGGGTATAACTGCCCACTTGGTACCACGGGGTTCAGTGACATAAATCACTCCCGCTGCCATAGATTGGGAGTTTCGGTGAAGGAGCCTTTTGGGCAGAGAGCATTGGTAAGCTTGCTTACTGTAGTACCGCCGCACTCCGCTTGTTCCCCTTCGACTAACTTCGGCTTCACACTAAAGTTCTTGAGCCATAAGCCGAAGTGTGGGGGAATACGGAGAAAGGGCTCGCATGTGATAATGAACGTCGAGAGGTGAAGGAAAGAATCTGGGGCAAGATCATGAAAATCTAGTTCGTAATAAAACATGAGCCCCCGGACGAAGGGATGAAGAGCGAATCCTAGCCCTCGGAGGAAGTGGGAGGTGAATACAACCCTCTCGCCGGATCTGGTAGTAGGAATAACCTGTCCTCGAGTGGAAAGCCTGTGGGGATCTCCGCGGTCAGGTATCTGGCTACACGGAGCTGCGCAATGTCCTTCTCTGTAACAAAGGAAGCCAACCATCGGCCCTGGGGGCTGGGTCCAGACATGATTGGGAAGCTCGAAACAATGAAGTTGAACCTTGGGTGCTAGAACTCGAAGTTGGAAAGGCTGAGGAGAGGGTCGGCGTAAAAAGAGACGGCCCTTGGCTCCTTTATAAAGGCAACGGATATTGAATGCCTCCTCCTAAGTCTGAAAACCTGCCTATTCTTAATGAATCATCCCAATGGAACGGTTGGGTTACCCACACTCGTATTGATGAGAATCCCGCAATAAGGGGACACGATCTATGCTTCGAAAAGACGTGCCAACAAAAGACGTGCCTCGAAACGTGGTACGGCAGGGCAAGAAATGGTTCGAAATAATGACCGGGCAGACGTGATGTCACGTTACAAAAAGTTGTTAGCGGATTGGACTCGTGAAATATTATACTCTCTGCGGTTGTGCTTGGTACTTGTGTTGCAGATCTAGACACGTTCGTCGCGTCTGGAGATTATCTTGGAGTATTCGGAAAGGGGAACCCGCCTTGCAATGCCGACGACAATTTATGCGTCGGACACCTCATCATTGAAGCCTGGTTCAGGGGCTACTAAGGGAGTCCTGGACTAAGGGGTCCTCGGGCGTCCGGCCTGATAGTCATGTGCCGGACTGATGGGCTGTGAAGATTCAAAGACCGAAGACTCTACCCATGTCTGGGTAGGACTCTCCCTGGCGTGGAAGGCAAGCTTGGCGACCAAATATGAAGATTCCTTTATCTGTAACCGATGTTGTATAACCCTAGTCCCCTCCGGCGTCTATATAAACTGGAGGGATTAGTATGAATCATCATCATAGTCATACAGGCTAGACTTCTAGGGTTTTAGCCATTACGATCTCGTGGTAGATCAACTCTTGTAATACTCGTATTCATCAAGATCAATCAAGCAGGAAGTAGGGTATTACCTCCATAGAGAGGGCTCGAACCTGGGTAAACATTGTGTCCCCTGTCTCCTGTTACCATCGACCTTAGACGCACAGTTCGGGACCCCCTACCCAAGATCCGCCGGTTTTGACACCGACACCTAGGAAGAAACTATTGTGCAAAAGATAGCAAAAACATACCCAAAATTTCTTAATCCGTGCCAAGACTACTACCTAGTGCCGATTAGGCTCGTTAAACCTGTTTATGACAGGGTTGGCCCACACGTCTGTGCTGACGAGGCAGCTTAAACCAACACATTTTGTTTGACCGTTGACATGAGGGACCCACATCTGACCTTCTATCCTGTTATATTCCCCCTCAAATAATTATTTTTCCTGAACATTACTTCAAACAGTACTGATGCGTCTTTGTCGGTGGCGCCGGTGATGAGGGAGTTGGTCGCCGCTCCGCTGGACGGGCCGGACGCTGCGTTGGCCTCCGCACGGGTTGGCAGGCTGGCCTGCAGTGGCCTACGCTCGAGCCAGATGGCTGGCCTTAGCGCGGCACGCGTGAGCAAGCCGCTGCGCCGCCGTGCCAATCTAGCTAGAAAACCTTGCAGACAAGTAGCTGGACGGAGCTATCTTGGCTAGCTAGCGACCGCGAGCGCCGGACGGAGCTGGCATCCGGGTTGACACAAGATGGGCTCCGCACCACCGGCGGTTTTGACCTCGCCTTCTGCCGGTGGCGGTAGCTATGTCCCATGGCCGAGGATGACTAGGTGGACGGGCCGAAGGTAGGAGGTCACTCGGGAATTTTTGTGCAGGTTGACATGTAGGTCCCATAAGTCATAACGCCTACCTTGCCGGTCAAATGGAAGGTGTTGACTTAAGGGGAGACATGGGTTGAAACGTGCCTATAACGACACTTTGTAGAGTAGTCGTTTCTTGGTAGGGCTGGTTGGTAAGGGCATGTACAATGGTTGATAAGGTAGTCTTATCTTAAGTCTGCCACGTATGCAAGTGGTCGTAGTTTCTTGGCATTATTAGTGGTTTCTTGTAAGGACAATGTACTACTAGCGACAAAAGGCGATTCTAGGTTGCGTTGTACTCCAACGAGTACTACTAGTGGTCGCGGGAGTGTATACCTCATACTGTGGGTTCGAACCCGGCCGAACGCACGGCGGCCTTTTTTTTAATAGTAACTTTGCTGCGAGCCAATATTGTACACGGGTAGTTTGAGTTTTGAAGTCGAACGGACGTGTCGCACCACAATCTGGGTGCACTGGATAGCCCAGCCACGTGAACGGGTTTTCCTTCCCATCATCTCGTGGCTCTAGTGCTCGCGCTAGCCGCACCTCGCTTGCAGCTTCCTCATCAGCTAGTAGCATATTTAAACTACAGCACCTCCCAATTAAGCCCGAGGAGCAGGAAAAGCCTGGCGCAGCATTGGGAACTGTGCAATATGGCTCTGTACGTAAAGTGCTAGTACTCTACTACTCTCTAGCTTGTGGCGTTGCACGCATGGACTTCACTCCATTATCGTCTCTATAAAAGAAATTCCTCTTGACGTGATTTTTTTTGTTTTGAAACGGAGGCAAAAGCTTTTCCTCATCTCATTCATAAAGAAGGAACTACTAACAAAGTTCGACGAGATCCATTACACCTCCACAAATGGAAGCGAAAAGCCTAGTCTCGCCATATCAAATAACTCAAATGTTCTGCCCCCGCAGTAACCATCGCTGATAAACAGGCTGCTAGTGTGTGCATGAGAGGAGTGGCTGAGTAGGCCAGCTACGCGCTTGAATAGAGCACCGAGAGTACCCACTACGTATGTGTACTTTCCCTGCGTTGATAGTGCAGCGATGGTTCTAGAGAACAGTACTACCCTCCACTTCCAACTGTAGCTCCTTGGCCCTGAGATTCAAGAGTTCAAAACTGGTGCACCATACTAGAAGTACAGTACTACATCGACTACTAGTTGATAAAGTAGTACTAGTACAGCTACAGTACGAGTACGTAGTAAATAATAGCCTCACCCCTTTGCTAAGGAACGATCGAGGAGCTATAGTTGGAAGGGATGAGGCCCTGCGGTTACACGCTCTTATCTCCTCATCGCCAGTTCCCCTCCCCCCGAAGAGAAGGCCGTTTGTTGCTGCTCCCATGGATTCGCCAGGCGGTTCTCCTCCTCGTCAGGGCTGGGAGACCTTGGACGACGATCCTCTGGGAGAAATCGCACGCCGCTCCGACGTCCTCACCGCCGCAAGACTTGGTGCTTCCTGCACCAACTTTTTCAAGATGGTGCTTAAAAATGCTTGGGAAAAGGCCATGCTTGTTGGTCTTCCATGCGTCCTCGAGGAGAAGGATCTTCTATGGGATAATCCTTTGAACAGTTCACCGCTCCCTGGCCATGGTTGCACGTTGACTCCGCTAGAGTTGCCGACGTTGAGAGGTAGTCGGATTTTGTCTGATGAGCAGGCCAGTCATGGAGTTTGATCATGTAGTACTTAGTTATTCCATTTCCATCCCGTAATTTCTCCGCTACCCACGGTCTTATATATAGGTCTGGGTTGGTGCCAATGAAGATTGGCTTGCATACCTCCGGCCGGATACCACCATCATTTTGCACAACATCCACAGCAGTGCGACCGTTCCCGTAGGCCCCTTCTCAACCATTGGAATCGGCCTTCCGGACTGGCTGGGCTTGAATACGTATGATGATGCCTACATGAGATTGAAGAAGATAGCAATTGCAAACCCGCCGACAAAGCGACGCGGCTACGATGTTTACTATCTCATCGCGGTGTTCGACATAAGGATTGCTATCAATGTAAGAGGCAGTAACGGCAGAGGCTGGCGCATGTTGGCCACGGCAGATTTGTACCCCTACAAGTTCGAAGACGCCGTGCGCCATCTAGGCCGCATCTTCGCGGTGACAAGCCAGGGGCCTTGTTTCATCTGGTTGCCATCCTGCGGTACGGGAGATTACAAATGGAATGCACAAACCATCATTTGCATCCCTAACGGCACTCCATTATTTTGCAGGGACCAGTCATCCCCCGATCAAAATAAGATCACCGATCCTGGATGTGCATTTGCATACATAATTCGGTCTAACACGGAACCTTGTAGCTGACTTTGGCATATTGGGATCAACTATCTTAGCGATGCGTTACCCATGGTACCAGCGATGTGCAACATGGTCACACAATCTACCACGATCGGACCGTCACCATCTACCCAGGTATTCCATTTAGTGTTATATTTTTTAACCATCTCGCCTTATGTTTCGTTGTTGTACTACTTACTAGTACTAGTAGGAGTACTTTTTACCTTGGAGGACGCGTATAGCTATGCCCTTGAAGACTTGAACCCACTAGCTGCCACCATTTTGTTTTCCATGTCTTACTATCTCATCCATGTAGCCAAGAGTGGCTATATATAATAAGCTGGTTATTTTACTTCCTCTATACTGGAGTAGTAGTATTTGCTGCACAGTATTACTGACCGCCATATTTGAGCACAACATTATTATGCATGGACCTTGACTGTGTACGTCACCATGTGTTCAGATCTGAGATGCCGCGTGTACCAGATGAACAGCGCCGAGTTTGACCCCCGTGATGCTACGTGGGTGCCGAGGAACACTCTTGGAGAGTACTCGCTTTTCATTGGGGACAACTACCCCATTGTGAAGCGGATGCCACCTTCCATGCATGACACCGAAGGCCTGCCGTTCATGAAGCATGGTTGTGTCTTTAGTGTGCACTGTCGAATGAACGACATGCTGGGACACGCTATCCTTGATTTGTGCCGCTTCAACTTGGATGAGTCTCCATCGTGTGGAACCGGACTAGAAAGCTGCGACAATGATTCTCGCTGCCCACCGCTATGGATCATGCCATCCATGAAGAACACCTAGGACTGGACCTGGAGGAGGACATGTAGCCCATCTATAACGTGAAGTGGGGTATGGTAAATTGTGAACGGTAGTGCTATGAATATATGTAGACTAGTCATGCACAAATTTATCACATGAATTGGAGATGAACTTGTGTGGCATACTGGCATTTGTCCTTTAGAATTTATTACTAGTAAATGTGTTATGTGTACGTGCAACTTATGTGGTTGTTGCACGGGCTCCAACACGCTCTTTGAGAAAAAAAGGTGGCACAGCTTTGGATATAGGTGACGTGGCGGCATCATACAGTAGCATCGTTCACTATAGTTGTAATACTCCTACTAGGACGACAACTCCTATAAAACCTTGCGCTTGGCTCTTTGCCTCTTTGGGAGGTTCAACAGTTCGTACCCGTGTGAACCTTGCACTTGGCTCTTCGCCTCTTCGGAAGGTCCAACAATGATGATACTGCAGTACAATATGCTTCTGGCAATCTGACACCGATTGAACTACTGCACGTCCACCGCGAGGGGAGGGCGAGCGAGAGGGAGAGGGCGCTGTAGTCAAAACCCTCTCCTCGTCCTGTGAGCCACCGCACGCGTGGGTGAGGGAGAGGCGTAGTAAGCAAGATTCTCCTCGTTCGTTGAGTTGACGGGACACATCAAAGCAGTACTAATACTAGTCCTTTCCGGTTAATATGGCTTAATTTGAAACGAGAAAAATACACTGGCAGTCAATGTATGTAAAAATACGCTCTTTACGGTCACAATATATAGTTTTGCGGTGATTATATGATCACTAGCTCATCGTAGAGCACCATATTGCACCCTACTGACTGGCCACATAGTCGACGTGGCACTTTGTTGACTGGTTAAATTGTCACCTTGTTTCTGGGTCCCACCTGTCAGTTGGTAGAGCAAAGAAATCAGTTAAACAAAACTTTATGCAGGCGCGACAGGAGTCCAACCCTTGCGTGCGAACCACCCTGGCTGTGTATGTGAGTGCATGCACGTGTACTCCCTTGGTCTTCCAACAAAGAGTGTACATCGGCTAAAAAACAAAGAGTGTACATCTACACTTCCAATGCATTTAGCCTTTAATCTAAAATCGATATTGATTGACTAATGCACCAACTTGTGCTCTAGCTATAGGCTACATGTCTATCCTTAATTACAGCATGCAACAACCTTCATTTAATCTTCTTCTCTCAATGGTCGCATGCACACATAAGTCTGCTACTTTTGGGCGTTAATTATGCCTTGTCAATGTGTAAATCTCTAAATGTACAGTCTTTCACGGACGTTGGGAGTAGGTTGAGCACTTGAGCTTGAGAGTGTGTGTTGTGTCGTGTGCTGTGTGCCGCATGGGTGCATAAGTGTTGCGTGCGTCCATGTGTATGTGTGAGTGTTGCATGTTGCATGCATGCATGCATGAGGCTTTTACTCCCTCCCATTGACATGTTCATATTTCAAGCTTCCTTTGTTCCCTCCATATGGTGATACTCCCTCTGTTCCCAAATACGGAGTAAAAGTCTCCCTCTGTTCCCAAATACGGAGTATTTTTCTTTCTAGAGATTTCAACAAGTGACTACGTAAGGAGCAAAATGACTGAATCTACACTCTAAAATATGTCTACATGCATTCGTATATTGTATTCCATTTGAATGTCTAAAAAGACAATATTTAGGAATGGAGGGAGTAGCAAATAAACAGTAAGTTCTCTTGTTTTCCCTCCTTGGTCACGGTGCACAACCAAAGATGACTTATTCACCTAGATGGAGGGAGTAGATGGTCAAAGTTTGACACAAAATTAATGCATTGGCAAAAATAATTTTTTGAGGAAAAGAGTGCATTAATTGAGTGTTTTTGCAAACTACAAAAATTATTCCACCACTCATCATCTACCTTTGTTGATGAGATTTTTGAATTGAGCCCTATAAACTGGAAAGGAGGTAGTACTAGTACTCCTACATTATTGGCGCCGGGTGCCTTGGCCAATGTTTCATCTTGTTGGATAGGATGAGGCTACTTCCAATGCATCGGTGCTTACATGGGGTGCTAAGCACATTAAAAACTTTAGCAACTAAAGCTCTCAATGCATAGGTGCTTAACTTGCTGGTGCTAAGCATCCTTTATTTAATGATTTTGTAACTAAAGTTCTTCATGCATTGGTGGGATTCTACCATTTAAGTCTTTTGTCTAGGTTCTCGCGCTTAGTACTGGGGTCACCATACTTATCTCTCTCCTCTTAATTACCTTGCCACATCAGAATTTTTTCCTACATGGCAGCCTTAGCACCTGTACAAGGCGGAGCATTGGGAGGGGCCTGAGCGTACAGGCATAGAGATACTATAGATAGGAAGTCTTCGCGATCCATTATTCCCCATCTCGGTCAGAGAGATCTATTCAACTAGTCTTCACAGTGAAGTGACAGTACACGCTGCAGCAGATGGGACACTTAATTAATAAGCTGAACTAGCATGTTGGTGTTACTAAATCAGCCTTACCCAGTACTGCCATCATGTTTGCCAGTGGAGCACGCTTCCGCAAATACGACTACTGTAACATCCCAAAATTCTAAATTTTGGAATTTTATAATAAATAGATAGATTTGATTGATTGTTTGATTGATTGTGCGAAATTGAGTGAAATTGAAACTTTTGAAAGTTAAATGAGAGGAATAAAGGACTTTCCCAAACTTTCATTTTGCATTCGTGATCTCCGTGAATTCAAATTCTTTTCACCACAAAACCCTGGAGAGAAGATGACATGACTTCTTTCATTTATTTAAATGACAAGGGGTGTTGAAAATATTTGAATTTATGCAACTCAATGATTTTCACGTGCGAAGATAAAATGACTTCTTCAAAACATATGAAATATGAGTTGGGAGTTTCAAAGAATTAAATTCAAAGTTCTTTTGAATTTATTTTCAATTGGAGTTATTTGAGTTTTATTCAAATTATTTTTCTCCAAAAATAAAATATATGGAAAATAGGGTAACATGATTCCCTACATCAGAAAATTGGAGAGAAATAAATTTGAATTAATTTTGGTATTTTAAAATGATTTTTACTGGATTTTACTAGAGCAGAAGCACTCTTTGTTTTATTGGAGTTTGTGTGTATTTTATTTGACTCCAGAAAAATGTTCAACTTGTAGGAAATCTTTTTCTGAAAACTCTGATATATAATATGCCTTATAAAATTTTAATTTAATTTATTTATCCGGTTTCCTTCTGTTTCTATTTAAAAAAACTATATGTGCGGCCCATATTTATTTATCGCCTACATGCGCAGTATAGTAGCTTCAGGCGCCCCATTGTTTTTTTCTCTCCTAAGTGGGCCAGGCCCAGCCGGCGATAATGCTTCCCCATTTTTTTTCTCTCCATAGTTTGTTTTCAATTTAAAAAAAAACTGCAGCGCCGTGTACGTGCGCGCAGCCGGCACGTGGTGCTTTTAGCCCATGCGGTTCCCCGTTTATTATATTTGTTCGTCTACGTTCAGTCCCACATTGCCTAGCCTTTAACCCTAAACCCCTTTTCAACCTATAAATATAGACCCATAGAGCCTCCAAAAATTATCCATTGCGGGTGAAATCAATATTTTGGTTTGACTAGCTAAAAATATTTTTCTCCTCTCCGGCGCGACTTCTGGAAATTGTCTCTCTCTCCGAAGTTGTCTGTTCTTGGCCTTATAAAGGTATCTTTCTTCGTTTTTTTTTTCTTTTTTTATACCTCCGTAGTTTATTATTTTCTAGACTAATATGATACAATAGTTTGATTACTAATTTGTCTCTGAATTTATACATTAGACCTAAAATTTTTTAGCCGTATCTATTTTTTCTTCCGTAAAACAGCTTGGCCCTAATTTTTCAAATAGCCATAACTTTTTACTCGTTCATCCAAATTAGATAAAACCAGCGCCTATAGTTTCGTCTTGTTTTCACCTATCCAGTTATCCTGTCACGTCAACTTTTTGAAAATTTCAAATTTCAAAATTTGTTCAGATTTATATTCAAACTTCTTTTGTTCATAACTTGAGTTCCGTAACTCCGTTTGAGTTGATTCTTTTTGCAAAGCGAAGCTCTTGACCTAAAATTTCTGATAAGGCCAAATCCACCTAATTTTGGTACTGTTAGAAACTATTTTATGTTGCAAGAGTTATTCACTTGTTTTCGAAGTTTTCCGAATCGTCTTCTTCGTTCTTTCTGATCTTTTGAGTGATTGCTTATGTGTGGTTACTATTGATTGCTTACGATAGATTGACCGCAGTGTGACGAGTAGAACTATCAAGAGTTTTGAGTGCGAATCATCTTCATCAACAGTACAGGCAAGTTCACACTTTGATCATAGCCCTTTCATATACAGTTTTTATTCATTAGTTTCGCCCTCAAACATTGCATGAGTAGGTTTGATAACATGTGGGTATTGGGAAGTAGTTGATGAGGTAGGAACCTATTGTCCTGCATTCAAACCTTGGGAGTTACTTCTATGTTATGCTTATATTGCCATGCTATGCTTGTAGACGTGGATTGGGTTTTGAGAGTATTCATGACAGTTGTGAGATTCTTAATTAATGGTTTACTTAAGGTGGCAACTTTAACTCACATCTGGGTGGATTGAGGCACCTGGGTATTCCAGCGATTGCATGTCTAGGTACCTGGGTATTCCAGGATTGCCTGTTTTTCTTTATGGACCGCCACCCCGGCTCAAAGAGAACTGAGATATTTTTATGCTAGAAACTTCCGTGTGCAGCCACAAGCTATTATGGGCTCTAGCATAGTTGAGTAAGTTACATGAAGCTCTTGAAGAGGTAGATCAGCAGGTAATGGGTTTGTAGGTTTGGTATGGTCTACCCGAAGTAGAGAGTTAATGTTTCTGAAAGACTGTGTCTCGGTCATCCGTTTCTCAAACACCATGTTGTGCGAGAAATCCAACGGAGGTGATCGAGTCTTGTGGGGAAAAGTGCGCAAACCTCTGCAGAGTGTACAATCTAATCATGGTTAGCCGTGTCCCCGGTTATGGACAATCTTGAGTATCTAGTACTTGGAGTATCTTAAGTTTCTCATCATATTACTTAAATTAATTTGTTGGGTTAATGATTACTTTTAATTGGGGTTGAGAGGGGGTTCACCTTCTCAATATTTTATCAGCCAACTTTATAGTTAAATAAAATATATTCCTTTGTAATAGGGAAAAATTGGCTTTTCGCAAAAACTATAACCATAGAGCTTTCCATCAGCCAAATATGCATGTAGTGATAGTTATTATTCATCATTATCCTATGGTGTGAATTTGCCAGTACATTCAATGTACTGACCCTTTGTGGCTGCAACGTCTCATGTTGCAGGATCTTACGACGAGTAAGTGATACGTTAGGGTTACGATTTCTACCCTCAACTTTGTCGTTGGTGTTGATGGGAATCCACAACCTTGTTACTTCCGCTATTTTGGATTGAGGTAATAGTATTTACGTTACTTTATACATGTGATTTACCTCTGTTATAAATCCTCGAGTAATGTGTGTGTCAGCATACCGATCCAGGGATGACACTTAAACACAGAGACTTGACCATCTGAGGTCGGGTCACTACAAGATGGTATCAGAGCACATGTTGACTGTAGGACGTGACCCTAGAAACTGTCAAGCCCATAGGAAAGATTTCCTGTACAACTTTCTTTTCAAAAGGATCTTTTCCCCTCTTCTCTACTGAGCTTATTCAAATTTCCCTTTTAGTTAGACCATACCTTTTCCCCTTTTGGCCACATGAAGATTCGGCGGATGAGACCACTCCAAGGAGTATAAGATATCAGACAACTAAGACTAATTTGGAATAAAGAGGATTTTTACCGTGCATTACAATGACGGAAACTACAACGGTGAAGACTCCGAAGACTTGGAGAATTTGAAGGCTTTGAAGAATTCCCAGATTTGTATGATCTAGGAAGGCTACCTTTATGGAACCTGGCAGACTATGGAAGCTGTCAATACCCGAGATCAAGGTGTATCGGAGAAAGACCGGAATATGGAGCGTTAGAACGCAAAAATTTTGTCAGGAAACCCAAGACATGAGAGATCAATTATGGAATTACAGCTCATGGCAGTAACATGGGCATAGACACGGCTGTAACACCCCGGATACAACTTTCCATATTCGTAACTCCGACTCTTGCCTTTTCCGGAGATGTGATTTATTATTTCCTTCGTGGTTGGGTTTTGTCATTGTTTTGCATTTTGTTTTGTTATGCATCTCATCTCATGGCATCATCTGCATTTCATCCGCATGTTTTCAAAACTTGCATCCGTTCGAGTTCCGCGGTTCTCTCCGTTGTCCGTTCGAGTCCGGATACACTTGCACGCGCCTGCACCTCTCGAAATATTATTTTATAAGTGGCATAAAAATGTTCTCGGAATGGGTTGCAACTTGTCGTGCGGTCTTATTATAGTGTAGACAGGCCGCCTGCCAAGTTTAAATCGCATTCGAGTCCATTTGATAGCCCAACCGTTAAACCTACTACCGCGATATAGCGGTATATTAAATCAGACGTTTTCGGTCTCCGGAAGCAGATGCCGGGTCGCTCTGTTCCTCTCTCTTCTCAGCCCGAGGCATTCTACACAGCCCACCAACCCTCTCCTAGTTTCCCTCTTTTCACGATCGTCGGATCGCGATCCGAAGGTCCCAAACCCTCCTAACCCCCAAACCCTAATTCGCCTATAAAAAAGCCCCCCCTTCCATTTTGGGTCTCCTCCTTCCTTCCCTCAAATCCGCTCCCCCAATCATCAGTGCCGCCCCTCCTCAATTTCGGCGCCCCAAGCCTCCTCCGCCACTTGGCAAGCCCTGGTTGGCCAGCCGCCACAGGCGTCGCCCGACCAACCGGAGTCGCCACTGGCCTCCCCCACCCCACTTCACATGACCCGCTTGGTGCCAGGCGCAGCCCGCCTGAGCCCATCTGGGGCCCGAGCCGCACCCGTGCTCCGCCGCCCTCGACCGAGCATCCGTCGCCGCCTCCCGTCCGCCCGGCCTCGCGGGCTCGCGCGCCGCCCGCGGCGACCGCCTCGCCGGACCCAGGCCAGCCCGCTCCCGCGCCCTCCCTCTTCTCCCTCTGCCCTGCTCCCTCTTCCTCCCCGCGTTCCTCTCGCCTCACCTCGCTCGCTCTCTGTTGCCCCGCAGGGAACCACCGCCGCGCCTTGGAGCTTCGTCGTCACCGGCGTCGAGCTCGCCGCCCCGCCTCCTTCTGTCGCCGGAAATGGACGGATCCGGTGGACCCCGTCCAGATCCGCGGCTCTCCGCTCGTTCCGGCCCTCCCGGGCCTCCTCCGCCCCTCCTCACCGCCGGCCGCCGCCGCCGGGCAAGATCGGGAGGAGCCCGATCTCGCCCAGCGCCCGTTGACCGCCTCGCCTCGCGTGAGCCCGGCCCAGCCAGCTGCGTAGCCCGACCGCCGACCTCCCTCGGCCAGTCGCCCCACCGGCTGGCCTCCTCCCTCACCGACCGGCCCATGAGGCTATGTGAGCAGCTCCCCGCCCCTGTGCTCTGTTGGGCTAGCCAGATTCGGCCCGAGTCCCTGTTTTTTTTTCGCTGCGAATTTAGCTAATTTCCTGAGATTACAGATTTTCCAGAAAAACCCCTAAGCATCATGCATTTAACAACTCACAATTGGTGCATCGGATTAAAATGTTTTATATATGTAATATGCTCAGAAAATTGTGTAGATTAATAATTTGCCATTTTCATCCATGTTTAAAATGTTTAAATTGATGTTTGCATTAATTTGCTAATATGCCATGCTAAAATGCTTTAATTCATAACTAAATAACCGTAACTCGGAATTAAATGTTCTTTATATGTAAATGGGGTAGAATAATGCCTAGTTTAACATGGTAGCATTACTTTGCATGTTTAACAACCCTAAAATATGCTTTAGGTCAGATCTGTACCGAATCCATAATTTGCATATGGGGATTTCCCGGAATTGTTGTTCGTTGTTTCCGGCCTCATTTAAGCTTGCCTAGATAGATAGTTTCATTATGCTTCACCTCTTGCCATGTTTAATAACATTTAATATTGTTGGTTCCCTAACCGAGAGAGAACTAAATAATTGATGTGGTGTTTCGTCAATATGCAATTCGTTGCATATTGAGCTCCACTTAATTTGTAGGATTGTTTGTGCATATTGCCATGCCATGCTATTTAAACCGGACATGCATCATACTTGATTGTGCATCATGCCATGTTTATGTGTTGGTTGTTTACTATGTTGTTTGTTTGTTTCCGGTTTGCTTTTCTCGTTAGCTTCGGTTCCGTTCCGGAGTTGTGAGGATTCATTCGACCTCGTCCGTTTGTCTTCTTCATGGATTCGTTCTTCTTCCTTGCGGGATTTCAGGCAAGATGACCATACCCTCGAAATCACTTCTATCTTTGCTTGCTAGATGCTCGCTCTTTTGCTATGCCTATGCTACGATGCCTACCACTTGCTATACCATGCCACCCACATTGCCATGTCAAACCTCTAACCATCCTTTCCTAGCAAACCGTTGATTGGCTATGTTACCGCTTTGCTCAGCCCCCTCTTATAGCGTTGTTAGTTGCAGGTGAAGACGAAGTTTGTTCCTTGTTGGAACATGGAGATGTTGTTCCTTGTTGGAACATGTTTACTTGTTGGGATATCACAATATGTCTTATTTAATTAATGCATCTATATACTTGGTAAAGGGTGGAAGGCTCGGCCTTATGCAGTGTTTTGTTCCTCTTGCCGCCCTAGTTTCCGTCATATCGGTGTTATGTTCCCGGATTATTGCGTCCCTAACGCGGTCGGGTGATTTATGGGACCCCTTGACAGTTCGCTTTGAATAAGACTTTTCGGCAAGGCCCAACATTGGTTTTACATTTGCCTCTAGCCTTTTTCCCTTGGGAGTCGCGCATCCGAGGGTCATCTTTATTACCCCGGGCCAATGCTTGTCTAAGTGTTGGTCCAAACTAGAACCACTTGCGGTGCCGCCCGAGGCAACTTGGGGTATCGTCGGTTGCCGTCGTAGTGTTCATCCGGTCGTGGCACGAGGCGAGATCTGCGGCTACTATCGAGGTGTCGACGCGCGGGAGGTCTTCTTGGACTTGTTTTATTGCTGTGAAATGTCTTGTGGCAGGATTCGAGACTGATCGGGCTTCCGGGAGAAGGTCTATTCGCCGTTGATCGCGAGAGCTTATCATGGGCTAAGTTGGGACACCCTGCGAGGTTTGAACTTTCGAAAGCCGTGCCGCGGTTATGTGGCGGATGGGAATTTGTTAATGTCGGTTGTAGAAAACCGAAGTTGATCTTAATTAAAATACACCAACCGTGTGTGTAACCGTGAGTGTCTCTTTTGGGGTTGATCGAGAGGAGAACACGGTTTCGGGTTATGTTTGGCGTAAGTAGGAGTTCAGGATCACTTCTTGATCATAGTTGTTCGACCGTGCTTTTGCCTTCTCTTCTCGCTCTCTTTTGCGTATGTTAGCCACCATATATGCTGCTAGTCGCTTGCTGCAGCTCCACCTCACTACTCTGTCCTACCTTTAAGCTTAAATAGTCTTGATCTCGGGTGTGAGATTGCTGAGTCCCGTGACTCACAGATACTTCCAAACCAGTTTGCGGTGCCGATGAGACCGTGCAGGTGATGCACCCGAGCTCAAGGAGGAGCTCGATGAAGATCTTGTTCTTTGTGTTGTTTCGTTTGAGTTGATCGATAGTGGAGCCAGTTGGGACGATCGGGGATCTGTGTAGCTTGTGGGGTAGTCTTCTTTTATTTTGGTTCCGTAGTCGGACCTTGATTGTATCTGTATGATGTAATGTTTTACTCATGTATTGTGTGAAGTGGCGATTGTAAGCCAACTATGTATCTTTTTCCTTATGTATTACATGGGTTGTGTGAAGATTACCTCACTTGCGACATTGCTTTCAATGCGGTTATGCCTCTAAGTCGTGCCCGACACGTGGGAGATATAGCCGCATCGAGGCGTTACAAGTTGGTAATCGAGCCTTCCCGACTTAAGAGCCCCTACTTGATTGTTTCTTGGCGTTGTTGAGTCTAGAGCGGAAAATGTTTTGAGTCTTAGGATTATATATATCGGAGTAGGATTCTTTTACTCCTCGGTCCTTAAATCGCTCTGGTGAGGTATCTGGCGTAGAGTTTTGTCTTTTCTCTCCTCAAATTTCACTAAAATTTTTTTAGGATCACGGGTATCTTGGAATCGTTCGATGGTTTTGTGGCGAGAACATTGTTCTTGGTGCCTCCTGTCATTAGGGGTTGTGGCGGTGTCCGGGAGTTGAGCTCCGAGGTGTTGCCGTCACAACTTTATCGTTCTGATTCTGGAATACGAGTTTTGCCGACATCGAAATCTCTTTTGTGCAGTTGTTGGTGAGATAACCTGATAGCCCGATCTTGTGGCGAGTCGGGAGTATTGCCATGACTTGTATAACAGATGTTTTTGAAGGTCGAGGTACCACGATTTCGAGGATTTCTTGGTTATGTGTTGACGGATGGATACAATTGGATCTAGGTATTGTTAGTTTGGGTGATATATTTTGTGTCCCTGTATCCCCAACACCAGATTGCATAACCAGAAAGTTTGGGAGTTTATAGGTGGGAATTCTAGTAGCTTACGGGATATTCTTTCCGGCGGATGTATGATTTGAGATTGGGGTTCAACGTCTAGTGGTCCGCCCATTCACGGTCGATTCTGATGGTCGCGAGGCGTCTTAAAGAATCCTTGGCTATGCTGATTCGGGGCGTCTTGTTTGTCATTCGTGGCGTCCGCTATCGTCGTGTCCGTGTGGGCCCCACCACGAACACTTTGGGCGAAATCTCTATCATGTGTTTGTTCCGGCTCATTCTTGAAGCCAATCCTTTGTTTTTGTTTTTTTTGTGGTATTCGAGTTGCTTCAATGTCAAGTGTTGATTCCATACCTCATCCTAAATGGTGTTCTCATATTGCTATGTGAATACTAATCCTTCTTGATCACTGAGCTTGTCATGTTAATTCTTTTCTCAACCGGCGTGCTTCTCTTTAAGTGGATCCGATCATTTCAACATTTGCGAGATCAATTCTAAGCTTTTTCTCAACGGTGTTCGTTTCATCCGACCTAAGTTGCCTTTGTTTTCCCGCCCTCCCACCCTTTTTCTTCAAGGACTCAGATTTCTTATTCAAGTATCAATTTTATTGAGGGAAGTTTCTTCATTCTTTTCCTTTATTGTTTTATCCGGTGATTTCTCATGAAGACGCTAAGGAAGCTTCAACCTTATCATTGTTCCATTCTAATTTTCTTCTCCGGTGGATTTAGTTCAAGATTTCGGTGTTGATCTTATCCCTTTTCCTCTTTTCACAATGTTTTCCCATACCGGTGCACCTCATAGTCTTTCACTTCTCGTTATTCATTTGTTCCGGAGTGTTGAAGATATCTCAGAAGATTCGTGTTTCCATTCTTAATCCGTTCAAATTATTTCGAGTTTGTTATCCCATTCAACCCATCTAATTCAACCGGTGCAATCTCTCTTTTCAAACAATCGTTCAACGATGTTTCTTTTGAGTGGGCCCTAACCCACAGGTCTTTTTCCAGGATCTTACCTAACTCTTTTATTTTCCTGGAGCTATTCCCAAATTCATTGCAAAGTTTGATGTAAGGATGAATTATCATCAGTCAAATGTCTTTCTCCAAGATCTTTCAAATTCTTTTCATCGGTCGTTCAATCTTTCTAATTTTCATTCCGGAGTGCCTCAACAATTCATGGTGGTGTTTATCGTCGTCAGTTGAAGACCGAAGAAGAGTTTCTCTTAAATCTCGCTTCTTTCTCTTCAAGATTCTTGGTTCTAGCTTCGTGCCATCCTCATAATTGTTTTGATTAGAGAATTCTTTTAACCCACCGGAGCATTTCAGAGTCTTTTCAGTTTGATTCTTGAGCCCATCATCTCAGAATTATTCATTCAAGCGTTCAACTCTGGCTTTCCAAATCTCACCGGTGCATCGTCGAAATATCCTCTAATCAGTTCATGATCTCTTCGTTCTAATGTATCTAAATTTTGGTCAAGCATCTTTATTCGTTTTCCAATTCTTCCCGGTGAATTGTGCCTTTGCTACGTTCATTCTCAATTATTATGGTGGTTTGTTCAAGAGTTCTCTTCCTTCGTTATCATATAGACTCATTCGTTCTTTCCAATCCTACCGGTGGTTCGTTGAAGACCTTCCCAAGTTTGCGCCATATCTATCTTAATCTTTTCTACGAGATTAAGTAGTATGCCAAATCCATTGCTTGTCATCAATTTAATTGGTGAAGGATGAGCATAATGTAATTCTTATTCTTGTTTCATCGAGTAAGTTCAATTCCTTATTCCGGAGGAGCATCAAAATTCTTGGTTTCATTTCTTCATCTTTTCTTTCCGGAGTTCAAAGTTTTCTCGGTTATATCATTTCAAAGCTTCATCTTATCACTGCAAGGTTTCACCTTGTATTTGCAACTTCTCTTTCTTTTATAACCTTTTCTTACCGGAGTTCTTCATGGAGGCTCTACATGGTGCTTCCTCAAGGATTCTTTTCATTCTTCAATTGTTCTTCAAGACTTCTCTCGGAGTTATGATCCGCCAAGCTATACTCAAAATTGAACAAGGTGCTCAACACATGTTTTGTTTTGAGGAGTTCAAGCATTCTTCTTCTTGCATTTCGAAGTGCAATTCTTTCTACCTTATCTCTTGAGATGGTGTTATATCATTCTCGACAATTTGAGTTTGTGTTTCATGATTCACATGTTGTCAAGAATGAGGTATTTTAAATCCATCAATCTCTTCATTGGACTTATCTTGGGCTATATTTCACCTAAAGCTTTCCCTAAGGATTGTTGCTATTTATGGTGCTTATTAATGACCCAAGTTCTTCATTTGTCCTCCCGGTGAAATAAGTTTCTCGTCTCCTTGTTGTTATCAATCCAATCGTTTGTTTCCGTTGGTGGCAGAAGCTCACCTCATAATGTGGAGATGTTTCCATAAGCCCACTACAAGCTTAATCATTTCGTTGTTGGTTTTCCAACAACTCCGTTCAATTCTTCTTTGCAAGGGTGTTTTTTCAAGTTCATTTGTTGCATAAGTTGGCATTTTCTTCTCCATTCCTTTATTCCAACGACCTATCTTCAATTTTTCTTCCGGAGGCATCGTGATGTTGCACTCTTCGACCCATCATCTTCTTTTGTCAAGATCATGTTATTTTCTTGCTTATCCATTTAACTTAGGAGTATCATGTTTTTCATTGAGTTCTCTCATCTTATCAAGTTTTGCTGCTTCCTCAACCGGAGAGCTGTCTGAAATCTTTCTTACCCTTGTGCCATTCTTTCAATAGTTAGGAGGCGTATGTTGTTGATTTAATCAAGTATCATCCCATCTTCTCAAGTTCATGTTATATTCCTTCCATGTTCAATCGGAGTGTTGCCCAAATTATATCATTCTTGTTCATTCGTGTCTCGTTTCAACCGGAGTGGTTTCGAATTCTATCTTGTCCATTAAACTCTTGATTCATGCCTTTTCAACCTTCAAGTTATCGTAATGTTCCTTGTTTCTTTTTTCTAACGGATTGTTTGCAATCTCGTTCATCTTCGTTGTTCTCTTTCTTTCATTTTGATCAACCTCTCAAGGTTCTTTGGTTTCACTCGTCTGTCAAAGAAGCAACTTAGTTTTACCTCTCATCTTCCTCTTCCTTTTCCCTCCGGTGCCATCCTAGATCTCGGGCGAGATCCTCTCGTAGTGGTGGAGTGTTGTAACACCCGGATACAACTTTCCATATTAAGTAACTCCGACTCTTGCCTTTTAGGAGATGTGATTTATTATTTCCTTCGTGGTTGGGTTTTGTCATTGTTTTGCATTTTGTTTTTGTTATGCATCTCATCTCATGGCATCATCTGCATTTCATCCGCATGTTTTCAAAACTTGCATCCGTTCGAGTTCCGCGGTTCTCTCCGTTGTCCGTTCGAGTCGGATACACTTGCACGCGCGCTGCTTTTCTCGAAATATTATTTTATAAGTGGCATAAAAATGTTCTCGGAATGGGTTGCAACTTGTCGTGCGGTCTTATTATAGTGTAGACAGGCCGCCTGCCAAGTTTAAATCGCATTGAGTCCATTTGATAGCCCAACCGTTAAACCTACTACCGCGATATAGCGGTATATTAAATCGGACGTTTTCGGTCTCCGGAAGCAGATGCCGGTCGCTCTGTTCCTCTCTCTTCTCAGCCGAGGCATTCTACACAGCCCACCAACCCCTCTCCTAGTTTCCCTCTTTTCTCGATCGTCGGATCGCGATCCAAGGTCCCAAACCCTCTAACCCCCAAACCCTAATTCGCCTATAAAGGAAGCCCCCTTCCATTTTGGGTCTCCTCCTTCCTTCCCTCGAAATCCGCTCCCCCAATCATCAGTGCCGCCCCTCCTCAATTTCCGCGCCCCAAGCCTCCTCCGCCACTTGGCAAGCCCTGGTTGGCCAGCCGCCACAGGCGTCGCCCGACCAACAGGAGTCGCCACTGGCCTCCCCCGCCCCCCTTCACATGCCCGCCAGCCAGGCGCAGCCCGCCCGAGCCCATCTGGGCCCGAGCCGCACCCGTGCTCCGCCGCCCTCGACCGAGCATCCGTCGCCGCCTCCCGTCCGCCCGGCCTCGCGGGCTCGCGCCCGCCGGCGACCGCCTCGCCGGACCAGCCAGCCAGCTCCGCGCCCTCCCTCTTCTCCCTCGCCTGCTCCCTCTTCCTCCCGCGTTCCTCTCGCCTCACCTCGCTCGCTCTCTCTGTTGCCCTTGCTGGAACCACGCCGCGCCTTGGAGCTTCGTCGTCACCGGCGTCGAGCTCGCCGCCCGCCTCATACATCGCCGGAAATGGACGGATCCGGTGGACCCCGTCCAGATCCGCGGCTCTCCGCTCGTTCCGGCCCTCCCGGGCCTCCTCCGCCCCTCCTCACCGCCGGCCGCCGCCGCCTGGCAAGATCGGGAGGAGCCCGATCTCGCCCCGCGCCACGTTGACCGCCTCGCCTCGCGTGAGCCCGGCCCAGCCAGGCTGCGTGGCCCAGCCGCCGGCCTCCCTCGGCCCAGTGCGCCCCCCAGCCGGCCTGGCCCTCCTCCCTCACCGACCGGCCCATGAGGCTATGTGAGCAGCTCCCCGCCCCTGTGCTCTGTTGGGCTAGCCAGATTCGGCCCGAGTCCCTGTTTTTTTTTTCGCTGCAATTTAGCTAATTTCACGAGATTCTGATTTTCGGAAAAACCCTAAGCATCATGCATTTAACAACTCACAATTGGTGCATCGGATTAAAATGTTTTATATATGTAATATGCTCAGAAAATTGTGTAGATTAATAATTTGCCATTTTCATCCATGTTTAAAATGTTTAAATTGATGTTTGCATTAATTTGCTAATATGCCATGCTAAAATGCTTTAATTCATAACTAAATAACCGTAACTCGGAATTAAATGTTCTTTATATGTAAATGGGGTAGAATAATGCCTAGTTTAACATGGTAGCATTACTTTGCATGTTTAACAACCCTAAAATATGCTTTAGGTCAGATCTGTACCGAATCCATAATTTGCATATGGGGATTTCCCGGAATTGTTGTTCGTTGTTTCCGGCCTCATTTAAGCTTGCCTAGATAGATAGTTTCATTATGCTTCACCTCTTGCCATGTTTAATAACATTTAATATTGTTGGTTCCCTAACCGAGAGAGAACTAAATAATTGATGTGGTGTTTCGTCAATATGCAATTCGTTGCATATTGAGCTCCACTTAATTTGTAGGATTGTTTGTGCATATTGCCATGCCATGCTATTTAAACCGGACATGCATCATACTTGATTGTGCATCATGCCATGTTTATGTGTTGGTTGTTTACTATGTTGTTTGTTTGTTTCCGGTTTGCTTTTCTCGTTAGCTTCGGTTCCGTTCCGGAGTTGTGAGGATTCATTCGACCTCGTCCGTTTGTCTTCTTCATGGATTCGTTCTTCTTCCTTGCGGGATTTGAGGCAAGATGACCATACCCTCGAAATCACTTCTATCTTTGCTTGCTAGATGCTCGCTCTTTTGCTATGCCTATGCTCGATGCCTACCACTTGCTATACCATGCCACCCACATTGCCATGTCAAACCTCTAACCATCCTTTCCTAGCAAACCGTTGATTGGCTATGTTACCGCTTTGCTCAGCCCCTCTTATAGCGTTGTTAGTTGCAGGTGAAGTCGAAGTTTGTTCCTTGTTGGAACATGGAGATGTTGTTCCTTGTTGGAACATGTTTACTTGTTGGGATATCACAATATATCTTATTTAATTAATGCATCTATATACTTGGTAAAGGGTGGAAGGCTCGGCCTTATGCCTAGTGTTTTGTTCCACTCTTGCCGCCCTAGTTTCCGTCATATCGGTGTTATGTTCCCGGATTGTTGCGTCCCTAACGCGGTCGGGTGATTTATGGGACCCCCTTGACAGTTCGCTTTGAATAAGACTTTTCCAGCAAGGCCCAACATTGGTTTTACATTTGCCTCCTAGCCTTTTTCCCTTGGGAGTCGCGCATCCGAGGGTCATCTTTATTACCCCGGGCCAATGCTTGTCTAAGTGTTGGTCAAACTAAACCACTTGCGGTGCCGCCCGAGGCAACTTGGGGTATCGTCGGTTGCCGTCGTAGTGTTCATCCGGTCGTGGCACGAGGCGAGATCTGTGCGGCTACTATCGAGGTGTCGGCGCGCGGGAGGTCTTCTTGGACTTGTTTTATTGCTGTGAAATGTCTTGTGGCAGGATTCGAGACTGATCGGGCTTCCGGGAGAAGGTCTATTCGCCGTTGATCGCGAGAGCTTATCATGGGCTAAGTTGGGACACCCTGCGGGTTTGAACTTTCGAAAGCCGTGCCTGCGGTTATGTGGCAGATGGGAATTTGTTAATGTCGGTTGTAGAAAACCGAAGTTGATCTTAATTAAAATACACCAACCGTGTGTGTAACCGTGAGTGTCTCTTTTGGGGTTGATCGAGAGGAGAACACGGTTTCAGGTTATGTTTGGCGTAAGTAGGAGTTCAGGATCACTTCTTGATCATAGTTGTTCGACCGTGCTTTTGCCTTCTCTTCTCGCTCTCTTTTGCGTATGTTAGCCACCATATATGCTAGTAACTTGCTGCAGCTCCACCTCACTACTCTGTCCTACCTTTAAGCTTAAATAGTCTTGATCTCGCGGGTGTGAGATTGCTGAGTCCCCGTGACTCACAGATACTTCCCAAACCAGTTTGCAGGTGCCGATGAGACCGTGCAGGTGATGCACCGAGCTCAAGGAGGAGCTCGATGAAGATCTTGTTCTTTGTGTTGTTTCGTTTGAGTTGATCGGTGGTGGAGCCAGTTGGGACGATCGGGGATCTGTGTAGCTTGTGGGGTAGTCTTCTTTTATTTTGGTTCCGTAGTCGGACCTTGATTGTATCTGTATGATGTAATGTTTTACTCATGTATTGTGTGAAGTGGCGATTGTAAGCCAACTATGTATCTTTTTCCCTTATGTATTACATGGGTTGTGTGAAGATTACCTCACTTGCGACATTGCTTTCAATGCGGTTATGCCTCTAAGTCGTGCTTCGACACGTGGGAGATATAGCCGCATCGAGGGCGTTACAACGGCTAACCATGGTGTTATCGCCCACATATGCTATTGTCACCATGCGGAGTTAAGCGTGCAGATGCATGGAAGAATTAGATGGTAGAAGGCTGAAGGAGCATCTGTAAGCGAAGGATGCAGTTTTAACATAGCTGGTGCATCACCAGGATCTGGAGTATTACATCAAGAAGTTTAGGGTGGATCTGCAGGAAGCCGTATTTGACAAGGAAGCAGTTCGTGAAGAACCCAGGTCCCAGAAGATTAAAATAGCCAAGCAGGAGGAGCTAAACCTCGAGATACCGGAGATTTGTCAGGAACTGAAGGACAGTAGGATCATGGTTCATGTCGAGGTTGATGAAATCCAAAAGTTGGAACATAACTCCAGAAATATTGAAGGACGCCACGAGAGACTTTGCGACAACAGATATGATCTGGCAAAACAACTTGAGTAGGACAAGCATGATCAGAAGAAGCCATCGGAGACATGAACAAGAATCGAAGAGTTTGATCACTTTGAAGATTTATTGACCTTTAGAAGACCAAACCCCTGTTACATACCTACGTTAGATGCGACGTTTGTGAGCTGTCATTTGTTTGATGTTTTTCCGACAGCCACAATAAAATCTGTCTTTCAAAAATTTTGTTTGTACTGTGTGCATCCCTCTCGATCTCTCTTATCCTACCCCAAACCCATGGACCCAATAGAGGATGAATGGAGATGAGCCTATATTCTCTGGACCGATGAGTCAATTGGAGACAGACCGATGGATTTAGAACATGGAAGATCATATGAAGAATAACACTATAGCTGGAAAGTATATGACCCAACATGCTCTTCAGTGCTTTCAAAGAGGTGCTGCTACTTGGTGGAGGATGTACCAAACCATCAATGGATGGCAAGGAGTAACCACTTGGAAGAATTTAAGTTGACTTTGCCAAAGTCTCGGTTTGTGTCCCAGAAGTTGAGGCCTTATGGAAAGGATATGAAGAAACCTTGTGCATACAAGTTTTGTGGAGAAATAGGACACAACCATAAAGAAAACAAGGACGAATACCCTCATAAGCGGAGGATTACCAAAGGAGTTAGCCGAGGATCTCAGGGAGTTTGGTTGGAGATTGTTCCCAAAGGTTTTGTTGCAGTAATGGAGGTTTAGTCTACATTGTTGGGAAAGATCCGTGAAGCTCAGAAGGGTGACAAAGAGATTGCCGAGGTAAAAAAAAAGGGGATGAGCAAAGGAAAGGCCAAAGGTTTTCGTAAGGATAAGCATGACACCTTATGGTTCGAGGATCGTGTATATGTGCCCAATAATGCAAAGATCGGGAAGTTAATACTTCAGGAGGCTCATGACTCACCATACTCGATTCGCCCTGGAAACACAAAGATGTATTTGGATTGAAGGAGCGTCTCTGGTGGACTAGTATGAAGAAGGATATTGCGGAGTATGTACTCGTAGGTGATGTATGCCAGAGAGAGTAAGAGCAGAGCATCAGAAGCCAGCAGGATTACTACAGCCTATGCCGATAACCGAATGGAAGCGGGATAAGCTTGGCATGGATTTCATTACCGGATTTCCCAGAACCCGATCGGGATATGATTCTATCTGGGTAGTAGTTGATTCGCTTGACCAAAGTGGTTGTCTTTATCCTAGTGAAACCACCTATACAAGTGCGAAGTTGGCCAAGATATATATGACCAGGACCGTATGTCTAAATGGAGTTCCGAGGACCATCGTATCAGATAGAGGAACACAGTTTACCTCAAAGTTTTGGAATCAGCTGCACCGGACTTTGGGTACTAGGCTAGAGTTCAGTACAACCTTTCATCCGCAGACAGATGGATAAATCGAGAGAGTCAATCAGATTCTAGAGGACATGTTGAGAGCGTGTGCGCTAGATTATGGATCTAGTAGCGATGATAATCTACCTTACGCGGAGTTCTCATACAACAATAGTTACCCAGCCAGTTTGAAGATGGCCCCTTTTTAAGCTTTGTATGGGAGAAGGAGCCAGACACCGTTGATGTGGGATGAAGTTGGAGACCGTTAGTTGTTTGGACCAAATGTGATCAAGGAGTCAGAAGAGAATGTTAAGTTGATTCGAGATAAACTGAAGGTAGCTCAGTCCTGGCAGAAGAGTTATGCAGACTCAAAAATGCAAGGAGGTAGTCTATGAAATTGGAGACAGAGCGTGTCTTCGTGTGTCCCCTCTGCGAGGAGTTAAACGATTTGGAGTTAAGGGAAAGTTAGCCCCGAGTTTGTAGGACCATACCGAGTTTTGGAGCGTATGGGAGAAGTGGCCAACAAGTTGGAGTCACCCGAAGGCCTGTCAGAAGTTCTTGATGTGTTTCACGTTTCCCAGTTGAAGAAGTGCCATGCAGAGATGGCCAATATTCCTGTAAGGACGCTTGACCCTGGAAAGGATAATGATGTTCCATGAAGTGGAGTATGGACTTCATACATATAAGTTTTTATCTCGGTAGGTGGGATATCCCACGAGGATGAAGAGATGAATTACTATTGGATATAAAGGAGGTATGATGTTGGAAATATGGATCAATGGAAATTCCATGATGAGTCTGAGTAATCATGTCCTAGTTTGGTGCCAATAGAAGGAAGGAAGACAGTACAATTGGATGGATTTAAGAATACTAGGAAGTTGGAAGTTGGAATAATGATCGAAGCCGAGGATAAGTTCAAGGACTACAAGTGATGAGATGGGCCATAACCCACGGGCCCGGGACCTGCCAAGAAGCAAGCACACTCTTCTTTGAAGGAAAAACCACGGAAGAAGTTACGATTTTATCGATAGAGCGATCTTATAGGAGTAGCATAAAACACTGTGAGTTGTTAAGGAGCGATAGATGTTTGTTTGGCTTACAGAATCAATGGATTTATCAAACTTGGTTCGTCGACAAGAGAAATTCTGCAATGCTTGTGAGGATTACCGAGTGTTAGAATGCGAGATTAAGCTAAACCAGGTACAAGGTAATGATTTGGGTGCGGGATGGATTGATCACCATACCGACTTACTCTTATTGTTTGCCTTGCTATATGGGATGGTAAATCTGAGTGACTTACCTATAGTAGAGGCGACGATCAAAACCTGTTTAAACCTTAGAATGGTATAAAATTTTTCCCTTCTAGAAGGCAGATTTTGCCAACCGTAGGTTATCGGTGAGGATCAACGGACCCATTTCTGTAGGAGAAACCATAAATTGTTGACCACCACGAGATATCGATAGCTGATTAGTATTGGCGCGGACCGTCGACTAAGAAGACCCGATCTCGGAATAACGAGTACCAAGATGAAAGGACGGAAGAATTGCGGTAAAGGTTATGCCCTTGCCAAAAGAGCCCAGAGAAGTAATTATCCGGAGGATCGAGAAGATCGACACTGCCAACAATAAGGATGGAGTATATGAGTTTTGATGGAACCGTAACCATGCTTCTAAGGGTGGTAGCACCGAGACCCGGAGACGATCGATGGATTTTGAGAAGACCCCAAACCTAACCTATTTCTTTCTAGCCTCTCCGAATCTCGAGGGCGAGATTCATTTTAAAAGTGGTAGGTTTGTAACATCCCGAATTCTAAATTTTGGAATGTTATAATAAATAGATAGATTTGATTGATTGTTTGATTAATTGTGTGAAATTGAGTGAAATTGAACCTTTTGAAAGTTAAATGAGAGGGAATAAAGGACTTTCCCAAACTTTCATTTTGCATTCGTGATCTCCGTGAATTCAAATTCTTTTCACCACAAAACCACGGAGAGAAGATGACATGACTTCTTTCATTTATTTAAATGACAAGGGTGTTGAAAATATTTGAATTTCATTTGGAAAATATTTCCAACCAGGAACTTTATGTAACTCAATGATTTTCACGGCGAAGATAAAATGACTTCTTCAAAACATATGAAATATGAGTTGGGAGTTTCAAAGAATTAAATTCAAAGTTCTTTTGAATTTATTTTCAATTGGAGTTATTTGAGTTTTATTCAAATTATTTTCTCCAAAAATAAAATATATGGAAAATAGGGTAACATGATTCCATACATCAGAAAATTGGAGAGAAATAAATTTGAATTAATTTTGGTATTTTTAAAATGATTTTTACTAGATTTTACTAGAGCAGAAGCACTCTTTGTTTTATTGGAGTTTGTGTGTATTTTATTTGACTCCAGAAAAATGTTCAATTTATAGGAAATCTTTTTCTGAAAATTCTGATATATAATATGCCTATATAAAATTTAGTTTATTTTATTTATCCGGTTTCCTTCTGTTTCTATTTAAAAAAATGCACGTGCGGCCCATATTTATTTATCGCCTACATGCGCAGTATAGTAGCTTCAGGCACCCCATTGTTTTTTTTCTCTCCTAAGTGGGCCAGGCCCAGCCGGCCATAATGCTTCCCCATTTTTTTTTCTCTCCATAGTTTTTTTTCAATTTCAAAAAAAAAAAACTGCAGAGCCGTGTACGTGCGCGCGCAGCCGGCCCGTGGTGCTTTTAGCCCATGCGGTTCCCTGTTTATTATATTTGTTCGTCTACGTTTAGTCCCACATTGCCAAGCCTTCAACCCCTAAACCCCTTTTCCACCTATAAATATAGACCCATAGAGCCTCCAAAAATTATCCATTGCGGGTTAAATCAATATTTTGGTTTGACTAGCTAAAAATATTTTTCTCCTCTCCGGCGCGACTTCTCGAAATTGTCTCTCTCTCCGAAGTTGTCTGTTCTTGGCCTTATAAAGGTATCTTTCTTTGTTTTTTTTCTTTTTTTTATACCTCCGTAGTTTGTTATTTTCTAGACTAATATGATACAATAATTTTATTACTAATTTGCCTCTGAATTTATACATTAGACCTAAAATTCTTTTAGCTGTATCTATTTTTTCTTCCGTAAAACAGCTTGACCCTGATTTTTCAAATAGCCATAACTTTTTACTCTTTCATCCAAATTAGATAAAACCAGCGCCTATAGTTTCGTCTTGTTTTCACCTATCCAGTTAACCTGCCACGTCAACTTTTTGAAATTTTCAAATTTCAAAATTTGTTCAATTATATTCAAACTTCTTTTGTTCATAACTTGAGTTCCGTAACTCCGTTTGAGTTGATTCTTTTGCAAGCGAAGCTCTTGACCTAAACTTTCTGATAAGGCCAAATCCACCTAATTTTAGTACTGTTAGAAACTGTTTTATGTTGCAAGAGTTATTAAGCTTGTTTTCAAGTTTTCGAATCGTCTTCTTCGTTCTTTCGATCTTTTGGTGATTGCTTATGTGTGGTTACTATTGATTGCTTACGATAGATTGAGCGGAGTGTGACGAGTAGAACTATCAAGAGTTTTGAGTGCGAATCATCTTCATCAACAGTACAGGCAAGTTCACACTTTGATCATATCCCTTTCATACCCAGTTTTTATGCATTAGTTTCACCCTCAAACATTCCATGAGTAGGTTTGATAACATGTGGGTATTGGGTAGTAGTTGATGAGGTAGGAACCTATTGTCCTGCATTCAAACCTTGGGAGTTACTTCTACATTATGCTTATATTGCCATGCTATGCTTGTAGACGTGGATTGGGTTTTGAGAGTATTCATGACAGTTATGAGATTCTTAATTAATGGTTTACTTAAGGTGGCAACTTTAACTCACATCTGGGTGGATTGAGGCACTGGGTATTCAGCGATTACTGTCTAGGGTACAGGTATTCCAGGATTGCTGTTTTCTTTATGGACCGCCACCCAGGCTCAAAGGGAACTGAGATATTTTCATGCTAGAAACTTCCGTGTGCAGCCACAAGCTATTATGGGCTCTAGCATACTTGAGTAAGTTACGTGAAGCTCTTGAAGAGGTAGATCAACAGGTAGCGGGTTTGTAGGTTTGGTATGGTCTACCCGGAGTAGAGAGTTAATGTTTACGAAGACCGTGTCTCGGTCATTCGTTTCTCAAACACCATGTAGTCGAGAAATCCAACGGAGGCGATCGAGTCTTGTGGGGAAAAGTCATAAACCTCTGCAGAGTGTACAATCTAATCATGGTTAGCCATGTCCCGGTTATGGACAATCTTGAGTATCTAGTACTTGGAGTATCTTAAGTATCTCATCATATTACTTAAATTAATTTGTTGGGTTAATGATTACTTTTAATTGGGGTTGAGAGGGGTTTACCTTCTCAATATTTTATCAACCAACTTTGTAGTTAAATAAAATATATTCCTTTGTAATAGGAAAAAAATTGGCTTTTCGCAAAAACTATAACCATAGAGCTTTCCATCAGCCAAATATGCATGTAGTGATAGTTATTATTCATCATTATCCTATGGTGTGAATTTGCGGTACATTCAATGTCTTGACCCTTTATGGTTACAACGTCTCATGTTGCGGGATCTTCTGACGAGTAAGTGATACGTTAGGGTTACGATTTCTACCCTCAACTTTGCGTTGGTGTTGATGGGAATCCACAACCTTGTTATACGCTATTTTGGATTGAGGTAATAGTATTTACGTTACTTTATACATGTGATTTACCTCTGTTATAAATCCTCGAGTACTGTGTGTGTCAGCATACCGATCCAGGGATGACACTTAAACGGAGAGACTTGACCGTCTGAGGTCGGGTCGCTACAACTACGCACCTCTCTCCTCCATTAACTGACATATGGTCCCTCTTGAGGTAGACCCACATGTCATCGGTGTAACTATTTACACTCCGAAGGATGGTATATCCTGGTAGTAGTACTAGTAGAATTGAGATTTAATGCTCTTTCTTCCCTGTCTTTCACTGTTCTTCCTCCTCTCTTCCCCTTCGTCGGCTGCACACCATTTCCCCGCTCCTTTCGCCCTTGCCGCCATCTTCCTTGGTAGCTCCTGCATACCATATCCCCGCTCCTTTGCTTTCGCCACACACGCCATCTTCTTCGCTTGCCGCTTGAATCCACTTCCCGCTAGCTCGCGAGGCACGAAAACCCCAGTCACTCAGTGCCCTATAAAAACCTATGGCAGAACCGACTCACACGCAGAGTCGCGATTGAATTCCTCCATGATGTTCTCTGGGCAGATCGGTGTCGTATGGACCTGCTCGGCATCGTCCGTCGGCGCATGCCGGTGTACGTGTATCGTCTACTAAATGCGCAACCGCCGGCTCTTTTCAAGACACCCTGCTTGCTGATGCTCGATCCACGCAGGTGGCCCATACACCGACTTGACGATCCTACGGAGGTTGTTGTGGTGCCCCTCGATATGCTAACACTACCCGTCCACCTATCCTTCATGCGCGGCCACTACTGGGCGGGCATGAAGGCCAATTGGATCGTCCTCATCCACCAATCCGGTAGTCCGTGGCGTCTCGTGGATATCTACACCCATCGAGAGATCACCCTTCCATCGTTGGATACCGCCGCCACCGAGCCTCGCGGCCCGCCGGACACTCCTGCCTACTACGCACGAGAGGCGTCGAGCTTTTGGCTCGACCTCTATTTACTGAAGGTTGTAATCTGCGAAGTGCCCACACCATCAGAAGACTACATGGATTACAAGCTCATTGTCGTGTTCAACATGGGATTAGTCTATCTGGAATCCGGTCGCCATACATGGTTATGGCTCATCGTCAATCCTCTTGACCAACATTTACATGCGATGCTATAGTGCATGATGGCATCGTTTACTGTGATCGGCCGCAGATTGGCTGCCTATACTGGTGGAATCTATCATCGTGTAATTGTTCTATCTCATCTCATCTTTAACTTATGAATACGACTGCCTGTTCATTGTTGCAAATTTAGAATATATAGTATGTCTATAACCACATCCTTGATATATGTTCCTCTCATTTCCTAGATTTTTATGACCACACATGTTATTGTTAGAGTTGATATGAGAACAATTGGCATCTAATGATTGTTATAATAGATATTATGAGTATAACCTCATGATTGCTATATGTTACTCAGGTTTCCAGGATTTTTATTACAACGCATGTTATTGCTTAGAGTTGATATGATAACTGTAGTAAGTGCTATGGTAGAATATGAGTAGGCCCTGTCAAATCTGTTTTCCTCTCATTGTTGCATGATGTTTGAACCATGATATATTGCTAGAATATGAAAGCCATTGGCTTATTTTTTTACTTGGGGTATGATTATGACCACGGGATTGCAATTCTCTGTCTATGATATGTGTCACTGTTATAATAATCTTAATTCCACACATACTCTGAACATGATTGTTTATTTTTGTCCTTTTGGTCTCTAATTTGAATTGTTGCAGCAGACGTAAATGCACTCGCCTTCATGATTCCAGGACCTGGAATCATATCACCCGATGGGTGGTGGTTTATCACTCGTTGAGCTGACGGCGGTCATTTGATGCTCATTTGCACGTACCAAATTGACCAAACCATTTCATCAAACCACATGCAGTACAATGCCTGGGGCGTTTGTGACATTGATGGCTATGGCTGCTTCGTGTTCGAGAAAGATCCCATCTCCGTTGGGCCAGTCGTATTCAACTGGAGGCGGGTTTACAGCCTCGGCAACCACTCCATGTTCCTCGGGCTCAATTATTCGATCATCCAACCAATCATCAATCATATCATCGGCGATGATTACCATGCTATGCAACTTCCATTCGCCAGGGACTGTGTTTACCCATCATACCATGGGTTTCATGAATCACCATATCCAGAGATTCGTCGACACAACTTGTTGCCAGATAATCTTTAGTGTGTGAAAGACATCAAGATTCCATGCAATGGATGGCTTTTACAAACCCGACGTGCATGTATGGTTTATGCCAATAGCAAATATGCACAACTTGATTCGTACTGATATCAAGACTGAGCCATGTATCCTGCTGTTGTAGCATGACTCTCTTTTGTTGGATATTATGTACTGTTGTTAGTTTGAAGCACTCCTCTAGTTTGAAGGATAGATACCTTTCTGGGATCAAGTGCATCCTAACTCACCTGTGTAGGATGTACTGATAATGATGATGGAGATGCTGTGCAGAAGCCATATATATATATATTATAGAGTGACACTATTCTAATCCTGGGATTAGAATAACTATTTGGATCATGGGGATCTATATAGGCCCGGAGCAGATCTTCCCGAACTCCCCGAAACGCGCCCACGATCCCCTCTCCCTCGATCCTCGGCCGCCTCTCCGGAACCAAGCCCACGATTCCCTCCCCCTCGATCCCCAGCCACCCTCCTGAACCGAACCGCCGCCTCCGCCCATCCCAAATCACGCCGCCACTGTAGCCGCCCTCCTCGGATCGCACCGCCACCATAGCCCCACCCACAGCGGCGCCGCCCGCCCGGCCATGGCGCTCGCCTTCCTCCTCCCAGCGCGCTGCCCTGCCCCATGGCACACAGCTGCCCTTGAACCTCCCGACCACCGCCGGCCGGCGCTGTGAAAGTGCAACTATCCCTGGGTGGTTTTGGTAATTACTAACAACATATAGCTCATTGAGCTAATGCTATTTCAAGATAAATATTTCAGGAAAGCTCAATGATTGGCATGGCATGGATTAGAAAGTGGACCCCTCAAAATGCTAAGGACAAAAGATTGTCTCAAGCTCAAAGAACAAGACTCTACATTTTACTTTTAGTGACCCAAGATCACATTGAGTCCATAGGAAAAGCCAATACTATTAAAAGGGGGTGAGGTGTTGCTTAATGAGTTACTTGCTCAAAATGCTTAGTGATATGCTCCAAAAACCCTCAACTACTTTCTCATATCCACATATGTCCCGAACCAAAAGTCAAACTCGGCCCCACCGAAATCTTCTATCCGGAGCCACCGAGTTCACTTGACATAGCCACTGCCACAAACCCTAGTCACTTCGGTTTCACCGATATGGATCTCGGTCTCACCGAGATGGGATTGCAACCTCTCTGTTTCCCTTCATAACGTTTCGGTACAACCGAGATGAGCGATCGGTCCCATCGAGATTGCAATGCAAACTCTGTTTCCCCTTCGTAACGTTTTGGTCCAACAGAGATGAGTGAATCGGTCCCACCGAGTTTGCCTGACCAACTCTCTGTTTGTCTATTACCAAAATCGGTCTCACCGAGTTTGTGTAATCTGTCTCACCGAGATTACGTTATGCCCTAACCCTAACGACATTGGTCCCACCGAGTTGACATGTCGGTCCCACCGAATGCATAACGGTCACATTAAGAACCAAATCGGTATGATCGAGTTTTGTCATTCGGTCCCACCGAGTTTGGTGATTTGTGTGTAACGTTAGATTTTGTGTGGAGGCTATATATACCCATTCACCCGCTCTTCATTCGTGGAGAGAGCCATCAGAACATGCCTACACTTCCAACATACATTTTCTGAGATAGAACCACCTACACTTGTGTTGAGGTCAAGATATTCCATTCCAACCACATAAATCTTGATCTCTAGCCTTCCCCAAGTTGCTTTCCACTCAAATCATCTTTCTACCAAATCCAATCCTATGAGAGAGAGTTGAGTGTTGGGGAGACTATCATTTGAAGCACAAGAGCAAGGAGTTCATCATCAACACACCATCTATTACCTTTTGGAGAGTGGTGTCTCTAGATTGGTTAGCTGTCACTTGGGAGCCTCCGTCAAGATTGTGAAGTTGAACCAAGGAGTTTGTACGGGCAAGGAGATTGCCTACTTCATGAAGATCTACCCTAGTGAGGCAAGTCCTTCAATGGGCGTGAGCCATGGTGGGATAGACAAGGTTGCTTCTTCGTGGACCCTTTGTGGGTGGATCCCTCCGTAGACTCGCGCAACCGTTACCCTTCGTGGGTTGCAGTCTCCATCAACGTGGATGTACGATAGCACCACCTATCGGAACCGCGGATAAAAAATCTCCGTGTTTACATTGTGTTTCCTCCCTCCAAACTCCTCCCTTTACCTTCATATGCAATTGTTTTACATTCCGCTGATATACTCTTAGAATTGCATGTGTAGGTTGATTACTTGATTTGTGCTAAGTTGCTAAAATCTGCCAAAACTTAAAATTGGGAAAAGGCTAGATTTTTATTTGGTCAAGTAGTCTAATCACCCCCCCTCTAGACATACTTTCGATCCTATAAGTGGTATCAGAGCTTTGGTCTCCATTTGCTTTGATTTCCATAGCTTTTGGTGATCATAGCCTTGGTTTCACAACCTAGGAGAGTATGGCGTCTAGCGTGGGAAATTACCACTGTAGAGGTCCTTAATTTGATGGTACTAATTTTGCTAGTTGGAAGCATAAGATGAAAATGCATATTCTTGGACATAACCCCGCCGTTTGGGCTATTGTGTGTATTGGCTTGCAAGGTGAATTCTTTGATGGGAGAGAACCGAACCGTGAAGCTACCGTGGAAGAATTGAAGATGCTGCAATACAATGCTCAAGCTTGTGATATTCTCTTCAACGGATTGTGCCCCAAAGAATTCAACAAAATCAGCCGTCTTGAGAATGCAAAGGAAATTTGGGATACTTTGATTGATATGCACGAAGGTACCGACTCCGTCAAGGAATCCAAATTGGATGTGCTTCAAAGTCAACTTGACAAGTTCGAAATGAAGGATGGTGAAGGTGTCGCTGAAATGTACTCTAGGCTTGCTCTCATCACAAATGAGATTGCCGGCTTAGGAAGTGAAGAGATGACCGATAGATTCATCATCAAGAAGATCCTAAGAGCCTTGGATGGAAAATATGATACCGTGTGCACATTGATCCAAATGATGCCCAATTACAAAGATCTCAAGCCAACAGAAGTCATTGGAAGAATTGTAGCTCATGAGATGTCACTTAAGGATAAGGAAGAGCTCCACAACAAATCAAATGGTGCTTACAAAGCCTCATGTGAAGCTCCCACATCATCAAGTGAGAAACAAACCTTCAACGAAGAATTGAGCCTAATGGTGAAGAACTTCAAAAAATTCTACAAGAGTAGAAGCAAGGAGAGAAGCTCCAAGTCAAGGTCCTACAATGATAAGAGATCTTCAAGTTGTGAATGAAATTGCTACAATTGTGGAAGACCCCGACACTACTCCAATGAGTGTAGGGCTCCCTACAAAAGAAGAGAAGATTCTCCCAAAAGAAGAATTAGAAGAGAAGAATCACCACCAAGAGAGAGAAGGAGTAGAGATGATCGTTATGAACGAAGACCCTCTCGGAGAAGCAAGGATTCGGAAAGGAAGTAAATCATCAAATAGCTACACAAAAAGAAGACATAAAGCTCATGTTGGTGAATGGGTATCCGGCTCCGACTCCGACCATCACTCCAAAAGAAGTTATCACTCCGACTGCAAATATACTCAAGATGAAGGTGTTGCCGGTCTAGCACTTGTGTCAACCGACTCCTACGACATATTTGACTCACCAAATGAAGGAATTGGAAGATGCTTCATGGCTAAAGGTCCAAAGGTAACACACCCGAGTATGTTGATTTTAATAGTGATAAAGATGATTTGCTAGGAGATGATGATTTACTTGTTGACAACTCTAGTTATGAAAACTATGATGAACTTGCTATTAATCATGGTAATCAAGATAAAATGAATGACAATGATAAGAAGGAGATTGAGCGTATAACTAAAGAACTAAACACTCTTAAGTTAACTCATGAAACTACCTTGGAAGATCATCGAGAACTTTTAAAGACTCATGAGAAGCTACGCTTTGAAAAGCTCAACCTTGAGCAAGAGCATGAGTTCTTAAAAGCAATCAATGATGATCTTCGCAAGAAAAGTTCTTCTTACATTGCCAAGCGTTTACTCTTGTCTACTTACATGCCACAAGTTAAATCTAGCAACAAGAACAAGAAAGATTCATCCTATAGTAGTAACAACAATCATGCTAAATCCAATGTTGTTGCTTCTAGTAGTTCCCTTGATTCCACTAATTATTCTCTTAGCCAAGTTACACTTGAGCAAGAAAATAGCTTATTTAAGGGAATTATAGAGAAAGGTGTTTACAAGAGTCTTGCCGGAAGTAAGCAATTTGAGGAAACTGTACGCAAGCAAGGAAGACACCAGAAGAATCAAGGTGTTGGTTTTGAACGAAAGTTCAATGCCAATGGAGTTGAGTGGGAAGAAGATCAATACCCCAAGACGAAGTTTGTTCCTCAACAAGAGAGGTATGATCCTACTTGTTTCCAAGGAACACAAGCTCAAGATGATCTTCCACCACAAGACCACAAGCTAAAAGGCAAGGATAAGCTTCAAGAGGAGATTGATGCATTTGAAGAAGCACCTAAGGCCTTGGTCAAGTGGGTTCCCAAGACTACATCAAGTTCCACTTTATCAAGTACGACTACAACTCCAAGGATTCCCATCAAGATGGTGTGGATCCCTAAGAAGAAGAACTAGAGAGTTCTTGAGGGTGACTCCGCCAACATACTTCACTCATATCATTTGGGCGAGGACAAGTGCAAACAACTTCCATATCTTGCACTAGTTCAAGGAGTCACAAACCCTCGTGTTGGTAAGACAAGGGACAAGGTAACCTAATGCATTCATGGACATCATCTCATGTGAATATCACTCTATGTCTATGGATATCCTTATTTGTTCCTTGTGGGACTAACTCGTGTAGGTATTGAAAGTGCAACTCACTCCAAAGGATTGCTCCTAACGATCTACATCAACATTGAGCATCTACATCTTCAACACCTACATGAAGTCATCATCGACAAAACCCAAGGTTAGTTCATCCCTCTTGGGGGGATATCACATCTAGGGGGAGCTTTACTCTAATCAATTGAGCTAAAGCAACTCTAATGATGTGAGCACAACAATGCTTTATGTAAAAGTGGCAACCCCACTTGTGCTTAAACGATGAGTATGACCTATGATCAAATGTTCTCATTTGACTCCTAAGTCAATATACTCATATATAGATGACCTAGTCATCGCCAAATTGCTTGATAGATGCTAGAGTGATTGTGCATGCTTTGTCACATATTTCATTTGTCATTTTATTGTGTGAGCATGTTGGATGCATACTTTACTCATTCGAGGACATCCATTTGTTGCTTTGATTGTTTGGCATTTTTTTCCAAATGGATGGACAAGAATGCCTAAGACCTCCCTCTAGCTATCTATGCTTTTCTCGTCTCAAACTCTATCCATGCTACATCACAAAGTTTGATCAAGTCAGATTCGAACCACTCTGTGTGAGGAGCACTCGGAGTCCCCGATTCGTCATAGACTTAAACTTCCAAAACCTCTTTGTGCATTTCGGTACGACCGAATCATCCATTTTGGTCAGACCGAGACCACTAAGTTGATCTAGGTTTTCCATCTCGGTGCAACCGATTTGAACTGTTCGGTCACACCGAGTTGCAGCAACCGCTTGCGATTCTGCATCTCGGTGCCACCAAGTTGTTCCACTCGGTCACACTGATAGGGTCGGGATATATATACCCATGGGTGAGATTTTGGAAATTCCTTCGAAACCTCTCAGCCCGCGCGTATCCTGCTCTGCCGCCTTGGGTCTCCGGATCGTCTTCTCACTGCCAGTGACCTCCTGTCGCTGGTTTCCATCGTCGTCAACGGAATTATGCCCCTCTGTTGCCGCCGTAGGGAACTCCGCCGAACTAGGGTACAAGTTCGATCCTTTGTGCTATTCTTTTACCTCTGATTCGTAGCACATTGCTCTGCCATGATCATCACCACGTATGCAAACACTCTATCCATTGAAGTCATCCCTTAGGTTAGGTTTGATTTGAAAATTTAGGGTTAGGTCTTCGTAGAACTCATCTCGGACCGACCGAGTTGTAGAAATCGGTCTCACCGATTTGGCTTAGGCCATTGCACTTGCACTTTCGGTCTGACCGAAAACTGCAAATCGGTGTGACCGAGTTCGATTCTCTGTGAAACCCTAGCAGTCTCGCTGCCACAAAACTGTGACTCGGTCTGACCGAATTCACTAGTTTAGGTTCCAAAAGCTGCTTCGGTATCACCAAGTTTACAAATCAGTAGATCCGAAATGCTTTCTGTGAAGAACTAAAACTAAGTTTTTAAGTCATCTGTTTTGCAAAAACTCTGCACTTTGTGATGCTCATCCACTCTACCTCATCTATATCTATTCACAGGGTCTGCTGTCTGTGAGTTTGCAGAGATGTCTGATCAAAGTGACAGCCAGAACAGGTCTGAGGAACATGTGCAGATGAGTGAGGGCTCAGATCCATCTAGTAATTCTGATGATGGCAGCAGGAGCACTCCCAGCAACTTGCCTAAGGCGGCTACCAGATCTAGGAAGAAGAGAACCTCAGAATCTGAGGATGAGGATTACATTTCCACTAAGGAGGAAGTAAGCTCCAAGAAGAGGGTTGAAAGGATCGAGAAGAGGTGTCTAGGGGGGTGAATAGACTCTAAGAAGAAAAGTTGCAGTTTTTAATTTCCTTAAGTTGACATGGAGTTTTGGCACAAGTTTAAACATTCACAATACATATCAAGCAAGCATGGCAAGAGTATATGAGCAGCGGAAAGTAAAGCATGCAAGTTGCAATAATGTAAGGGGATGGGATTGGATTGTGCAAACGCAATTTGGAGACACGGAGATTTTTATCCGTGGTTCCGATAGGTGGTGCTATCGTACATCCACATTGATGGAGACTTCAACCCACGAAGGGTAATGATTCTTGTGAGTCCATGGAGGGCTCCACCCACGAAGGGTCCACGAAGAAGCAACCTTGTCTATCCCACCATGGCCGTCGCCCACGAAGGACTTGCCTCACTCGGGTAGTTCTTCATGATGTAGGCGATCTCCTTGCCCTTACAAACTCCTTAGTTCAACTCCACAATCTTGACGGAGGCTCCCAAGTGACACCTTGCCAATCTAGGAGACACCACTCTCCAAGAAGTAACAAATGGTGTGTTTTGACGAACTCCTTGCTCTTGTGCTTAAAATGATAGTCTCCCCAACACTCCACTCTCTCTCACAGGATTTGCATTTGGTGGAAAGATGATTTGACTGGAAAGCAACTTGGGGAAGGCTAGAGATCAAGATTTATGTGGTTGGAATGGAATATCTTGACCTCAACACAAGTGTAGGTGGTTCGCTCTCAAAAAATGTATGTTGGAAGTGTAGGCATGTTTTGATGGCTCTCTCCACGAATGAAGAGTGGGTGGAGGAAAAAATCTAACCGTTACACACAATTTACCAAACTTGGTGGGACCAAATCGTTAAACTCGGTCAGACCGATTTAGTTCATAATGTGACTGTTAGGGTTTTCGGTGGGACCGACACGTCAACTCGGTGAGACCGATTTCGTTAAGGTTAGGGCATAACGTAATCTCGGTGAGACCTATTACACAAACTCGGTGAGACCAATTTTGGTAATAGACTAACAGAGAGTTGGTCAGGAAAACTCGGTGGGACCGATTAGCTCATTTCGGTTGGACCGAAACATTACAAAAGGGAAACAGAGAGTTTGCATTGCAATTTAGGTGGGACCAATTGCATATTTCGGTGAGACCGAAATTATTGCAAATAGGTAACAGAGAGTTTGCAATCCCATCTCGGTGAGACTGAGATCCCTATCGGTGAGACCAAATTTATTAGGGTTTCTCGCAGTGGCTATGTCAAGAGAACTCGCTGGCGCCGGATAGAAAGATTCGGTGGGGCCGAGTTTGACTTTTGGTTTGGGACATATGTGGATGTGAGAAAGTGGTTGAGGGCTTTGGAGCATATCACTAAGCACTTTGAGCAAGCAAGCCATTAAGCAACACCTCATCCCCTATTAATAGTATTGGCTTTCCTATGGACTCAATGTGATCTTGGATCACTAAAATAGAAAATGTAGAGTCCTGAGCTTTGAGCTTGAGCCAATCCTTTGTCCTCAGCAACTTGAAGAGGTTCCACATCCTCTAGTCCATGCCACTCCATTGTTGAACTTATCTGAAACATACTAGATAGAAGCATTAGTCCAACAAGAGATATGTTGACATAAATTACCAAAAGCACCGAGGGAGCACTTGTGCTTTCAAAGGTGCTGAAAAAGGAGTATGGCACAGCTGCTGCAAGTAAGCCAGGGCTGAATAAGAAGGCACCAGCAAGGAGGATCCCAATGTCAAAGCCAAGGAGGGAGGCAACAGGAGAAACAATGAAATTCACTATAGAATCTGATGAAGATGAAGCACCAGGAGATGAAAAAAAGAAAACAAGGGCAAAAACCACAACTGCAAAAGTTCTTGGCAAGCCCTCAATGATGAGAGAATCTAAAGAAGAGGAAGAGGAAGAGGATGCTGCACTAGCACCCAAAGCACAGAAACAATGGAACAACAAGACTTTTATGAAACAATATTGCTTGACAAGAAGCCCATTGTTTGTGACATGAGATGGGTTGATTGGGAATTAATCAAGGAAAATGAAGATCACTTCCCAGGAGTACATGAAAGCTTCAAAGCATGTGGAGTTGACAAATTTGTTGCTCAGAAGCTCACCAAATGGAATGATGAGCTGATCATGCAGTTTTACTCCATTGCCCACTTCTACCCAGAAGGGAAGATCATTTGGATGTCTGAAGGTACGAGGAACCAATCCACTGTTGAAGAATGGGCCAAGCTGATCAATGCCCTAGAGGAACATGAGGATGACTTGGATGTATATGCTGACAAGAAGAAAGAACACAACACTATGGCCAACATGTACAAGGTGATCCCACACAAAGATTTGGAGACACATAAGCTTGGATCAGTAAATTACCTGTTGTCTGGTCTGCCTACTGTCGGGGAGGCTGATGGTACCCACGAACACCTATGGGGGCCGGCGGACCGGACCCCTTTCGGTTCGATGGGGGGGGGGGGCGGAGATTGCACGAAGAGCAGATCAAGGCGAAGCACACGAGCGGTTACCCAGCCGAGCTCTCCGGAGAGATAATACTCCTCTGCTGCTTGGTTGATTGTATTGTGTTCTTGCTAGGGAGCAATGAGAGCTACAAAACCTAGCTTGAGTGTATCTGGTTTCGAGTGAGTCGAACCGAACTGAGCCGAACCCTTTCTACGTTGCACATGGGCCTCCTTTTATATGCTCAAGGGGTCACCAACAGGCGGCAATGTAGACGAGGGCAAAAATGGGAAAATGAGTTGCGGTTGGTGCAACTACTTTGTACAGTGTACTCTACCTAACTCTGACGGCAAGGGACAAAAGCATTAAATGCCCGTCTGTATCGCGCTGAAACGATTACTAGCGAGGGACCGTCGGGGGCGTCACCGTTCGCCACGATGGCAGTCTTGTCAGCGCCGCTTATCGCTGCTCTCCGCTGGCTGCACAGCCTCTTGACACACGCGCCTGGGATAGCCCCATGGAGACACGTTGGCGGATGAGTTGGAGCGGAGATGAAGAGAGTTTGCTGCGGCAAGCGCCTTGCAGCGGCTGAATCCTTGTCGCACTCGGAAGCTTGTCGCTCATCGAGCCTTCCCGGCAAGCTCCTCTTGCGGGGTCTTGTCTTCTGCGTGCCTTGAGTGGCCTTAGGGCAAGCTCCTCTTGCCGGGCCTTGTCTCCTTGACTTGAATACTTTGTTCTTGAATGGCTCCAAAGGAACATGCGGAGGACCTTGGCGGTCATTAGGCAAACCTTGCCGTGGGGTCTGCATGCTGCCCGTGCGAGTTCGGGATACTAGGGTACCCTACTCTAGTACACCGGACAGGAGCCCCGGCCTGGGCCACCTGCAGCGCCGAGCTCTGTTGGGCCAGGCCCAAAAGCAGGTGTCTTGGGCACGCGAGGCCTAGATCACGCCTTTACTTGCTCTGGACCCACCACGTCCCCCATGAACAGCACGCGCGTCATTGCGGCGTCGTGGGGAGAGATCGTGGGGGTTTCTTTAATTGGAAGCGGGCGTCCGCCCCTCTCCCTCCTTATAAGCAGGGGAAACAGGGGCAAGTCGCCCACCTCGCCATTTGCTGTCCCATCTAGAAAACTACTGCGCTCCCCTTCTTCTCAAGTCTCAGAGAAGCGGCGCTCCGCCCCCATCGCCACAGCGCCGCCTGCGCCGTCGGTCTCCTCCACCACCTCCGCCATGGCTCAAAGCCGACAAGGGAAGGCGTGAAGTCGGCCGAGGCATAGCGGCTCATGGCCCGCGAAAGGCGCGGCCACCTTGACCCCGGCTCGGCGCAAAGGAGGCCGAGGAGGCTACTACCTCTTACAGTCGACAGAGACGCGGCGCATCCGCGCACGAGGTAATCTCAGCCGCCACATCGAGTTGGTTTCGTCGGGTACCCCTTCTTGGCGCTCTTCTTCTGTGCGGGCTCTGCCCGCCTTTTCAATTATTTTGCGATATCATGAACACCTCACGGGCCGCCTCCTTGATTTCACCCCAACGCCGTCCTAACCATGGCAGTTTCGCACACCTTTGCGAAAACTTTGTCGGAATCCACCAAACGTAGCCCTCTTCCGCCACTTCTTTATGCCCAGCGTTGAGAGAGAGAGCCACTTGCGGAGGATTGCTTGGATCTCCGGGATCGCCAAGAAAGAAGCCTATCTGGAAGGAGAGCTCCGCGACAAGTGGGAGGAGTGGAGAGCCGATTGGTGTTGGATCATTGAGGAGAACCGCGGCCCTTCACTGCCCAGCGCCAAACTCCCATAGTGCGCGGCAGCGATTGGAGCAACTTGGCGCGGAGGATGCTAGGTTGAAGATTCTTTGTGACCGGATCTTGCGCCTCGGGCTTGCGGACTCCAGAGGCGCCGTTGGCGCAGATTTTCGCCGCCGCGCGCTCCTCCTTGCAAGAGAGGAGGAGGCCTGCTTGGGAGCTCAAAATGTGGCGGACATCATGAGGCTGCGCCGGGCCTCAACTAAATTTCACCGTCTTGGAGCTGGATGCGATCTTCTTGGAGCTGTTCAAGCACGACCCAGATCACCCCGAGTGGTTCATGTTGCCAAGGGGGGTCGTTCCTTTGTGCAACAACTCTTCGCTCGACCGCATCCGTGCAATGATGCTGTTGTGTGATTCTCATGGGATCGTTCCAACTTGGCAAGAGCCCGCCGATGACGTCGTGCAGCAGTTCTTCGACAGCCTGGAAGAAGTGCCGATCCGCCCCGACGAGTAGAAGTTGCTCACCCGTGACACCACCGGCGTCGAGTGCAGCGCATCACCACCAGTGGAGGAGGCGGCGAAGCTGCTGCCTGTTGGTGGTCGGGTTCACCGTGGAGGAGGCGGAGGCAGCAGAGGCGGCAAGCCTTGCCGACCGAGAGGAGCTTGCCGGGCGGGGAGCAGGCCGAGCTGGCTGAGCTGAACGAGCCTGCGGGGCGCCCCCCACCTTCAGGTAGCTTGCCGCGGGAGGAGCCTACAGCTCCACCAAGAAGGTGCCTCCGCAAGACCGGGGAAGTGGCGGGGCGGCAGACGGGCCAACAGCCGTCGCGCCGCGCGACATGCTCCACCGCGGCAAGCACTGCTGCCGCGGGAGCGCCTCACGCCGCCACAGCAACTGGAGCGGGGCCTTCTGGGACCATGGCTCCTGCACCCGCCAAGCGTCCGAGGGAGCCTACTCTTCCAGCTCATCGCACCGGAGGCGGACCGGAATTCGACTTCTCCGCGCTCAGCTCCGAGGAAGAAGAAGAGTAAGATCTTGTCGCTGCTACTTGTAATTCTTCAATTTGCTGCTTTGTCTTGTGTCTGACTTGCTTCATTCTGAACTCTTTCCTTTTCAGGACGTTGGCCCAGAGAGCTTCGAAGAGAGCCAAGACCCCGGTGGTCGTCATAGAAGACGATCCCCCTGCGGCAACAGGAGGCGCATCTGAGACCCCCTTGCCGGACCCGGCAACCCTTCCTCAAAGCAGCCCCCAGCACAGCCCCCAGCGTAAGTATATGATTTATTTCTTACGGTTAGGCGTGCATGGGTGCTCCTTCTTTGCTGATATCTGACTTGTTGATTTGTGTAGGAGCAGAGCAGCCCCGCCAGGAGTGTCCTGAGGTCGTTCCTGACATGCCATCTGCTTCAACCACGCCGCCAAGGGAAGATCCCCCGGCAAGGGAGTGCCCTCCGGCAAGGGAGGCTTCTCCGTCAAGGGACGGCTCTCCGGCAAGGGATGACTCCATCGACCCTCCGGTGGCTGAGGCTACCGCTGCAGATCCCATCGCAGGTAAGCTTCTTGCCTATAAGCTGCCCTTGTGGTTTTTCTTCTTTCAATTCTTCTTTCTGGATATTTTGCTCGACTTTTCTTTCTTTTCCTTATTGTCAGATCCATCCGCCGCAGAGCCGATGGAGGTTGAGGTCGCCGGCGAGGAGGACGCGCGCGCCAACATTGACGACGCCGCCATCGCCGAGGAGGGACACGGCGCGGACGAGCCCACCGTAGAAGAGGCCGCCAAGGCTGGCCTTGAAGAGCCGGCGAGGGTCAGCGATCGTCTTGGCGACCACGAGGCCGCAGGAGGCGGCAGGCGCTACACCGACCCCAGATCCTCGGCCGCTGCCATGGCGCCAGGCTCGAGGAGCCCAGCCAGCGCCTACTTGAAGGCGGCGATGGGGTCTTCATCAAGCTCCCCAGGCGTCGAGCTCCAGGCACCGGTCGAGGAGAAACCTTCGACGAAGAGCTGCTCGCCTCCGCTGGGCTGTCGTTGGTCAACGCGCCAAGCAGCGGCAGTGGCGAGTCTGAGGAGGAACAACTGCTGAAGAAGCTGATGTCGCTCTACCGCGCCCGACAAGCCAAGTTGGAGTCCCGGGAAGCACTTGTCGCGAGGGCGGGAGCAGACATGGAGAAGCGCGCGAAGAGCTCCGGCGCCAACCAAGAAGCTCTCCGGGCGTAGCGGAAGAGCGGGGCGACTTGCTTTGAAAAGCGATAGCCTTCATTACGGAGAAGGCTGAGGTCGAGGAGCAGCAGCGGCTTGCGGCGAGAAGCTGCTCGCAAGAAGAAGGCGGTGGCGCAGCGGAAGATCAACCTTGACAGCTATGAGGAAGAGCTTGCGCGCGCAAGCAATCAATTGACGGAGCCCTCCAGAAGCAAAGATGCTGCTGCTGCCGAGGCCGCCAAGAAGGAGTTGGAGGCGAGGGTGGCGCAGGTGGAGGCCACCTCCGTAAGAGCGGCGAGGAGGTCGCTGCGTTGAAGCACGGGCGCGAGAAGGGCGCCTACACTCTTGGCGAGTTGCAGGGCCGTCTCGCTGAGAGGATCAAAGAGCTCGGCGCCGCCAAGGACTCCAAGGCAGATCTTGAGCTAAAGCTGACCACCTTGATGGAGACGCTGGGCGGCGCCAAGGAGCGGGAAGTGGGTGCATTGAGAAGATCAAGGCCAACGAGGAGCTGTTGGCGAATGCCACGACCGCCGAGACACCTTCAGAGAGAACGTGATGCCTTTGGGCGGAGGGTCTTGTAGATCTTGCCGCCGCCATCGGCGTGGAGCTGATGGGCGGGGATGGTGGATCTCGGTACTCCTCCGACGGCGCCTTCAACCCAGCGCCAAGCTCAGCCTGTTCCTCAAGGGCGTGGTGACGGCCCTCCAGTGGCTCGGGAAGAGATCCCAAAGCAGTTGGCGACGAGTCGCGCCAAATCTGTGCAGAGGCTCTTGAAAGTCTTGATGAAGGTGGCCTTCCGCAATCCAGCGTTAACCGTAGCGTCCTCAAGTCCTTGCCGCCCATTGCGGCGTTGAAGCGCTCAAGGCCCTTATCGCACCATTGTGGACAGGGTGAGCGGGGTCAAGAGGGTCGATGGCGACCGCGTAGACTAGGCCGCCCGTTTTATCTTTCCCTTGTCGCTGCTGATCATGTTTAGAAGAACAATCTATTAGATCTGCGACAAGTTATTTTTGTAATATAACTCTATCTTAGGCAATGATTGCAATGTTATTTCCTTTACTTGATTCCTTCCTTTGTATGTTTGTGCCCTACGCTTTTAGGGAACTTGTCGGCGCGGGCACCTTTGCATATTTGAGTGCGGAACGTCAAGACCTTCTTTGGCGGTGCCGCCTCCGACAAGCAACCTTGTCGCGACTAGTTGCAGCTCACTTAAGTTGTTGAGCGGACTCGAAACAAAGTAAGGGTGCAAACTAGCCACGAGTTGGTTGCTTCGCGCACAGGTTTTTCATACAAAGCACGGTCGTTCAAGGAAGATAACTTAAAAATTTAAAACAAACTGCTCAAACTTTGGCAACTTAGCTTTTCTGTCGTCTGCTTCCGGTAAGGCAGAATTTCTTCGAGCTATGTTTGGTCCACAACATTATCTTCTTCTCCTTCCCCCCTGACAAACTTGTGGGCGAGGGAACCTTCTCTTCTTTGAGAATGAGAAAGAAGAGAACATAAAGATATGGAGCCCCGCGGCTCGTTATTGCTTACCGGAATAGGTGCTGCACAAAGTGTCAGATAATACATGCAAAGTAAAAAGAAAAATGCACGAAATTGACAAGATGTGTGGAGCACATGAGCTTTACTGATGCTCGGGGTCTGCGCCCGGCTTTGTACAAAGGATTACATGCGACATGGGCAAGACTTGTACAAAAGGTGGTTGCGGAATAGGTTCCGCAGCCGCATCTATCGGTAAAACTTACGAAGATGCTCAATATTCCAGGAGTTTCTCACGGAATGCCATCTTCGGTCTCAAAGCGAACAGCGCTTGAGCCTAGTATTTCGTCTCACCCGATAAGGGCCTTCCCACTTCAGCGTCAACTTGTTGGAATTCTTGGCGGACTGAACGCAGCGAAGAACAAGGTCGCCTTCCTCGAGACTTCGGCACTAACTGCGGCTATGGTAGCGGCGCAAAGTTTCTTGATAACGAGCGGCTCGTCTGGCTGACTGAAAGCGGTCCTCCTCAAGGAGCAGCGCGTCATCTTTTCGCAGCTGCTCTTGCTCGAGCTCATCATAGCGAGTACTCAAGGTGACCGTATACGAGTTCCGTGGGGAGAACTGCCTCTGCTCCATAGACTAGAGCGAAGGTGTCCGGCGGCGGCTCGATTTGGCGTCGTCGGATCGACCAAAGAACCACCGGCAGCTCCTCAATCGATTTCTTACGCACTTATGCAGCACGTCGAAAGATTACGGTCTTGAGTCCTCGCAGCACTTCAGCGTTGCCCTTTCCGCTTGACCGTTGCTTCTCGGATGAGCAACGAAGCAAAAGCGAACCATGGCGCCAAGATCTTGGGCGATGCATGAAGGTGCGGCTCGTGAATTGTGTGCCGTTGTCGGTGCTGATCTGTTAGGAATCCCAAAGCGGCAAACAATCGACTGAAGAACTTGCTCGCTTGTTGTGTTGTCACCTTCCTCCTCGCTTCCACTTCCGCCACTTTGTGAACTTGTCGATTCGACATACAAGTACTCAAAGCCCCGATTGCTTTCGGGAAAGGGGCGAGGATGTCGAGCCCCTGGACGAAAATGGCGAGGATAAAGGGATCGTCTGGAGAGCTTGAGCTGGCTGGTGTTTACGCTTGGAATGGGCTGCACGCTTCACACTTGGTTACTTGTGCAGTTGCATCACGGAGGGCTGTCGGCGGAAGAATCCTTGCCGGAAAGCTTTGCGGCAAGTGCTCTTGCGCCAATGTGGTGACCACATATGCCTCCGTGTATCTCTCGCCAACAGCTTCATCCATCTTCCCGATGAATACACTTCAATTTCACACCGTTGAGTCTTCTTCTGTACAGGATGTTGTCGACAAACTGGTACATACTTGACTGCCGAGCTACTCTTTCCACTTCTTCTTGTTCTTCGGGAAGTTCTCCTGTTTGAAGGAATTGGACGATCTGCTATGCCCATGTTGGAGCTTGCGGCTCGACAACAAGGACTAAAGGCACATTTGCGGCTGCGGGAACATCAGCTTCTACGGCAAGAACCTGTGGCTCAGCCGGAGCTTGATGTTCCCCGACAAGCTTGCCGGAGCAAAACTTGTCGGGAGCGTCCGCTTCAACGAAGCAAACCCTAGGGCTTGTCGGAGCGGACCGCTCCTCAGCATTATCTGCGTTGATCTTGGGGACCTTCTTGGCGGCGGCTTCAGGGAGCTCTGTCGGAAAGTAGTCACCAGAAACCAACTTCCGCTTCTTGTTCTGTCCAGTTGATGGTGTTATAGTCGGTTGAGTCAGCTTGAGCACAAAGATCCCTGGTTCCACAGGTAACTTAAGTGCGGCGCACTTCGACAGGCCATCAGCAATGTCGTTCTGAGCTCTTGGAACATGTTCCATTTGCAGGCCATCAAAGTGCTCTTCTAGCTTCCTCACTTCATCAACATAAGCTTCCATCAACGGACTCTGATAATCCTTGTTCACTTGGCAGACAACAAGCTGTGAATCTCCCCTGACAACGAGCTTCTTAATCCCAAGGTCTGCTGCGATCCTGAGACCGACAAGCAAACCTTCATACTCTGCAGTATTGTTTGTTGCTTGCTCCTTGGGAAAGTGCATCTGGACTACGTACTTGAGGTGCTCTCCGGTGGGTGCGACAAGTAGCACGCCGGCATCGGTGCCTTGCAGCGAGAAGGCACCGTCAAAGTACATTAGCCACTCTTTGCTTGCTTCCTTGACGGGGATGCTCGTTTCTGGGATTTCTTTGTCTTGTGTTGGCGTCCATTCTGCTATGAACTCTGCCAATGCTCTGCTTTGGATAGTTGAAGTGCTTTCAAACTTGAGGCCAAAGCTTGGCAGTTCCGAGTGCCCACTCGACAATCCTGCTGTTGCTTACGGATTTTGCAGTATCCTCTTTAGCGGAAAGCGAGTGACGATCTGTGATCTCATGTGCTTGAAAGTAATGGCGCAGCTTTCTCGAGGCCATAAGGAGGCGGAAAAGCAACTTACGCACACAGTACCTCGACCTAGCCCCTGCGAAGGGCAGCGAAGTAAACTGGCGCTGCACCATCCTTTTCGCATCTTCCCATGCTCTGCAGCAGATCCATCCTTGTCGGGACGAGCTTGTCGGCGGAGCCCCCGCTTGTCGCTAGATCGTCGCCATGGTCGCCACTCATCATCCGCCTCCCTCTCGCTACTAACGCAGCACTAACCACTTGATTGGTTGCCGCTAAATATAGCAACAACTTCTCTTGTGGCTTAGGTGCGACAAGTACTGGAGTGGAGGAAAGGTATCTCTTCAAGTCCTGCAGCGCAGCCTCCGCTTCCGGAGTCCATTTCATTGGACCCGCCTTTTTCAAAATTTTGAAAAATGGTAGGGCGCGCTCAGCAGACCTAGAGATAAACCTACTGAGAGCAGCAACGCGACCGACAAGTCTTCGTACATCCTTGACGCGCTTGGGTGCTTCAATCTGCTCAATGGCCTTGATCTTGTCGGGATTGGCTTCAATTCCCCTCTGAGACACGAAGAACCCGAGAAGCTTGCCGGAGGGAACTCCAAACACGCACTTCTCGGGATTGAGCTTGATATTAATCTTGCGCAGATTTGCAAAGGTTTCATCCAAATCTTGAATCATGAGTTGCCCTGTCCTTGCTTTTGACCACTATGTCATCCATGTAGGCTTCCACATTTCTGTGTATTTGCGACTCAAAAGCGTGATGGACTACTCTTGCAAATGTTGAACCGGTATTCTTTAATCCGAAAGGCATCCATACAAAACAGTATGTGCCACATGGGGTAATGAATGCGGTTTTCTCCTCATCCTCTTCTGCCATGAAGATCTGATGGTATCCTGAGTATGCATCAAGAAATGAGAGCAAGTCACATCCAGCCGTGGAGTCAACAATCTGGTCGATACGCGGCAAAGGGAATGGGTCTTTGGGACAAGCTTTATTAACATCTGTGAAGTCGATACAAAGTCTCCATTTCCCATTTGCCTTGCGTACAACTACTGAGGATTGGCCAACCACGAGGATGGAGCACTCCTCGACAAGGCCCGCTGCTTCCAATTTCTTGATCTCTTACGCTATGAATTCTTGGCGCTCCTTTGCTGCTTCCTTACTTTACGCTTGACGGGTCGCGATGAGGACGAGACAGCGAGATGGTGCTCAATTACTTTCACAGGAACACCGGGGATGTCGGACGGCTGCCATGCAAACACGTCGGCGTCGCGCCGCAGAAAGCAACGAGCGCGCTTTCCTATTTAGGGTCAAGCGTGGCACTGATGGTGAAGGTACCACCAGTGCCGTCCTCCTTGGCAGACACCTTCTTGGTCTCTGGAGCCGCCATCGTCTTCTTACACTTGCCGGTGGAGCTCGATGGTGCGTCCTCGACGGTAGCGCAGCACTCCGAGGAGGTGCGCTTGCCGGAGTGGGCATCAGAGCTCTTGCCGGACTTGGGATTCTTCTTTCCCCCGGGAGCTTCAGCGGCAAGTGACTTGTCATCTATTGCAGCTGCTGCTTCCCGGTAGATCTTGTCGGCGCAGATAAGAGCATCCTTCTTGTCGCCAGGGACAGAAATGACACTTATCGGGCGGGCATCTTGAGCAAGTTGTATGCATAATGAGAGGCTGCCATGAACTTGGCGAGTCTTTGGATTTGCCAAGTATCCCATTGTAAGGCAATGGGAAATCAACAACGTCGAACATGACCCTCTCGATCCTGAAGTTTAGCTTCGCTGCCAAATGTTACCGCAACGTGATCTTCCCTTCGCTTGCTCCTTCCGGATTGATTCCTTGGCCCGATCTCTTGAGCTCATTGTCAGGGATCTGAAGCTTCTGGAGCACTGCAGACGAGATCAGGTTTAAGCCGGCCCCGCCGTCAACTAGCATCTTGGTGACCTTGAGGTTACGGATAGTTGGTGAGACCAACATCGGCAAGCACCCGACCGCAGTTATGCAATCTGGGTGGTCCTCAATATCAAAGATGATAGGCGTCTTTGGACCATTTCGAGAGGCTTGCGTGACTCTACGGATGGTTCATTGCATTAACTTCCGCATCCTTTGCTTGAGTTGGCGGTGTGAAGTATCTGAGAGGCACCGCCGTCAACGAGAGGACCTCCGTGGCTTTCTGAAATTCCTGCTCATCGGCTTCATCATCATCCATGTCTTTGTCGTCGTCGTCTTCATCTTCATCCTTGTCGCGGCCGCGGGGAGGTCTGTCTCCTTGCCGCGGCGTCCTCCCCGGCCGGGTCGCTTCTTGCTAACTCCCCCAGCACCTTCCTGGGCCTTCTCCTTGTCGCGCCGCTCATACTCAGTCTTCAGCTGTTCAACAAGCTGCTCGACCTTCTTGCAGCTCTGGAGGTCATGGCCCTTGGTGCGGTGGATCTTGCAGTACGGCTTGTTGGAGCTGTCCTGCTTGTCGGCGGCCACTACAGCCTGGCAGTTGGCGCCCGCGGCAACCTCCTTGCCGGAGCTACCAACCTTAGCCTTCTTGGCGTCGCCCCGTTGCGGGCATCGCTTTCGACAACCAGCACGTCCTTGCCTTTCTTCTTTCTGTTATTCCGTCGCCGGCTCTTCCTTGCCGGGGCAATCTCTTCACTATCAGATCCTGCTTCTGCATTCTCTCCTGGGAGTCTCCTTCCTTCCTCAGCGCGCGCACACTTGTCGGCCAAGGCATACAGCTCACCGACGTAATTGACTTTGCACATCGCCATCTCTTCCCTCATCCTGCGGTTCCGCACGTTTTGATGAAACGCGCTGATTACCGCGGCAGGGTGGACATCTGGGATGTTGTAGTGCACGGCTGAATCTCCGGATGAACTTGCGCAGGGTCTCTCCTTCCTTCTGGGCGAGCAGATGAAGGTCGCTTTCCTGGCTATGAGGCTTGTGACCGCCTGTGAAGGCGCCGACAAACTGATGGCATAGATCTGCCCAAGAGGATATGGAGATGTCCGGCAAGTGCATGAGCCAAGATCTGACATTGGGCTTGAGCACCAGCGGGAAGTAGTTGGCGAGGATCTTGTCGTCTCGCCCCCCGGCAGCTTGCACCGCAATGGTGTAGATGCTGAGGAACTCCGACGGGTGCGTCCCGCCATCGTACTTCTCTGGCACGTCTGGTTTGAAAATTTTCTTGTCGGGCCACTGGACTTGCCGCAGCTCACGAGTGAACACAGGGCAACCTACCGCGTACGGCAAGTCACCTGGTTCCCCTGGCGCTTGCATGTCGACAGCGGGCCCAGCGCGCTGGTCAGATTGACGTCGCGCTTCTCTTCGGTGCTCGATGCGAGTTCGAGCGTCTTCTTGTTGCCGTTCCTGAAGAACTTGGCGCTGGTCGCGACGAGCTCGTGGATCCGACGACGCGGTGGAGTCGCTGTCGAGGTGGATCCGACGAGTCGGCGATCTTGGCCTTTGGGGTGGAGAGTGCATGGTGGTTGCACCCCCGCAGGTCTCGTCTCCACCGGCTCGTGCCTTGTCGTCCCGCCGCGGCAGCGATGTGCTTGGTTGCCGCGGGGTGTCGCCGTTGGCAAAGCCGATGAGACTCTGGATGGTGGCCCTCCATTCGTCGGCCTTGTCTGCCGTTGGAGGGTAGTCCAGGAGCAGTTGAGCTCGCGCCAAAGCTTCTGCTTGAGTGGTGGGCGGCAATGGCGAACGGTGCGAGGAGCGGATACGCCGGACTTCTAAATACATTAGAAGGAGCATATCCCGTGCGGCGATCGATGCCCTTTCGTACCGCCTGTTGGCGCGAAGCTGCTCTTGGCGTCTCTGGATCCACCAGCTCGATCTTGGCCAACTAACGTATGGCGCTGCGAGCACCATGACGTTGTCGGTCTCGCGCCTCCTGAGATGGACGCGGTACGTATCCGGACGCCGAGGTCTGCGCCGCCTTGTCCTTGGACTTGGCAGCGTCGTGGGCTCCCTCGGCGACACCCGTTCCTCCGCGGCGTCTTCCCCACCACTCGTCGGCCCGGTGGTGGTGGGTTTGACGCGACGGCTCTCTTGTCGCCAAACCTTCTTCTTCGGTGGCATGTTGATGAAGATGATGAAGATGTTGCTCGTGTGAACGCCGGATCAGGTTCACACAGCCTCGACGCACCCCCTACCTGGCGCGCCAAAGATGTCGGGGAGGCTGATCGTACCCACGAACACCTATGGGGGCCGGCGGACCGGACCCCTTTCGGTTCGGTGGGGGGCGGAGATTGCACGAAGAGCAGAGCGGATCGGTAAGCACGAGCAGTTTACCCAGCTTCGGAGCTCTCCGGAGAGATAATACTCCTACCGCTGCTTGGTTGATTGTATTGTGTTCTTGCTAGGGAGCAATGAGAGCTACAAAACCTAGCTTGAGTGTCTCTGGTTTCGAGTGAGTCGAACCGAACTGAGCCGAACCCTTTCTACGTTGCACATGGGCCTCGTTTTATATGCTCAAGGGGTCACCAACAGGCGGCAACGTAGACGAGGGCAAAAATGGGAAAATGAGTTGCGGTTGGTGCAACTACTTTGTACAGTGTACTCTACCTAACTCTGACGGCAAGGGACAAAAGCATTAAATGCCCGTCCGTGTCGCCTGAACAGTGCAACAGGGACCGTCAGGAGCGTCACCGTTCGCCACGATGGCAGTCTTGTCAGCGCCGCTTATCGCTGCTCTCCGCTGGCTGCACAGCCTCTTGACACGCGCGCCTGGGATAGCCCCATGGCGACACGTTGGCGGATGAGCTGGAGCGGAGATGAAGAGAGGTTGCCTGCCGCGGCAAGCGCCTTGCCGCGGCTGAATCCTTGTCGCACTCGGAAGCTTGTCGCTCACCGAGCCTTCCCGCAAGCTCTCTCTTGGGGTCTTGTCTTCTGCGTGCCTTGAGTGGCCTTCCCGGCAAGCTCCTCTTGCCGGGGCCTTGTCTCCTTGACTTGAATACTTTGTTCTTGAATGGATCCAAAGGAACCGCGGAGGACCTTGGCGGTCATTAGGCAAACCTTGCCGCGGGGTGCTGCAACTGCCCGTGCACGAGTTCGGGATACTAGGGTACCCCTACTCTAGTACACCGACACCTACCATCAACTGGATCCTAAGGCACACATTGCTACCCAAGTCTGGAGATCACAAGATGATCATAGGACACTCTATCAACCTGCTACAGCTTTTTGATGTACCTCATAAGTTCAAGGTCATGAGTTTGATTGTAGAAACAATCAAGAGGACTGTTGCTGACCAGAAGAGAAGCTGTGGGTATGCTCCACACATTCAGGAGCTCATCAACTGCAAGATGGGCACAGGCACTTATTTGCTGGACAAGGAGCACTTACCCTTATATCCTGAATTTGAAGACAACAAGGTTGTGATGAATGAGGAAGAACCATCTTCAATGCAAGCACAGGAGAAGAGAGCCAAAGCAAAGGCTGAGAAAGCTGCCTAGAAGCCAAGTGTTGAAGAGGAAGCTCAAGTTTTCCTGAAGAGCAAGCAAGATCAACTTGGATATCTGATCCAATCTACACTGAGGATTGAGAAGGGCTTGGCCACCCTGACTCAAAACCAACAGAGCTTGGAAAGGATCATAGAAACCAAATTTTATGATCTTGATCTGAAGGTAACTGAGATTCAAACAGCAGTTGAGCAGCTTCAGGAGGAAGCAGAAGAGAGGAGAGGCAAGGCAACTACTGATGCATTTGAGCAAGTGCCTAGAGGACAGAGGTCTGCTGCAGTGCCAGTGAGAGATTCTAGAGCTAAAGCATCAGCACCAGCAGCTACAGCTCCAGTGCCACCTCCAGCAGCCACTCCACCAGCTCCAACTACATCATCAGATGCCTTCGTCCTTGGAGTTCTCTCTACACCACCTCACGAAGACCAAGCCTGAGAGACGCATAGCACTATGCATATTTGAACTTTTTGGTAACTTGTTGCCAAAGGGGGAGAAATATGTATAGATCATAGGCTTCAAGAGAGTGTTTTGCTTCTTTGCCTTTTGGTTGAACTTTTTGATTGTGTGCTTGTGTGAGATACTTTATGTCCTTGTAAGATACTTATGTGATCATGTGATTGATCATTTGCTACCTTAATGCTTGTTTGGATGACACTATCTTTTATATCTCATATATGATCATTCACTTGCTTGGTGATGAGTGCATGCTTTTAATTTCTATCATTTTGAGCGCTCCACCAAGATGTATGTGACATGGAAGAGTAATCCATGATCCTAATTGATTGTGCATTTGCATTCAAAAGCAAATTTTAAATAATGCACAAATTTAGGGGGAGCTCTTGCTTATCACATACCTCTCAAAGCAACGATGTTTTTAAATCTTATTATCATTTGTCGAAGCTTTGATCTATATGTTGTCATCAATTACTAAAAAGGGCGAGATTGAAAGTGCAACTATCCCTGGGTGGTTTTGGTAATTCCTAACAACATATATCTCATTGAGCTAATGCTATTTCAAGATAAATATTTTAGGAAAGTTCAATGATTGGCATGGCATGGATTAGAAAGTGGACCCCTCAAAATGCTAAGGACAAAAGGTTGGCTCAAGCTCAAAGCACAAGACTCTACATTTTACTTTTAGTGATCCAAGATCACATTGAGTCCATAGGAAAAGCCAATACTATTAAAAGGGGGTGAGGTGTTTATTAATGAGTTACTTGCTCAAAATTCTTAGTGATATGCTCCAAAAACCCTCAACTACTTTCTCATATCCACATATGTCCCAAACCAAAAGTCAAACTCGACACCACCAAAATCTTCTATCCGGAGCCACCGAGTTCACTTGATATAGCAACTGCCACAAACCCTAGTCACTTCGGTTTCACCGATAGGGATCTCGGTCTCACCGAGATGGGATTGCAACCTCTTTGTTTCCCTTCGTAATGTCTCGGTCCAACCGAGCAGAGAAATCGGTCCCACCGAGATTGCAATGCAAACTCTTTGTTTCCCCTGCGTAGCGTTTCGGTCCAACAGAGATGAGTGAATCGGTCCCACCGAGTTTGCCTGACCAACTCTCTGTTTGTCTATTACCAAAATCGGTTTCACCGAGTTTGTGTAATCATTCTCACCGAGATTACGGTATGCCCTAACCCTAACGACATTGGTCCCACCGAGTTGACATGTCGGTCCCACCGAATGCCTAACGGTCACATTAAGAACCAAATCGGTCTGACCGAGTTTTGTCATTCGGTCCCACCGAGTTTGGTGATTTGTGTGTAACGGTTAGATTTTGTGTGGAGGCTATATATACCCATTCATCCGCTCTTCATTCATGGAGAGAGCCATCAGAACATGCCTACACTTCCAACATACATTTTCTGAGATAGAACCACCTACACTTGTGTTGAGGTCAAGATATTCCATTCCAACCACATAAATCTTGATCTCTAGCCTTCCCCAAGTTGCTTTCCACTCAAATCATCTTTCTGCCAAATCCAATCCTATGAGAGAGAGTTGAGTGTTGGGGAGACTATCATTTGAAGCACAAGAGCAAGGAGTTCATCATGAACACACCATCTATTACCTTTTGGAGAGTGGTGTCTCCTAGATTGGTTAGGTGTCACTTGGGAGCCTTCGTCAAGATTTTGGAGTTGAACCAAGGAGTTTGTACGGGCAAGGAGATCGCCTACTTCGTGAAGATCTACCCTAGTGAGGCAAGTCCTTCGTGGGCGATGGCCATGGTGGGATAGACAAGGTTGCTTCTTCGTGGACCCTTCATGGGTGGAGCCGTCCGTGGACTCGCGCAACCGTTACCCTTCGTGGGTTGAAGTCTCCATCAACGTGGATGTACGATAGCACCACCTATCGGAACCACGGATAAAAAATCTCCGTGTCTACATTGCATTTGCTCCCTCCAAACTCCTCCCTTTACCTTCATATGCAATTGTTTTACATTCCGCTGCTATACTCTTAGAATTGCATGTGTAGGTTGATTACTTGATTTGTGCTAAGTTGCTAAAATCTGCCAAAACTTAAAATTGAGAAAAGGCTAGATTTTTATTTGGTCAAGTAGTCTAATCGCCCCCCTCTAGACATACTTTCGATCCTACACGCTGCTCCACCATCCCCATGCTACACAGGTCCTCCCCTGGTTCTTCCCCGTCTAGGATCGGGATCAGGGTCATCCAGGTGCTCGCCGTGGATGAGGAAGGCCGCAAACCGTTGTGGGCGCGACCTCTAGGCTCCGCCCGCCCCGTACATCCTCCCTGTTTCGCCTCTGCCATGCCCGCGTCGGTGGCCCAACAACCCATCTCAAGTGAGCAGTCCAGGGCCTCATGTGCGAGCAGTCCATCCAGCTGCTGGTCGTGGGTCTCCCACGGCAAACTCGGTTACCTGCCCAGGCCTGAGCGGCGACCAGCCCTAGGCTAAGATGTGACCTTCCTGCCTGTATCTTCTCCAAATTGTTGTTTCCATGGCCGCCAACAGTGGATGACTGACCAACTGATCAGCTAGCCAAGAAGGCATCCAATCGACGAGGAACGAGGACGGGGAAAATCAAGTTTTTTAATTTTCCTATTGTTTTTGCACATGTTGGATTCAAGGAAAAATGTGTATAAAAAGTGTGATTTCGAAAGTTCGGGTGTAACGGACATCAAAATTCAAACCAAAAAAATGTAAACAAAAAAAATCATGGAATTCAAAAAATAAAAACTATGAAGTTTCATGAAAAACATTAATAGCACGCGAAGTTCATGTTTCAAAAAATTTGAAGTTCACGTGTACCACGTACAGAAGAAAAATGATCAAATGAAAAAAGGGACCGCCTAGGCCATTTCACCGAGAAGCAAAAAATGCATAAAATGTCACGACAAAATTCTATAAGAAGTTCAAATTTAAAAACCGAAGCAGGTCAATGTTTAAAAATGAAGTTTTTTATATCTAAAATTCAAATTTAGAAGTTCAAAAAATTTGAGCAAGAAGTAAAAAAAATAGTTCGAAAATCTTTATAACGGATTTTCCCCATTTGTAAAAAAAATCAGAGAAGTTTAAACTAAAAAGAGGAGCAATTCAAAAATATTGTATAAAAACTGATTTCCCCCATTCTATAAAAACTAGAAGTTCAAATTAAAATAACGATGCAGTATCATTGTTTATATAAAAAAAGCATTTTCCCGTTACAATGCAATAAAACTAGGAAGTTCAAATTTTAAATTGTCTACAAAAATTCGGTTTTCTCAAATAATTAAAAAATAAAACCAAGAAGTTCAAAATTTTAAATCAGAGAAGTTCAAAAAACTTGATTTTCCCCGTTACTAAAGAATAAAACTAAGAAGTTCAAATTAATATAATAGAGAAGTTCAAGTACTGCAAAGAATGCATTTCAGGTGATAATAAAAGTATAGAAAAATAAAACTTAAAAGGTTTGTTGAAAAAATCTCTGTCCGAGGAAGTACAAAAATTCTTGCGAAACAGGTTCACCTTGTATTTCCATGTTCAAAAACAGAAAAATAATTTTTTGTGTGTTTTAAAATAGTTCTCTCAATCCACAAGGAAGTTCAATTATTATTTTGGAGCAACTTGATTTCAAAAAGGAAATAAAGAAATCAAATTATAAAAATGGAAAAAGTTCATGTACTACATGGTATGTGTTTAATATGAGAAAAATGAATTAAAAGGCAATGTCCAATTTTTTTTGTTATAAGTTCAAGGCCTCGGTTGGAGAAAGTTAAAAAAATTATTGTGGGAGAGGTTTGTACAAAAGGAATATCATTTGTGTAACACTAACGAATTAATGAGAAAATTGCAAACGACAATATGTCACCGAAGTTGAACGTGAAAACAACAGGAAGTTCAACTACTACACTGAATGAATTTCAGATGAAAAACTTTTAAAATCATCAGTAAAATATGAGTTTTAATGTCATTGGTGTGGCGCAACTGGTTCAATGCTTGGTACAAACCCAAAGAAGGTCATTAAAAAAGCATCTCAAATAATTTTATAACAAAAATTTTCTCTCTTAAAATAAACCTAGAAGTTAAAGTTAAAAACAGAGCGGCATGATGTCTATCAAAAAGTAAGATTTTTTCCGTTAGTAAAAGAAATAAAAATAGCTAGTCCAATTTAAAAAGATGGAGAAGTTCGATGATAATAGAAAACTCAGATTTTCCTCGTTATTAAAAGAATGGAAATAAGAAGTTCAAAAATTAAATAATAAGAAGTTCAACTTTTAAAAATAGAGCGCTTCGAAATTTAGTAAAAAAGATTAAGAAAGAAAACCAGGAAGTCCATATTAAAAAGATGGAGAAGTTCGATGATTATAGAAAACTCATATTTTCCTCGTTATTAAAGAATGGAAAAAGAAGTTCAAAAATTTAAAAACAAGAAATTCAACTTTTAATAATAGAGCGCTTCAAAATTTCATTAAAAAGATTAAGAAATTCAGATTAATATTCATAAAAAACTCAGATATTTTCATGTAACCGAGAGAAGTTTAGATTGATAACTGCCAGAAGTTCACGTACTACATGGTGTGCATTTTATATTAAAAAGAATAAAAAAGCAAAGACTCAAAGTTTTATTGTTATAAGTTCAAGTGCTCCGTCGGAGAAAGTTGAAAAAATTATTGTGAGAGTGGTTTGTACGAAAAGAATATCATTTGCGTAACACTAACAAATAGATGAGAAAATTACAAACGAAAAAACGTTCCAGAAGTTCAACGTGAAAACAGAAGGAAGTTCAACTACTATAGTGAATGAATTTTAGATGAAAAACTTTTAAAATCGTCGCGTGTATGAAAAAACGATCAACACGGGAAAGTTGCGTGTTTAAAACAGCTTTCCACTGGTATATCACTTGCTCAATTCCGGTAGGTGTTCCGGTGAGTGGATGGAGAGCTATGAGCAAAAAAAGCACGTGAAAAATAGAGTGAAGTTCAAGTAAACACGCCGAGAAGTTCAAGTTCTTCACGCGGTGCATTTTTGAAGAATCTATTTCGCGATGAAGGCAGAATGAATGATCCTACCGTTTTCAAAATTACTTGAAAGCGGCTAGGAATCAGAGAAAACGATCAACATTAAAAAAAGTTCACATTTTCCGTAGCTTTTCAATGGTATATTATTTGCGCCATTCTCATAAATTTGTAAAAATTGCAGCGAAAATACGTTTTTAGCCATTTTCAAAATTGACATAAAACCGTAATTAATTGGGAGAAATAATATATACCAAAACGTTTCGCATTTCCTCATGCTTTCCAACGCCATATCATTTCCTGCATTCGGACGCAAGGTTAAAAAATTAGCTCGAAAATACGAACTCGATGGAACTTGTACCGTTTTCTAAATTACTTTTAAACCGTTCAAAATTAGAAAAAACATTCAACAAGAGAAAGTAGCACATCTTCATAAACTTTCCAATGCCATATCATTTGCCTCAATTGGATTAGCCGTTTAGAAATGACATCGAAAATACTAACTCGGTTGTTCGGTTTGTGAAATTTTACGATTTTCCAAATTACTCTTTAACCATAAGGAATTAGAGAAAACTTTCAACATCTGGAAGGAGCGGATTTACAGCGGCTTTCCAACGCCATATTATTTGCCTCCTTCCGATAAACGGTTTAGTAATATGATCGAAAATACTATTCACGTTTTTTGTATGAAGAAAAAACGGTTTTCAAAACTGCTCTTAAACCGCTTACATTTTGCCAAAAATTCAACTTGGGTCATGATACTGGTGTCCATAGCTTTCCAACGGTATATCGCAAGCCCCATTTGGGCAATGTTGGCGGAAGTTCAACCTAGCACTGGGAGAAGTTCAGGTCGAAGAACTCAGGCAGTAAAATTGCAAAAAACACAATTTCATTACAATCCTAGAGAAAAATCCGCCAACGAGAGAGATTCCTATTTTAAACGGGTATTTAGTTGCTAAAAAAGTTTCTAGATTACCCTAACATCATATAGAACACAACTAACCAGAATAAATCACGCGGGGAGACACGGTTGCGAAGATAGCCCGAAGGTCGGGTTCGTACAGAGGAAAGTTCAGGCGCGTTACTCAGGTAGTTCAGGTTATGATCAGAATATTATTAATAGTGTTTATGTATATTATATATATATATATATATATATATATATATATATATATATATATATATATATATATATATCAATTAGACTTCAAGTGTGTACTTGTTGGTGAAAGTGTTGTCCAAAGGGAATTATATTTTGTATTACTCATGTAGCCTACAAAGTCTGTCACACATCATTGTAGCTTCTTACCCCATTTCTAAATTTGTACTACTCATCTATACCATATATGGCGCTACTCGTACTACTACCTCCCTCCTGGTTTACTGGTCCCCTTCGTAATTTGTATCAAATTTTGACCACAAATTTCACTAACTAAATGTTAATGCATGTCACAAAAAATTATAACATTTTATTCGTATTTGAACATAGTTTCCAATGGAATAATTTTCGGTGACATGCATTGACATTTTGTTAGTTAAACCTATGGTTAAAATATGACACTAAATACGACTAGTAAGTAGTACAGTCGGAGTACTAGTATACGCCGGTCAAATTATTCATCATGTCCTCACATTGAATTGACGTGATAACACGCTGCGCGTGAGGTGGCACAAGAATCCCGGCGGCGTGTTCGGGTATTGTGGACTTCATATTTGGAGTACTACCACTTATCAGTCGAAACCTTTCATCATTCACTTAAAGCAGTTGATTGATCATACATTGAGTACCATATAATTGGAATTACCCGATGCAACTCCAAGATGGATTGGCCGGTGCTACCGACTGGCGTCAAGTTCGATCCCACGGATCAGGAGCTGATCGAGCACCTTGAGGCCAAAGTGAGTGCTGACAGCGCGAGATCTCACCCTCTCATCGATTTGTTCATACCAACCATCGACAGCGAGCATGGCATATGCTACACCCATCCTGAGAAACTTCCAGGTAAGGCACCGATCGGGCGTTTACTTGCACAAACATATTCCTTTGTTTATAGCTCTATTTTTCTTTTTAGACATAGACCTAGTGAAGCAATTACAATTTGACAGTTAATAAAAAGTGAAACAAGTGACTGCAACATGCCAAAGATGTTATGAAAATCCAACTACGTACACTAAAACATGTATTCGAAAATACTACACGTATCACACTGAGCGGCATAAGCAAGCATTTCTTCCAGCGCAATTCCAGGGCGTTCAAAAGGGGCACGTGGATGCATCACAATATACAGTCGGAGTGCGACATGCACGTGATGTGGCACAAGACCGGCAATATCTTACCGGTGATGGTCAATGGCCGGCAGACGGGCAGCAAAAAGGTTCTAGTGCTGCACACCAACAATAACTTCGACTATTCCCGCAAAAAAAAGAACTTTGACCAGCAGAGGACCAACTGGGTGATGCACCAGTACCACCTCGGGGACCTGGAGCAAGAGAAGGAGCGGGAGCTGGTCCTCTGCAAGATTTTCTACTAGATGAACACTAGCGCCAGGACTAAAAAGATTATAATTTAGTTTGGTATTGGTACTTGTACTACCTTGTCGTCCGCAAGTTGGTATTGCTATTAATGATCTTTCGGTATGAACTTGGCATTTGCTTCCAACCATCATGCCGAGGGTCGACGTGGATATAAAGCTGAATCATTTGTTTCGAAACGAATTTTCAGGCACCTAAATTTTATTTGATGGGTAGCATAAGCACTTGTCATTCGAATTCCCAGTTCTCCAAATATTTTGAAACAAGTGCATGCATTTATTATCACGATGAATAAACAATATACCTACTGCATCCCAGTTATGAGTATGTACTTGCAGAATTCTCTCGTTTATTGAGCAGGTATATTGTTTTTCCAGGTCGAGCAAGTTTCAACTGGGCTGTAGACTTCCCAGGCTTGGTTTTGTTTTTAACAGGGCTAGCCCATGGGGCACAAAGATTCAGCAGGTATCTACTGGCCTCTGGCCCACCAGCATTAGTTATATTTTGTCTTACAACATCCGCAGGCAGTTTTTTTACTGAATCAAACACACAGCCCAGTTCTATTTTCCTCTTGAAACGCCATTTCCTACTTCTGTTTTCTAATCTCTACCTATAGTTTTACTAGTTCATATACACGTATCATTATATTGAAAATACATAAAGTACCCTTTTTATATTTACATTCTTATTTTTGTTGTTGTTTTCCTTCCCAGCGCTGATTTTTTTACCACTGGTTTTCCCTTAAACCAACTCAATTGTACCACATCTTGTTTGCTTACAAATTTTTTTTTGGCAAATCAATAAGTTCTTAAAAAAAGGTTTATCATATCGGGATTACAACAGTTCGGACTCCACCGAAATATGCAAAATAAGGTTGAACTTTTTGACCGTGGTCCTGGGCAGAGAATGGGTTGTGATAAATTACTTAAGAATTAGCAAATGGGTTGCAAATTATTAAAAAAATAGCAAATGGGCTCTATGTTGTCTGCCACAGATTTGGAGGCTGACTTGTGGTCCTACTAAGTTCATGCGTACACGAGGTTTCTCAAAAAAAGAAACTTAGTCAACAATCGACTCTACCAGTGTCAGACCGTTGGATGTCAATCTAACAGCAATCGTGCTTCTTCCGTCTCTGATCTTCCTGCTCCAGCCACCCAAACTAGCACCGGTGGAACCGCCTGCTCCCGCCTCCCGTGGTCGGCTGTGCTGCCGGGCAGGCCCTCACGGCCCCACCATACTCGCATCCCTGGCCTGGCTATCCCTCTACTCACCCACACCTCCTGTTATTTTCCGGCGACGGCGGCCGAACCAGTCAACCCTCGTACTCACCATCGCGTGGGCAGCCACTTTCGTGTCTTCCCCGGCTCCGTGTCATTCCCTTTGTAGGCCTCGCCGTCTTCCACCACCCTGATGCTCTCGGCGCGGTGAGGTCAACCAACGGCATCCATCGGAAGTGGACTGTACGTGGAGAGGCTGACAGCTGGGTCCATGGTCGCACACAAGGAAATGCTTCCTTATTACGCGCAAAATAATGATTCCTCCACCTGACATCTAGGACCAACGGAAAGGGCCTCTGTATTTCGCGAAAAAACGTTCCCGCCGCTGACAGCTCGGACCCACCAGCTATATCTTTGCACGCAAGGAAGTGCTTCCTTATTACGCACAAAAAATGAATACTCCCCCTGCTAGCTGGGACCCAACATAGTGGGAGGCTGACATGTGGGCCTATTAAGTTGAGGGGAATGGAGGGCTTTGTCAACTTAGTTAATATGAACGATTCTAGCTCCAGCGACTGTACGATGTCCATCCAACGGCTGTAGTGCTTCTTGAACCTCTGGTCTTCTTGCTCCAGCCGCCCAAAGTAGCGCCGGTCGTGCCGCCTGCTCCTGCCTCTCATGGCTGGCTGTGCTGCCACAAAGGCCTCACCGCCCCCTACTACTCCACCGCTGGCCAGGCCCTGCGGCGACGGCAGCCTCACACCGCACCCTAACCAGTGAACCCATGTACTCCTCTCCGCATGGGCATCCACTGCCGCGTCTTCCCTGGCTCCACGTCGTCCCCTTCCTAGGCCTCACCGTCGTCCACCGCCTTGGTGCTCTCGGCGCGGCGTGGTCAATGTGGTCAACGAACGACTTCCATCGAAAGAGTATTGTACGTTGATAGGCTGACAGTTGGGTCCACAGCCGCAACAAGGAAGTGCCTCCTTATTACGCAGAAAATAATGATTCCTCCACCTGACAGCAGGGACCCACTGGATGGGCCACCAAATTTCATGAACAAAAATTCCCCCCTGACTGCTAGGACCCACCAGCTACATCTTCGCACGCAAGGAACTGCATGACAGTCGGGACCCACCCGGTCGAAGCGTACGTAGCGTTGTCATTCTGGTCGTGAACGTGTACGTACATACGATCGGTCTGTCTGCAGGCTGCAGCGATGAACTGTGGTCGTGTCAGGAAGGGCACGTGTCGTAGTAGAGGCACGCACGTGTCATAGTAGAGGCGCGCACGTAGCATGTACACGTACGTACAACGGCCAGGGTGCAAGAAAGTAAATACTACTGTAACACCCCCAGTGTCATGCTACAGTAATCACCTATTAATGGTGCCAGGTCACCATGCTTACTGTGCCAATTATCTCTTGATGAAAAATCAATGTCAAATTCAAATTCAAATTTTGAGGGAAATTCAAAATTTCTCAGACATGAAAACTAAATTGTTCATCATGTGGCAAATACTCATTTGTTAATATTGGTGGTAAACCAACATTTTTGCAAGGTGTTTAAGTGGCCTAAACTACTTAAAACAGTGACCTAAGCAATAAATTAAATGCCCTTTTTAATTTATAAAATTGGCAACTATTCCAAAAGTCTCCCAACCTTTTTGTGGCAAGTTGCTTATTTTACAAAAGTCATTTTGGTGCTCCATTTAAATGTAACACATAGTTGAAATAAAAAGAAAACACAAAAAATAGAAAAAAGGAAACCCCCGGGCCTCTTGGTCCATCCGGCCGCTAGGCCGCCCAATATCGCTGCCTACTAACCACCACTCCTCCGTAACCCTAGCCCACGACTCCCACCGCCCCGCCCCCACGATCCCCTCGTCTCTTCCCTCTCCCCGATGTGGATCGAGCGACGCCCGATTCCGCCGCCCAGAGCAACCCCCCCTCGATGCTCGCTTGCGCCGTGGACCGCTACCTCTGCCCTTGCTCCTCCAACGCTGCCGCAAGAGAACCCCCTGCCCGGCCACCACCTCCGGCCTCGCCCTTAGCGCCCAGCGACCTTCTGCCCGCCCGTCGCCGCCGTCGCCTCACCGCCCGACCCCCAGCTGCTGCTGGAGCCTTCTTGCCGGACCGCCCAGCACTACCCCTCGAGCTGCCTGACGACCCCCTGTGAGCCCGTCCGCCCTCCTCTCTTTCCCTCGTCGCGGTTTCATGGCCGTCGCCGCTGACCATGACTCCCTACTACGTTGCTCCTGGCTGACTGCTGTCGCTGCTGCCTTGCCTTGTTGCGCAAGGCGCCTGACGCCCCCACTCCTCCACCGCAGCCTGGCTGTCGGCTGCGCCGAGCCGGGCTCCGCCTGCCATGGCCCAGCAGACCTCGGCGCCCGATGCCTTGTGCGTTCGTGCGTGCCTGCCTGGGAGGCGGTTGTGCCTCTGCTAGTGGGCCAACCCAACTAGATTAGGGGCCTAATTAACTCATTTAACAACCTTTTACTAACCCGGCACTTACATGTGGGTCCTCCCGCTAATAAAGCGTGGCTAAATAAGTTGACTAAAACTGTGTCAATGACATGTGGCCCCCAGGTAATATAAAGGTTTAATTTAACTCTAGTTAAAACACGGCTCTATGACATGTAGGCCTGCAGAACTGTTCACCTTTGACCGATCAACTGTTGACTCCTCAATCAACAGTTGACCTTGCCCCACCTATCATACTCTAAGGCTAGCTGCTGTTGTGTGTAAAAGGGTTTGCACTGTTTTGGATAATTCAAATTAAATTAAATCCAGTAATTTTAGAATATTGTTTAAACTTTGAAAATTTATAGAAATTAAACCGTAACTCCGATGAAAATGTTTTCTACATGGAAGTTGCTTAGAAAAATCCAACGAATCCGAATATGCGTTCCGTTCATCTGTCACATGCCCCTAGCATGCTGAACATAGAACTTTTCCCCTCCGGTCATCACATCGACATTAGTCCGAACCGGAATACATTCCCGGTTGAATTCCCCCTTCACCTATATCGTGTAGCCATGCGTTAGGTCACACCCGGCACAGCATATTGCCATGTTACGCTTTGTGATGCTATGTTTGCTTTATATTTACTGTTTCTTCTCCTCTTCTTCCGGTAGCCCCGAGACCGATGCTACCCTGTGATCGACTACGTCGACGATGACCCCTCCTTGCCGAGCAACGTGCAAGCCCCCTTTGATCATCCCGATATCGCCCATTCCATTCTCTCATGCTTGTATTAGATTTTGCTATCTGTTATTGTTTGCTCCTATTCGCTGCATAGCCTGTTTATTGTAACACTGCTATTGTTACCTACGCTTATCCTAAACTGCTTAGTATAGGTTGGTTAGAGACCCATCGTGACCCCCCACTTGACTCGGCGCCCGTTGGATTATCGAAGACCCGATCAGCGGGATCGAAGACCATGACCCGACACCTCCGTCACATCACGCCCCTTCGTTGCTCGACTCTGCGGTGTTACTATTAAGTGCCGAGGGTGAGACCTCTCTGACGCCGATGTTAACTTTGTAGTGTAGCTATTCGGTCGTGGTCATCGAGGGTGATTTCCTCCTTAACCACTTCGTCTGGCTCGTCGTGCAACCCCTCAAGTGTGAACCTCGAGGGTGGATCCTCTTACGTTCACCTTGATGATTACATCGAGTGGAATTCACCGGGGGTGATTCCTCGGGTTTTCCCCTTAATGTTTGGACACACGGATACTTGGACTTTACCATCTTGTTACTTGGAAAGGCGGGTCGACCACGAGGGTACCAGCGAGCTTAATTGCAGTGATGTGGAGTCGGGTTGACACGGAGGGTGGCAGCGAGATAATTACGAGGCGTGGCGGGCATTCCTAGCCCTTGCCGCAAGTCCTCGAGACGGGGCAATGGGGTCACATCTTCCGTGAGTCTCTGCTTGTTACCGCGCGTTCCTAATCCACTATGATTTGGATATTTGATCCGAGGGGCCTCTGACCTGATAGCACTAACCATCACATGGGCATAGTATGGTCGTTCTGCGTCGTATACATCAGCCGAAGCTTAATAGACGTTAGCGGCGGCGGGCGGCGCCGGGTTGGACTGCGTAAGCACTGCCTTGTTGAAGGAGGTAGCTAGGTCGCTCACCGCGCGTCGCAACTGCAGGAGTTCGGGAGATGGCCCATGACCCACAGGGGCATAGGTTTAGTCGGCGTGCTGGCCTCTCTATTAAGCCTAGGTCGGGTTGCGGCGTATTGTTTGGCGAGGCGGGCATGACCACAGAAAGTGTGTCCGGCGGAGTTAAGCGGCGTCTTTGGGTAAGTTGGTGCACCCTGCGGAAGAAAACATCTATCGATAGCCTGTCCTCTGATGCGGACACTTGGAGTTGTATCGATCGATACAACTAGAACCGGATACTTGTGATGAGAATTGGATGGTGATGAGATCTGGATTGTGATGATAAGCTGGATAGTATGGCTCGGGATTTCTTTCTCACGGAGTCGAGAAAGGATCTCCGGCGAGGTTGGCAACACTACTACTACTTTACTTTATGCTACTCCACTCCTTCCGGTTCTTTGCAAGATGGTGGTTTCGGAAGATGCTAGTCTTGATAGGACTAAACTTTCTCTCTATTCGGCATTTATGCAGCCAGTCCACATATCTGCCTTCCTTTGATAATGTTGCATATGTAGTGTAGATCCTTGCTTGCAGTACTTTGGATGAGTACTCACGGTTGCTTTGCTCCCCTTTCCCCTTTCTTCTTCTTTCGGTTGATGCAACCAGATGTCGGGCCCAGGGGCAGATGCCACCGCCGATGCATACTACTATGTGGAGACCGTCGATGACCGGGAGTAGTTAGGAGGCTCCCAGGCGGGAGGCCTTGCCTTTTCGATCGATGTTGCTTTTGTGCTAGCCTTCTTAAGGCAAACTTGTCTAACTCATGTACGTACTCAGATAATGTTGCTTCCGCTGACTCATGTGTTTCGAGCTTATGTATTCGAGCCCTCGAGGCCCCTGGCTTGTAATATAAAGCTTGTATTATTTTAATTTGTGTCTAGAGTTGTGTTGTGATATCTTCCCGTGAGTCCTTGATCTTGATCGTACACATTTGCGTGCATGATTAGTGTACGATTGAATCGAGGGCGTCTGAGATTGGTATCGAGCCATTGCTGTAGGTAGCCCCCCCCTTCTTACTCCTTGGCCGAATTTGAGTCTAGTCACTGAAAAACTTTTACTAACATTGGCTGTGTGTCTTACGGGCCCACGTCACCATTGGGTGGTATTAGGATCTTTTATTCCTCGTCTATACTACGGGACTCGATCTCTCTTCCATTCGGGTTAAGCGATTTTGCTAACTCTAACATTAGGTTCTCGTAACTACTTCGTCCCGGAGAGCCCTTTATTACGAGATGATACTTTGCTGCACGGAAGATTCGAAGATACTCTCGATGTTATCCCGATAACTTGTGCTCATCGCGTTTGCAATTCCCTACCACCGATAAGCCCCTATGACTAACTACATATCCTTGTCGCTCATACCTTCATCCCAGTTGCTCTTGTTATTACAAGATGCCACGAAATACTTATCGTTGTTCCGAGAATCCTTTTGTGCCTAGTGCCTTGCAGTTCCTTGTCGCTGAATACACCGACAAATTAATCCTCACACATATCGAGGATTTGTTTTTCCCCAGTTGTTCATATGTTTCACAAAAGTCTTTGAAATACTATTCGATCTTTCGAAAATCCTCAGCAGCCTATTGTTGTTGAAATTCTTGTTAGCTTGCATTATGGTTAATTCCATAATTCTAGTAATCTTCATTGACATCCTCTGTCACTATCGTTTCGAGTCCCTTGATCCAATATGTCACGAATGCTCGTAATCCTCAATCAGATCCTAGCATTCATCCTTCTAGCTCAGACGTCACTCCAAACATGAGCTTGTTCTTATCAAATCAAACCTTGTTTGATTGTCGATCTGTATTGATTCAACTCAATTATGTTTTGATCAGAGCCTCTGCTTCAGATCTCCTGATTTGAAAATCGTAAAACCTTTGTATCCAAGCTTCGGCTTATTCAGGTGTTTCCATAAACCGATCCCTTTGCATCCCTTCTTCTGGTTGAGTACCGATAATCACATCAGATCCTTTCCGGACCACCTGATCTTTTGGTGGATTGCTATCCGGCAGCTCCTTCATATTTTAAATCATTGACGACTTTCCCCTGATACAAAATGCCTCTGGCGAATTGTATCATCTACTCTGTATCGCCAACCCTTTGCTTTCGAGCGTGTACTTGTCACTCATGTTATTGTGTTGTATAGCTTCATAAAAATGTCCCGATGGGTTGAACCTATGCCTTTCCTAAATTCGTGTGAACTCGAAAGAGATGTGAGCCATACTCTTCTGGTGCTTCACCAGATAAATCTTCCGCACTACAAATTCTTCGAAAACGAGGAGTGAATGAAAGTTTATGCATTGAAGAAGTGGGAGTCGACCTTGAACCTTTGTGTTCATGCCCATGGACCCGATGTTGAACTTATCATGGAAGCTGCTCGTAAAAATATTTACCCCTTGTTATAAGTTCATCTTGTATCGATGGTTTGATCATTCATAATCATGGTTCCGACCATAGTTTCTCCTTAATTCCATTTCCGGACAAGTTAAAATACTTGTCTCCTGCAAATCATTTCACCGGTCCACCTCCAATTTGATCTACCTCTTGTAAATTCTTAATTGGAGTGATACTCCGTCACATCATTCCTAGCTTTGAGCGGATATATCATTATCGTGCTAATTTTAAGCTGTGCTACCTGGTCCTTATGCGGAGCAACTTTCGACTGACGAGCTAAGCTTATGTCGATCTTGCTCATCTTATCATTTCACCTCGAACAACAAGCTTGACTTTGAGCTTGTGTCGAATCCGTGGATCTCATAGCCTTTCACTTCATCCTTCATTTTCTGCTCGATGGCATCTTCATAGAGCCTCTCGACAAATGTGTCATGATTAGCATCAACATTTTGACTTCCGTTGAGATGACAATTGAATTCATGGTGAGAAATACCATCCTTGACCTTCAATGATTTGAGTTATCATTGACAACCCCCCCTTGTCTTCTTTCCAACACATGTTTGATCTTGTCTTGGCTATGCCTTGGACTCCTTGCTATTCCTGCAATTGTTCATTGTGTATTTCTTGTGATCTTCAACTCCAACCCATACTTGGAACACCATGTTAATGCTACCTCGAAGCATGACTGAGGTATTCCGAATATCAGCAAGAACATTGGAAGCACACTGTCGAATGTTTCTTGGTCTATTATCCAAACACCATTGTATGGGTAATATCATGTTTGTTCCTTCGCCCCCTCTATCTAAATGCTTTTGGACTTGCTGTCATATCATGTATATCCTGCTCCGCTTCCCCTTGGGAATGATATACTCCCAATTACGGTGTGTAAACACATTTTCTTTCCATTAGTGCGATTAATCGATAATTTCATTTTCCTTTACATTGGTTTGTCTAACCTTCTTGTGATCTATATATTATAAGCGAAATAATTCCTGCTTATAAAACGCATTGATGTACAACCTTGTCGATCGAGACCTGTTACTATTGTTGATGACATTCCGGTAACCACCGATGGGCCTTGAACCTTGCCGATTGGTCCGCCTCATTCAACGAAGCGGAAAATGGTTCTCTTCGTCCCTCGCCCTTGGTACCGATATTGTTCTTGACATAAGCGGCAGGCTACCCTCGACATGCCTTGCTATCAATACCGTGCAAAATGAATAGCGCCTTCCTTCTTTTAACCCACATGGTGGGCCCATAACCACAGTTCCACAGGATAGAAACTGACCCTCTGTACAACCTTGATGCTGAAATATTCTTTACACTTGGCTTCATATCATGTCATGAGCCACCTTCCGAGAGACAATCTATTCACGATGCTTTGAACCCCCTTTCTCACACTCTGTTCAAGTATCAATCGTTGTTCATTCAGTTGAAACTTCCTATTGTACCTTCATACTTTGCTCTCGACGTTTTTCTTAAATTTCAACTCGAGAGATACTTCTGTCACATTCCCTGCATTGTTCACCAGACAATTAACCCTATATGGGTCAGTTCTCCCGAAGTTACTATTTACTTCACCACTTAAATCTCGGGACGAGATTTCTTGTAGTGGAGGAGATTTGTAACACCCCCAATGTCATGCTACAGTAATCACCTATTAATGGTGCCAGGTCACCATGCTTACTGAGCCAATTATCTCTTGATGAAAAATCAAAGTCAAATTCAAATTCAAATTTTGAGGGAAATTCAAAATTTCTCAGACATGAAAACTAAAATGTTCATCATGTGGCAAATAATCATTTGTTAATATAGGTGGTAAACCAACATTTTTGCAAGGTGTTTAAGTGGCCTAAACTACTTAAAACAGTGACCTAAGCAATAAATTAAATGCCCTTTTTAATTTATAAAATTGGCAACTATTCCAAAAGTCTCCCAACCTTTTTGTGGCAAGTTGCTTATTTTACAAAAGTCATTTTGGTGCTCCATTTAAATGTAACACATAGTTGAAATAAAAAGAAAACACAAAAAATAGAAAAAAGGAAACCCCCCCGGGCCTCTTGGTCCATCCGGCCGCTAGGCCGGCCCAGCCATCGCTGCCTACTAACCACCACTCCCTCCCGTAACCCTAGCCCACGTACGTACATACGGGCGGGGTTTCGAAAGCCTACTTGCGCATACGTACATCCAGGGCTCGTGTACATGGCTGGGTCGGAACGGAGAAACTGCATTGTCGTCATGTTCATGGGGAGGCAACGGAATGCGTCTTGTTCATCGGGAGGCAACGGAACGCGTGCTGTTCATTGGGAGCCAACTGGCTTGGACAGAACAGCCGATGGAAACGAGGCATGGCATACTCAGAATGGAGGAAACGACCTTGTGTTCGATCGGCCACGGTCGAAATGGGATCATGTTCATTGGTAGGGGTCTGGCGTACTGCAAAACGGAGGAAACGAACCTCCTACGGTCGAAACAGGGTCCTGTTGATCGGGAGGGGTGTGGCGTACCGCAAAACGGAGGGAACGAACATGTGTTGGAGCGCTACGGTCTAAATGGGGGTCCTGTTCATCGGGAGGGGTGTGGCGTACCACAAAATGGGACTCCATGAGATACTGCTCACCTCCACCGTCGACTGCCTCCACGGGCTACTTTTCATCCACCGTCGACCTCCTCCAGCCTCCACCTGCGACAGTTCATCCACGGGCTCCTGTTCATCCAGCCTCCACCGCTCCTCCACCGGCTACTGTTCAACGAGCCCTCTCCACATGGTCTTGTTCAACCACCCCTCCACGGGCTACTGTTCATCCAGCCCTCCATCGGCTACTGTTCAACCAGCCCTCCACCGGCTATTGTTCAACCAGCCCTCCACGGGATCCTGTTCATCCAGCCCTCCACGGGGTCCTGTTCATCCATCGGCTCGATCGATCAGGGTCCTGTTCATCCAGCGGCAACGGGCTCTACTACCCCGGGGTCCTGTTCATCCAACCCCCCACCGGGAACTGTTCATCCAACCCCCGCCCCCCAACAACGCTCACTGTTCATCAAGGGAAGGAGGCAGCAGTGTTCGATCGGCTTCAGTTAGCAGCAGTAGCGAAGGAATCACTCGGGTTCAGTTAACAGCAAGGGATCGATCGGGCTTCAGTAACGTAGCTAGTCCAATCGCTCGGGTTCAGTTAGAGCACAACACCTCGCACACACGGACGTACATGTACGAGAGAAACGCGCAAACCTCCGTGCATCGCTCGACCCCGACCACCCACAGTAACCGGGAACTCCCCGATATTTTCCTCGCCCTCGCTTCTACCATGGTTTTTTCCGTCATGGACGGCCCAAAGAATGTCATGCAGCCGCGTCTCCGGCCCGCCCATGAAGAAAAGCCCATTTTCTGTCATGATTTTTTGTCATAGAAAGTAGGATCCAACCACATCTGTGATGATACCTGGTTTTGTCACAATTATCGTCATAGAAGTGTCATAAGCATGACAGAAATTTTTTCGTTCGGCCCAAAATGTCCAGCACTGGGGTCCAGCTTGGAGTGGCGGCTTGCTCCTCCGCTTGCCTGCCTGCAACCTCGCCCATGGTACTGACGACCTGGGACGGGGAGGGAGATGGGGCCGCGAGTTGCCTGGCTTGTCGGGGCACTCAGCCGGCTTTTATGCCGGAGAACTCGTCTTCCTGCTCACCGGATGCTATGGAGAGTGTGGAGAAAATGGTGCAAGGAGGATATGGGGAGCAGCGGTATGGTGCAGTTCGTGTCAGGCGTCTGGCCTCGTTTAAATAGCGAGCGGACGAGAGGAGCTAGCCAACGTTGTGTTCTAAAATGCCGGCCGGCTCGCGGAAGGACGTGTTGCGGCACACACACGGATTCAATGGAGGCAAGCGGGGTAGTCTGTAGCCGGTTGCATGCGGCGAGGAGGCGTGCTCAACCTGGCCTGCAGCGACTGGGGCCCTTTTGGTCGGCGCGCCGGCTCAATGCCTGCGCTACGAGAGGTCGCATCCTGTCAGAGCAATCACTCCCTCCAGTCCTTTTTTGCTTGGGTATAACAAAATCTCATTGTCCATTCACATTCTACAAGTAAAAATTGTGGACACACTTTGACCCAAAATATGATGAGGACTAGTAAACCAGGACAGAGGTAGTAGTTATGAATTCCATTTTCGCTCCATACCAATCGTTCTAAAAACTACTTAGTCCGTCCGTCTAGGTGTATAAGTCAATTTACGAAAACCAAATAATCCCAAAACACTTAGGCGCGGGGCATTAACTCCCACCTCGTTTCTTGTTTCTTGACATATCAACCAATAAGAGATGTGGGCATGCATGTTTTCAATGACTCGAGACTACCAAACACGACATGCAGTGGTTAGTTCATCGCATGAAATGCTATTAATTAGCCAATAAACATTAGGTTCTCTTGTTTTTTCCTCCTTCTTGGTCACGGTGTACAACCAAAGATGACTTATTCACCTGGATGGAGGGAGTAGTACTTATAACGCGCCATTGAAAATTGGAACTCTTACCCCGCTAAAAAAGTGATATTTCAAATGTGGCTACTCGATCAGTGGTGACTGGCGAGCCACCGCCTCCAGGTCGTTCACCTGTGGTCCCGACCATCAACTCCTATGGATCAAATTATCACGCAAGCTGACTATTCCTACAAAGGTGCGCTCCACCACGTACCCGGTACCCGTGCATGCAGCAATCGTACACCTAGGTTTTTAGGTTTATTTGTTTATGGTGCCTTTATGTAACTCTCATGTGTGCGAGACAGCGAGAGACCGACTGCGTGTGTGCGCCTCTTCTCTTTGTATATGTACTCCACCGTTTGTCTGGTGTCCAACAAATTATATAGTAGTAATAACTAGCAATGTGCCAATGCGTTGCCACACGATCAAAGTAGATTAATACATATTCACCGATTTGATAGAAAAAAGAGTCTAGTTTTGAAATACGTATATCACTAAAAATATGTTATGTTTCACTCAAAATATATTCCTTTGGCGGTTTTGATGAGATAAGGGAGGAATGTGGTTGGTTTCAAGATTCGAGAAGTGGTATATCTCTAATATCTATCTATCTACTCTTATAAAAATAGAGTTGGTGATGATGGTGTGCCTGCCATCCTGCAATATAGGCCGTCCGATTTATATCTGACGGATAGGAAGGAAACTATGGAAATTTTGCAAAAAGATACCCACACCCCTCTCCACATTTGCAAATAAGGCCTTCCCTCGTTCATCCTTTTCTCCCACAAGATAAACTACTCATACAAATGCATCTTGATGTTCCATGCAACGCATGGGCATCTTGCTAGTTGTTGCAAAAAAGCCCATGTGTGTGTGTGTGTGTTGTGTGTGTGAGAGAGAGGGAGAGAGGAGGAGGACGGAGTGCGTGTGTGACGAAGACACAAAGAGTGTGTGTGCGAGAGGTATTATTTTAAAAGGACGTGATAGTGTGTGTGTGCACGGTCGAGAGGGCGTGTCTCAAGAAGAGACGAAAAATCTACATAGATACAAGGAGTGCGAGAGAGACATGTACGCGATAGTGGAAGCACGAGTGTGCGGGGTGTATAAACCTATCTGGAGGCTAGTTGATCAATGTTTGTGAGAGAAATACGAGTCGGGGGTGCGAAAGCGAGAGTTTTGTGTGTGTGTGTGTGTGAGAGAGAGAGACGGTAGTCGGGAAGGGGGGTAGAAGCAGGAGTTGTGTGTGTGTTTGTGTGTGTGTGAGAGAGAGAGAGGGGGGAGTTTGTTTGATTGGTAAACAAATGAATAATGTCAGTTTTATAACTAGGATGGAGACGGAAAGGAGACCGCAACAAATGTAGTGTCTGTGAGAGAGAGTAATTTTAGTGGTATGAGTCATATCTAGAGAGATATAAGGTGTGTGAGATAACCCTGTAGAGAGAAAGACAAAGTGAAAGACGAGTGAGAGTGTGTGTGTGGCGGTGAAAAAGAAAGCTTAGGTACCTAGTGATACTAGAGAATGGTAGAGATGCGAGAGATAATGAAAACCGTGTAATGTATAATGATAGGGAGAGTGTGACACTTCTCAAGGGAAACATCGAGAGACCATGTTTGCGAAAATAGGAGAAATATGAAGTCAGCGTGCGGGTGAGCTGCAGAAAAGAGAGTGATAGCTACATGAAGGAGCATGCGAGAGAGATGGGCGTGAAAGGAGATTCAAATATTTAGTTGCTTGTATAGAAAATGTCAACATAAAAGGGATTCAAATATTTGAATTCGATATGATGATACATGTAATTTATACTCGAACCAAAATTGATCTATCAAACATGCATACTCATATGAATTCTGCGCATCTATGTTATTTAATATGTAGATATTCTTGATCCATACATTTTAGTAGAACATAATTTGGTTTAAATTTTTTGAATTCAACCTTATGATTTTGAGATCATTGTATTTGTAAATCATATTATATATAAAGGAGCAGAATTCTTTGTTCTGCTTTTGAAAGTATATATAAAAATGATGTATTTTGGATTTTATTCCAATTGAAAATGTATCCTGCCCGAAAAAAATAGAATACAAATTGGATTCGAATTGAGTTGGCACGGTAAACGTGCACTCTTGCTCTGCAAAAATTTGAACGAAGTAGGGAAAGTCACAGTAACCGCCCGAAGTAGGGGAAGTTGGCACGGTAACCGGGTGAGATGGAAATTACTGCCTATCCCTGACACGCAAAGCCTATCGGCTCGATTTCTATAGGTTTCGATAGGGGTAGGTTTGTAATTTCACTCAAACGTGACATAACCGCCTCTCACCCGGATTCATAAATGGTGGGTGCCAAAACACAGTGTCTCCTCGGCCAAAATCGACTCCCTCCCCTAATCATACATGGTGGGCGCCAAAAACAAACTCTCGTCGAAAAATATTCGGTGTATGCGAGATTACCGTCCTATCACCAACCGACTAATATTGCTGTGATGTAGGAAATTTTAAATGGGGGCTAATATTGCAGGGAGTTGAAGTCTTAATGCGCTCTAGTTCATCATGTGTAGGCACTGCGCAACAAACATTTTATTATCCAAAATCTGCTTGCTCTTCTTTAGCATGTTCTTCTTCCGTTCTTCTTTAATAAGTACGCTCTCCGTTCCTAAATACAAGTATTTGTATAGATTCCACCATGGACTACATATGGAGAAAAATGAGTGAATCTACACTCTAAAATGTATCTATATACATCTGTATGTGATCCATAGTGGAAATCTCTACAAAGACTTATATTTTGGAACAGAGGGAGTATGATAGTAGTACAATATGTTCCTTGTAGTGAAGAGGAGGAGGGAGATTTGCAGTGTAGAGGTCTATTTGGTCGGCTGTGATGGACACTTCCAACTCTTTGGGCCTCTTTGATTCGTAGGATTTTGTAAACATAGGAATAGGCATTGTAGTGGCCTGCCCACTTGAATCCTATAAGATTAGCAAGGAGATGCGGGGTGCTGTGTCGCCTTTGAGAGTTACACTGATATTAACAGTACCACACCTTCAGTTGAAGAGAGCGGGTATCTGAAGCGTCTCTAGCCGTATCGACAATAGTAGCCTATATTTTCCAGCAAGTTCCACTTTGCTGATTTTACTTGTGATGCTTACGATTTTCCCGTTATATCTACACTATGATCTGTGTAGTTGCTTTGTGTCGCACTAGCAGCAATCCACTCTTGAAGCTAAACAACAAACTGCTACCTCTTGAGCTTGCGTTGGTTTTTCCCTTGAAGAGGAAAGGGTGATGCAGCAAAGGAGAGTAAGTATTTCCCTCAGCTTTTGAGAACCAAGGTATCAATCCAGTAGGAGACAACGCGCAAGCCACCGAATACCTGCACAAACAAACACCAACTTGCAACCAACACGATAAAGGGGTTGTCAATCCCTTCACGGTTATTTGCAACATGAGATCTAATAGAGATGGATAAACGGTAAAGTAATATTTTTGGTATTTTTGGTTTATGGAATGGAAAGTAAAAGATTGCAAAGAAAGTAAATAGGAAACTGAAATTGTAGATCGGAAACTTATATGATGGAAAATAGACCCGGGGGCCATAGGTTTCACTAGAGGATTCTCTCAAGATAGAAATTATTACGGTGGGTGAACAAATTACTACCGAGCAACTGATAGAAAAGCACAAAGTTATGGTGATATCTAAGGCAATGATCATGAACATAGACATCAGGTCCATGTCAAGTAGACCGACTCCTCCCTGCATCTACTACTATTACTCCACACATCAACCGCTATCCAGCATGCATCTAGAGTATTAAGTCCATAAAGAACGGAGTAACGCCTTAAGCAAGATGACATGATGTAGAGGAATTAACTCAAGCAATATGATGAAAACCCCATCTTGTTATACTCGATGGCAACAATACAATACGTGTCGGTTCCCCTTCTATCACTAGAATCGAGCACCACAAGATTGAACCCAAAGCTAAGCACTTCTCCCATTGCAAGAAAAACCAATCTAGTTGGCCAAACCAAATCGATAGTTCGAAGAGACTTGCAAAGATATCAAATCATGCATAAAAGAATTCAGAGAAGATTCAAATAATATTCATAGATAAGCTGATCATAAATCCACAATTCATCGGATCTCGGCAAACACACCGCAAAAGAGAATTACATCGAATAGATCTCTAAGAACATCGAGGAGAACTTTGTATTGAGAATCAAAGAGAGAGAAGAAGCCATCTAGCTACTAGCTATGGACCCGTAGGTCTATGGTAAACTACTCACGCTTCATCCTAGAGGCAATGGTGTTGATGTAGAAGCCCTCCGCGATCGAATCCCCCTCCAGCAGAACGCCTGAAAGGCCCCTAGATGGGATCTCATGGGTACAGAAGGTTGCGGCAGTGGAAAAGTGGTTTTGTGGCTCCCCTGGAAGTTTTGGGGATATTTGAGAATATATAGGAGGAAGATCTAGGTCAGGGGGTCACTGAGGGGCCCACAAGGTTGGGGGGTTCGCCCTCCACCCTTGTGGCCGCCTCGTGGTTCTTCTGACTTGCACTCCAAGTCTCCTGGGTGTCTTCTGGTCCAAGAAAAATCATCGCGAAAGTTTCATTCTATTTGGACTCCGTTTTGTATTCCTTTTCTGCAAAACTCTAAAACAAGGAAAAACAGGAACTAGCATAGGGCTCTAGATTAATAGGTTAGTCCCAAAAATCATATAAAATAGCATATTAATGCATATAAAACATCCAAAGCAGATAATATAATAGCATGGAACAATAAAAAATTATAGATACGTGATACGTCACCGATGTATCTATATATTTTGATTGTTCCATGCTGTTATATTATCAATCTTGGATGTTTTGTAATCATTTTATAGTCATTTTATATCATTTTTTGGTACTAACCTATTGACATAGTGACAGTGCCAGTTGCTGTTTACTGCATGATTTTTACATTGCAGGAAATCAATATCAGACGGAATCCAAATGCAACGAAACTCCACGGAGATTTTTTTGGACCAGAAGGAACATAATGGGCCCTGGCTGCGCCCTGGAGGGTTGTGCCCACCTCGGGTGCCCCCGGACGGCCTCTTTGCAAAAATACCTCACTGCATTTTATTTCTATTTATCTTATTGGGCGTTCAATCTATCAATCTACTACAAATTTTATCTCACGTCCATTTGCCACTTGAGGTGCCGTACCCCGGAAGGGATTGACAACCCCTTTAACACGTCGGATTGCGAGGATTTTTTATCTATGTGTAGGGGCTGTTTACGTTGTGTTGCTTGGTTCTCCTACTGGTTCGATAACCTTGGTTTCACATCTGAGGGAAATACCTACCGCCGATGTGCTGCATCATCCCTTCCTCTTTGGGGAAATACCGACGTAGCTTCAAGCGACATCAAAACGAATTTCTGGCACCGTTGCCGGGGAGGATCTTGAACATATACCAGGTTCCTAATCACAAATCTCATCTCCTCGCAATTTACATTATTTACCATTTGCCTCTTGTTTTCCTCTCCCCCACTTCACAAAAATTTGCCATTTTATTTGCCTCTCTTTTGCCGTTCGCCATTGTCTCATCAGATCTATTCTTTGCTTGCAATCATGAGTGATTTCGGTATGGCACCAACATATGGTGGCCTAACTCCTAAGATTGGACGTACGGGCAATCTGGATGCTAAAACTTTTATCTTGGGACAAGGGAATGTTATGGAAAAAGAACGTATCCAAGAATTTTTCAATTGTGTGGGAAATTTGAGTCTTGATAATGCTCCTATACTTAATACTAGTAGATCCTATTCGGATGCTATTTCAGCACTAGTTCTGAAACTTGAAAGTAAATTTATTCGTACCCATCCTACTCTGCAAAGATTGTTTTTTGAGCTTCTTGTTATAAAGAATCCTAGGGCTAAAAAGTTGACCACTCTCGTTCTTATAAACGAGTTTGACTACATAATACGTGAAGCTAGGGAAATCTTTGATTTTTATGGTATGAATCATGAAAAACCTGTGATAGATGAAATTATTTACAATAGTGACTACGCTTTAAGACATTTGCTTGGGGACAATAAAATCTTTGATGAGAATCTTAAAAAGGAAGTTCCAGTTTCAGATATAATCCAACAAGTTTTCAATAATGTTAATCAACATTACTCTTGGATTGTTGCGGGAAATCAAAAGGGTTATGATGAACACCAACTTAGGAATACTAAAGTTTCTATGGATAATAGGTTTTAAGTTGTGTTTAAAAAAACCCCTGATGAAAATACCTCTAAGAAAATTAAGAAAAAAGATGACAAAACTTAGATCCTTGCTTTATGCCTAGCTAAGGGCATAAAAACTATAGCGCTTGTTGGGAGGCAACCCCATGAATAAAATTTATTTTTTCTTTTTGCTTTATATTCTTGAGTATTAGCACAATTATGCTACTGTTATGATTATGTTTTTGTGTTTTAATTAGTGTTTGTGCCAAGTAGAACCGATAGGATCTTCTTGGGTGATAGTTGTTTGATCTTGCTGAAAAAACAGAAACTTTTGCACTCACGAAAATAATTGTTAAAAATCACCAGAGCGTGATAAAATGCCAATTCGTTTTGCAGAAGATTAATATACAAATTAGCCAGCTCGTCCTAGTTTTCAGAATTTTTGGAGTTACAAAAGTATTCAAAATAGTAAGATTACTATAGACTGTTCCGTTTTGACATATTCTGTTTTCTTTGCGTTGTGTGCTTATTTTGATGGCTCTATGGTTTTCTTTGATGAGTTTTTGCCATAGAAAAGTTGGAATACAGTAGATATAATGCAAAAACAAAATATAAATTGGTTTGGTACAGTACTTATAGTAGTGGTTTGCTTTCTTATACTAACGGATCTCACGAAGGTTTTGTTGAGTTTTGTGTGATTGAAGTTTTTAAGTTTTGGGTTATCTTACGATGGATGAAGGAATAAAGAATAGAAGAGCCTAAGCTTGGGGATGCCCCAGAATCCCAAGCTATTATCCAAAAATGAGCAACCAACTAAGCTAGGGGATGCCCCCCGAGTGGCATCCTCTCTTTCTTCTAACGACCATCCATATTTTACTCGAAGCTATATTTTTATTCGTCACATGATATTTGTTTTGCTTGGAGAGTCTTGTATGATATGAGTCGTTGCTTGTTTTATTTTGTGTTTTAAGTCTTGATTCCTTGATGGACACACCTATTTGAGAGAGCCAAAATTATGTCATGACTTGTTAGAATTGCTCTCTTTGCTTCACTTAAATTTTTTATGAGCTATGGACTTGCTCTAGTGCTTCACTTATATCTTTTTGAGCACGGTGTGCTTAGTATTTTTGAAGAGATGCTCTCTTGCTTCACTTAGATTTATTTAAGATTTAGAAAAATTTTCAAGAAATTATCTCTTAATTCACTTAAATTATTTTGAGATAAAGAAAAAAAATTATGCTCATGATCTTCACTTATATTTGTTTGAGATTACGAAAAGCAACACATGAAAATTAGTCCCAAACTAATAGATATCCAAGAAGGATATAATAAAAACTTTCATGAAGATCATTGGACAAAATAAACTTGATTCTTAGTAATAGTTTTGAGATATGATGATGTGATATGTGAGTTATGTTGATGAGTAATTATACTTTAGTAAGAATATTGGTGTTAAGGTTTGTGATTCCCTATGCAAGCACGAAAGTCAATAGTCATCCAATGAAATTATATCCTACTTGTGGTGCATTATTCAGTGTTATTTATGCTTAATGCTTGCTTATGAGATTATCCGTTTCTTGGTTGGTCGCTTCTCAATCTTTTGCTAGCCTTCGCTTTGCACTAAGTATGATCTCTACTTGTGCATCCAAAACCTTTAAACCAGTTTTGCCACATGAATCCACTATGTCTACCTATATGCGGTATTCTTTTGCCGTTCTAAGAAAATTTGCATGTGCCATCTCTAATTTTTAAAATAAACTTCTCTTTTCTGTGTTTATTTCGCTCGCGGAGTGGTGAGGGGTGGCTAGTATTTTCCATGCTAGATGTGTTATTCTCATGACGAGTGTTTATTCACTTTTCATTGCATGAGTGTAAGGCAAAGGTATTAGGGATGCCCAGTCCCGAAATGAAAAATGAATTTACTTTATGCTGTCAAATAATAAATTCCTTGGAAAGTGTTGGTATGGAGGGAAACTATGGATACGACTAGCCATGGAAAGTGAAAGTATGGTTGAAAAAGGAATAAACTTTATTTTCTGTTTGGGAACCGCCTATGACATATCTATCATGGAAAGTGTTGGGAACTCTAAGTCGTTTTCGTTGGTGGGATGGATACACCTCCCAAAATGTTTTAACTCTAATTTTTTTCTTTGAGCTCTAGCACCTCTACAAATCACTACTTCCCTCTGCGAAGGGCCTTCCTTTTACTTTATGCAATTTTTTATTTTTTAATTTGAGTCTCCATCTTCTCTTATAAAAGCACCAACTAGGAGGCAATATGATCGTACTTAAGTACTGGGTGTAAGTAATATGCGAGCGTGTTTCATAAATGGATCAATGGTTGACCATGATGGGCTAGGGATAACTTATTTTAGCATTGATATTTTGAAAGACATGGTTGCTTGTTGATATGCTTGAGTATTTAAATTATCATGTCAAAACTAGACTATTGCTTTGAATCACATAAAAGTCCCAATGTCCATGCTATAAAGAAAAGAATATGATATGACATGTTAGGCAGCATTCCACATCAAAAAATCTGTTTTTTATCACTGACCTACTCGAGAATGAGTAGGAGTTAAGCTTGGGGATGCTGATACGTCTCCAATGTATCTATAATTTCTTATTGTTCCATGCTGTTATATTATCAATCTTGGATGTTTTATAATCATTTTATAGTCATTTTTATATCATTTTTTGGTACTAACCTATTGACATAGTGCCAAGTGCCAGTTGTTGTTTTCTGCATGTTTTTTACATCGCAGGAAATCAATATCAGACGGAGTCCAAACGCAACGAAACTCCACGGAGATTTTCTTCTACCAGAAGGAACATAATGGGCCTTGGCTACGCCTGGGGGTGCTTCGAGGAGGGCACAACCCACCAGGGCACACCAGGAGGCCCAGGCGCGCCCTAGTGGGTTGTGCCCACCTCAGGTGCCCCCCGGACCGCCTCTTTGCTCTGTAAATACCCCAATATTCCCAAAACCCTAGGGGAGTCGACGAAATATTCATCCAGCCGCCACAGAGTCCAGAACCACCAGATCCAATCTAGACACCATCATGGATGGGGTTCACCACCTCCATTGGTGCCTCTCCGATGATGCGTGAGTACTTCTTTGTAGACCTTCGGGTCCATAGTTAGTAGCTAGATGGCATCATCTCTCTCTCTCTCTCTCTCTCTCTCTCTCTCTCTCTCTCTCTCTGAATTCTCAATACAATGGTCTCTTAGAGATCCATATGATGTAACTCTTTTGCGGTGTGTTTGTTGGGATAGATGAACTTTGAGTTTATGATCAGATCTATCTTTTTATATCCATGAAAGTATTTGAGTTTCTTTGATCTCTTTTATGCATGATCTCTTATAGCCTCATATTTCTTCTTTGATATTTTGGTTTTGTTTGGCCAACTTGATCTATTTATCTCGCAATGGGAATAGGTGCTTTGTAGTGGGTTCGATCTTACGGTGCTTGATTCTAGTGATAGGAAGGGAACCGACACGTATGTGTCGTTGCTACTAAGGATAAAACGACGGGGTCTATCTCTACATAGATAGATCTTGTCTACATCATGTCATCGTTCTTATTGCATTACTCCATTTTTCCATGAACTTAATACACTAGATGCATGTTGGATAGCGGTCTATGTGTGGAGTAATAGTAGTAGATGCAAACAGCAGTCGGTCGACTAATCTTGGACGTGATGCCTATATAATGATCATTGCCTGGATATCGTCATGAGTATTTGAAGTTCTATCAATTGCCCAACAGTAATTTGTTCACCCACCGTTTGCTATTTTTCTCGAGAGAAGCCACTAGTGAAACCAACGGCCCCCGGGTCTCTTTCTTATATATTAGCCTTTGCGATCTACTTTTTCCTTGCATTTATTTTCAGATCTATTAAACCAAAAATACAAAAATACCTCGCTGCATTATATTTCTATTTTTTTGGCATTCGATCTATCGATCTACTACAAATTTTATCTCACGTCTATTTGCCACCTGAGGAGTCGTACCCCGGAAGGGATTGATAACCCCTTTAACACGTCGGGTTGCGAGGATTTGTTATCTGTGTGTAGGGGCTGTTTATGTTGTGTTGCTTGGTTCTCCTACTAGTTCGATAACCTTGGTTTCATATCTGAGGGAAATACCTACCGCCACTGTGCTGCATCATCCCTTCCTCTTTGGGGAAATACCGACGTAGCTTCAAGCGACATCAATACGTTGGAGACACACATTCGTATTTGAAGAAGCGGAACCAATCATAAGTCCAAAGCTTACTTCTTCCAAATACGTATTGTGATAACTTATATACGAATCACACACCAATCATAAGTCCAAAGCTTACTTCTTCAAATACGAATTGTGATATGATACTGATATTAGTTAACAGACACACATTTAATTGGTCAGGTAATGCTCCCACTTGATTTTCCAAATGCATGTGGCCACATATAGGGAGACAACATGGAATTGCATTTCTTTGGGCACTGTGATTCATCATGATTGGGAAACCCACATTGTATGCAAAGAAGCGGAACCTCAAGAATATGCTTCGTCTTCTATTCTTTAACATGTTCCTATTTTGTTATTCTGTATTTAGTACATACAGTATGTTCCTTGTCAGGAAGTGGAGCAGGGACATCTGCAATCAATAGCTGATAGAGCTAGCCTGTACGTGATCGATATGCTTTCAATTAGTAGCGGCAATACAACACCTTATTTTCCAGCCGTTTCCACTTTCCCGATTTATATATCCTGGTTATGGTGTACCCCTTCTATGTACACTACGATATGCCTAGTCGCTATGTGCTCTTGTTATCCTGGTTTGGCAATAAACTCTCTATACAGTATATATTATGAACCTATCATCTGCTAACTATCCTTACTTCTGGAGCCTATTTTTGTGTGTACTTGTGCCAGATTATATTAATGCACGCACCATATTACAGCACACATGGGCTCTCTCATCAATATCCAGTGATAGCACGCAAGGGTTTACAGGGCGCCCCTATATTAGAATATCCTCTGCATTAAAAAGATAATCGCACTACTATTTATGTTTTCATGCTTCTCAGATATTATACGTAATCATAGTGAATATCAAAATCCGTGCATCATAAGAATATTGTGGAACACTGCAACGACTTACAAAATTGGTAACAAGGCATTGAGTGCCATTCTCGATGCGATGAAACTCATACGCTACCCACCTGTAGATTCTTGTTCAGAATATGATCCTAATGACTATTCTGACCTCGAGGAGTCAAAGGCAGATGGCCTGTCCTGTTCATCCATCAAGGTGCCTGTTCTAATTTGGCAAGGTTTTATTGATTGCACGTATCTTGCATAAGGTGTCTTGCATTTCTTCTACTTTGTTGCACCGCCATCTTCTTAGTTTACTCATCATATATGTCAAGATGTCATGCCCATCCATTATCAATACATATTCCATCTGTCATCATACCATGTTTTTCCACTCAAATGATGTTCTTGTGCATCAGACATCAAAAAGGAAGAGGGTGATTGCCGAACCTGAAGGAGCACCAGCGATACGTCTCCAACGTATCTATAATTTTTTATTGTTCCATGCTATTATATTATCCATCTAGGATGTTTTATATGCTATTTTATATGATTTTTGGGACTAACCTATTAACCTAGAGCCCAGTGCCAATTTCTGTTTTTTCCTTGTTTTTGAGTATCGCAGAAAAGGAAAACCAAACGGAGTCCGATTGACCTGAAAATTGACGAAGATTATTTTTGGACCAGAAGAAGCCCACGGAGTATCAGAGATGGGCCAGAAGAGTCCCAATGCACCCACGAGGGTGGGGAGCACGCCCTACCCCCCCTGGGCGCACCCCCCTACCTCGTGGCCACCTCGGAGACCCCCTTGACTTGTTCCCGACGCCAAAACCTCTTATATATACATAAACCCCCAGAACATAACCTAGATCGGGAGTTCCGCCGCCGCAAGCCTCTGTAGCCACCGAAAACAAATCTAGACCCGTTCCGGCACCCTACCGGAGGAGGGGAATCCATCACCGGTGGCCATCTTCATCATCACGGTGCTCTCCGTGATGAGGAGGGAGTAGTTCACCCTCGGGGCTGAGGGTATGTACCAGTAGCTATGTGTTTGATCTCTCTCTCTCTCTCTCTCTCTCTCTCTCTCTCTCTCTCGTGTTCTTGATTCGGCACGATATTGATGTATCGCGAGCTTTGCTATTATAGTTGGATCTTATGATGTTTTTCCCCTCTACTCTCTTGTAATGGATTGAGTTTTCCCTTTGAAGTTATCTTATCGGATTGAGTCTTTAAGGATTTGAGAACACTTGATGTATGTCTTGCGTGGGATACTCGTGGTGACAATGGGGTATTCTATTGATTCACTTGATGTATGTTTTGGTGATCAACTTGCGGGTTCAGTGAACTTTTGAACTTATGCATAGGGGTTGGCACACGTTTTCGTCTTGACTCTCCGGTAGAAACTTTGGGGCACTCTTTGAAGTTCTATGTGTTGGTTGAGTAGATGAATCTGAGATTGTGTGATGCATATCGTATAATCATACCCACGGATACTTGAGGTGACATTGGAGTATCTAGGTGACATTAGGGTTTTGGTTGATTTGTGTCTGAAGGTGTTATTCTAGTACGAACTCTAGGATAGATCGAATGGAAAGAATAGCTTCGTGTTATTTTACTATGGACTCTTGAATAGATCAATCAGAAAGGATAACTTTGAGGTGGTTTCGTACCCTACCATAACTCTTTGTTTGTTCTCCGTTGTTAGTGACTTTGGTGTGACTCTTTGTTTCATGTTGAGGGATAGTTATATGATCCAATTATGTTATTATTGTTGAGAGAACTTGCAGTAGTGAAAGTATGAACCTTAGTCCTTGTTTCCTAGCATTGCAATACCATTTACGATCATTTTTATCATTAGTTACCTTGCTGTTTTTATATTTTCACATTACAAAAACCTATATCTACCATCCATATTGCACCTGTATCACCATCTCTTCGCCGAACTAGTGCACCTATACAATTTACCATTGTATTGGGTGTGTTGGGGACACAAGAGACTCTTTGTTATTTGGTTGCAGGGTTGTTTTAGAGAGACCATCTTCATCCTACACCTCCCACGGATTGATAAACCTTAGGTCATCCACTTGAGGGAAATTGGCTACTGTCCTACAAACCTCTGCACTTGGAGGCCCAACAACGTCTACAAGTAGAAGGTTGTGTAGTAGACATCAAGCAGTTTCTGGCGCCGTTGCCGGGGAGGTTAGTGCTTGAAGGTATATCTTTAGATCTTGCAATCGAATCTTTTTGTTTCTTGTTTTATCACTATTTTAGTCTATAAAAGAACATTAAAAAATGGAACTGAGGGTGCCTCATATGCTTCATCTTTTTAATATCTTTCGTGAAATTGATGGAAAGGAAAATTATGCTCAAGTACTAGAAGAAGAATTACATAGAATGCTTGGCATAAAATATGTGAATGATGAGCATGATTGCGATGTTGTTAGTATGAACTCTTTGAATATCCATAGTACTAATGATGATTGCACTAGTCATGATGAAATTGTATCTTATAAGCATGTCAATTTTTGTGGAGTGCATAGAGTTTGCAAGTACACACCAAATAGGGAAGATAGATTTTGCAAGAGGCATAAGTATTTAGAAACTACATGGTTGCAAGAGAGGCTAGATACTTGTGCTGAAAATTTAAAATTTCTTTGCCATCCTTGTGAACTTTGCAATGAACGTGATCATTTAAATCCCCAATGCAAATTGTTTCATGATCGTATCGTGTCCAAAAATTGTGATGACTTGATTTCCCTTGCACATCATAATGAACTTAGTTTGCTTTTGGGTTATGAAGAAATGAAACGTATAACTAAGGATATGCCAGAATTTGTCCTTGATAAAGTTCTTGATTTTGATCTAGAAGAAAGTTTTATGTATTGTGCGGTGAATTGCATTGAAAGTCCTTAGATTACCAATTACATAAAGAAAAGAAAGAAAATAGAAGATGAAGAGAATACTAATGAAAGGGAAGAGACCTCCCAATATCCTCCTATTATTTCTTATGATGAATCAGGTAACGAGGAGGAGCTTTCTATTCAACCAATCTCATTAATAAGGAGCTCAAAAGAGAGAGTTAAACCCACACATGATGTGAAGAAGAAAAAGAAAAGACGGAGAAGCAAAGGTAAAAAGGTATCCCTCCCGAATGATATTGCTCCTATTACTCATTGTGATGATGATAGTTGCTATACTATTGGTGCTATCCATACTACTAATGATGAGAGTGATTATCCTTATGATATGAAAAGGCCCAAGCTTGGGGATGCTATGTTTGATGAAGAAGATATTTTTGAGAATATATTTGCTGCAATTAATGTTTGTCCCAATCTTGGGGATGCTATGTTTAATGAAGATGATATTTTTAGCCTCCCAAGTTTGATGAGCAAATTTATTATGATGATAGCATGCCTCCTATTTATGATGGTTATATTGATGAAAGTGGATTTGGAAGAGTGTCAACTTTAGGAGGTAATGATCCCACTATTTTGGAGGGTGTTGAATCTTATAATATTTATGAAAGTGGATTTGGAGAGGTCATGACTTTATTTAGTGATGAATCCACTATTTCGGAAGAGGTTTCAATTGATTATGATGAGAACAAAGTTGCTACTTATGATGATTATTGTGATGAAACTTATGCTATAAAAAGTAGTGATGATTATATTTATAAAACTTGTCATGATTATAGTTACCCTTTTTCTGAACATTACTCTTTTAATATGGAAACAATTTATAGTATTCGAGTTTCTTATGATACTCCCACTATTCCGAATGAGAAGAATTTTGCTTATGTGGAGAGTAATAAAATTTCTATGCTTGTGGATCGTGAAAAGAATGATTTATGTCATGGTTATATTGTTGAATTCATTCATGATGCTACTGAAAATTATTATGAGGGAGGAATATATGCTTGTAGGAATTACAATAATATCAAGTTTCCTCTCTATGTGCTTAAAGTTTTAAAGTTATGCTTGTTTTGCCTTCCTATGCTAGTTGATTATTGTTCCCATAAGCTGTTTGCTCACAAAATGCCTATGCATAGGAAGTGGGTTAGACTTAAATGTGCTAGTCATATTCTTCATGATTCTCCCGTTATGTTTCAATTCTTATCTTTTATGTGAGCATCATTGAAATCATCATGCCTAGCTAGGGGCGTTAAACGTTAGCGTTTGTTGGGAGGCAACCCAATTTTATTTTTGTTCTTTGCCTTTTGATCCTGTTTAGTAATAATTAATTCATCTAGCATCTGTTTAAATGTGGTTTTATTGTTTTAATTAGTGTTTGTGCCAAGTAGAACCTTTGGGAAGACTTGGGTGAAGTCTTTGCGATCTTGCTGTAAAAAACAGAAACTTTAGCGCTCACAAGATTAGCTGCCATTTTTTACTAGAGAGTTCTTTTAGGTTGATTGTTTTTGCAGATGATTAATACACAAATTCCTCAGGTCCACCAATTTATTTCAGAATTTTTGGATTCACAAAAGTATTCGAATGATACAGATTACTATAGACTGTTCTGTTTTTGACAGATTCTGTTTTCGATGTGTTGTTTGCTTATTTTGATGAATCTATGAGTAGTATCGGAAGGTATGAACCATAGAGAAGTTGTAATACAGTAGGTTTAACACAAATATGAATTTAGAATGAGTTCACAACAGTACCTAAGTGGTGATTTATTTTCTTATACTAACGGAGCTTACGAGTTTTATGTTGAGTTTTGCGTTGTGAAGTTTTCAAGTTTTGGGTAAAGATTCGATGGACTATGGAATAAGGAGTGGCAAGAGCCTAATATTGGGGATGCCCAAGGCACCCCAAGGTAATATTCAAGGACAACCAAGAGCCTAAGCTTGGGGATGCCCCGGAAGGCATCCCTCTTTAAATCTTCGTTCATCGTAACTTTACTTGGAGCTATATTTTTATTCACCACATGATATGTGTTTTGCTTGGAGCGTCATTTTATTTTATTTTGTTTTGCTTGCTGTTTGAATAATATCCCAAGATCAGAAATTCTTAAATGTTAGAGAGTCTTCACATAGTTGCACAATTATTCGACTACTCATTGATCTTCACTTATATCTTTTGGAGTAGTTTGTCATTTGCTTTAGTGCTTCACTTATATCTTTTTAGGGCACGACGGTGGTTTTATTTTGAAGAAATAGATGAACTCCCATGCTTCACTTATATTGTTTTGAGAGTCTTTAGAACAGCATGGTAATTTTTTTTGGTTATAAATTAGTCCTAATATGATGGGCATCCAAGATGGGTATAATAAAAACTTTCATATAAAGTGCATTGAATACTATGAGAAGTTTGGTTCTTTATGATTGTTTTGAGATATGAAGATGGTGATATTAGAGTCATGCTAGTGGAGTAGTTGTGAATTTGAGAGATGCTTGTGTTAAAGTTTGTGATTCCCATAGCATGCACGTATGGTGAACCATTATGTGATGAAGTCGGAGCATGATTTATTTTTGATTGTCTTCCTTATGAGTGGCGGTCGGGGACGAGCGATGGTCTTTTCCTACCAATCTACTCCCTAGGAGCATGCGCGTAGTACTTCGTTTTGATAACTAATAGATTTTTGCAATAAGTATGTGAGTTCTTTATGACTAATGTTGAGTCCATGGATTATATGCACTCTCACCCTTCCACCACTGCTAGCCTCTCTAATAACGCGCACCTTTCGCCGGTATCATATACCCACCATATATCTTCCTCAAAAAAGCCACCATACCTACCTATTATGGCATTTCCATAGCCATTCCGAGATATATTTCCATGCAACTTTCCACCATTCCGTTTATTATGACACGCTCCATCATTGTCATATTGCTTTGCATGATCATGTAGTTGACATAGTATTTGTGGCAAAGCCACCGTTCATAATTCTTTCATACATGTCACTCATGAGTCATTGCACATCCTGGTACACCGCCAGAGGCATTCATATAGAGTCATATTTTGTTCTAAGTATCGAGTTGTAATTCTTGAGTTGTAAGTAAATAAAAGTGTGATGATCTTCATTATTAGAGCATTGTCCCAGTGAGGAAAGGATGATGGAGACTATGATTCCCCCACAAGTCGGGATGAGACTCCGGATGAAAAAAAAGAGGCCATAAAAAGAGAAAAGGCTCAAATAAAAACATGAGAGAAAAAGAGAGAAGGGACAATGTCACTATCCTTTTACCACACTTGTGCTTCAAAGTAGCACCGTGATCTTCATGATAGAGAGTCTCCTATGTTGTCTCTTTCATATACTAGTGGGAATATTTCATTATAGAACTTGGCTTGTATATTCCAATGATGGGCTTCCTCAAAATGCCCTAGGTCTTCATGAGCAAGCGAGTTGGATGCACTCCCACTTAGTTTCTTTTTGAGCTTTCATACACTTATAGCTCTTGTGCATCCGTTGCATGGCAATCCCTACTCACTCACATTAATATCTATTGATGGGCATCTCCATAGCCCATTGATACGCCTAGTTGATGTGAGACTATCTTCTCCTTCTTGTCTTCTCCACAACCACCCTTCTATTCCACATATAGTGCTATGTCCATGGCTCACGCTCATGTATTGCGTGAAGATTGAAAAAGTTTGAGAACATCAAAAGTATGAAACAACTGCTTGGCTTGTCATCGGGGTTGTGCATGATTTAAATATTTTGTGTGATGAAGATAGAGCATAGCCAGACTATATGATTTTGTAGGGATAGCTTGCTTTGGCCATGTTATTTTGAGAAGACATGATTACTTTGTTAGTATGCTTGAAGTATTATTGTTTTCATGTCAACATTAAACTTTTGTCTTGAATCTTATGGATCTGAATATTCATGCCACAATAAAGAAAATTACATTGAAAATTATGTTAGGTAGCATTCCACATCAAAAATGTTTTTATCATTTACCTACTCAAGGACGAGAAGTAATTAAGCTTGGGGATTCTTGATACGTCTCCAACGTATCTATAACTTTTGATTGTTCCATGCTATTATATTATCCATCTAGGATGTTTTATATGCATTTATATGCTATTTTATATGATTTTGGGACTAACCTATTAACCTAGAGCCCAGTGCGGTTTACTTTTTTCCTTGTTTTTGAGTATCGCAGAAAAGGAAAACCAAGCGAGTCAATTGACCTAAAATTTGTGAATATTATTTTGGACAGAAGAAGCCCACGGAGTATTGGAGATGGGCCAGAAGAGTCCCAAGGCACCCACGAGGGTGGGGGGCGCGCCCTACCCCCTTGGGCGCGCCCCCCTACCTTGTGGCCGCCTCGGAGACCCCCCTGACTTGTTCCCGATGCCAAAACCTCTTATATATATACAGAAACCCCCAGAACATAACCTAGATCGGGAGTTCCGCCACCACAAGCCTCTGTAGCCACCGAAAACTAATCTAGACCCGTTCCGGCACCCTGCTGGAGGGGGGAATCCATCACCGGTGGCCATCTTCATCATCCCGGCGCTCTCCATGACGAGGTAGGAGTAGTTCAATCTCGGGGCTGAGGGTATGTACCAGTAGCTATGTGTTTGATCTCTCTCTCTCTCTCTCTCTCTCTCTCTCGTGTTCTTGATTCGGCGCGATCTTGATGTATCGCAAGCTTTGCTATTATAGTTGGATCTTATGATGTTTCTCCCCCTCTACTCTCTTGTAATGGATTGAGTTTTCCCTTTGAAGTTATCTTATCGGATTGAGTCTTTAAGGATTTGAGAACACTTGATGTATGTCTTGCGTGGGATACTCGTGGTGACAATGGGGTATTCTATTGATTCACTTGATGTATGTTTTGGTGATCAACTTGTGGGTTCAGTGACCTTTTGAACTTATGCATAGGGGTTGGCACACATTTTCGTCTTGACTCTCCAGTAGAAACTTTGGGGCACTCTTTGAAGTTCTATGTGGTGGTTGAATATATGAATCTGAGATTGTGTGATGCGTATCGTATAATCATACCCACGGATACTTGAGGTGACATTGGAGTATATAGGTGACATTAGGGTTTTGGTTGATTTGTGTCTTAAGGTGTTATTCTAGTACGAACTCTAGGATAGATCGAATGGAAAGAATAGCTTCGTGTTATTTTACTACGGACTCTTGAATAGATCGATCAGAAAGGATAACTTTGAGGTGGTTTCGTACCCTACCATAATCTCTTTGTTTGTTCTCCGCTATTAGTGACTTTGGAGTGACTCTTTGTTGCATGTTGAGGGAATAGTTATATGATCCAATTATGTTATTATTGTTGAGAGAACTTGCACTAGTGAAAGTATGAACCATAGGCCTTGTTTCCTAGCATTGCAATACCATTTACGCTCACTTTTATCATTAGTTACCATGTCATTTTATATTTTCAGATTACAAAAACCTATATCTACCATCCATATTGCACTTGTATCACCATCACTTTGCCGAACTAGTGCACCTATACAATTTACCATTTTATTGGGTGTGTTGGGGACACAAGAGACTCTTTGTTATTTGGTTGCAGGGTTGCTTGAGAGAGACCATCTTCATACTACGCCTCCCATGGATTGATAAACCTTAGGTCATCCACTTGAGAAAATTTGCTACTGTCCTACAAACCTCTGCACTTGGAGGCCCAACAACGTCTACAAGAAGAAGGTTGTGTAGTAGACATCAACCAGCAAAGTCCTTGAAAAACATGGTGGTGCCAGAGAAATCAGACAACACCCCGCTTATATTGGCTCTACAACTAGTGACACAATACATAGGACCGACTCCAGCAGACTGTACCCATACTTCACTGGCCACACCACTAGCCCCACCACCCAGGACCTGCATCCAGCAAAAGGTATGCCGATTTTAGTTGCCCTAGAACCAGCCGTACCAAAGAAAAAATCTCACTCCAGCAAAAGGTACAGCAAGTCCACCGGCCTAAGACCTATCCCAACTGCAGAGACGACCAATTCCTGCAGATTGGAACCCCATTATAGTTATTCCCAGTTTAAAAGACAATGCTTTCAATGTTATTAGGGACTACGTGCATATATTCCCATCATGGGAAGATTATAGTAAAGACAAACACCATTTTCACAACTTCCTGTCCCACTTACGTGTAAGTGCTATTATTCATGGTGATTATTTCCTTGTTTTCTTATGATTGAACACATCAATGATTTACATTACATTGTTGTAAGTAGGCGAGGGTCAATCTAGATAGTCATGACGAGCAAAGCTTGCTTGCGCTTTTCAAGGAAGCATTGCAGCAGTATCGGTGTTAACCTGAGGAAATCACACTTTGATGGCAAGTCTATAAACAAATTTCCGGTGAAGTCTCATGTGCTAAATTTAGAAGACATTGAATGGAAAAATCTTGTTATGCATTGATCTCGTTCCTAGGATGAGGTACTGTCTATGATATCACATGACAATTTGAACTTCTACTTTTCCGCATGTGCCTTACAGATCTCTTTTGCAGGAAATCTGCTCGAAGAAAATTCCGTTTTGAAAAGGAGTTCAGGATATCGCAAATATGCTCCCCGCTACTTTGCTCTTGTTAGTACCCGTTCTCCTGTATCACTGTACTTGCATTCATACCTGGTTCATTATGTGACAGCAGCATGCGTGATAGCTTGCTTATCAATTGTTCGCTCCAAATTATCTGATCTATATGAATGGTTACATTAGTGTAGAATATATCCAATGCCAATGAAATTTTTTAGCTCTGCATTGTTCTTGTAATTACATGTTGTCCTTTATCAGTGTACTTATATTGACATCTAGTTGTTCATGTACCATCACTTTGCAACTTATTTTCCTTTGCCCTCCATTTTCTACACATCAGATCTATATTTACTCTTACCATAAGGTTGGATAACACCAATGGTACTGAAGAAGTTTAGCTCTGCATTGCTCTTGGATGTACCTTTTGCCTGTATCGTTGTACTTACATTTATAGCTACTTGGTTATGTAGCATCACTCTTCATCTTATCTTAAATATTCTCCATTTTTTCTTATATTATCACATCTATATTTACTGTTAACAAAATGTAGAATAAATGCAATGCTTATGAAGAAGATTATGTGGTAAACTTCTTGAATTGCCCCCCCCCCCCATCAGCATGGACAAGGGCTTTATAGAGCATGTCTTCACCACTAATGTAAGTTTCTCCTTCTCAAGCCTTCAAACTTTGTTGTGTATATTTGGTTAGGCATGACTGTAACAACTGTTTATTTTTGGTGTTTGCATCAAATTGCATGTTTAAAGTTTAGGGATAATTACATTTATGCCCCTAGTTGTGTCCCACTCGACAATTTTACCCCTAGTTTCCAAAAGTCACCGGTTCTGTCCAAGTCACTTCACTCCTCTTATGCTTTTGCCCTTTGACCGTTTAACCGTCAGTTTGAAAACTTGATAACTATTTCATACTAAATCAGCAAAATGCAAATAAGATACCAAAATGTTTGGAAAAAACATCACCTATATGTTAGTGTCATTTGCATTCATACAAAAAGTGTTGGAAAGTGCCCATCCAAGTTTTAGCTCTTATGATACCACCATGAATAGTAAAATCTAAAATAATTCAAAAAAAAATTGGTGGCAAAGAATGACAAATGTTTTAAGTGCTTGCCAAGTTTCATCAGGGAATGACGTTCGTGGATGTCGTGGCAAAAAAACAATCAACACTCCAAAATAGATTTTTCTGCCACGACTTCCACGAATGTCATTCCTTGATGAAACTTGGCAAGAACTTAAAACATTTGCCATTCTTCGCCACCATTTTTTTTGAAATTTTTAAAATTTTACTATTCATGGTGGTTTCATAAGAGCTAAAACTCGGATGGGCACTTTCCAACACTTTTTTCATGAATGCAAATGACACTGACATATAGGTACTGTTTTTTTTGAACATTTTGGTATCTTATTTGCATTTTTCCGATTTAGTATGAATTAGTTATGAAGTTTTCAAACTGACGATCAAACGGTCAAAGGGAAAAAGCATAAGAGGAGCAAAGTGACTTGGACAAAACCGGTGACTTTCGGAAATTAGGGGTAAAACAACCGAGTGGGACACAACTAGGGGCATAAATCTAATTATCCGTAAATTTTATTATGTAGTTCATAAACAAAAGTTTGTCCTTCTCAATTTAAGTTTTCAGTTGTCCAACCAAGTTCCTTCTTCATACCATGTAAATTAAACTATGCAGAGCAAGTGATCTTCTTTTGCACTGCATGTATGCTTCTGTTCTTGATCCGTAATCTAGTGGTGTGGAGAACCTACCCACCACATCACATTGTCATATTCTGCAATGTCTTAACTATGAACAATGTCATATCATTCTACTATTATTTAAACCGTCTCTTTATTTGCCAATCTGAAATGGGATAAATTGACAGCACACTAACCATTGATACTTATGAGTTCTTGATCTGTAATCCAGTGGTGTCGTGAAGCTGCCAACTCCTTCACAATGTCATTTCCTGCCATGTCTTAACCAGAATAATACCATATTGTGTTAATGCTATTTTAAACTGTGTCACTTTATTCGTCAATAAGAAATGTGATGAATTGTCAGCACTGATACTTATATGTGCAAAACCTGTCATCTGTCTGCTTAGTTCTCTTTTAGAGTGAGGAGGATATAAGCGTCAAACAAGCACAGTCTCATCAACTTGCTCAGATGCTTGCGCTGCAACTCCCGAGCAGGGCTAACCTTTCTTGAACTCTATTGAATTGCTGTCGGTTTTGTATATTATTTTTTCGGCGTGTTTATTTGCACTGGTGGCGATCATTGATGCCCAGTGTATGTAATATGTTGTCTGCTTGTGCTTTATTATCATAGTGGCGAACTTTGATGCCCAGTTGATGTAATATGTCGTAATTTCTTTATTGTATAGTCTAGGTTTTTTCTTATTCACGATGCTGCAGTTATTTTACGGTATATATATCTTGTCTTCGTAGTAAACCGGCCAAACAGTAAAATTACGGTACATAATCGGGCAGTCATGCAAATCACTATGTATGATCCGCATCATGGGCCCAGTCATCTTGGTCCGTTAATATGCCTAAATGTAGACTACCCCACTAGTAGTTTCGGGCCTTTAATAGGCCGAGTAAACCGCCAGCCCTATTTGAAAATTCAACGGGCTTTTTGTAGGCTCAAAAGTAGGTTCGGCCTGAAACATGGCGAATAGCTCACGGGCCGACAGTAGGCCGAAATAGACCCCGACCCATGATTGTGCCAATCACATCATGAGCCGTTAATAGGCCAAAATTGTCTCGTTCCTTGTTTGGCCCAATCAGATTATCGACTGTGAGCATGCCGGATGCAAAGAGGGCCATAGTTAGGCCCAACTATATGACAGGCTTTTAACAAGCAAAAATAAATATAGGGTCGAAATGTTAAACGGGCCTTTAACAGACCGAAACTAATATCAGGCCGTATTACTAAATGGGCCTTTAGCAAACAGAAATCCTGATCGAGCCTCAAGTGGGCCCAAAAGCACAGCGTCCAGTTGACGGGCCGAATCTGATATGGGCCGTAATTTAGCCCAAAGCCTCTTAAAGGGTCGGATCTGATATGGGTCGTAATATGGCCCAGAATGTGGTAGGCTATTAACGAGACGGATCTCATATGGGCCTTTATTAGGCCCATAACGTGGCATGCTATAAATGGACCAGATCAAATATGGGCCGGCATTTGGCACAAAACATGGCAACCTGTTAACGGGCCGGCCCACTAGTGTCCTCAAAATCTTGTGGGCCTTTAGCTGGGACGACCCATTATGCTCTGCAAAATCTTGTGGGCCTTTAGCAGGGCCGGCCCATTATGTCCACAAAATCTTGTGGACCTTTAGTTGGGCCGGCCCGTTTAATCTTTATGGGCCACTTTTGGGCCGGTCCACGTGCCAACATATCATAGGCGCATCTCGCCCATTGGATGAGTGACACCTATGCCAACGCAGAGCTGACATGTGGTTCCGTCGGCAAATGAGAATTTTACATGTGGAAAATCGGCATTGGTCGTGGTTTTTAGCGGGTTATCGGATCCAGAACCGGACCCGATAGCTTAAGGGCGACCCGTTACGGTGGATGCCACGTGTCGGTCACCCTTGACGAAAGAACTTCCATGACGTGACATTTATCGTCATGGAAGTGGACACTTCCATGATGATAATTTTGGTAATGTCATGGAACACTTCTACGACAACACATGTATGACTATCTTGATTCTGTCGTAAAATCGTCATGGATGTACATGCATGACAGAAAACGTGACCTACTGTGACAAACACCTATCATCACGAAAGTGTATTTTTTTGTAGTGCATCCCTAATACCTTTGCCTTTCTCTCATGCAATGACAAGTGAATAAACACTCGTCGTGAGAATAACACATCTAGCATGGAAAATATCGGCCACCCATCATTGCCTATCAAGCGATACGAGCACACAGAAGTGAAATTTATTTTGAAAATTAGAGATGGCACATACAAATTTGCTTAGAAAGGCAAAAGAATACCACATATAGGTAAGTATAGTGGACTCATGTGGCAAAACTGATTTAAAGGATTTTGGATGCACAAGTAGTGATCATACTTAGTGCAAAATGAAGGCTAGCAAAAGATTGAGAAGCGACCAACCAAGAAACGAATAATCTCATAAGCCAACATTGAGCATAATTAACACCAAATAATGCACCACAATTAGGATGTAATTTCATTGCATAACTATTGACTTTCGTGCTTGCATAGGGAATCACAAGCCTTAACACCAATATTCTTACTAAAGCATAATTACTCATCAACATAACTCACATATCACATCATCATATCATCATATCTCAAAACTATTACAAGGAATCAAGTGTATTTTTCCAATGATCTTCATGAAAGTTTTTATTATATCCTTCTTGGATATCTATCACTTTGGAACTAATTTTCATATATTGCTTTTGATAAGCTCAAACAAATATAAGTGGAGATCATGAGCATAATATTTCTTTCTCTCAAATTAATTTAAGTGAAGCAAGAGAGATTTTCTAAAAAAATTCTAACTCCCAAATAAATCTAAGTGAAGCAAGAGAGCATTTATTCAAAAATACTAAAGCACACCATGCTCAAAAAGATGTAAGTGAAGCACTAGAGCAATTCCATAGCTCATAAAGATTTTTAAGTGAAGCATAGAGAGCAATTCTAACAAGTCATGAAATAAATTTGGCTCTCTCAAATAGGTGTGTCCAGCAAGGATTCAAGACTAAAAACACAAAGCAAAACAAGCAAAGACTCATATCATCCAAGATGCTCCAAGCAAAACTCATAGTATGTGACGAATAAAAATATAGCTTCGAGTAAAATACTGATGGTTCTTAGAAGAAAGAGGGGATGCCACTCGGGGAATCCCCAAGCTTAGGCTCTTCTTACTCCTTATTCCTTCATCCATCGTAACGTCACCCAAAACTTGAAAACTTCAATCACACAAAACTCAAGAAAACCTTCGTGAGATTCGTTAGTATAAGAAAACAAATCACTACTATAAGTATTGTTGCAATCCAATTCATATTTTATTCTTGCATTATATCTACTGTATTCCAACTTTTCTATGGCAAAAACTCTTCAAAGAAAACCATAGAATCATCAAAACAAGCACACAACACAAAGCAAACAGAATCTGTCAAAAACAGAACAGTCTGTAGCAATCTGAATAGTTCGAGTACTTCTGTAACTCCAAAAATTCTGAAAAAGTAGGAAAACCTGGGCAATTTGCATATCAATCTACTCTAAAAAATCAGAATTTTTTGTCGCTTCTGTGATTTTTAAAAATTGTAAATCTGGACGTAAAAGTTTCTATTTTTCAGCAAGATCAAAGCAACTATCACCCAAGAAGATTCTAAAGGCTTTGCTTGTCTCAAACGCTAATCAAAACACAAAAACACAATCATAATTATGCAAACACTCAAGAACAGAAAGAAAAAGACAAAAATAAATTTTATTCATTGGGTTGCCTCCCAACAAGCGCTATTGTTTCACGCCCCTAGCTAGGAATAAAGTAAGGATCTAAGTTTTGTCATCTTTCTCCTTAATTTCCTTAGGGGTGTTCTTGTCACGAGGTTTTGTAAAAACAACATAAAGCATGTTATTCATAGAAACGTTAGCACTATTAAGTTGATTATCATCATAACCGCTTTGATTTTCGGCAACAATCCAAGAGTAATGACGATTAACATCATTGAAAATTTATTGGATTACATGTAAAACGGGGACTTCCTTTTTAAGATTCTCATCAAAGATTTGATTATCTCCAAGCAAATGTCTTAACGCATAATCACTATTGTAAAGGATTTCATCTATCATTGGCTTTTCATGATTCATACCATAAAAATCAAAGATTTCCCTAGCTTCCCGTATTATGTAGTCGAATTCATTCATAAGAACGAGAGTGGCCAACTTTTTAACTTTAGGGTTCTTTATAATGGGAAGCTCAAAAAATAATCTTTGTAAAGTAGGATGAGTACGGATAAATTTACTTTCAAGTTTCAGAACTAGTGTTGAAGTAGTTTCCGAATAAGATCTAGTCCTTCTAAGTATAGGAGCATCATCAAGACTTAAATTTCCAACACAATTGAAAAATTCTTGGATACATTCTTTTTCCATAACATTCCCTTGCCCCAAGATAAAAGTTTTAGCATCCAGATTGCCCGTACGTCCAATCTTAGGAGTTAGGCCATCATCTGTTGCTGCCATACCGAAATCTCTCATGATTGCAAGCAAAAAGATAGATCTGATGAGAAAACGGAGAACGAAAAGGAGGGTGAATAAAACGGCAAATTTTTATGAAGTGGGGAAGAGGCAAATGGCAAATAATGTAAATTGCAAGGAGATGAGATTTGTGATTAGGAACTTGGTAGATGTTGATGATGTTTCCCCGGCAACGGCACCAGAAATTCCTTTTGATGTCTGCTAGACTACGTCGGTATTTCCCCAAAGAGGAAGGGATGATGTAGTACAACGACGGTAGGTATTTACCACAGTGATGAGAACGAGGTTATCGAACCAGTAGGAGAACCAATCAACACTACGTAAACAACACCTGCACACAAATAACAAATACGCGCAACCCGACATGTTAAAGGGGCTGTCAATCCCTTTCGGGCAACGACGCCAGAAATTGGCAAACAGACGTGAGAAAGTTGTAATAATTTGATAGATAGATCTCGCGGGAATGCGAGATAAAATAAATTGCAGCAAGATATTTTTGTATTTTTGGTTTAATAGATCCAAAAATAAAAGCAAATAAAATAGATCACAAAGGCAAATATAATGAGAAAGAGACCTGGGGGCCGTAGATTTCACTAGTGGCTTCTCTCAAGGAAAACTGCAAACGGTGGGTAAACGAATTACTGTTGGGCAATTGATAGAACTTCAAATAATCATGACGATATCCATACAATGATCATTATATAGGCATCACTTCCAAGATTAGTAGACTGACTCCTGCCTGCATCTACTACTATTACTCCACACATCGACCGCTATCCAGCATGCATCTAGTGTATTAAGTTCATGGAGAAACGGAGTAATGCCATAGGAATGATGACATGACGTAGACAAGATCTATTTATGTAGAAATAGACCCCATCGTTTTATCCTTGGTAGCAACGATACATACGTGTCGGTTCCCCTTCTGTCACTGGGATCAAACACCGTAAGATCGAACCCACTACAAAGCACCTCTTCCCATTGCAAGATAAATAGATCAAGTTGGCCAAAAAAACCAAATATCAAAGTAGAAATACGAGGCTATAAGAGATCATGCATAAAAGAGATCAAAGAAACTCAAATACTTTCATGGATGTAAAAAGATAGCTCTAATCATAAACTCAAAGTTCATCGATCCGAACAAACACACCGCAAAAGAGTTACATCATATGGATCTCCAAGAGACCATTGTATTGAGAATTCAGAGAAAGAGAGAGAGATGACGCCATATGGATTTCCAATATAGAGAAGATATTTATGCACATCCTTGTTTTCAAGCCTTTCCAAAGCAGTTCACTGATGATTACATCTCAAACCACCTGTATGGTCAGGAGGCGAGGAAGGTATTCATACAACACCCACGGTTCAATATTGAAGTGTTCCTGAAGAGGACGAAGGATGGACGGTCAATCATCCACAGGCACTGGCTTAAAGTTGCAAAGACCTTCAACATCAATGAAGGCTCAATATTAATATATCGCTTCAGCAGTTTTTCAGATGAGATACATCTGTCTATGTACCGTCTATGATGCTAATTTGAAAGGTTATAGATGTTGCATGTGAAACTTGGTCTTTGGCGCGATTGTGTAATGGGGTAGCTGAGTCTGAAGCTATATGATGTTGTATTCGATGTATTTCAATTATGAAAATGAAATATATTGTGTGCTTAATATGAAATGTCAATTAGATTAATAAATGAGTTATTAATAATAGGATAATTAGCCTGCTAATTGGGTTTTTCTATTGCAAACACTTATTGATAAAACACCATGGGCGATGACCTCAGGCAACGCACACAGTTTCTAGGAATAAACCGTGTTAGATTAATGAACAATCACACACGACATCCTCTTAAAAACCTGTTTGCGTTAGGCCACCTGCCGCAAATATTTACCATATAAAAACTGTGTGTGATGGATAGCCTTTGCCACACAGTTTCTTCTACGCACCATGTGTGATGCATTCAATAACGCAAACGATCAAATTGTTAATACCGTGTGCAATGGAAACGCTATCACAAACGATTTAACGGGGCAAATTGTGTGTCATATACCTGCGAACAGAAACGTTTTCCTGGAGCGACTGTGTGGGATGTATATCAGAATGAAAACATTTAGCGGGGACTGACTGTGTGGGATGTACTGACAACCAGAAATGATTTTTCCTGTATAATTGTATTTTGTTAGCACTACTGTACGTATAACCGTATTTGGTCGCACACGACCTCATTTTGTTGAGCGTGTGTGCCAGGAGGGCATATCCCCGACGGTTTCTGGGACGTGTGAGAAGGAACCCCCATATCACCCACACTCACTAGGCGACGGTTCCAAATGCCATCGTGGAAAGGGGTTAATAACCGTTTATATAACACCTCGTTGTACTAGTGAGTGCTGAAATTGTAAGTAACAGAGTAGTTTGCTGACAAGATAATTTGTAACGAGCAAGTAATGATGATAGTAACAAAAGTGAAGCAAGGTAGCCCAATCCTTTTGAGGCAAAGGACAGGCTAAAATGGTCTCTTATAATAAGCAAAGCGTTCTTGAGGGTACACGGGAGTTTCATCTAGTCACTTTCATCATGTTGGTTCAATTTGTGTTCGCTACTTTGATAATTTGATATGTGGGTGGACCGGTGCTTAGGTGTCATTCTTACTTGAACAAACCTCCTACTTATGATTAACCCCCTCGCAAGTATCCGCAACAAATATGGTGAAGTGTCATGTAGTCGACGTTCACATGACACCACTAAGGGAATCACAACATACATACTATCAAAATATCGAACACATATCAAGTTCACATGATTACTTGCAACATGATTTCTCCCGTGACCTCAAGAACAAAAGTAACTACTCACAAATGATAATCATGCTCAAGATAAGAGGGGTATTAAATATCATATTGGATCTGAACATATAATCTTCCACCAAATAAACCATATAGTAATCAACTATAAGATGTAATCAACACTACTAGTCACCCACAAGCACCAATCTATAGTTCCGGTACAAAGATTGAACACAAGAGATGGACTAGGGTTTGAGATGAGATGGTGTTGTTGAAGATGTTGATGGAGATTGCCCTCCCCAAGATGGGAGAGTTGTTGGTGATGATGATGACGATGATTTCCCCCTCCGGGAGGGAAGTTCCCCCGGCGGAATCGCTCCGCCGGAGGGCAAAAGTGCTCCTGCCCAAGTTCCGCCTCGAGACGGCGACGCTTCGTCCCGAAAGTCCTCTCCTCATTTTTTCTAGGTTAAAATGACTTATATACCAGAAGATGGCACCAGAGGTGGGCCTGGATGAGCACAACCCACTAGGGCACGCCTGAGCTCCCTGGCGCCCCCAGGTGAGTTGTGCCCACCTGGTGGGGCCCCTCTGGTACTCATTGGCTCCAATATTCTTCATATATGCCATAAAAATTCTCCGTAAAGTTTCAGCTTGTTTGGAGTTGCGCAGAATAGGTAGCCTAACGTAGCTTTTCCAGGTCCATATTTCCAGCAGCCAAAATTCTCTCTCTTTGTGTGTACCTTGCATATTATGAGAGAATAGGCATTAGAATTAATCCAAAAGGCATTATGCTGCATAAAAACATCATAAATAACAGTAGGAAAACATGATGCAAAATGGACGTATCATCTCTCTCAAACAACCGTGCAACCAAATAATTAAAAGTCTCTTGTGTTGCCAACACACCAAATACAATGGTAGATTGTATAGGTGCACTAGTTCGGTGAAGAGGTGGTGATACAAGTGTTTTAATGATAGTAGATATTGCTTTTTGTAATAGGTACAATAAAAACAGCAAGGTAGCAAGTAACAAAAGTGAGCAAAAACGGTATTGCAATGCTTGAAAATGAGGCCTAGGGTCCATATTTTCACAAGTGCAATCTCTCAAAAATCCTAATATAAATGGATCATATAACCATCCCTCAACGTGCGAAGAAGAATCACTCCAAAGTTCTTATCTATCGGAGAACATAAGACGAAATTGTTTCTAGGGTATGAAACCACCTCAAAGTTATCCTTCCCGATCGATCTATCTAACTTCGTACTAAAATAACACCAAGTTATTCTTTCCGATCAATTTATCAGGAGTTCGTACTAAAATAACACCAAGTTATTCTTTTTGATCGATCTATCAAGAGTTCGTACTAAAACAACAGCAAAACAAATTCAGATTCATAATACTCAATCCAACACAAAGAATCTCAAAGAGTGCCCCAAGATTTCTACCGGAGAAACAAAGATGAGAACGTGCATCAACCCCTATGCATAGATTACCCCAATGTCACCTCGGGAATCCGCGAGTTGAGTGCCAAAACACATATCAAGTGAATCAGTATGATACCCCATTGTCACCACGGGTATTCATAGCAAGACATACATCAAGTGTTCTCAAATCCATAAAAGTATTCAATCCGATAAGAACGAAATATCGAAGGGAAAAATCAATTCATCAGAACAAGATAGAGAGGGAGAAACACCATATGATCCAACTATATTAACAAAGCCCGCGATACATCGAGATCATGCCATCTCAAGAACACGATAGAGAGAGAGAGATTAAACACATAGCTACTGGTACAAACCCTCAGCCCCGAGGGTGGACTACTCCCTCCTCATCATGGTGGTTGTCGGTGTCAAACCCGGCGGATCTCGGGTAGGGGGTCCCGAACTGTGCATCTAAGGTCGATGGTAACAGGAGACAGGGGACATGATGTTTACCCAGGTTCGGGCCCTCTGTGTGGAGGTAATACCCTACTTCCTGCTTGATTGATCTTGATGAATATGAGAATTACAAGAGTTGATCTACCACGAGATCGTAATGGCTAAAACCCTAGAGGCCTAGCCTATATGACTATGGTAATGTCTCTCTCCCCTCCGGACTAAGTCCTCTGGTTTAATTAGACACCAGGAGGATCTAGGGTTACAAAAGGTCGGTTACAAAGAAAGGAATCTACATATTTCGTCGCCAAGCTTGCCTTCCACGCCAAGGAGAGTCCCATCCGGACACGGGTGCCGTCTTCGGTCTTTGTATCTTCACAGCCCATCAGTCCGGCCCATGGCTAACATGCCTGACGCCCGAGGACCCCTTAGTCCAGGACTCCCTCAGTAGCCCCCGAACCAGTCTTCAATGACGAGGTGTTCGGCGCACAGATTATCTTCGGCATTGCAAGGCGGGTTCCTCCACCGATGACTTCAAGTAGTGTATTCAGCCTTCCATTTAATGGCGTACCCCTCGTATTCTGTGTATCAACAATTTCAGCTTCCACGTGTCGAGCGGATGCGAGAGGTCAGTGTATTTTTACACATAACACCCCGGCTACGCGAGAGACAGCGTCTATTTAACGAGATTGGATCCCAGATCTGTTCAATCATCTCGTGGAGAAAATCCTCAAAGGCTTCCAGGAAAGAACACTTCAACATGTCTAGCCCTCCCTCCCGTCCCTATGGCCCAGAGAGAGGTGAGTGGGAGAAGTGCTCCGTATCACACGGTCAGCTGGTGAAGCTGCAAACGCAGGGGTTTCTCCCCCCTGCGGATTTGGTCCCTGCTCGAGCAGGGTTGGCCTCCTTCGACGGAAAAATCCAGGCGGAGGATTTCCCCAATCCATCCAGGGGAACGACTGTGTTTTGTCCCCTATCTGCTAAGGGGCGTGGGGTTTCCAATTCATCCATTCCTCCGAGGGCTTGTGGAATATTATGGCCTCCAGCTGCACAACTTTACTCCAGCCTCCATCCTGCACATTGCGGGTTATGTCGCTTTATGCGAATTATTCCTGGGTTGTGAGGCCCATTTTGAACCGTGGAGAAAGTTATTCTGCCTTCTCCCGTGTAACCATAAGGGATCGATATTTGAAGTGGGCGGAGCCAAAATATGGCGCATTGCCGAGACCGGATACCTATCTGGCATGCCGAAGAAGGTGTCTGAAGAGTGGACTTCCGAGTGGTTCTACATTGAGGATGTCGTACTTCCAGACCTAGCCCGGAGGGTTCTTCCTGAGTTCACAAGCATTCCTTTGAAGAAATGCCACAGCTGGCACCCTCGGAGCCTCGAGGAGGAAGATAGTGCAGAGGTTCGCCAACTCTTGAGCAAGATAAAGATGCTCGCCCACTCCGGATATACGATAGTCGAAGTAATGGCGACCTCCATAGTGCGGGGGGTCCAGCCACTCCAATACAGAGGACTTCCAATGTGGCACTATAACGGGGAAGATGACGCCTCCCGCTGCGGCAGGAAGGGTCCAGACACCCCTGCTGCCCTGGCCGAAATATTGGCTGAGCTGTTCAAAGGGGAGGAAGAGGAGTTCCTACGCATCAAACACAAGGAAGGATATTCTATGTATAGACCTCCTAGCTGGGTAAGCCCCCAACTCCTCTGCTCTACTCATTCTACTTCCTGAGCTATTTTCAATGAACATTAATCCATCCATTTATAACAGCACTGGCGAAAGATTTCCGAAGGGCTTCACAGCCCCACCCCGCAGCCCGAGGGCCACATTCGGGACCTTGACCCCGACTTCGAAGAGGATCCGGATATATTCGTGGTGCTCGAGGGCGGGGTGTTTTACCAGGTGAGCTACGACGGCACAGAAGTGGCCATCATCACCTATTACCCTGGTCTTCCCCCCGCTTCACACGTAAGTAATCAGGAGTCATCTCCCCTGAAAGGGTTTCCTCGTTCCGCCTCACCCACCGCACTGTCTCGTGCTTCAAAGGGGAGGCATTCAACGTACCGTGCTACTCCAGGAGCGACTCCGAAGAGAGCGGCTCCCGCACCGGGCAAGCCCTCGAAGAGGAAGGCAAACGAAGACATGGTTGAGCCCTCATCAAAGAGATATGGGTTTGCAAGTATGTTTTTTAATAGTCACATCCAACTATGACTTTCATGTTCGTCCTGTATTAGGAAAAGAGTTCGCCGGACTGTGTCCGAGGATCCGGCCAGTTATACTCCCAACAGTCGGGATCCGGCCCCAACCGAGGAGGCGGGGCTGATATGGGAGTGACGCCGGACTGTCATTCGGCCGAGGGCTCGGAAAATATGTCCGTCACCAACTCGGAAGTGGAGAGCACCATGAATGATCGGCGCCGGAGGGCCATTTTACGAGACCCCCGCTTTTCGGAAGAGGCATTTAATGCCTTCAGCTCGGCTGATGCGTACATCCGAGCTGCTCGACATGGGCTTAGCAGAGCCACAAAGCAACATTTAAAAGATGTGTAGGTAAGTTTACTGTGTCTGGGTATGGTAACCATATGCCAGTAGCCCCCGAGACTTAAAGTAGTTGGTACAACTGATTTCAGGATCGCTGCATAATCAGGTTCTTTCTGAGAAGAGCGACTTACTGGCCCAAGAGCTAGAAAAGTGCCAGACACAGTTAAATGCAGTTACCGCCGAACTGGAAAAATCAAACAAGGCGTCTTCCGGTAATACTTCCCTCCATCGAGAAATAGTAATTGTATAGGGACTGTGTTAATACTGCGGCTTATCTCATAACAGGATCGTCAGATCAACTGGAGGAAAAAGATTCGAAAAGACTACATGCCACAGTCGAGCGGGTCCTGGCCCAAGTCAGACAGGAGAAAAACAAACTCCAAGATTCAAATACCCAACTGGGCGAAGAACTGAAAGATGTGCAGGCCCAGTTGGCCGACTCCGTAAAGGAGAACAAAAGGCTGCGAGGCGGCATATTCAGTATGTGGCCAAACTTACCTTGTGATAGTTCAGAGACTAAAGGTACTGATAGAGTTTATATTTGTAGGTATGCTGACGAGCCGTCCCGAAGAGGATATGTCCGGATTCTCGGGCAATCTGCTACAAGACCTGTCGCGCATGCATGAGCAAGCTTGGCAGGCGATGCGAAGCATTGCCAAGGCATTGTGACCATCTGCCTCTCCCCCGAGAAAGATGGAGGAACTCCTAGAGCTATTCAAGGGAGCGCAGCAGCGCTTTTGATTGTGGAAAATATCGGCCTGCCGGGAAGGTGCGCGAGAGGCCTGGGCCATGGTGAAAACGCAGTACACCAAGCTTGATCCGAATCATATGGCTCGAGTCGGACCTCTAGGGTCAGATGGGAAAGAAGTTCCCGTTAGTTTGGTATATGACCAAGTAAAAGTAGCCGCCAAGTATTCCAAGCAGGATTGTAAGTTAGATAGCCTGCTGGACGGCATAGAGGAGGAATTTTTTGAGTCCTAAGTGACTATGTACTTTCTTTTGCATACGCAAATCTAGCTGAATTGTAAAACGATTGTCATGGTAGACCTTTTCGCTTCAACCTCTGGACCCGAAGGTGCGGAGTATTTCCGAATACCAGAGCGGCCGAGTAGACCGGGTATGCATGGAAATCAGGCGTAGGGGTCATAGTTGTTGAACAGACAAGTATCCGGCTAGTTATTACTAAACAGTATAACTCAGCTAGCAATGAGCCCTCACAGCATTTTGACACTCCCAGCCGTTGAATCACTGTCATCTACGCACAAGATTTGCTCGTCCGTCCCAGTTGTAACGCTGACTGCTGAAAGGCACCGTTTTCTGGGCTGCTGCTCCGAAGAATGAGTTGCACTAATTGTCCCGAATCAGGGCGTTTGGTAGAAGGCCCACGAGGTCTCTCTAACAGAGCATGTCTCCAAACACATCCTCGAGCAGTTTCTAAAAAAAACCTATCCTCGAGCTGCTCACCTCCTCCTCGTTGCTGTGCCGCCGCCGTCTTCCGCCCCGGCAGAGAGTTTCTACCTCTTGTTTGCCTCGGCGTCGATGCCATGTACTCGCCCTCTACTCTTCCTCGGCAGGCTCCCACAGTGGGTCTCTTCTTTCCCATGTCGTGCCCAGCAGAGTTCTTCCATGGCGGCTGTAGGCCAGAGCATGCGCGAGGCACGATCAGCGACCAACGAGCGGCAAGGTAACAATCGAGATGGACAGATGGTGGCATAATTGCTGGGCTACGAAGCCGTGTGAACGCAGCTACTCATTCGTCCTCAGGACACAAACAATCGGAAGGCCAGGTGAGCTCCTCCTTTTGGTGATTTTATTTCTTCACTCTCACTCTGTGCTTATGGTCGAGTTGTTTGGTGCAGGTTTCCCCTAGATTTTAAGTATTTTATTTTTATTTTTGTACTCTTTGAATTATAGGAAGTTCTGACCTGGAATTTCCAGTTCACGGCTTCCTTCTCATGGGGGACATTTTCTTTCAATAAGTCAAATTTCAGTAATGATGCCCTGAAGTATTTAACCAAACAATTGATAAAGCAATGTCATTCATGTTGTGGAAAGAGACAAATATCCTTCTTATGAGTTGTACCTTGGTTTTTCTCTTCTGATAGATGTCCGTAAAGATAGATTGTACCTGAATCTCTGAGTCCACTGGCAAAGCAAGGCAGTTTGGGCAACACGAATCTTTGTAGGTGTTGTTTCATGTTACCCAAGTGATTTGTTAGCATGAAAATTAGATACTTAGCTTATGTTATATCCTAATCATAGCTGCTTAGCAGCATGTCTTTTACATGCATATCAACTGAAGAAGATGCGCACAAGGAAGTTTAGGTAACTAGCATACAAGAGCATCCTGAAAACTAATTTGTGGTGGCACTTGTTACAGAGGTGTTAGACAGTAATTTTTGTCAGATCATACTTTCTAGACTTGTTCATGGAAATATACAATTATTAACTTTTAAGTTCTTTTTAAAGTAAAAAATTGTATTGGAAGCTTGGAATGGTTATAAGATAGCTAATTCCATTTTATTCGCCAAAAAAAGCTAATTCCATTCAGATATTCCGCCGAAGAGCTCTTGAAGAGTTCAGTTATGTGCGAGAGTAAACAAGACAACCATTATGATGATTGTAATCTAAGACAAACATGAACAGAGAATTTTTGTGATTAGTCTGATCAATTCTAATTAATGGCTGAGAATTATGCCCTACCTAAACATTGTAATTTGAATCATTTAAATTTTATCAAATGTTTCTTTAATTTCTATATTTTTCTTAAGGATGAACGGGCGCGGCAACGCGCGCCTTCATGGTCTAGTGTTATATTACATTAAGATTGTAAGAAACATCTTCCAGAGTGAATAGTTCCGTTAAGGGTTCCTTTCCCTGGGTGTGCATGCGTTAATGCGCATGTCCGAATTGTGATTGAAAAATTGCAGTATGTTTTAACTTCTAGGGGTTCACAATGTAGTAAATGCAAAAATCATCTTTAATCCACCGACCGTATATTCCCTTAAGAACGCTAGCTTTCGGCTTCACCCAGTCTGAGGTACACATCCGGATGACTCGGCAGTAACAATCGCAGAGGTGCTCCCTTTATGCCCTAGCTGAACTAACGGGAACATAGGGCATAAGCACAGGAGCCAGGCAACCCAGATTGGCCAAAACTTAAGTCATATCGATGCATATACTGGTGAAGAAAAGGTACATATGGAAAAAGGCGCATATGTAATGAGCTGGATGCTCGGGGAATAATAATAGCAAGCTTCTTATCAAGAAGCCCCCAGGTATAATGGATGTACATTTTTAAAGATGTGTGCGTCAGGCATGCACGGTCTAACCGCACAAAAGTTGTAAGGCTGAGGAGAAAAAACGAAAAAAGAGAGAAAGAAGAAAAAAGGTATTATGGAAACAGCAGGGAGAAGGAGACGAACAAAGAGTTCGGCGCTTAGGCATAGAATCTTCGGAGTCTGGTCGCGTTCCAGGGGTTCGGTCAAGGCGATTGTCTGACGCATCACGCAGGTGGTGAAGGAAATATGCCCTAGAGGCAATAATAAAGTTATTATTTATTTCCTTATTTCATGATAAATGTTTATTATTCATGCTAGAATTGTATTAACCGGAAACATAATACATGTGTGAATACATAGACAAACATAGTGTCACTAGTATGCCTCTACTTCACTAGCTCGTTGATCAAAGATGGTTATGTTTCCTAACCATAGACATGAGTTGTCATTTGATTAACGGGATCACATCATTAGGAGAATGATGTGATTGACTTGACCCATTACGTTAGCTTAGCACTCGATCGTTTAGTATGTTGCTATTGCTTTCTTCATGACTTATACATGTTCCTATGACTATGAGATTATGCAACTCCCGTTTACCGGAGGAACACTTTGTGTGCTACCAAATGTCACAACATAACTGGGTGATTATAAAGGTGCTCTACAGGTGTCTATGAAAGTACTTGTTGGGTTGGCGTATTTCGAGATTAGGATTTGTCACTCCGATTGTCGGAGAGGTATCTCTGGGCCCTCTCGGTAATGCACATCACTTAAGCCTTGGAAGCATATCAACTAATGAGTTAGTTGCAGGATGATGTATTACGGAACGAGTAAAGAGACTTGCCGATAATGAGATTGAACTAGGTATTGAGATACCGACGATCAAATCTCAGGCAAGTAACATACCGATGACAAAGGGAACAACGTATGTTGTTATGCGGTTTGACCGATAAAGATCTTCGCAGAATATGTAGGAGCCAATATGAGCATCCAGGTTCCGCTATTGGTTATTGACCGGAAACAGTTCTAGGTCATGTCTACATAGTTCTCGAACCCGTAGGGTCCTTGCAACAAGGTTTCGATGACAGTTATATTATGAGTTTATGAGTTTTGATGTACCAAAGTTTGTTCGGAGTCCCGAATGTGATTACGGACATGACGAGGAGTCTCGAAATGGTCAAGACATGAAGATTGATATATTGGAAGCCTATATTTGGATATCAGAAGTGTTCCTGGTGTAATCGGGATTTTACCGGAGTACCGGGAGGTTACCGGAACCCCCCGGGGGCTTAATGGGCCTACATGGGCCCTAGTGGAGAGGAAGAGAGGAGGCAAGGGCTGGGCCGTGCGCCCCTCCCCCCTAGTCTGAATAGGACAAGGAGAGGGGGTGGCGTCCCCCCTTTTTCCTTCCTCTCTCCCTCCTCCTTCCCCCCTTCTCCTATTCCAACTAGAAAAGAAGGGAGTCCTACTCCCGGTAGGAGTATGACTCCCCTTGGCGCGCCCCTCCTTGGCCGGCCGCCCCCTCCCCCTTGGCTCCTTTATATACGGGGGCAGGAGGGCACCTCTAGACACAGCAATTGATCTCTTGATCTCTTAGCCGTGTGCGGTGCCCCCCTCCATCATAGTCCTCGATAATATTGTAGCGGTGCTTAGGTGAAGCCCTGCGACGGTATAACATCAAGATCGTCACCACGACATCGTGCTGACAAAACTCTTTCCCGACATTCTGCTGGATCAGAGTCCGGGGATCGTCATCGAGCTGAACGTGTGCTAGAACTCGGAGATGCCGTAGTTTCGGTGCTTGACCGGTCGGGCCGTGAAGACGTACGACTACATCAACCGCGTTGTTCTAACGCTTCCATTTCCGGTCTACGAGGGTACGTGGACGACACTCTTCCCTCTCGTTGCTATGCATCACCATGATCTTGCATGTGCGTAGGAATTTTTTTGAAATTACTACGTTCCCCAACAGTGGTATCAGAGCCTGGTTTTATGCGTAGATGTTATATGCATGAGTAGAACACAAGTGAGTTGTGGGCGATACAAGTCATACTGCTTACCAACATGTTATACTTTGGTTCGGCGGTATTGTTGGATGAAGCGGCCCGGACCGACATTACACGTACGCTTACGCGAGACCGGTTCTCCCGACGTGCTTTGCACAAAGGTGGCTAGCGGGTGTCAGTTTCTCCAAATTTAGTTGAACCGAGTGTGGCTACGCCCGGTCCTTGCGAAGGTTAAAACAGCACCAACTTGACAAACTATCGTTGTGGTTTTGATGCGTAGGTAAGAACTGTTGGGGAACGTAGTAATTTCAAAATTTTCCTACGTACACGCAAGATCATGGTGATGCATAGCAACGAGAGGGGAGAGTGTTATCCACGTACCCTCGTAGACCGAAAGCGGAAGCGTTATAACAATGCGATTGATGCAGACGTACGTCTTCACGGCCCGACCGATCAAGCATCAAACCACGGCACCTCCGAGTTCTAGAACACGCTCAGCTCGATGAAGATCCCCGGACTCCGATCCAGCAAAGTGTCGGGGATGAGTTCCGACAGCACGACGGCGTGGTGAAGATCTTGATGTTCTACCGTCGCAGGGCTTCGCCTAAGCACAGCTACAATATTATCGAGGAGAACTATGGTGGAGGGGGGCACCGCACACGGCTAAGAGATCTCAAGGATCAATTGTTGTGTATCCAAGGGGTGCCCCCCTCCCCGTATATAAAGGAGTGGAGGAGGGGGAGGGCCGGCCCTCTCTATGGCGCGCCCTAGGGGAGTCCTACTCCCACCGGGAGTAGGATTCCCCCTTTCCTAGTAGCACTAGGAAACCTTCCAAGTAGTAGGAGTAGAAGAGAAGGAAAGGGAAGGGAGAAGGAGAAGGAAGGAAGGGGGCGCCCCCCCTCCCTAGTCCAATTCGGACTAGTCAATGGGGAGGGGTGCGGCCACCCTTTGGGGCCTTTCTCTCCTTTCCCGTATGGCCCATTAAGGCCCAATACGAATTCCCGTAACTCTCCGGTACTCCGAAAAATACCCAAATCATTCGGAACCTTTCCGATGTCCGAATATAGTCGTCCAATATATCGATCTTTACGTCTCGACCATTTTGAGACTCCTCGTCATGACCGTGATCACATCCGGGACTCCGAACAATCTTCGGTACATCAAAACATGTAAACTCATAATAAAACTGTCATCGTAACGTTAAGCGTGCGGACCCTACGGGTTCGAGAACTATGTAGACATGACCTAGAACTGTCTCCGGTCAATCACCAATAGCGGAACCTGGATGCTCATGTTGGCTCCTACATATTCTACGAAGATCTTTATCGGTCAAACCGCATAACAACATACGTTGTTCCCTTTGTCATCGGTATGTTACTTGCCCGAGATTCTATCGTCGGTATCTCAATACCTAGTTCAATCTCGTTTCTAGCAAGTCTCTGTACTCGTTACGTAATGCATCATTCTGTAACTAACTCCTTAGCTACATTGCTCGCAAGGCTTATAGTGATGTGCATTACCGAGAGGGCCCAGAGATACCTCTCCGACAATCGGAGTGACAAATCCTAATCTCGAAATACGCCAACTCAACAAGTACCTTCGGAGACACCTGTAGAGCTCCTTTATAATCACCCAGTTGCATAATCTCATAGTCATAGGAACATGTATAAGTCATGAAGAAAGCAATAGCAACATACTAAACGATCAAGTGCTAAGGCTAACGGAATGGGTCAAGTCAATCACATCATTCTCCTAATGATGTGACCCCGTTAATCAAATGACAACTCTTTTTTCCATGGCTAGGTAACATAACCATCTTTGATAAACGAGCTAGTCAAGTAGAGGCATACTAGTGACACTATGTTTGTCTATGTATTCACACATGTATTATGTTTCCGGTTAATACAATTCTAGCATGAATAATAAACATTTATCATGATATAAGGAAATAAATAATAACTTTATTATTGCCTCTAGGGCATATTTCCTTCAGTCTCCCACTTGCACTAGAGTCAATAATCTAGTTCACATCATCATGTGATTCAACACCAATATTCACATCTGTATGTGATTAACACCCATAGTTCACATCGTCATGTGACCAACACCCAAAAGGTTTACTAGAGTCAATAATCTAGTTCACATCGCTATGTGATTAACACCCAAAGAGTACTAAGGTATGATCATGTTTTGCTCGTGAGAGAAGCTTAGTCAACGGTTTCTTCACATTCAGAGCCGTATGTATTTTGCAAATATTCTATGTGTACAATGCTCTGCACGGAGCTACTCTAGCTAATTGCTTCCACTTTCAATATGTATCTAGATTGAGACTTAGAGTCATCTGGATCGGTGTAAAAAGCTTGCATCGATGTAACTCTTTACGACGGGCTCTTTTATCACCTCCATAATCGAGAAATATTTCCTTAGTCCTCACTAAGGATGTTCTTGACCAATGTCCGATGATCTACTCCTAGATCACTATTGTACTCCTTGCCAAATTCAGAGCAAGGTATACAATAGGTCGGTACATAGCATAGAATACTTTATAGAACCTATGGTGAGGCATAGGGAATGACTTTCATTCTCTTTTCTATTTTTTGCCGTGGTCGGGATTTGAGTCTTACTCAATTTCACACCTTTGCAACACAGGCAAGAACTTTTCTTTGACTGTTCCATTTTGAACTACAAAATCTTGACAAGGTATGTACTTATTGAAAAAACTTATCAAGCGTCTTGATCTATCTCAATAGATCTTGATGCTCAATATGTAAGTAGCTTTACTGAGGTCTTTCTTTTAAATAACTCCTTTCAAATACTCCTTTATGCTTTCGAGAAAAATTCTACATCATTTCGATCAACAATATGTTACTCACATATATTTATCGAAAAGCGGTAGTCTCCCACTCACTTTATTGTAAATACAGGCTTCACCGCAAGTCTGTATAAAACTATATGCTTTGATCAACTTATCAAAGCGTGTATTCCAACTCTGAGATGCTTGCACCAGTCCATAGATGGATCGCTGGATCTTGCACATTTTATTAGCACCTTTAGGATTGACAAAACCTTCTGGTTGCATCATATACAACTCTTGTTTAAGAAAACCATTAACGAATGCAATTTTGACATCCATTTGCCAGATTTCATAAAATGTGGCACTTGCTAACATGATTCGGACAGACTTAAGCATCGCTACAGTTGAGAAAATCTTATTGTAGTCAACACCTTGAACTTGTCGAAAACCTTTTTGTGACAAGTCGACCTTTGTAGATAGTAACACTACTATCAGCATCTGTCTTCCTCATGAAGATCCATTTATACAATATGGCTTGCCGATCATCGGGCAACTCCACCAAAGTCCACACTTTGTTCTCATACATGGATCCCATCTCAGATTTCATGGCCTCAAGCCATTTCACAGAATCTGGGCTCATCATCGCTTCCTCATAGTTCGTAGGTTTATATGATCTAGTAACATGACTTCCAGAATAGGATTACCAAACCACTCGGGTGCAGATCTTGCTCTGGTTGACCTATGAGGTTCGGTAGTAACTTGATCTGAAGTTTCATGATCATCATCATTAGCTTCCTCACTAATTGGTGTAGGCATCACTGGAACCGATTTCAGTGATGAACTAGTTTCCAATTCGGGAGAAGGTACAAATTACCTTATCAAGCTCTACTTTCCTCCCACTCACTTCTTTCGAGAGAAACTTCTTCTCTAGAAAGGATCCATCTTAGCAACGAATAACTTGCCTTCGGATTTGTGATGGAAGGTGTACCCAATAGTTACCTTTGGGTATTCTATGAAGACACGCTTTTCCGATTTGGGTTCGAGTTTATCAGGTTGAAACCTTTTCATATAAGAATCGCAACTCCAAGCTTTAAGAAACGACAACTTAGGTTTACTGCTAAACCATAGTTCATACGGTGTCATCTCAACGGATTTAGATGGTGCCCTGTTAAACATGAATGCAGCTGTCTCTAATGCATAACCCAAAAACAATAGTGGTAAACCGATAAGAGACATCATAGATCGCACCATATCTAGTAATGTAAGATTACGACGTTCGGACACACCATTACATTGTGGTGTTCCAGGTGGCGTGAGTTACGAAACTATTTCACATTGTTTCAAATGAAGACCAAACTCATAACTCAAATATTCGTCTCCATGATCAGATCGTAGAAACTTTATTTTCTTGTTACGATGATTTTCCACTTCACTATGAAATTCTTTGAACTTTTCAAATGTTTCAGACTTCTGTTTCATCAAGTAGATATACCCATATCTGCTCAAATCAACTGTGAAGGTCAGAAAATAATGATACATGCCACGAGCATTAACACTCATCGGATCGCATACATCGGTATGTATTATTTCCAATAAGTCAGTAGCTCGTTCCATTGTTCCGGAGAATGGAGTTTTAGTCATCTTGCACAAAAGGCACGGTTCGCAAGCATCAAATGATTCATAACCAAGTGATTCTGAAAATCCATCTTTATGGAGTTTCTTCATGCGCTTTACACCGATATGACCCGAACGGCAGTGCCACAAATAAGTTGCACTATCATTATTAACTTTGCATCTTTTGGCATCAATATTATGAATATGTGTATCACTACGATCGAGATCCAACAAACTATTTTCATTGGGTGTATGACCATTTGAAGGTTTTATTCATGTAAACAGAACAACAATTATTCTCTGACTTTAAATGAATAACCGTATAGCAATAAACATGATCAAATCATATTCATGCTCAACGCAAACACCAAATAACATTTATTTAGGTTTAACACTAATCCCGAAAGTATAGGGAGTGTGCGATGATGATCATATCAATCTTGGAACTACTTCCAATACTCATCGTCACTTCCCCTTCAATTAGTCTCGGTTTGTTCTGTAACTCCTGTTTCGAGTTACTAATCTTAGCAACCGAACAAGTATCAAATACTCAGGGGCTACTATAAACACTAGTAAGGCACACATCAATAACCTGTATATCAAATATACTCTTGTTCACTTTGCCATCCTTCTTATCCACCAAATATTCAGGGCATTTCCACTTCCAGTGACCATTTCCTTTGAAGTGTAAGCACTCAGTTTTAGGCTTTGGTCCAGCTTTGGTCTTCTTCACGGGAGTGACAACTTGTTTGCCATTCTACTTGAAGTTTCCCTTTCTTTCCCTTTGCCCTTTTCTTGAAACTAGTGGTCCTGTCAATCATCAATAGTTGATGCTATTTTCTTGATTTCTACCTTCGTCGATTTCAGCATCACGAAGAGCTCGGGAATCGTTTTTGTCATCCCTTGCATTATAGTTCATCACGAAGTTCCAGCAACTTGGTGATGGTGACTAGAGAACTCTGCCAATCACTATCTTATCTGGAAGATTAACTCCCACTTGATTCAAGCGATTGTAGTACTCAGACAATCTAAGTACTTGCTCACTAGTTGAGCAATTCTCCTCCATCTTTTAGGCGAAGTATTTGTTAGAGGTCTCATACCTCTTGACACGGGCATGAGTCTGAAATACCAATTTCATCTCTTGAAACATCTTATATGTTCCATGACGTTTCAAAAACGTTTTTGTAGTCCCGATTCTAAGCCATAAAGCATGGCGCACAAAACTATCAAGTAGTCATCATATTGAGCTAGCCAAACGTTCATAACGTCTGCATCTGCTCCTACAACAGGTCTATCACCTAGCGGTGCATCAAGGACATAATTCTTCTGTGCAGCAATGAGGATAAACCTCAGATCACGGACCAAGTCCGCATCATTGCTACTAACATTTTTCAACTTAGTTTTCTCTAGGAACACATATAAAAACATAGGGACGCAAAAACATAGGGAAGCAACAACGCGAGCTATTGATCTACAACATAATTTGCAAAATACTACCAGGACTAAGTTCATGATAAATTTAAGTTCAATTAATCATATTACTTAAGAACTCCCACTTAGACAGACATCTCTCTAGTCATTTAAGTGATCACGTGATCCAAATCAACTAAACCATGTCCGATCATCACGTGAGATGGAGTAGTTTTCAATGGTGAACATCACTATGTTGATCATATCTACTATATGATTCACGCTCGACCTTTCGGTCTCCATGTTCCGAGGCCATATCTATATATGCTAGGCTCGTCAAGTTTAACCTGAGTATTCCGCGTGTGCAACTGTTTTGCACCCATTGTATTTGAACGTAGAGCCTATCACACCCGATCATCACGTGGTGTCTCAGCACGAAGAACTTTCGCAACGGTGCATACTCAGGGAGAACACTTCTTGATAATTAGTGAGAGATCATCTTAAAATGTTACTGTCAATCAAAGCAAGATAAGATGCATAAAGGATAAACATCATATGTAATCAAAATATGTGACATGATATGGCCATGATCATCTTGCGCCTTTGATCTCCATCTCCAAAGTACTGTCATGATCTCTATCGTCACCGGCACGACACCATGATCTCCATCATCTTGATCTATATCAATGTGTCGTCACATGGTCGTCTCACCAACTATTACTCTTGCAACTATTGCTATCGCATAGCGATAAAGTAAAGCAATTATTTGGCGCTCGCATCTTATGCAATAAAAAGACAACCACAAGGCTTCTGCCAGTTGCCGATAACTTCAACAAAACATGATCATCTCATACAACAATTTATATCTCATCACGTCTTGACCATATCACATCACAACAAGCCCTGCAAAAACAAGTTAGACGTCCTCTACTTTGTTGTTGCAAGTTTTACGTGGCTGCTACGGGCTGAGCAAGAACCGTTCTTACCTACGCATCAAAACCACAACGATATTTCGTCAAGTTAGTGCTATTTTAACCTTCACAAGGACCGGGCGTGGCCACACTCGGTTCAACTAAAGTTGGAGAAACTGACACCCACTAGTCACCCGTGTGCAAAGCACGGCGGTAAAACCAGTCTCGAGTAAGCGTACGTGTAATGTCGGTCCGGGCCGCTTCATCCAACAATACCGCCGAACCAAAGTATGACATGCTGGTAAGCAGTATGACTTGTATCGCCCACAACTCACTTGTGTTCTACTCGTGCATATAACATCTACGCATAAAACCTAGGCTCGGATGCCATTGTTGGGGAACGTAGTAATTTCAAAATTTTCCTACTCACACGCAAGATCATGGTGATGCATAGCAACGAGAGGGGAGAGTGTTGTCCACGTACCCTCGTAGACCGAAAGCGGAAGCGTTATAACAACGCGGTTGATGCAGTCGTACGTCTTCACGGCCCGACCGATCAAGCACCAAAACTACGGCACCTCCGAGTTCTAGCACACGTTCAGCTCGATGACGATCCCCGGACTCCGATCCAGCAAAGTGTCGGGGATGAGTTCCGTCAGCACGACGGCGTGGTGATGATCTCGATGTTCTACCGTCGCAGGGCTTCGCCTAAGCACCGCTACAATATTATCGAGGAGAACTATGGTGGAGTGGGGCACCGCACACGGCTAAGAGATCTCAAGGATCAATTGTTGTGTATCCAAGGGGTGCCCCCCTCCCCGTATATAAAGGAGTGGAGGAGGGGGAGGGTCGGCCCTCTCTATGGCGCGCCTACATATTCTACGAAGATCTTCATCGGTCAAACCGCATAACAACATACGGTGTTCCCTTTGTCATCGGTATGTTACTTGCCCGAGATTCAATCGTCGGTATCCAATACCTAGTTCAATCTCGTTACCGGCAAGTCTCTTTACTCATACGTAATGCATCATTCCGTAACTAACTCATTAGCTACATTGCTTGCAAGGCTTATAGTGATGTGCATTACCGAGAGGGCCGGAGATACCTCTCCGACAATCGGAGTGACAAATCCTAATCTCGAAATCGCCAACTCAACAAGTACCTTCGGAGACACCTGTAGAGCTCCTTTATAATCACCCAGTTACGTTGTGACGTTTGGTAGCACACAAAGTGTTCCTTCGGTAAACGGGAGTTGCATAATCTCATAGTCATAGGAACATGTATAAGTCATGAAGAAAGCAATAGCAACATACTAAATGATCAAGTGCTAAGGCTAACGGAATGGGTCAAGTCAATCACATCATTCTCCTAAGGATGTGATCCCGTTAATCAAATGACAACTCTTTTGTCCATGGCTAGGAAACATAACCATCTTTGATAAACGAGCTAGTCAAGTAGAGGCATACTAGTGACACTATGTTTGTCTATGTATTCAGACATGTATTATGTTTCCGGTTAATACAATTCTAGCATGAATAATAAACATTTATCATGATATAAGGAAATAAATAATAACATTATTATTGCCTCTAGGGCATATTTCCTTAAAGAAAGGTTCTTGCTCAGCCCGTAGCAGCCACGTAAAACTTGCAACAACAAAGTACAGGACGTCTAACTTGTTTTTGCAGGGCATGTTGTGATGTGATATGGTCAAGACGTGATGAGATATAAGTTGTTGTATGAGATGATCATGTTTTGTTGAAGTTCTCGGCAACTAGTAAAAGCCTTATGGTTGTCTCTCTATTGCATAAGATGCAAGCGCCAAATAATTGCTTTACTTTATCGCTATGCGATAGCAATAGTTGCAAGAGCAATAGTTGGCGAGACGAGCGTGTGACGACACATTGATATAGATCAAGATGATGGAGATCATGGTGTCATGCCGGTGACGATGGAGATCATGACGATGCTTCGAAGATGGAGATCACAAGCACAAGATGATGATGGCCATATCATATCACTTATATTGATTGCATGTGATGTTTATCTTTTATGCATCTTATCTTGCTTTGATTGACGGTAGCATTTTAAGATGATCTCTCACTAATTATCAATAAGTGTTATCTCTGAGTATGCACCGTTGCGAAAGTTCACCACGTGATGATCGGGTGTGATAGGCTGTACGTTCAAATACAACGGGTGCAAAACAGTTGCACACAGAGAATACTCAGGTTAAACTTGACAAGCCTAGCATATACAGATATGGCCTCGGAACACGGAGACTGAAAGGTCGAACATGAATCATATAGTAGATATGATCAACATAGTGATGTTCACCATTGAAACTACTCCATCTCACGTAATGATCGGACATGGTTTAGTTGATCTGGATCACGTGATCACTTAGAGGATTAGAGGGATGTCTATCTAAGTGGGAGTTCTTAAGTAATATGATTCAATTGAACTTAAATTTATCATGAACTTAGTCCTGATAGTATTTTGCAAATTATATTGTAGATCAATAGCTCGCATTGTTGCTTCCCTATGTCTATTTTGATATGTTCCTAGAGAAAAACTATGTTGAAAGATGTTAGTAGCAATGATGCGGATTGGATCCGTGATCTGAGGTTTATCCTCATTGCTACACAGAAAAATTGTGTCCTTAATGCACCGCTAGGTGACAGACCGATTGCAGGAGCAGATGCAGACGTTATGAATGTTTGGCTAGCTCAATATGATGACTACTTGATAGTTTAGTGCACCATGCTTAACGGCTTAGAATCGGGACTTCAAAGACGTTTTGAACGTCATGGACCATATGAGATGTTCCAGGAACTGAAGTTAATATTTCAAGCAAATACCTGAGTTGAGAGATATGAAGTCTCCAACAAGTTCTATAGCTAAAAGATGGAGGAGAATCGCTCAACTAGTGAGCATGTGCTCAGATTGTCTGGGTACTACAATCGCTTGAATCAAGTGGGAGTTAATCTTCCAGATAAGATAGTGATTGACAGAGTTCTCTAGTCACCATCACCAAGTTAGTAGAACTTCGTGATGAACTATAGTATGCAAGGGATGACGAAAACGATTCCCAAGCTCTTCGTGATGCTGAAATCAACGAAGGTAGAAATCAAGAAAGAGCATCAAGTGTTGATGATTGACAAGACCACTAGTTTCAAGAAAAGGGCGAAGGGAAAGAAAGGGAACTTCAATTAGAATGACAAGCCAGTTGTCACTCCCGCGAAGAAGCCCAAAGCTGGACCAAAGCCTGAAACTGAGTGCTTACACTGCAAAGGAAATGGTCACTGGAAATGGAAATGCCCTGAATATTTGGTGGATAAGAAGGATGGCAAAGTGAACAAGGGTATATTTGATATACAGGTTATTGATGTGTGCCTTACTAGTGTTTATAGTAGCCCATGAGTATTTCATACTTGTTCGGTTGCTAAAAGTAGTAACTTGAAACGGGAGTTGCAAAATAAACAGAGACTAGTTAAGGGTGAAGTGACGATGTGTGTTGGAAGTGGTTCCAAGATTAATGTAATCATCATCGCACACTCCCTATACTTTCGAGATTAGAGTTGAACCTAAATAAGTGTTATTTGGTGTTTGCATTGAGCATGAATATGATTTGATCATGTTTATTGCAATACAGTTATTCATTTAAAGTCAGAGAATAATTGTTGTTCTGTTTACATGAATAAAACCTTCAATGGTCATACACCCAAGATGAATGGTTTATTGAATCTCGATCATGGTGATACACATATTCGTAATATTGATGCTAAAATATGCAAAGTTAATAATGATAGTGCAAACTTATTTGTGGCACTGTCGTTTGGGTCATATCGGTATAAAGCGCAGGAAACTCCATAAAGATGGAATTTTGGAATCACTTGATTATGAATCATTTGATGCTTGCGAACCGTGCCTTATGGGCAAGATGACTAAGACTCCGTTCTCCGGAACAATGGAACGAGCTACTGACTTATTGGAAATAATACATACTGATGTATGCAGACCAATGAGTATTAAGGGTCATGGCGGGTATCATTATTTTCTGACCTTCACAGATGATTTGAGCAGATATTGGTATATCTACTTGATGAAACATAAGTCTGAAACAGTTGAAAGGTTCAAAGAATTTCAGAGTGAAGTGGAGAATCATCATAACAAGAAAATAAAAGTTTCTACGATAAGATCGCGGAGATGAAATATTTGAGTTACGAGTTTGGCCTTCAGTTAAAACAATGTGAAATAGTTTCACTACTCACGCCACGTGGAACACCATAGTGTAATGGTGTGTCCGAACGTCATAACCATACTTTATTAGATATGGTGCAAACTATGATGTCTCTTACCGATCTACCACTATCGTTTGGGGTTATGCATTAGAGACAGCTGCATTCACGTTAAATAGGGCACCATCTAAATCCATTGAGACGACACCATATGAACTGTGGTTTGGCAAGAAACCAAAGTTGTCGTTTCTTAAAGTTTTGGGTTGCGATGCTTATGTGAAAAAGTTTCAGCATGATAAGCTCAAACCCAAATCAGAGAAGTGCGTCTTCATAGAATACCCAAAGGAAACTGTTGGGTACACCTTCTATCACAGATCCGAAGGCAAAATATTCGTTGCTAAGATGGATCCTTTCTAGAGAAGGAGTTTCTCTCGAAAGAAGTGAGCGGGAGGAAAGTAGAACTTGATGAGGTAACTGTACCTGCTCCCTTATTGGAAAGTAGTTCATCACATAAATCTGTTCCTGTGATTCCTACACCAATTAGTGAGGAAACTAATGATGATGATCATGAAACTTCAAATTAAGTTACTACAGAACCTCGTAGGTATTCCAAAGTACAGTCCGCACAAGAGTGGTACGGTAATCCTATTCTGGAAGTCATGTTACTAGACCATGGTGAACCTACGAACTATGAGGAAGCGATGATGAGCCCAGATTCCACAAAATGGCTTAAGACCATAAAATCTGAGATGGGATCCATGTATGAGAACAAAGTGTGGACTTTGGTGGACTTGCCCGATGATCGGCAAGCCATTGAGAATGAATGGATCTTCAAGAGGAAGACAGACGCTGATAGTAGTGTTACTATCTACAAAGCTCGAATTATCGCAAAAAGGTTTTTGACAAGTTCAAGATGTTGACTACGATGAGATTTCCTCACTCGTAGCGATGCTTAAGTCTGTCCGAATCATGTTAGCAAATTGATGCATTTTATGAAATCTGGCAAATGGATAAACAAATCTGCATTCCTTAATGGATTTATTAAAGAAGAGTTGTATATGATACAACCAGAAGGTTTTGTCAATCCAAAAGGTGCTAACAAAATATGCAAGCTCCAGCGATCCATCTATGGACTGGTGCAAGCATCTCGGAGTTGGAATATACGATTTGATAAGTTGATCAAAGCATATAGTTTTAAAACAGACTTGCGGTGAAGCCTGTATTTACAAGAAAGTGAGTGGGAGCACTACTACATTTCTGATAAGTATATGTGAATGACATATTGTTGATCGGAAATAATGTAGAATTATTCTGCAAAAGCATAAAGGAGTGTTTGAAAGGAGTTTTTCAAAGAAAGACCTCGGTGAAGCTGCTTACATATTGAGCATCAAGATCTAGATCAAGATGCTTGATAAGTTTTTTCAATGAGTACATACCTTGACAAGTTTTTGAAGTAGTTCAAAATGGTACAGTCAAAGAAAGAGTTCTTGCCTGTGTTAAAAGGTGTGAAATTGAGTAAGACTCAAAGCCTGACCACAGAATAAGATAGAAAGAGAATGAAAGTCATTCCCTATGCCTCAGCCATAGGTTCTACAAAGTATGCCATGTTGTGTACCAGATCTATTGTATACCCTACCACTGAGTTTGGCAAGGGAGTACAATAGTGATCTAGGAGTAGATCACTGGACAACAGTCAAAATTATCCTTAGTGGAATAAGGATATGTTTCTCGATTATGGAGGTGACAAAAGGTTCGTCATAAAGGGTTACGTCGATGCAAGTTTTGACACCGATCCAGATGACTCTAAGTCAAGATCTGGATACATATTGAAAGTGGGAGCTATTAGCTATAGTAGCTCTGTGCAGAGCATTGTAGACATAGAATTTGAAAAATACTTATGGATCTGAATGTGACAGACCCGTTGACTAAAATTATCTCACAAGCAAAACATGATCACACCTTAGTACTCTTTGGGTGTTAATCACATAGCGATGTGAACTAGATTAGTGACTCTAGTAAACCCTTTGGGTGTTGGTCACATATTGATGTGAGCTACGGGAGTTAACCACATAAAGATGTGAACTATTGATGTTAAATCACATGGCGATGTGAACTAGATTATTGACTCTAGTGAAAGTGGGAGACTGAAGGAAATATGCCCTAGAGGCAATAATAAAGTTATTATTTATTTCCTTATTTCATGATAAATGTTTATTATTCATGCTAGAATTATATTAACAGGAAACATAATACATGTGTGAATACATAGACAAACATAGTGTCACTAGTATGCCTCTACTTGACTAGCTCGTTGATCAAAGATGGTTATGTTTCCTAACCATAGACATGAGTTGTCATTTGACTAACGGGATCACATCATTAGGAGAATGATGTGATTGACTTGACCCATTTCGTTAGCTTAGCACTCGAACGTTTAGTATGTTGCTATTGCTTTCTTCATGACTTATACATGTTCCTATGACTATGAGATTATGCAACTCCCGTTTACCGGAGGAACACTTTGTGTGCTACCAAACGTCACAATGTAAGCTGGGTGATTATAAAGGTGCTCTCTGGTGTCTCCGACGGTACTTGTTGGGTTGGCGTATTTCGAGATTAGGATTTGTCACTCCGATTGTCGGAGAGGTATCTCTGGGCCCTCTCAGTAATGCACATCACTTAAGCCTTGCAAGCATAGCAACTAATGAGTTAGTTGCAGGATGATGTATTATGGAACAAGTAAAGAGACTTGCCGGTAACGAGATTGAACTAGGTATTGAGATACTGACGATCGAATCTCGGGCAAGTAACATACCAATGACAAAGGGAACAACGTATGTTGTTATGCAGTTTGACCGATAAAGATCTTCGTAGAATATGTAGGAGCCAATATGAGCATCCAGGTTCCGCTATTGGTTATTGACCGGAAACAGTTCTAGGTCATGTCTACATAGTTCTCGAACCTGTAGGGTCCGCACGCTTAAGGTTTCGATGACAGTTATATTATGAGTTTATGGGTTTTGATGTACCGAAGTTTGTTCAGAGTCCCGGATGTGATTACGGACATGACGAGGAGTCTCGAAATGGTCGAGACATGAAGATTGATATATTGGAAGCCTATATTTGGATATCGGAAGTGTTCCGGGTGAAATCGGGATTTTACCGGAGTACCGGGAGGTTACCGGAACCCCGGGGCTTAATGGGCCTACATGGGCCCTAGTGGAGAGGAAGAGAGGAGGCAAGGGCTGGGCTGGCGCGCCTCCCCTAGTCCGAATAGGACAAGGAGAGGCGGCGCCCCCTTTTCCTTCCTCTCCCTCCTCCTTCCCCTTCTCCTATTCCAACTAGGAAGAAGGAGTCCTACTCCCGGTTGAGTAGGACCCCTTGGCGCGCCCTCCTTGGCCGCCACCCCTCCCCTTGGCTCCTTTATATACGGGGGCAGGGGGCACCTCTAGACACAACAATTGATCTCTTGATCTCTTAGCCGTGTGCGGTGCCCCCCTCCACCATAGTCCTTGATAATATTGTACTGGTGCTTAGGTGAAGCCCTGCGATGGTAGAACATCAAGATCGTCACCACGCCGTCGTGCTGACGAAACTCCTTCCCGACATTCTGCTGGATCGGAGTCCGGGGATCGTCATCGAGCTGAACATGTGCTAGAACTCAGAGGTGATGTAGTTTTGGTGCTTGATCGGTCGGGCCGTGAAGACGTACGACTACATCAACCGCGTTGTTCTAACGCTTCCTCTTCCGGTCTACGAGGGTACGTGGACAACACTCTTCCCTCTCGTTGCTATGCATCACCATGATCTTGCGTGTGCGTAGGAATTTTTTTGAAATTACTACGTTCCCCAACAGGTGGTACGCTCCTTCGCTGAGAACTTCGTCAATGATGAAGGGACCCTCCCATTTGGGCTTGAGTTTGTGCTTTTTCTTCTCTGGCAAGCGTAGAAGAAGTTCGCCAATGTTATAAGTCTTGGCCCGTACTTCTCTGCTTTGATATCTGCGGGCCTGTTGTTGATAAAATGCGGAACGGGCTTTTGCAACGTCATGCTCCTCCTCCAGGGCGTCTAGGCTATCCTGCCAATCGAGCTCGGCCTCTCTCTCTTCGTACATGCGTACCCGAGGTGAGTCATGTATAATGTCGCAGGGTAGCACAGCCTATGCGTCGTACACCATGAAAAAAGGTGTGTATCTGGTAGTGCGATTGGGCGTGGTCCGCAGCCCCCAGAGTACGGAGTCAAGCTCCTCAACCCAGTGTTTGTCTGATTCCTTCAAAGACCGCACCAGCCTGGGTTTGATGCCGCTCATAATAAGATCGTTGGCCCGTTCGACTTGACCGTTTGTCTGTGGATGATAGACAGAGGAGTAATCGAGCTTGATGCCCAGATTAGCGCACCAGGTTTTCACTTCTTCGGCTGTGAAGTTAGAGCCGTTATCAGTGATGATGCTGTGTGGAACACCATAATGGTGTACGTCGCCGGATATGAAATCTATCACCAGCCCGGACTCGGCCGTTTTAACTGGTTTGGCCTCTATCCACTTAGTGAATTTATCCACCATGACCAGCAGATATTTTTTCTTATGGCTTCCTCCTTTAAGGGGTCCAACCATATCCAGTCCCCAGACCGCAAAAGGCCAAGTGATGGGGATTGTTTGTAGGGCAGTGGGGGGCATATGGCTTTGGTTGGCGAAGAGTTGGCATCCGACGAAACATTGGACAAGGTCCTGTGCATCTGCTCGGGCCGTCGGCCAATAGAACCCTGTATGGAAGGCCTTGCTAACAAGGGCCCGAGCTGTGGCATGGTGCCCGCCGAGACCGGCATGAATCTCAGCCAGGAGATGCCGCCCCTCCTCCTCGGAGATACATCTTTGAAGGACTCCGGTAACGCTTTTCTTCTAGAGCTCTCTGTCGTGAACCTTGTAGGCCTTCGAACGCCGGACAATGCGGCGGGCCTCATTCTGATCCTCAGGAAGTTCCTTCCTATTAAGGTAGGCTAAGAAGGGTTCGGTCCATGGGGCAATGACTGCCATAACGAGATGGGCCGACGGTGTTATTTCGGTGGCTGAGCCTCCGATGATATCGGTGTGTTCGGAATCTTGGGTTGTGTTCGGATCCGGACTAGTGTTGCCGCTTTCCCCCTGCCATACCACGGATGGCTTAAAAAGCCTTTCTAGAAAGATGTTAGGTGGGATGGGGTCACGCTTGACGCAGATACGAGCAAGAACGTCCGCCGCTTGATTACTTTCTCGGGCCACGTGATGGAACTTGAGTCCCTCGAACCGAACCAATACTTTTAGGATGGCATTATGATAAGTCGCCATCTTCGGCTCTTTGGCATCGAAGTCTCCATTTATTTGAGATATTGCGAGGTTTGAGTCCCCGCGCACTTCCAGGCGCTGTATGCCCATGGAGACAACCATTCAGAGACTGATACGTCTCTGTCGTATCTATATTTTTTTATTGTTCCATGCCCATATTATGAAACTTTCATATACTTTTGGCAACTTTTTATACTATTTTTGGGGACTAACATATTGATCCAGTGCCCAGTGTCAGTTCCTGTTTGTTGCATGTTTTGTTTCGCAGAATATCCATATCAAACGGAGTCCAAATGGGATAAAACGGACAGAGCTTATTTTTGGAATATTTGGAAAATTCCGGAAGAAGAATCAACGCGAGACGGTGCCCGAGGTGGCCACAAGGCAGGGGGGGCGCGCCCCTGACCCTCATGGACCACCCGTAAGGCGGTTGCTGCTCTACTTTGGACGCAATAAAACTAATTTTCGGAGAAAAATCTGGGCGAAGGTTTCAATCCAATCGGAGTTACGGATCTCCATATATACACGAAACAGTGAAAGGGCACCAGACGAGGAACGCAGAAACAGAGAGAAGCAGAGAGATAGATCCAATCTCGGAGGGGCTCTCGCCCCTCCCATGCCATGGAGGCCAAGGACCAGAGGGGAAACCCTTCTCCCATCTAGGGAGGAGGTCAAGGAAGAAGAAGACGAAGGGGCCCCCTCTCCCCTTCTCTTCCGGTGGCGCTGGAACGCTGTCGTGGCCACCATCATCATCACCGCGATCTTCACCAACATCTCCATCACCTTCCCCCCCTCTATCTACACCGGTCCACTCTCCTGCAACCCGCTGTACCCTCTACTTGAACATGGTGCTTTATGCTTCATATTATTATCCAATGATGTGTTGCCATCCTATGATGTCTGAGTAGATTTTCGTTGTCCTATCGGTGGTTGATGAATTGCTATGATTGATTTAATTTGCTTGTGGTTATGTTGTTGTCCTTTGGTTTCCATCATATGGTAGCGTGGATCACACCATAGGGTTAGTTTTATGTTGATAGGACTATGTATTGGAGGGCAAGAGGATGAAGCTTCAACCTAGCATAGAAATTGATGCATACGGGATTGAAGGGGGACCAATATATCTTAATGCCATGGTTGGGTTTTACCTTAATGAACGTTAGTAGTTGCGGACGCTTGCTAATAGTTCCAATCATAAGTGCATAGAATTCCAAGTCAGTGATGACATGCTAGCAGTGGCCTCTCCCACATAAAACTTGCTATCGGTCTAGTAAAGTAGTCAATTGCTTAGGGACAATTCCGCAACTCCTACCCCCACTTTTCCACACTCGCTATATTTACTTTAGTTGTGTCTTTATCTAAAAAGCCCCTAGTTTTTATTCTCGTGCTCTTTATTATCTTGCAAACCTATCCAAAAACACCTACAAAGTACTTCTAGTTTCATACTTGTTCTAGGTAAAGCGAATGTCAAGCGTGCGTAGAGTTGTATCGGTGGTCAAGAGAACTTGAGGGAATACTTGTTCTACCTTTAGCTCCTCGTTGGGTTCGAAACTCTTACTTATCGAAAACTGTTACGATCCCCTATACTTGTGGGTTATCAAGACCTTTTTCTGGCGCCGTTGCCGGGGAGCAATAGCGTGGGGTGGATATTCTCGTGTGTGCTTGTTTGCTTTATCACTAAGTAATTTTTATTTGCTATTCTTAGTTGTTCTCTATCTTTAGTTATGGGTGGGAAACGCAAAATACCAAAAAATTTAGTTGTACCTACTGAACCAATGGTTGAAGAACCACTCAAAATCTATCACACTGCAGAAGCTTATTACTTGGATCATCTTAGATCCCTATGTACTTGTGTTGAAACCCCAACTAGCCTAGTTGAGGGCAAATCTTTAGATGAGCATGTCGGTTATGTGCGACACCGTATATTTGAAAAAGGGAAACTTTTGTTGGATCAAATTCATCGTTTGCAATGCTATGCTTGGAATTTATGTTATATATATGATGTTACTTGTTGTTCTGAAAACCCTAAGAAACACCTTCCCTACCAATGTGAGTTTATTGATAATGGAATCTTATCTTCGTATGCTAAGGGTGTTTATAGTTACTATGATGTTCAACAAATTGAAGAATTTGTTGCTTTTAAGGGTGCTTACGAAATTGCTTCTTTGATTGAAACGTATGATGCTACTCTTTAATCTGAAAATTTTGCCATACTTAAATATTGCTATGATAATTATGCTTCTAATGCCTATGTTGAACCATATATTGAGGACTACCATGCTGTCCAAGAAGAGACTAATATTTTGCAGGAGTCTATGGAAGAAGAAGTTGATGAAACTGTGAGCTCATTGGATGAAAAAGATGAGGAGGAGAGCGGAGAACAAAAGGAGGAAGAGCGGATTGATCACCCGTGCCCACCTTCTAATGAGAGTAACTCTTCAACTCATACATTGTTTAATTCCCCTTCATGCTTACCGAAGGATGATTGCTATGATGACTGTTATGATCCCTTTGATTCTTCTGAAATATCCCTTTTTGATGATGCTTGCTATGCTTGTGGCCAAGATGCCAATATGAATTATGCTTATGGAGATGAACTTGCTATAGTTCCTTATGTTAAACATGAAATTGTTGCTATTGCACCCACGCATGATAGTCCTATTATCTTTCTGAATTCTCCTGATTATACTATATCGGAGAAGTTTGCCTTATTAAGGATTATATTCATGGGTTGCCTTTTACCGTTGCACATGATAATTTTGATAGATATAATATGCATGTGCTTGCTGCTCCTACTTGCAATTATTATAAGAGAGGAACTATATCTCACCCTCTCTATGTTTCCCACATGACAAAATTGCAAGAAACTGTTTATACTATGCATTGGCCTTTACTTTGTGTGCATGAATTGTTCTTTTATGACATGCCAATGCATAGGAAGAGAGTTAGACTTCATCATTACTTGATATATGTTGCTTTGTGCTCACTACTAAATGCCAAATCATTGCTAATTAAAATTGGCTTTGATATACCTTGGGATCCGGGTGGATTCACTACTTGAGCACTATATGCCTAGCTTAATGGCTTTAAAGAAAGCGCTGCCAGGGAGACAACCCGGAAGTTTTAGAGAATCATTTATTTCTGTTGTGTGCTTTTATAAAGTTTAGAAATAAAAATAATGTGCCAAGGTTTGCCTTTAGGATGTTTACAATGCTTGTTGGTTTGTACGGTGCAGGACAGAAACTTTGGCTGTAGTGCGCGATTTTTCATTTTTTTACTGGAACGTCATATAGTTCTGATTCTTTTTGCACTGTCTTTCTATACAATTTTTTTATTTTTCCTTATTTTGGCAAAAAGAATTCAGGTATCAGAAGTATGGTGAATGTTCAGATTATTACAGACTGTTCTGTTTTAGACATATTCTGTTTTTGATGCATAGTTTGCTTGTTTTGATGAAACTATCAATTTATATCAGTGGATTAAGCCATTAAAATGCTATATTACAGTAGACACAATGCAAAAAAAAATGAATTGGTTTGCAACAGTACTTAGAGTAGTGATTTGCTTTATTATACTAACGGATATTACCGAGTTTTCTGTTGAAGTTTTGTGTGGATGAAGTGTTCGATGATCGAGAAGGTCTCGATGTGAGAAGGAGGAAGAGAGGCAAGAGATCAAGCTTGGGGATGCCCGAGGCACCCCAAGTAAATATTCAAGGAGACTCAAGCGTCTAAGCTTGGGGATGCCCCGGAAGGCATTCCCTCTTTCTTCAACAAGTATCGGTATGTTTTCGGATTCGTTTCGTTCATGCGATATGTGCAAATCTTGCAGTGTCTTTTGCATTTAGTTTTCATTTTTCTTTTATGCACCATGCTGGTATGAGATAGTCCTTGGTTTATTTATAGAATGCTCTTCGCACTTCACTTATATCTTTTGAGTATGGCTTTATAGAATGCTTCATGTGCTTCACTTATATCATTTAAAGTTTGGATTGCATGTTTCTCTTTACATAGACAACCGCCATTTGTAGAATGCTCTTTTGCTTCACTTATAATTGTTAGAGCTTGGGCATATCTTTTGTAGAAAGAATTAAACTCTCTTGCTTCACTTATATCTATTTAGAGAGATGACAGGAACTGGTCATTCACATGGTTAGTCATAAAATCCTACATAAACTTGTAGATCACTGAATATGATATGTTTGATTCCTTGCAATAGTTTTGCGATATAAAGATGGTGATATTAGAGTCATGCTAGTGGATGGTTGTGGATTGTACAAATACTTGTGTTGAGGTTTGTGATTCCCGTAGCATGCACTTATGGTGAACCGTTATGTAACGAAGTTGGAGCATGAGGTATTTATTGATTGTCTTCCTTATGAGTGGCGGTCGGGGACGAGCGATGGTCTTTTCCTACCAATCTATCCCCCTAGGAGCATGCGTGTAGTACTTCATTTTGATGACTAATAGATTTTTGCAATAAGTATGTGAGTTCTTTATGACTAATGTTGAGTCCATGGATTATACACACTCTCACCCTTCCATCATTGCTAGCCTCTTCGGTACCGTGCATTGCCCTTTCTCACCTCGAGAGTTCGTGCAAACTTCGCCGGTGCATCCAAACCACGTGATACGATACGCTCTGTCACACATAAACCTCATTATATCTTCCTCAAAACAGCCACCATACCTACCTATCATGGCATTTCCATAGCCATTCCAAGATATATTGCCATGCAACTTCCATCATCATCATATACATGACTTGAGCATTTATCATCATATTGCTTTGCATGATCTTAAGATAGCTAGCATGATGTTTTCATGGCTTGTCCGTTTTTTGATGTCATTGCTACGCTAGATCGTTGCACATCCCGATACACCGCCGGAGGCATTCATATAGAGTCATATCTTTGTTCTAGTATCGAGTTGTAATATTGAGTTGTAAGTAAATAAAAGTGTGATGATCATCATTATTAGAGCATTGCCCCAGTGAGGAAAGGATGATGGAGACTATGACTCCCCCACAAGTCGGGATGAGACTCCGAACGAAAAAAAAAGAGAAAGGCCAAAAAAAGAGAAGGCCCAAAAAAAAGAAAAAACTAAACAAAAAAATGAGACAAAATAGAGAAGGGGCAATGTTACTATCCTTTTACCACACGTGTGCTTCAAAGTAGCACCATGCTCTTCATATAGAGAGTCTCTTGAGTTATCACTTTCATATACTAGTGGGAATTTTCATTATAGAACTTGGCTTGTATATTCCAACGATGGGCTTCCTCAAATCCCCTAGGTCTTCATGAGCAAGCAAGTTGGAGGCACACCCACTTAGTTTCCAGTTTGAGCTTTCATACACTTATAGCCCTTAGTGCATCTGTTGCATGGCAATCCCTACTCCTCGCATTGACATCAATTGATGGGCATCTCCATAGCCCGTTGATTAGCCGCGTCGATGTGAGACTTTCTCCTTTTTTGTCTTCTCCACATAACCCCCATCATTTTATTCTAGTCCACCTATAGTGCTATGTCCATGGCTCATGCTCATGTATTGCGTGAAAGTTCAAAAGGTTTGGGAACGTCAAAAGTATGAAACAATTTCTTGGCTTGTCATCGGGGTTGTGCATGATGTGAATATTTTGTGTGGTGAAGATGGAGCATAGCCAGACTATATGATTTTGTAGGGATAACTTTCTTTGGCCTTGTTATTTTGAAAAGACATGATTGCTTTATTAGTAGGCTTGAAGTATTATTGTTTTTATGTCAAATGATAGACTATTGCTTTGAATCACTCGTGTCTCAATATTCATCCCATGATTAGATACATGATCAAGATTATGCTAGGTAGCATTCCACATCAAAAATCATCTTTTTTATCATTTACCTCCTCAAGGACGAGCAGGAATTAAGCTTGGGGATGCTGATATGTCTCCGTCGTATCTATAATTTTTTATTGTTCCATGCCAATATTATGCAAATTTCATATACTTTTGGCAACTTTTTATACTATTTTTGGGGACTAACATATTGATCCAGTGCCCAGTGCCAGTTCCTGTTTGTTGCATGTTTTTGTTTCGCAGAATATCCATATCAAACGGAGTCCAAACGGGATAAAAACAGACGGAGCTTATTTTTCGAATATTTAGAAAATTCCGGAAGAAGAATCAACGCGAGATGGTGCCCGAGGTGGCCACGAGGCAGGGGGCGCGCCTGCCCCCCTGGGCGCACCCCTGACCCTCATGGGCCACCCGTAAGGCGGTTGCTGCTCTACTTTGGACGCAATAAAACTAATTTTCGAAGAAAAATTTGGGCGAAGGTTTCAATCCAATCGGAGTTACGGATCTCCATATATACATGAAACGGTGAAAGGGCGCGAGACGAGGAACGCGGAAACAGAGAGAAACAGAGAGATAGATCCAATCTCGGAGGGGCTCTCGCCCCTCCCATGCCATGGAGGCCAAGGACCAGAGGGGAAACCCTTCTCCCATCTATGGATGAGTTCAAGGAAGAAGATGACGAAGGGGGCCCCTCTCCCCTTCTCTTCCGGTGGCGCTAGAACGCTGTCGTGGCCACCATCATCATCACCGCGATCTTCACCAACATCTCCATCACCTTCCCCCCTCTATCTACAGCGGTCCACTCTCCCGCAACCCGATGTACCCTCTACTTGAACATGGTGCTTTATGCTTTATATTATTATCCAATGATGTGTTGCCATCCTATGATGTCTGAGTAGATTTTCGTTGTCCTATCGATGGTTGATGAATTGCTATGATTGATTTAATTTTCTTGTGGTTATGTTGCTGTCCTTTGGTGCCCATCATATGAGCGCGCGCGTGGATCACACCATAGGGTTAGTTGTATGTTGATAGGAGTATGTATTGGAGGGCAAGAGTGACAGAAGCTTCAACCTAGCATAGAAATTGATGCATACGAGATTGAAGGGGGACCAATATATCTTAATGCTATGGTTGGGTTTTACCTTAATGAACGTTAGTAGTTGTGGACGGTTGCTAATAGTTCCAATCATAAGTGCATAGAATTCCAAGTCAGGGATGACATGCTAGCAGTGGCCTCTCCCACATAAAACTTGCTATCAGTCTAGTAAAGTAGTCAATTGCTTAGGGACAATTCCGCAACTCCTACCACCACTTTTCCACACTCGCTATATTTACTTTAGTTGTATCTTTATTTAAACAGCCCCTAGTTTTTATTCTCGTGCTCTTTATTATCTTGCAAACCTATCCAAAAACACCTACAAAGTACTTCTAGTTTCATACTGTTCTAGGTAAAGCGAACGTCAAGCGTGCGTAGAGTTGTATCGGTGGTCGATAGAACTTGAGGGAATATTTGTTCCACCTTTAGCTCCTCATTGGGTTTGACACTCTTACTTATCGAAAACTGTTGCGATCCCCTATACTTGTGGGTTATCAGAGACCATGCAATAAGGCCTCGTATTCAGTTGTGTTCTTGGAGTCTGCATATAGTATTTGGAGTACGTACTGAACAACGTCTCCAGTGGGGGACGTTAAAACGATGCTCGCTCCTAGCCCTGCCAGCATTTTGGAGCCATCAAAATACATAGCCCAATTGGAATATGTGTCGTACTCTTTAGGGAGTTCGGCCTCTGTCCATTCGGCGACAAAGTCAGCCAGTACTTGGGATTTAATAGCTCGACGTGGTTTGTATGTTATATCAAATGGAAGGAGCTCAATGGCCCATTTGAAAATCCGGCCTGTGGCATCGCGATTGTTTATTATGTCGTTGAGTGGCACTTCGAAAGCCACCGTGATCGAACACTACTGGAAGTAGTGTCGTAGCTCTTGGGATGCCATGAAGACCGCGTATGCTATCTTTGATAATGGGGGTACCGGGATTTTCATGGTGCAAGGACAGTCGATACGTAGTATACTGGCTTCTCAAGCAGGAATTTGTGTCCGTCCTGTTCTCGTTCAACAACGAGCACGGCGCTCACCACCTGATGTGTTGCCGTTATGTATAGCAACATGGGTTCGCCGATATTTGGCGCGGCCAGGATTGGGTTGCTTGCTAGAACGGTTTTTATTTCTTCCAGTCCGGCTGCTGCCTCGTCCGTCCACTCAAAGTGATCGGTTCGTCGTAGAAGGCGATAGAGTGGCAATGCCTTTTCTCCCAATCTGGAGATAAAGCGGCTTAAAGCTGCCACGCAACCCGTGAGTTTTTGGACTTGTTTAAGGTCTGTTGGTGTAGCCAATTGTGAAAGAGCTCGGATTTTGGTTGGATTTGCTTCAGTTCCTCTATTGGAAACGATGAAGCCCAGCAGCTTTCCTGCGGGGACGCCAAAACACACTTTTCCGGGTTGAGCTTAATGTCATATGCGCGGAGGTTGTCAAATGTGAGATGTAGGTCGTCTATTAGTGTTTCGACGTGCCTTGTCTTGATTACGACGTTGTCCACATAGGCTTCGACTGTATTTCCGATCTGTTTCTCCAGGCATGTTTGGATCATGCGTTGGTAGGTGGCACCAGCGTTCTTGAGCCCGAAGGGCATGGTGTTGAAGCAGAATGGCCCATATGGGGTGATGAATGATGTTGCAGCTTGATCGGATTCCTTCATTTTGATTTGATGGTATCCGGAATATGCGTCGAGGAAACACAGTGAGTCGTGTCCTACGGTGGCATCAATGATTTGATCAATGCGGGGGAGGGGGAAGGGATCCTTAGGGCAAGCCTTATTGAGGTCTTTAAAATCGATGCACAGGCGCCAGGATTTATCCTTCTTTGGTACCATCACCAAGTTTGCCAGCCAGTCCGGATGTTTTATTTCTCTAATGAATCCGGCCTTGATTAGCTTGGCTAGCTCCTCTCCCATGGCTTGGCATTTGGGTTCGGAAAAGTGTCGCGGTGTTTGTTTGACTGGTTTATATCCCTTTAATATGTTGAGGCTGTGTTCGGCCAGCTTGCATGGGATTCCTGGCATGTCTGAAAGGTGCCAGGCGAATATATCCCAGTTTTCACGAAGAAAACCCCGTAGCGCGGCGTCGACCGTTGGGTCTAATTGTGCCCCAATAGATGATGTCTTCTTGGGGTCCGTTTGATGGACCTGGAATTTGACTATTTCTTCCGCTGGCTTGAAGGAGGTGGATATGGGGCGTTTATCTAGGATCACATCGTCCTTGTCCATCGTGGAGCGCAGTGCGGTTAATTGTTCGGCCGCGAGGGCTTCAGATAATGCTTCGAGGGCCAGGGATGCGGTTTTAATTTCGGCGCGGAGTGTTATGTCCGGAGCACTAGCGAGAGTGATTATACCGTTGGGCCCGGGCATCTTAAGCTTCATGTACCCGTAATGAGGTACAGCTTGGAAGCGTGTGAATGCCTCTCGCCCCAAGAGGGCGTGATATTCGCTATTGAAAGGGGACACTTGGAAGGTTATCTCTTCGGACCGATAATTCTCCGGCGTGCCGAATACCACGTCGAGTGTTATCTTTCCCGCACACCGCGCCTCCCGACTGGGAATGATTCCTCGGAAGGTCGTGCTGCTTTGCTCGATGCGACTCCTGTCTATTTCCATTTTGTGGAGTGTGTCTTCATAGATGAGGTTTAGTCCGCTGCCGCCGTCCATGAGAACCTTGGTGAGCCGAAAGCCATCCACGATTGGACTGAGGACCAGGGCGGCTGGTGCTCGAACTATTCTGTGTTTTGGTTCGTCCCCGGCATTAAAAGTTATAACCGTGTCATTCCAAGGGTTTATTGCTGCTATTTGACAGACTTCGGCGAGTTCGCGGAGTGCCCTTTTGCGCCTATTGTTTGAGGCGAATGTCTGGAAGACCGTCAGTACTTTGGGGTCGTCGTCTTCTGGGGGGTGTTGTTCTGGGGTATTCTTGATGAGGATGTCCTCGCCGCTCTTGGCCACTTGCCGGAGTATCCAACATGCTCTAAGCCTATGTGTTGGTATGTTATCCGGTGTTGCGTGTATTTTTCATGGCCCATCGAGCCATCCTTCCGGAACGGTTCCGCGCCCCGTACTGGACTTATATTTCTTTACTATTGAACCGGGCATGTTATAAGGGTGCGCCCTTTTCACCTGAATGAGGGGTTGAGTGGGGACCGATGGTTCCCAACGGGCTGCCTGAGTTTTCCAAGCGCTTTCCATTGCGCTGTACTTCTATACGGTAGTTGCCAAGTCAGCGAAGTGTAGTATGCGACGGCGGTTGATGGTGTTGAAGATTCCTTCGTCCATGCAATTGTTGCAGAACGCTGAGATCGCTTCCTCGTCGCGGCAATCTTTAATCCTGTCTTTGACAAGAAGGAATCTGGCCCAGAAGTGGTGGACCGTTTCCTGAGACTGTTGTTGTATGCTCATGAGAGCGCTTATATTTGGGTGGGTGGGTGGATTTAAATCTGAACCCTGACCCAATTTTGGATCCGGAGTCTGAAGGTCTTCCGAACTTAACAGATCGGGCTCCGGGATATCCATTGATTTCTTAGGCCCGTCATCCGATTCTATGTTCAGAGGGCAGGATGCATCTCCTCGCAGATGGGTGTCCGGCTCTTCGTAACCGGAGATCCGTACATAGTCCGTCCTTAGTATGAAGGAAGAGTTGTCGTCTCGCTCCTCGACTACCGCTATCTGGTGAGTGATCGGTGGAGATTTGATTTCTCTCTGATCGGGTTTAAGCCCAATTCGATCGTAGTCTGTAGCGACCCCTAGGGCGGCGATGCGATCTAGGAGCTCGTTTAAATATGAAAGCTCCGCTGGATCTATCTGCTTGGAGTGTTCGGAGTTGATACGAAGGGGATTTTTGATGACCCGGGAGGTCATCGTCGGCTCCACGACCGAACGGACGGTCATGGTAAAGCCGCCCAGCCGGAGGGTTTGGCCTGGGGCCAGTGCTCCTCTGGCGGTGATATTGTCCCTGAGAACAAGGCGAACCACCGATCCTGTCGTCGATGTCACAGTGGAACTCTCAATGAAAGCACCAATGTCGGTGTCAAAACCGGCGGATCTCGGGTAGGGGGTTCCGAACTATGCGTCTAAGGTCGATAGTAACAGGAGACAGGGGACACGATGTTTACCCAGGTTCGGGCCCTCTCTGTGGAGGTAATACCCTACTTCCTGCTTGATTGATCTTGATGAATATGAGAATTACAAGAGTTGATCTACCACGAGATCGTAATGGCTAAAACCCTAGAGGCCTAGCCTGTATGACTATGGTAATGTCTCTTTCCCCTCCGGACTAAGTCCTCTGGTTTATATAGACACCAGGAGGATCTAGGGTTACACAAGGTCGGTTACAAAGAAAGGAATCTACATATTTGGTCGCCAAGCTTGACTTCCACGCCAAGGAGAGTCCCATACGGACACGTGTGCCGTCTTCGGTCTTCGTATCTTCACAGCCCATCAGTCCGGCCCATGGCTAACAGGCCGGACGCCTGAGGACCCCTTAGTCCAGGAGTCCCCCAGTGGCCGCCGGGATGATGAAGATGGCCACCGGTGATGATTTCCCCCTCCGGCAGGGTGCCAAGTGTCTAGATTGGTTTTTCGTGGCTACAGAGGCTTGCAGCGGCGGAACTTCTGATTTAGGGTTATTTCAGGGGGTTTCTGTATTTATAGGATTTTTTGGCGTCGTTTTCACGCGAAGATGAGCCTCGAGGTGACCACAACCCACTTGCACATGGGCAAGGGCCCAGGCGCGCCCTGGTGGGTTGTGCTCACCTCCTTCACCTTCTAGTCCTCCCATGAAATTTCTAGTGCATCTTTTATTCCAAAAAAAATCGTCTAAAAGTTTCGTTCCATTTGGAGAACTTTTATTTCTACACAAAAAACAACAACACGGTAGTTCTGCTGAAAACAACGTCAGTCCGGGTTAGTTCCATTCAAATCATACCAAAACCATATAAAATTGTTGTAAATAACATGGCATCAATACTTCATAAATTATAGACACGTTGGAGACGTATCAGTTACCTTGTTTTTTATATTGTCAGATTACAAAACCTATATCTACCATCCATATTACATTTGTATCACCATCCTTCGCTGAACTAGTGCACCTATATAATTTACCATTGTATTGGGTGTGTTGGGGACACAAGAGACTCTTTGTTATTTGGTTACAAGGTTGTTTGAGAGAGACCATCTTCATCATACGCCTCCCACGGGTTGATAAACCTTAGGTCATCCACTTGATGGAATATTGCTATTGTCCTACAAAACTCCGCGTTTGGACGCCCAACACGAGTCTACAAGAATAAGTTGCGTAGTATACATCAGGGAGGCACTCCGCGGACACGGATGCGGGAGGCCGCAATCCAACCGTAGTCGTAGACATTTCAAACTCTTTTTCAACAAACTGAATGAAATTCGTGCAAACACGACCGGATTACATATTAACATGACGAGTTTTATACAAACACAACGGATTTTCATTACGTTTCAGACATTTAGAACAAAAAAAGACTCACCCCTAAACCTATCCTACGGCAGCGGTGCCCGCTGTCCAAGCCCGTGTTGTCCTTCATCCGCCGTTCAGTCACGTGTCTCTGACATTGAACAAGCGCGGACAACGGAGACGCATCACAGGCAAGCCCTTGGCTGGCGCGCTGCTTTAATGGCGGAGGCAGTGAGAGGCCGTGTACGCCCTGAGTCGTATTCAATGTGGAGCGGTGTGCTCTACAGCGGCATGAATACGGGTAGCTAGCGTCGGGCGGGAACGCGTGCGGGCGAGGGAGGAGGGGTTTGGGTGGGCCAGGGTGATCAGGAGCGGACGTGGTAGTGGTCCGGACTTCCGCAAAGCCTCTCATGTTTATCTCCGGTTTGCGGGAGAAAATACGTCTGGGCCACGTCGTGGAGCGATACAGGACCACGTTGGATGGCTTCTGCGGTCTGAACAGATGGGAAGGTTTGAGGGTCGGTGTTGAAGATGGTCTAAATTTCAGGAAACCACATTATTGTACATAGAACATACGCCATGAAAAAACACAGCCAATGTGATGCAAAATGAAACATTTTTTTTAACACAATACAATCGGAGATGCTCACATTCAGGCATATACATGATACAGGCATAATTATAGGACTGAAATGGAGAAAAAAAAAGTGAAAAAAAGGGCAGATGGGCTCAGATCGCAAAGAAACTGGGCCCTTTCTGCTGAACGATGTGCAATGTGCTGCGCACTGGCAAATGCTATTCTTCCTTGTATGAAAAAAAAAATGAAACTCCATGGGCACTAAAGACCTACGGCTTATCGACATAAGAAGATCCTCGCGAGAATTCCAGAAATTCGTCCCCGACGGGGATTGAACTCTGGTCGTTAAATATGCACAACACCATGCATGGTACACGATAATGATCGATACAGGTTACGGGAAGAGGGAAATGATCAGGCATAATCCATCTTCACAAATAGGTCGACCTCGTAGACGATGGAGTCCGGCGTGGGGTTGCCCGCGGCCATCATGACGCAGTACCCACGCGCCATCCTGAACGCGCCGGTGCCGCCCAGCACAGAGCGCTCGATGGCACCGGTGAAGCTCAGAACAGGCCCCAGCATTGCCAGCGTGCTCCCGCTGTGCTCCCCAGCCGTGAACACGAAGTTGATCGCCGACTGCATGCCCGGCGGGCTCACGAGCCCGGCTCCAGCGAAAATGCCCTGGTACCGGCCCACGAGCGACGAGCTCTTCGGGTCCGGGCCGTCGCGCAGCTCGTCGTCGAGCACGCCGACCACCCCGAACGTCGCATTGCCGCCCAGTGGTGACGGCACCGCCACGATCGCCGTGGTGTTGGGGCCGGCGAAGATCTCGTGCATGTACAGGTGGATGTGCTTGAGCCCTTGGCCGCCGGCGCCGGCGCCGGCGCGCGCCAGGAGGAAGGCTGGTGCTGACCAGGCCAGCATGATGGCGAGTATGAGCAATGGCGAGGAGGAAGCCATGGCGATCAAAAAGCGTTGCGGTATCGACTCGCAACCGCTGGAATACAACAGAGATGCAACGCGGTCGATGGGTTGAACATGCTCTTGCTAGAGTTCGTACTATATAGAAATCACTCCGTTGACCTGCAGTGCATGATCGATCGGCAGCACTCAACCGACGTGCAATCCCCTTTGTTGCCCTCGCAAGTCGCAGCTAGCTAGTTTTTTTTAGCTTAGAGAATCAAATCCTTTGTCTCTTTCATCGCCAGCTACATTTTTTTAAGGGAAAATCGCCAGCTACATGATCAACCATTAGTAGCTACCAACTGCAACTGCTGACGCTCCCGCTAGTTGGTCAACGATATGGATGTGCAACACATAAACCCTAAAAAATGATAAATCCTACATTCCTACTAGCAAATTGCATTATTTTGTACAGTTTGAGCATACTGGTTGTCTTATGGTTTTGGAAAGCACACCTAATACAAAAAGAAAGACATTTCGAACATGTCTTATAAGTCAACGCTCAAAACTTTCGGAACCAGCATGTGGTTGATCTTGGAGCATGTCCGGCAGATCCCTTTTCTCCAATAAACTATTGTTATTGGGGGAGTTAGGGAGGGGAACTTATGGTCTATGAGGGCTAATTTGGTTGCAGCGGATCCCTCCGGGATCCCCGCCTAAAACCAGGGCATGGAACCCACGGGTCCACTTAGGCCTGGACAAGATCATCTGTGCATTTGGACGTCCTCCAGACGGGGTAAACTGTCCTCATCCACGCCACTTCCACGGAAAGATAATCCACGCGTCGCCGATCGGGAAGGAGATCCTGGCTCACTCGCGGCGTCCGCCTCCGCCTCTGCTTTTCCTTCCTCTATCGAGCGACCACCTCCACCTTCCACCTTCTCCTGGAGCACACCCACCTGCTGTAGTATCGATCCCTAGCTCTCCCCTCCCGCTTTTCCTTGCTGCCAAACTACCACGACTGGTCTCCCCCATGGAGAGAAGGGGATCCCCACGTGCTGGTTAAAATTCCCTTTGGGGATTTGCTGCCCTGGGTGATTCTCGCTTGACTACCAAATGAGCCCTGAGTGTATATGCACCCTATATGAAAAATAGTAATCAAAAATCAAAAAAATCTGAAAATAATTTTGAAATAAACTTGAACTCCCATTGTACTTGTAAAAATAATTCCACAAAGAGGAAAAACTCCGTTGAATATTTAGGAGTATTGATCCTTATTAGTAAACCCCGTTGTACTTTTTCACTTGAAAATATCTTTGTTGCTACTTATAGAAAAATCTGTTACCTTTGTTGCAGATGTGTCTAAGACCTCTCCCAATGCATTGGTGCTAAAGTGAGGTGCTAAGTGCATTAAAATGCTTAGCAACCAATGTTCCCAATGCATTGATGCTTAGGCTTTGTAGCTAAGCCTCCTCTATTTAATTGTTTAGTAATAAAACTCGTTCATGTATTGGTTGGTTGTTTTTTTGCCTAGGTCCACGTGCTTAGCATTGGTTCTTATTGAGGTCACCATATTGCTCTCTCTCCTCTTTAATTGCTTTGCCACATCATATTTCTGCCTATGTGACATCCTTAGCACATGTACACCGCGGAACACTGGGAAGGGCCTAAGAACCCGAGTTGTTGAAGAAGCTTGCCTCATTGGTTGCTGATGGAGAGGACTTCGACTGTCCAATTTGCTTGTCTCTTCCATCTACAACTGTTATAACAAGCTGCACTCACATATGCCAAACCTGTATGCTAAAAATCCTCAAGAGCCCTAGTTCCCGTTGTCCGGTATGTCGGCGCTCCCTATGAAAAGAAGACCTCTTTATTGCTCCGATGGTACAACATCCTGATGACGATGACTCGAGCAGTCTTGACTCTGACAAACCTCTCTCTTCGAAGGTGCAAACCCTGCTGGAGCTACTGAAGCGTTAGCGGAAGGAAGACCCTTCATCAAAGTCGTTTTCCCAGTTCCAGAAGATGTTGATTCTGCTCGAATGGCCACTGAAAAGAGCAGGCTTCAAAATACAATGTCTTGACGGCACCATGAGCGTGAAAAAGAGGTCAGACGTTACAAAGCAATTTGCGATCATCGGCCCTGATGCCCCAACCATACTGTTGGCCAGCCTGAAGGCTGCATGAGCTGGTGTAGTGGTGTGAACCTAACAGCGGCGTCCAGGGTGTACCTGTTTAACCCCTAGTGGAACCCCGGGACGGAGGAGCAGGCCATGGACAGGGTGCACCGGATCGGGCAGAAGAAAGCGGTGAAGGTGGTGCGGCTTATCATGAAGAAGAGCATCGAGGAGAGGGTCCTGGAGCTCCAGGAGAGGAAGAAGTGGCTGATCAGCCGGGCGTTCAGGAAGAAAGGAGGCACCAAGGAGGGCAAGAAGACGCGCTTTGAGGAGCTGCGCATTATGCTGGGATTTCAGCCACAGTCTGATAGAGTGGTAGTTTTGCCCTAGGAAAAGTCCAAAACAAACCTTGAATTTATAGGCGAAAGCTAAACCAAACCTTGGACTCTTAATCTCTGAAATCAGCACATCAAACTTTCTAATCCCGGTCTATTTTAAACCTTGAGAGGACTTCGCTGGTATTTGCTGAATTGGGCCACCCCAGTAGCACGGTCGCTCACACGTGCGCACTAATTTGTCCCTTTTTAGTTTTTTCTTCTATGTTTTCTTTTCTTTTTCCATTTTTACACATGTCTAATTTTTCTCAGTACCCAATGTACATTTTAAAGCACACCTTAAGTATTTGATAAACTTTTGACATTTTCAAATACATTATGGGCATTTTAAATTAAATGTTTTCAATTTTTTAAAATACATGGTAGTATTTTTTCAAATACATGTTTTACATTTTCTTAATGACAATATACATTTTATAAAACTACACGAACACTCTTTTACATGGTTCAACATTTTTTAATTTGCATACATTTTTTCAAACACATGTCATGTATATTCTGTTAAGGTTATGACACATTTTTTTACAACACGCAAACATTTTTTTACATTGTACAAAAAGTGTTTGCACTTTTAAATTTTGTTCAGGTTTCAAAAAGTGTTTGCACTTTAAAGTTTTGTTCAGGCTTATGTTTCAAAAGGTGTTCTCTTTTTGAAAGTTGTTAGTTTTTTAAAAGTATTCAAAATTTTCAAAAATGCACTTTAGAAAATGTTCAAAGATTTCAGAAATAGATACGTTTTCAATACTTGTGTGCCCCCAAAAAGAGTTTTCAAAGTTCGACGCTTTGGTTTCTGATTAAATATTTCCGGCCTCTTATTATGTAAGTCATAGTCGTCTGGTGTAGTGGCTAGCGACATCAGGTCAACCCTGCCAGGTCCCAGGTTCGACTCCACGACATGTTTTCTCTTTTGGAATTATTACGTTGCGTGTTATGAAAAAGAAAGAAAGAGTTTTTTACGGCGCGTGATAAGAAAGAAAACTCGCTTTATGATTGGTGGGCCGGCCCAGTCGAGTCCGCAGCCAACAATCCGAAACATTTTTTTAAGACATTATTTATGAAGTAATTTATGAAATTCAGAAAACATTAATAAAAAATGTGACAAAATTCTGAAAATCTGAAACATTTTTCATAGCATGTGAAAAACTGTTGTAATTCTGAACATTTTTTTGACAAATGTGGTATTTTTTTTGAAATTGTGAACCGTTTTTAAAAAATGCAAATAGTATTTCAGAATTCCAATTTCTTTTAAAACACAAAATGAATTGAATTCATGCCAAAAATATAAAACAGGAACATTTTGTAACTTCAGAACAATTTTAGAAAGGCACGAACATTTTTTAAACTTCACGAATTCTTGTTGTGTTATAGTGGGCCGGCCCAAATTCGTGTCCATGAGAGTAGCTGGTTATCACGGCCGGCATTACAGTATTCCCGGTGTGCCAAACAGGTCTAGGGTCCAAAATAGGTCGGGATTACAAGTTCAGAGTGCAATTTCCGGGATTCAAAGTTCAAGGTTTGATTTAGCTTTCATCTATAACTTTAAGGTTTATTTTGGAATTTTTCCTTTGCCCTACGCTGCGAGTCCCAGGGCATGTTGCTGCATGCATGTAATTTTGTCCCGTGTGGTGAACATGCATGAGCACAAGGGGGAGGGAGACCCGTTTTGCAGAACCTGCGACTGTAGCATCTCGTATCAGTGCAGGAGTAGGGAATATGAGTGTAGGAAATTTCTGCATACATACATTGATACATAGGTGTATGAATATGTATGCCTATGAATGTGGTGCTGCTACACAGTAAATGTTAGAGTTGTGTCGAATATTGTGTACAAGGTAGGTTACAGTTGGACATGTAGTTGTATTGTGTTTACATATGATATGGAGTCGTGTCCTAGTAGGACACTTGTATCCTAGGACTCTCATATATAGTGGGGCTAGACACACGATATAACCTATGCCAACATAATAGCACAGGCACGCAAGGGGGAGGCGGCGTGCGGCGCGCCCGGTGGCGGTGTGCAATATTAGACGGTGTCACGGGAGGAGCGTCAGAAGTTAGGCCCGGGGATGTAGCCATATCGGTGAACCTCATTAACAAATCTCGGTGTCGTGCTTGTGTGATTGCTTGGTCCTCGGATGATCGACGGTATGCCTCGGATTTATTATAACAAGTGGTATCAGAGCGAGGTTTCGAAGAGGCTTTGGATTGTTGATTGAGAGGAAAAGTTGCGATGGTCGGTCTCAAAAAAGGGATCCGGCTTGCCTGCTCCCATCTCATGCTCCCATCCGTGCTCCCACTTCATCCTACGGCTGCCATTTTTTTTTCTAATCTAATCATCTTCCCCCCTGATTTTCAGGAGGTGGGGCCGGGCGTTATTTTCTTTCAATCAAATCAAGCCATGTACATGGGAACACGGATGGGAGCACGGGGAGGGAGCAGGCAAGTCTCGTCCTCAAAAAAGGCGATGTGTTTTGTCCCTGATCTATTGACGGTCCGCAGCAGAGCTGGTCTGATGTGAAGGTTAATGATGGTCGTGACACGGATGCCAAAGCAGCAGGTTTGGAAGCAATTGGAAGCAACCAAGTCAGCGGCAGATCGGTTCGGCGGCTCAGGCAACATGTAGTGTTCTAAATCAAGTTGGTCTCGGTCTCGGCGAGATCGAACGCGATGGACGGAACGCAGCGCAAGGGCATGCCAGTAGGCCCAGCGCAAGCAGCAGCTGCTGCGGAGGCGCGGATGGAGGCCCATCCGGAGGGCTGAGCTGAGCGGAAGCCGTGTGAAGGCCCAATCAGGCTGAAGCGTGGGTGCTTGTGACGTGCAGGGCAGGCTCGTGAGGAGATTTGTTTAAAGAAAAATAGAGGGACCGAGTCCCTTAGAGGAGCCGGAGATGTGCAGCAGCAAAAGCAACCCATCCATCGGAGGTAGCATGACATTGGCAGAAACCGCAATAACTAGCGTCGAAGAAGTTCAGCCAAGACAGGAGCTTTGACGTGAAGACCAACTAGTCACTACAATTACTAAGCTCCAACGATTGTGAGGCTTCTGGTGAATCGGTGGTGTGAAAGTTGTATGGTCAACGTTTGACATGGTGTCAACCGGGTGGTGTGAAAACTGGTTGAATGGGGTCTGGGGTACAACATGGCTTGATTGTCTTGGGTTTTTGGCCTTTGCAAGATGACTGGGCCCATCGGCTGGTAACGCGTGGCGTGTGTACCTGAAGGAAATATTCCCTAAAGGCAATAAGAAAATTATTATTTATTTTCTTATTTTATGATAAATGTTTATTATTCATGCTAGAATTGTATTAACCGAAAACATAATACATGTGCGAATATATAGACAAACAGAGTGTCACTAGTATGCCTCTACTAGACTAGCTCGTTGATCAAAGATGATTATGTTTCCTAGCCATAGACATGGGTTGTCATTTGATTAACGGGATCACATCATTAGGAGAATGATGTGATTGACATGACCCATTCCGTTAGCTTAGCACACGATCGTTTAGTATGTTGCTATTGCTTTCTTCATGACTTATACATGTTCCTATGACTATGAGATTATGCAACTCCCGTTTACCGGAGGAACACTTTGTGTGCTACCAAACGTCACAACATAACTGGGTGATTACAAAGGTGCTCTACAGGTGTCTCCGAAGGTACATGTTGGGTTGGCGTATTTCGAGATTAGGATTTATCACTCCGATTGTCGGAGAGGTATCTCTGGGCCCTCTCGGTAATGCACATCACTATAAGCCTTGCAAGCAATGTGACTAATGAGTTAGTTGCGGGATGATGCATTACATAACAAGTAAAGAGACTTGCTGAAAACGAGATTGAACTAGGTATTGAGATACCGACGATCGAATCTCGAGCAAATAACATACCGATGACAAAGGGAAAAAATTATGTTGTTATGCGGTTTGACCAATAAAGATCTTCGTAGAATATGTAGGAGCCAATATGAGCATCCAGGTTCCGCTATAGGTTATTGACCGGAAACGTGTCTCGGTCATGTCTACATAGTTCTCGAACCCGTAGGGTCCGCACGCTTAAGGTTTCGATGACAGTTATATTATGAGTTTATAAGTTTTGATGTACCGAAGGAGTTCGGAGTCCCAGATGAGATCGGGGACATGACGAGGAGTCTCGAAATGGTTGAGACGTAAAGATCGATATATTGGACGACTATATTCGGACATTGGAAAGGTTCCGCGTGATTCGGGTATTTTTTGAAGTACCGGAGAGTTACGGGAATTCGTATTGGGCCTTAATGTGCCATATGGGAAAGGAGAGAAAGGCCCCAAAGGGTGGCCGCACCCCTCCCCATTGACTAGTCTGAATTGGACTAGGGAGGGGGGGCACCCCCTTCCTTCCTTCTCCTTCTCCCTTCCCTTTCCTTCCCTCCTACTCCTTCTACTTGGAAGGGCTCCTGGTTCTACTAGGAAAGGGGGAATCCTACTCCCGGTGCGAGTAGGACTCCCCTAGGGCGCGCCATAGAGAGGGCCGGCCCTCCCCCTCCTCCACTCCTTTATATACGGAGAAGGGGGCACCCTTTGGAGACACAACAATTGATCCTTGAGATCTCTTAGCCGTGTGCGGTGCCCCCTTCCACCATAGTTCTCCTCGATAATATTGTAGTAGTGCTTAGGCGAAGCCCTGCGACGGTAGAACATCAAGATCGTCACCACGCCGTCGTGCTGATGGAACTCTTCCCCAACACTTTGCTGGATCGGAGTCCGGGGATCGTCATCGAGCTGAACGTGTGCAAGAACTCGGAGGTGACGTAGTTTCGATGCTTGATCGGTCGGGCCGTGAAGACGTACGACTACATCAACTGCGTTGATTTAACGTTTCCTCTTTCGGTCTACGAGGGTACGTGGACACACTCTCCCCTCTCGTTGCTATGCATCACCATGATCTTGTGTGTGCGTATGAATTTTTTTGAAATTACTACGTTCCCCAATAGTGGCATCCGAGCCTAGGTTTTATGTGTTGATGTTATATGCACGAGTAGAACACAAGTGAGTTGTGGGCGGTATAAGTCATATTGCTTATCAACATGTCATACTTTGGTTCGGCGGTATTGTTGGATGAAGCGGCCCGGACCGACATTACTCGTACGCTTACGCGAGACTGGTTCTACCGACGTGCTTTGCACACAAGTGGCTGGTGGGTGTCAGTTTCTCCAACTTTAGTTGAACCGAGTGTGGCTACGCCCGGTCCTTGAAAAGGTTAAAACAACACTAACTTGACGAACTATCGTTGTGGTTTTGATGTGTAGGTAAGAACGGTTCTTGCTCAGCCCATAGCAGCCACGTAAAACTTGCAACAACAAAGTAGAGGACGTCTAACTTGTTTTTGCAGGCATGTTGTGATGTGATATGGTCAAGACGTGATGCTATATTTTATTGTATGAGATGATCATGTTTTGTAACCGGTTATCGGCAATCGGCGAAGCCATATGGTTGTCGCTTATTGTATGAAATGCAACGCATCTGTAATTGCTTTACTTTATCACTAAGCGGTAGCGATAGTCGTAGAAGCAATAGACGGCGTAAACGACAACGATGCTACGATGGAGATCAAGGTGTCACGCCGGTGACGATGGTGATCACGACGGTGCTTCGGAGATGGAGATCACAAGCACAAGATGATGATGGCCATATCATATCACTTATATTGATTGCATGTGATGTTTATCCTTTATGCATCTTATCTTGCTTTGATTGACGGTAGCATTTTAAGATGATCTCTCACTAATTATCAAGAAGTGTTCTCCCTAAGTATGCACCGTTGCTAAAGTTCGTCGTGCCCAGACACCGCGTGATGATCGGGTGTGATAAGCTCTACGTCCATTTACAACGAGTGCAAGCCAGTTTTGCACACGCGAAATACTCAGGTTAAACTTGACGAGCCTAGCATATGCAGATATGGCCTCGGAACACGGAGACCGAAAGGTCGAGCGTGAATCATATAGTAGATATGATCAACATAGTGATGTTCACCATTGAAAACTACTCCATCTCACGTGATGATCGGACATGGTTTAGTTGATTTGGATCACGTGATCACTTAGATGACTAGAGAGATGTCTGTCTAAGTGGGAGTTCTTTAGTAATATGATTAATTAAACTTAAATTTATCATGAACTTAGTCCTGGTAGTATTAGCATATCTATGTTGTAGATCAATAGCTCACGTTTAGCTCCCCTGTTTTATTTTTGATATGTTCCTAGAGAAAACTAAGTCGGAAAATGTTAGTAGCAATGATACGGATTGAATCCGTGATCTGAGGTTTATCCTCATTGCTGCACAGAAGAATTATGTCCTTGATGCACCGCTAGGTGACAGACCTATTGCAGGAGCAGATGCAGATGCTATGAACTTTTGGCTAGCTCAATATGATGACTACTTGATAGTTTAGTGCACCATGCTTAACGGCTTAGAATCGGGACTTCAAAGACGTTTTGAACGTCATGGACCATATGAGATGTTCCAGGAGTTGAAGTTAATATTTCAAGCAAATACCCGAGTTGAGAGATATAAAGTCTCCAACAAGTTCTATAGCTAAAAGATGGAGGAGAATCGCTCAACTAGTGAGCATGTGCTCAGATTGTCTGGGTACTTCAATAGCTTGAATCAAGTGGGAGTTAATCTTCCAGATAAGATAGTGATTGACAGAATTCTCTAGTCACCATCACTAAGTTACTAGAACTTCGTGATGAACTATAGTATGCAAGGGATGACGAAAACGATTCCCGAGCTCTTCGTGATGTTGAAATCGACGAAGGTAGAAATCAAGAAAGAGCATCAAGTGTTGATGATTGACAAGACCACTAGTTTCAATAAAAGGACAAAGGGAAAGAAAGGGAAACTTCAAGTAGAATGACAAGCAAGTTGTCACTCCCGCGAAGAAGCTCCAAGCTAGACCAAAGCCTGAAACTGAGTGCTTACACTGCAAAGGAAATGGTCACTAGAAGCGGAAATGCCCTGAATATTTGGTGGATAAGAAGGATGGCAAAGTGAACAAGGGTATATTTGATATACAGGTTATTGATGTGTGCCTTACTAGTGTTTATAGTAGCCCCTGAGTATTTGATACTTGTTCAGTTGCTAAGATTAGTAACTCGAAATAGGAGTTATATAAACAGAGACTAGTTGAAGGGGAAGTGACGATGAGTGTTGGAAGTGGTTCCAAGATTGATATGATCATCATCGCACACTCCCTATACTTTCGGGATTAGTGTTAAACCTAAATAAACGTTATTTGGCGTTTGCGTTGAGCATGAATATGATTTGATCATGTTTATTGCAATGCGGTTATTCATTTAAAGTCAGAGAATAATTGTTGTTCTGTTTACATGAATAAAACCTTCAATGGTCATACACCCAATGAAAATAGTTTGTTGGATCTCGATCGTAGTGATACACATATTCATAATATTGATGCCAAAAGATGCAAAGTTAATAATGATAGTGCAACTTATTTGTGGCACTGCTGTTTGGGTCATATCGGTGTAAAGCGCACGAAGAAACTCCATGAGATGGATTTTCGGAATCACTTGGTTATGAATCATTTGATGCTTGCGAACCGTGCCTTTTGGGCAAGATGACTAAAACTCCGTTCTCCGGAACAATGGCACGAGCTACTGACTTATTGGAAATAATACATACCGATGTATGCAATCCAATGAGTGTTGATGCTCGTGGAAAGTATCGTTATTTTCTGACCTTCACAAGATGATTTGAGCAGATATGGGTATATCTACTTGATGAAACATAAGTCTGAAATAATTGAAAGGTTCAAAGAATTTCAGAGTGAAGTGGAAAAATCATCGTAACAAGAAAATAAAGTTTCTATGATCTGATCGTAGAAATGAATATTTGAGCTACGAGTTTGGCTTTCATTTTAAATAAAGTGGAATAGTTTCACAGCTCACGCCACATGGAACACCACAGCGTAATGGTGTGTCCGAACGTCATAACCGTACTTTATTAGATATGGTGCAATCTATGATGTCTCTTACCAATCTACCACTATCGTTTTGGGGTTATGCATTAGAGACAACTGCATTCACGTTAAAAAGGGCACCATCTAAATCTGTTGAGATGACACCTTATGAACTGTGGTTTGGCAAGAAACCAAAGTTGTCGTTTCTTAAAAGTTTGGGGTCACGATGCTTATGTGAAAAAGGTTAAAAATGATAAGCTTGAACTCAAATCGGAGAAATGCGTCTTCATAGGATACCCAAAAAGTTACTATTGGGTAAACCTTCTATCACAGATCCAAAGGCAAGATATTCGTTGCTAAGAATGGATCATTTCTAGAGAAGGAGTTTCTCTCGAAAGAAGTGAGTGGGAGGAAAGTAGAGCTTGATAAGGTAATTGTACCTTCTCCCGAATTGGAAAATAGTTAAACACAGAAATTAGTTCCAGTGATTTCTACACCAATTAGTGAGGAAGCTAATGATGATAATCATGAAACTTCAGATCAATTTACTACAGAACCTCGTAGGTCTTCCAGAGTACGGTCTGCACCAGAGTGGTACGGTAGTCCTATTCTGGAGGTCATGTTACTTGACCATGACGAACCTATGAACTATGAGGAAGCAATGATGAGCCCAGATTCCGCGAAATGGTTTGAGGCCATGAAATCTGAGATGGGATCCATGTATGAGAACAAAGTAGGGACTTTGATTGACTTGCCCAAATGATCGGCGAGCCATTAAGATTAAATGGATCTTTAAGAGGAAGACGGACGCTGATAATAGTGTTACTATCTACAAAGCTAGAATTGTCGCAAAAGGTTTTTGACAAGTTCAAGGTGTTGACTACGATGAGAGTTTCTCACTCGTATCTATGCTTATGTCTGTCTGAATCATGTTAGCAATTGCCGCATTTTATGAAATCTGGCAAATGGATAAACAAAACTGCATTCCTTAATGGATTTATTAAAGAAGAGTTGTATATGATGCGACCAGAAGGTTTTGTCGATCCTAAAGGTGTTAACAAAATGTACAAGCTCCAGCGATCCATCTATGGACTAGTGCAAGCATCTCGGAGTTGGAGTATACGCTTTGATAAGTTGATCAAAGCATATAGTTTTATACAGACTTGCGGTGAAGCCTGTATTTACAAGAAAGTGAGTGGGAGCACTACAACATTTCTGATAAGTATATGTGAATGACATATTGTTAATCGGAAATAATGTAGAATTATTCTGCAAAGCATAAAGGAGTGTTTTGAAAGGAGTTTTTCAAAGAAAAACCTCGGTGAAGCTACTTACATATTGAGCATCAAGATCTATAGAGATAGATCAAGACGCTTGATAAGTTTTTTCAATGAGTACATACCTTGACAAGATTTTGAAGTAGTTCAAAATTGAACAGTCAAAGAAAGAGTTCTTGCCTGTGTTACAAGGTGTGAAATTGAGAAAGACTCAAAGCCCGACCACGGCAGAAGATAGAAAGAGAATGAAAGTCATTCCCTATGCCTCAGCCATAGGTTCTATAAAGTATGTCATGCTGTGTACCAGATCTATTGTATACCCTACACTGATGTTGGCAAGGGAGTACAATAGTGATCTAGGAGTAGATCACTGGACAGCGGTCAAAAATATCCTTAGGGGAATAAGGATATGTTTCTCGATTATGACGTGACAAAAAGGTTCTTCGTAAAGGGTTACGTCGATGCAAGTTTTGACACTAATCTAGATGACTCTAAGTCTCGGTTTAGATACATATTGAAAGTGGGAGCAATTAGCTAGAGTATCTCCGTGCAGAGCATTATAGACATAGAAATTTGCAAAATACTTACGGATCTGAATGTGACAGACCCGTTGACTAAAATTATCTCACAAGCAAAACATGATCACACCTTAGTACTCTTTGGGTGTTAATCACATAGCGATGTGAACTAGATTATTAACTCTAGTAAACCCTTTGGGTGTTGGTCACATGACGATGTGAATTATGGGTGCTAATCACATGGTGATGTGAATTATTGGTGTTAAATCACATGGCGATGTGAACTAGATTATTGACTCTAGTGCAAGTGGGAGACTGAAGGAAATATGCCCTAGAGGCAATAATAAAGTTATTATTTATTTCCTTATTTCATGATAAATGTTTATTATTCATGCTAGAATTGTATTAACCGGAAACATAATACATGTGTGAATATATAGACAAACAGAGTGTAACTAGTATGCCTCTACTAGACTACCTCGTTGATCAAAGATGGTTATGTTTCCTATCCATAGACATGGGTTGTCATTTGATTAACGGGATCACATCATTAGGAGAATGATGTGATTGACATGACCCATTCCATTAGCTTAGCACACGATCGTTTAGTATGTTGCTATTGCTTTCTTCATGACTTATACATGTTCCTATGACTATGAGATTATGCAACTCCGTTTACGGAGGAACACTTTGTGTGCTACCAAATGTCTAGCGTATGTTGGGTGATTACAAAGGTGCTCTACATATGTCTCCGAAGGTACATGTTGGGTTGGCGTATTTCGAGATTAGGATTTGTCACTCCGATTGTCGGAGAGGTATCTCTGGGCCCTCTCGGTAATGCACATCACTATAAGCCTTGCAAGCAATGTGACTAATGAGTTAGTTGCGGGATGATGCATTACATAACGAGTAAAGAGATTTGCCGGAAACGAGATTGAACTAGGTATTGAGATACCGACGATCGAATCTCGGGCAAGTAACATACCGATGACAAAGGGAACAACGTATGTTGTTATATGGTTTGACCGATAAAGATCTTCGTAGAATATGTAGGAGCCAATATGAGCATCCAGGTTCCGCTATTGGTTATTGACCAGAAACGTGTCTCGGTCATGTCTACATAGTTCTCGAACCCGTAGGGTCCGCACGCTTAAGGTTTCGATGACAGTTATATTATGAGTTTATGAGTTTTGATGTACCGAAGGAGTTCAGAGTCCGGATGAGATCGGGGACATGACGAGGAGTCTCGAAATGGTCGAGACGTAAAGATGGATATATTGGACGACTATATTCGACATCGGAAAGGTTCCAGTGATTCGGTATTTTTCGAGTGGGAGAGTTACGGGAATTCGTATTGGGCCTTAATGGGCCATACGGGAAAGGAGAGAAAGGCCCCAAAGGGTGGCCGCACAACGGCGTCGTGACGATCTTGATGTTCTACCGTCGCAGGGCTTCGCCTAAGCACCGCTACAATATTATCGAGGAGAACTATGGTGGAAGGGGGCACCGCACACAGCTAAGAGATCTCAAGGATCAATTGTTGTGTCTCCAAGGGGTGCCCCCTTCTCCGTATATAAAGGAGTGGAGGAGGGGGAGGGCCGACCCTCTCTATGGCGCGCCCTAGAGGAGTCCTACTCCCACCGGGAGTAGGATTCCCCCTTTCCTAGTAGAACTAGGAGCCCTTCCAAGTAGAAGGAGTACGAGAGAAGGAAAGGGAAGGGAGAAGGAGAAGGAAGGAAGGGCGCCTCCCTAGTCCAATTCGGACTAGTCAATGGGAGGTGCGCCACCCTTGGGGCCTTTTTCCTTTCCCGTATGGCCCATTAAGGCCCAATACGAATTCCTGTGAATCTCTCCAGATTCAAAAATACCCAATCACTGAACCTTCCGATGTCCGAATATAGTCGCCCAATATATCGATCTTTACATCTCGATCATTTCGAGACTCTCGCCATGTCCCCGATCTCATCCGGACTCAAATCCTTCAAGACATCAAAACTCATAAACTCATAATATAACTGCCATCGAAACCTTGCTGCAAGCGGACCCTACGGATTCGAGAACTATGTAGACATGACCGAGACACGCTTCCGTCAATAACCAATAGCGGAACCTGGATGCTCATATTGGCTCCTACAATTCTACGAAGATCTTTATCGGTCAAACCGCATAACAACATACGTTGTTCCTTTGTCATCGGTATAGTTATTTGCCCGAGATTCGATCGCCGGTATCTCAATACCTAGTTCAATCTCGCTTCCGCAAGTCTCTTTACTGCTATGTAATGCATCATCCCGCAATTAACTCATTAGTCAAATTGCTTGCAATGCTTATAGTGATGTGCATTACCGAGAGGGCTCAGAGTTACCTCTCCGACAATCGGAGGACAAATCCTAATCTCAAATATGCCAACCCAACATGTACCTTCGAGACACCTGAGAGCACCTTTGTAATCACCCAGCTTACGCCAGGACGCTTGGTAGCACACAAAGTGTTCCTCCGTAAACGGGACTTGCATAATCTCATAGTCATAGGAACATGTATAAGTCATGAAGAAAGCAATAGCAACATACTAAACGATCGTGTGCTAAGCCAACGGATTGGGTCATGTCAATCACATCATTCTCCTAATGATGTGATCCCGTTAATGAAATGACAACCAAACATAACCATCTTTGATCAACTAGCTAGTCTAGTAGAGGCATACTAGTGACACTCTGTTTATCTATATATTCACACATGTATTATGTTTCCGGTTAATACAATTCTAGTATGAATAATAAACATTTATCATGAAATAAGGAAATAAATAATAACTTTATTATTACCTCTAGGGAATATTTCCTTCAGCCGCACCCCTTCCCATTGACTAGTCCGAATTGGACTAGGGAAGGGGGGGGCTTCCTTCCTTCTCCTTCTCCCTTCCCTTTCCTTCCCTCCTTCTCCTTCTACTTGGAAGGGCTCCTAGTTCTACTAGGAAAGGGGGAATCCTACTCCCGGGCCGGCCCTCCCCCTCCTCCACTCCTTTATATACGGAGAAGGGGGCACCCCTTGGAGACACAACAATTGATCCTTGAGATCTCTTAGCCGTGTGCGGTGTCCCCTTCCACCATAGTTCTCCTCGATAATATTGTAGCAGTGCTTAGGCGAAGCCCTGCGACGGTAGAACATCAAGATCGTCACCACGCCGTCGTGCTGACGGAACTCTTCCCCGACACTTTGCTGGATCGGAGTCCGGGAATCGTCATCGAGCTGAACATGTGCAAGAACTTGGAGGTGCCGTAGTTTCGGTGCTTGATCGGTCGGGCCGTGAAGACGTATGATTACATCAACTGCGTTGATATAACGCTTCCGCTTTCGGTCTACGAGGGTACGTGGACACACTCTCCCCTCTCGTTGCTATGCATCACCATGATCTTGCGTGTGCGTAGGATTTTTTTTTTGAAATTACTACGTTCCCCAACAATACCGTCGTTTCATCTCTCCGGAGACCTCCCCCATGATAGCGGCGGGCGAGACGGCGACCTCCTCTCGCGCATCCCCTATTATCGTGCTGTCGCGGTCGCCCATGCCCTCTTCCTCCCCTATGTTGCCGCTGGCCACTTCCTCCCCTGCCTTGCCACCGTTCCTCTTCCTCCGCAGGTCCACGGCGGAACCACGCTCTGCTGCTCCACTACCCAATCGAGCATCGCTGTTCCCCTGCACCGGAGGTGGTGAGAAGGGTGACCAGCGCCACAGGCGTGACCGCTGCATGGACTATCACGTAGCCCACCGCGAGGACACCGAGGAGCACGGATGGACGGGTGGGAGGAAGATTGGGTTGGCCGAGGGAAGCACGACGATGGCGTCGCCACCGCGGAGGCCGAGCCCAAGGCAGGTGGTGGCAAGAGAGGGTGCAGCGTCGCGCGGCTCGACGGAGGCCCGTCCTCTCCCTCATCCAGCATAGTGTCCGTGGTTGTCTCGCCTCCTTTCTTACTGCTGCTAGCGTGCCACCCGAGTTGCTGCATACTGGCGGCCATTCTCATTTTCCAAACACTGGTTCTTCTCCTTTGTTCATCCTGCAATAGGTTACCCAACCGGCGGATAGCTTACTGTGCTGCCAAGCCATGGTCCATCATCGGCCTTCCCCAATCGATCCTACACATACAGGCCGACTGCCGTGCAGGAAGTCATTCGTCGCAGCTCCCTTCCGAACACCTCATCACCGCTACTATATATGAGGCATACAATGGTTGCTATGTACCAAGGCTGGGTAAATTGCTCTCCTCTCTCATCGCCTTTTCACATTGCGAATGATTTACCAATGATTAGACTGTTCGTGCTGGCACCGTGCTCTGCAGTTGGTGCCTACCTTTCCGTCCAAGTTGTGGTGCTTTTGGGGCTAGATTTAGGTAAGCCGGCACACTATCATGCATACCATTTATTTGGACAAATGCCAAGAGAAGCACCGCTAAAGTTTATATGTGTGCTAATGCTTCTGATAATATTTACTGGCTGGAGTTATTCTGTTTACACTAACTGACATGTATTTGTTTGTTCTATCTACTGAAATTAGTCAACATTTGTAGCAGTTCATTTGCATGCAGGTAGACATAGATCATCTTGAATGTTTTTGCTCTTCCTAAGCCAGCCTTATTGTTCATATGTTAGTGTAGATGATACACGCATAGTGAATTACTGAAGATAATAACAACAATGAATTTCGTTGGTTCGTGAGAGGTTTGTTGATGCTTGCTTTATCTACACTAAACTAAACGTGTATATGCCATCTTTTGAGGTGAGCACATTCCTTGGATTGCGAACTGGGTAAATGATATCCTAGGTCTTCACTTTCTGACCCTTGGTTTATGTTTCTCTAAATATGGTTGTTTTTTATTTTCTCACGAGAAGTAGGGCATATCCTGGCCTGTGATGTTCTTTATTTTATAGAGATTTTGTCATTCATGTTTAATCTATTCATTGGCTTCGACGCTAATAGCTCAGGTCTTTGTACCCCTACTGTTTTCATTTCTACAGGTAATCTGTTTTCTCATGCTGATTTTTCTTTGCATCTTTGGTTGACCATGATATATGCAGATAGGCTAATTTCGATGACATCCTACTATTAGTCAGCATAACAATGGACCAGTACCCACTGCCCACTAGATTTTCACTGTGAGTTGTGCATCTTAGATTTACTCTGTTAATGTTACACACATGCTTTATCCGAGTGAAGTTTATTATTAATCGGAGCTGTGGACAACATCGATATTTTGGATGAATGGTTCGTTGAAGAGATAATCTGAAGTGGGATTGTCACACACACTATTCGATTCAGATGATACAGAAGTCTTTGCTATTGAAGATGACGAGGATACAACTTCACACTGGACAATTCCTCTGCTCCTTGTGTTGATAGCAAGGCATGGTTGCTATGATGGCATGGTTTCTTGCAACAAATTTCTTTCTTCCTAGCATTTGTTTTAGCAGACAATCAACCTTGAACATATACATTGACATCCCACTTGCTTGTGAATTACAAAGGCCAGATTTTCTGCTAGATGGGATATTTGTGCTGAATTACACATGCATGCAAATAAATTGAGCTCCGTGTGTACATACACCAGAAAAGATGCAACCATGCACCTCTTTCACTTGTGTGATAGGGACCTGATCCAACCTGACCCTCCGCAAGACCACAATACACATGATATGAGTAAGATAGCATGTGCTTATCTAGCTACGAGATATGTACTTTGAAGTTTGCTGGACTAATAGCATTGGCATTGTATTCGTTTTTTTGTTTTTACCTCGCATTGGCGGCATCCTATTGGATTATAGGTAAGAAGGCAAGAGTTGGCAAACGGGACCATTGATATGAAACAAAACGATTGCAGGTAGAGTTAATGTTGTTCTCTAATTTTTTTGTAATGATTTTAGGGTAAATACTCCTGTGACTTCTAATAAAAATCTATGTAGTACACTATTATTGATTTTCTCCAAGTTTTTCTATTACATTTTCTTTTTTATGTGAAATGAATTTTGTTTTGTGATAGCAAAACAAATTTATTTCTTATATAATAAAGTCATTGGAACACTGAATCTCTTAGAATGGATACAACAAAAAAAAAGGTTTGTAGACAATGATGAAGGATAAAACGGCGCAGCAAAGCGCGCTTTTGCTTCTAGTTGAATTTGCTACTAGTAGTACACACGATTGTGTACTTGGGCATCTGTGCAAAGCTTGGTTAATATTTCAAGAGTGTCAGTCGTACAAAGAATTTTGGCACCAACAGGTTCTAGGTTTGAGGCGGATAAATTCGACGGAACTGAAAGCCTTGGGTTATGGCAGGCAAGGGTGAAAGATTTGTTGGCACAACATGAATGCTTGAAAGGCGTTGCGGGATGTCAAGCCAGTTAAGATGGACGATGAGAGTTGTGAGGAGTTGCAAATGATTGCGGAAGTTCGGCTCAGGTCAGACACATAGGGCAGTTGGCCTAGACAGTCTGACGGATCGACGCAAGTCGGTTGGTACAGAAGAGGGTGGTGGGATTGACGACGACGACATTGGAGCGTGATGCTGATGGTGACCGACTTCTGGGCGTGGAAACACGTGGCGCAGGCCCCGAGGGTTTGTGTGGTTTCGACAAGACTATGGCGCGGGGTTGATTCAAGACGGTATACACGGATCTTGAAGTCGATGAGGTGCAGGGGTGGACTGATCATCTACCATGGAGTCATGTTGAAGGTGGAGCTGGATTGAGAGGCTACGGCGTAAGTCGACAGAGAGTCGAAGCCTATTCAGCGGGAAAAGCGAGTGACATGAAGTTCGGACTGGAGCCTAGTGGTCTGATGAAAACGTGAAACTCGTCATCGGTCAGTGATGATCGTGGTACTCTGCAGTGGGGGTTGAGTGGTGTGGGTTTGCGACCCTTGAGACTCGACCAGGACAGCGGAGGCTCGACGCGGTAATAGCAGTGAGGCGTGCGGTATGCACGGTGCATGGAGACGAGCCAGAGCTCTGGTGGTCATGCATGTGGTGAGACAATTGCGAATTTGACTCAGGGTGACACAGGGTGACGGTGAAATTCCTTCAAGTTTCAGACAGATACTCAAGGAGAGCGATGACGTTGAGTTCGGGTAACTCTTATATGTGGCATTCAATATGTGAGTTGTTCACTTTCACGCAGACAGTGATCGGTGTGTGATGGCGTTGGACGGATACTCCGAAAGTTGGGTGCACAAGGTAGAGTAACGAGGAACTTAATTTTACTCGAGCGTTGACTGCTAAGAAGACGAGAAGGGACTACAGTTGCAGGTGGAGTCACATGGAGTCTAGGAGTAGCAACGGTGCTCATGACGTATCTCAAGTCCAATGTACATGGAGGTTCGACGTATGGACGAATCCAAGGTGGTGGAGAATATTCACCAAGGTGGAGTTTGTTAGAGTTGTGTCGAATATTGTGTACAAGGTGGGTTACAGTTGGACTTGTAGTTGTATTGTGTTTACATAGGATGTGGAGTCGTGTCCTAGTAGGACACTTGTATCCTAGGCCTTTCATATATAGTGGGGCTAGACACACGGTGTAATCTATGCAACATAACAGCACAGGCACGCGAGGGGGTGGCCAGTGTGCGATATTGTGACAGCGTCACGGGAAGGAGCGCCTGTAGTCAGGCCCGTGGATGCAGCCATATCAGTGAACCTCGTTAACAAATCTCAGTGTCGTGCTCGTGTGATTGCTTGGTTCTCGGATGATCGACGGTATGCCTCAGATTTATTCTAACAGTAAACAAGCCCAGTCATGTTATGAAGGGGTGGTGAAAGATACCATGCTGTGTAATCTGATGGCATGCGTGTTGCTGGTCGTTTCTTGATGATAGTATCTTCTAGTAAAATCCAAGATTTTTGAAGCAGGTAAACAAGGGTCGGGTCAATTTGGTGATCACTCATTTAGTCATTTTAGTGGGAGTGCAGTTTCCTGATTCGTGAATCATGAAGCAGTAGAAAGGATGCAGAGCCTGAGGCAGCACAATTTGAGTGTGTATGCTTGCATAGATAAATTTGAGGTTTGCATGGGATTGGCTAGGAGGAGCCATCTGAAAGAGAATTTTCTGATCAGATTTCTTTTGATCTTGAGTGTTTTTCTTTTCTCTAGTGAGAATCTCTTCGCAAGCCCATGTTGGTTTTCCTCTGCAGCAAGCCTCCCCTCTGCTTTTTCACGCTGCCATTGCATGTTCAAAGGGTCAAATATAAGGCAGTATGATGACTTGATGAGACGCCCGGAATAGCAAAACTTGCCACTGTCATCACTCATTTTAGGCTGAGAAAGATGCATCAGTTTCAGACTCGCCGTACCTCAGCTACGCGGAAGGCTCCGGCCAAAGCAGCTCTATATGCACAAGCCTCGGCCTTGCCTTTGGGAGCAGTAGTACGCGTTTCGTCTGCTCAGTCCTCCTGCGCTGCTACAAGCACCACCATCGCCGGTTGCCAACGCTCCCTCCCACCAGACCGCGCACGGACCGAGACCGGCAATGGCGAGCTCGGCGCCTCCCTTCCTCCTCCTCCTCCTCTTCGTCCTCGTCGCCGCCGCGGCGGCCTTGGAGGAGCGCCCGCGCGTCACCCCCACCTTCATCCAGTGCCACCCGGCGCAGGCGCAGGCAACCGCCAACGCCAGCAGCGCCAAGAACTCCACGGCGTTCCAAGCCAGCGTGATGCCCCTCCTCACCAAGCTCCCCTCCGCGGCCGCGCCCACGGGCTTCGCGTCCCTGCGCTCCGCCGGAGTGGTCGGACGCGACCGCGCGTTCGGCGGCGGGCTCTGCTTCGGGTAAGCCACGCCGTCCCGGTGCCGCGAGTGCCTGGCCGCCGCGGCCAGGAAGCTCGCCGACGCCTGCGGCGCCCGCGGCCGGCGCGCCGGCGTCTGGACGGACGGTTGTTCCGCGTCTTACGCCGACGTGAACAGCTCCTCGCCCTACTCGGACAGCTTCCGCGCGCGCATCATCTCCGGCGCCGACGCGCTCACCACCAGCACCTCAACCGAGCTGCAGAGCCTCGCCGACCTGGCGTGGCGCATGTGGCCGGCCGCGGCCACCAGCGCCGGGATGCAGGTGGCCGTGGACTGGACCGCCGCGGCGAGCGACTACAGGAAGAACAATACGGTGCGCGTGCTGGCGCAGTGCGCGCGGGACCTCACGGCGGAGGAGTGCGCGTGGTGCGTCCATTACTCGGCGCGGGTGGCGGAGACCTGCGCCTGGTCCTGGTGCCCCCGGCACTCGGCGCGGGCGGGGGACACCTGCTGCTGGGGCCTCGACGCGTGGCGCGACGGCGTGGCGGGCGCCATCGTCGGCTTCGAATGCTACCTGCGCTTCGACGTCGCCGTCGCCACCGCCGCCGCCACGTCCACTGCACCGGCGCGGGTGCCCCTGCTACAAAGGCTCAGTGAGCAGAGCACGCTGCACGCTCTTGCCTTCATCTTCTTGGCTATGGTTTGATTGGAGCAACGAACCGGCCGCTGGGCGATCTGCAGCAACAAGGTACCACTCCGGTAGTCTAGTCCAGGACAAGAGTCAAGAACCGGCCGCTGCGTCGTCTGTGAATAATCGTGCACTACGTAGTAGGAGTACTAGTACCGACTGTTGATGCCGGAGTGGACGATCCAGAAACGATAATCAAAGCCTAATTAGTCGTTCCGTACCGCGCGTCCGCCGACGCGTAGTGTGTTCCGCCGCCGGGGCGAGCATTTCCGGGCGAGGTCCACCTCCAACACCTGGGATCATGTGCCACAAGTACAGGAAGGTGTACAGGGGGCTTGCTTTTTTCTACATGGCTTGCTTCATTTTTTGGGAAAGGACCAAGTGGACGCAGAGCTTCTGTACCGAGCTAAAATGAGCTTGGTGAACAGTAAAATCAAAACAAAATCGATAAAAAAATAAAAAAACATTTTTTGTTGAGAAACATTGACACAAGTTTTAAATGCTTGAAAAATTCATCATGAAAGATCACATTCCTAGAAGGCGTGGTAAAAAAAATCGATACTTTGAAAATGCTACTTTCAAAAGCATTTTGGAACACTGAATTTGTTTTTTCTGCCACGCCTTACAGGATTGTGATTCCATGACTAATGTTTGCAAGCACTCGAAACTTTTGTCAATGTTTCTCCAAAAAAAATTGAATTTTTTTATTTTACTGTTCACCAAGCTCATTTGAGCTCGGGAGTAGAAAGGCACTTTCGTGACCACGCCCATGTTGCCCTAGCCGTTTGGGGGTGGATGAACAGGACCCCGTGAAGGCTGGAGGAAGTCGACGATGGATGAACAGTAACCGGTGGAGCCTCGAGGAAGTCGGCGGTGGATGAACAATAGCCCGTGGAGTCCCGTTTTGCGGTACGCCACACCCCTCCTGATGAACATGACCCACGGCGGTAGGCAGTTGGAGAGAAGTCCGTTTCCTCCATATTGCGGTATGCCAGAACCCTCCCATCAGCAGGACCCCGTTTCGACCATAGGCGGTCGAAGAGAAGTCTGCTTCCTCCGTTTCGCAGAACGCCAGCCCCCTCCCGATAAACAAGACCCCACTTCGACCATAAGCGGTCGAAGAAAACTCTGTTCCGTCCGTTTTGCGGTACGCCAGACCCATAGCCGATGAATATGGCCCCGTTTCGGCTGTTCCATCCAAGCTGGTTGGCTCCCGATGAACAGGACACATTCTGACCCAGTTGGTTGGCTCCCGATGAACACGATGCAACTGTTTCTCCGTTCTGACCTAACTGGTTGGCTGCAGATGAATAGGACATAGTTGTTGTCATCCAGTGCGGCCATACGTTGCCTCTCGATGTACACGAGCCCTTGCCATATGCGTTCAAGACCCCACTCGTATGTACGTACATGACCATATTTTTTGCAGCGTGACTTTATGTATGCGTACACGATTTAAACGGGACTGCCTCTAGCTCCCTGCACTGACGACAAGCTGAGTTTGAGTAATAGTGACACCAAGTGTTGGAAATATGCCCTAGAGGCAATAATAAATTAGTTGTTATTATTATATTTCCTTGTTCATGATAATCGTTTATTATCCATGCTATAATTGTATTGATAGGAAACTCAGATACATGTGTGGGTACATAGACAACACCATGTCCCTAGTAAGCCTCTAGTTGACTAGCTCGTTGATCAATAGATGGTTACGGTTTCTGACCATGGACATTGGATGTCGTTGATAACGTGATCACATCATTAGGAGAATGATGCGATGGACAAGACCCAATCCTAAGCCTAGCACAAAGATCGTAGTTCAGATGCTAAAGCTTTTCTAATGTTAAGTATCATTTCCTTAGACCATGAGATTGTGCAACTCCGGATACCGTAGGAATGCTTTGGTGTACCAAACGTCACAACGTGAATCGGGTGGCTATAAAGGTTCACTACGGTATCTCCGAAAGTGTCTGCTGGGTTGGCACGAATCGAGACTGGATTTGTCACTCCGTGTGACGGAGAGGTATCTCTGGGCCCACTCGGTAGGACATCATCATAATGTGCACAATGTGACCAAGGGGTTGATCACGGGATGATGTGTTACGGAACGAGTAAAGAGACTTGCCGGTAACGAGATTGAACAAGGTATCGGCATACCGACGATCGAATCTCGGGCAAGTACAATACCGCTAGACAAAGGGAATTGCATACTGGATTGCTTGAATCCTTGACATCGTGGTTCATCCGATGAGATCATCGTGAAACATGTGGGAGCTAACATGGGAATCCAGATCCCGCTGTTGGTTATTGACCAGAGAACGTCTCGGTCATGTCTGCATGGTTCCCGAACCCGTAGGGTCTACACACTTAAGGTTCGGTGACGCTAGAGTTGTTATGGGAAATAGTATGTGGTTACCGAAGGTTGTTTGGAGTCCCGGATGAGATCCCGGACATGACGAGGAGCTCCGGAATGGTCCGGAGATGAAGATCGGTATATTGGACGAAGGGTATTGGAGTCCGGAATTGTTCCGGGGGTACCAGGTGATGACCAGCGTGTCCGAAAGGGGTTTCGGAGGCCCCGCCAAGCTTTGGGGGGCCTTATGGGCCAAGGGGAGAGGGCACATCAGCCCACTAAGGGGCTGAGCGCCCTCCCACCCCATCTCACGTAACTGAGAGGTGGGGCGCCACCCCTAGGGCAGCCACCCCTCCCGGCTTGGGGGCAAGTTTCCTAGGGGGTGGGGGCGCCAAAACCCATCTATGGTTTCCCCTATGGCCGCCGCCCATCCCCTAGGGAACCCTAGGGCGCCTCCCCCTCCTCCCTTCCCCCTATATATAGTGAGAGAGAGAGAGAGGGCAGCCGCACCCCTTCCCCTGGCGCAGCCCTCTCCCTCCTCCAACACCTCCTCCTCCTCCGTAGTCCTTGGCGAAGCCCTGCGGGAGAACCACGAGCTCCATCACCACCATGCCGTCGTGCTGTCGGAGTTCTCCCTCAACTTCTCCTCTTCCCTTGCTGGATCAAGAAGGAGGAGACGTCCCCGGGTTGTACGTGTGTTGAACGCGGAGGCACCGTTGTTTGGTGCTTAGATCGGAATCAACCGCGATCTGAATCGCTGCAAGTACGACTCCTTCATCCGCGTTCTTGTAACGCTTCCGCTTAGCGATCTTCAAGGGTAAGAAGATGCTCATCCTCTCCCTCTCTTGTTGCTAGAATCTCCATAGATTGATCTTGGTGATGCGTAGAAAATTTTGAATTTCTGCTACGTTTCCCAACAGTGGCATCATGAGCTAGGTCTATTGCGTAGATTCTATGCACGAGTAGAACACAAGTTGTTGTGGGCATTGATTTTGTTCAATATGCTTACCGTTACTAGTCCAATCTTGTTTCGACGGTATTGTGGGATGAAGCTGAAGGAAATATGCCCTAGAGGCAATAATAAAGTTATTATTTATTTCCTTATATCATGATAAATGTTTATTATTCATGCTAGAATTGTATTAACCGGAAACATAATACATGTGTGAATATATAGACAAACAGTATGTCACTAGTATGCCTCTACTTGACTAGCTTGTTAATCAAAGATGGTTATGTTTCCTAACCATGAACAAGGAGTTGTTATTTGATTAACAAGGTCACATCATTAGTTGAATGATCTGATTGACATGACCCATTCCGTTAGCTTAGCACACGATCGCTTAGTATGTTGCTATTGCTTCCTTCATGACTTATACATGTTCCTATGACTATGAGATTATGCAACTCCTGTTTACGGAGGAACACTTTTGGTACTACCAAACGTCACAACGTAATCGGGTGATTATAAAGGAGTACTACAGGTGTCTCCAAAGGCAGATGTTGGGTTGGCGATTTGAGATTAGGATTTGTCACTCCGAATGTCGGAGAGGTATCTCTGGCCCTCTCGGTAATGCACATCACTTAAGCCTTGCAAGCATTGCAACTAATGAGTTAGTTGCGAGATGATGTATTACGGAACGAGTAAAGAGACTTGCGGTGACGAGATTGAACTAGGTATTGGATACCGACGATCGAATCTCGGGCAAGTAACATACCGATGACAAAGGGAACAAAGTATGTTGTTATGCGGTTTGACCGATAAAGATCTTCAGAGAATATGTAGGAGCCAATATGGGCATCCAGGTTCCGCTATTGGTTATTGACCAAGAATAGTCCTAGGTCATGTCTACATAGTTCTCGAACCCGTAGGGTCCGCACGCTTAAGGTTTCGATGACAGTTTTATTATGAGTTTATGAGTTTTGATGTACGAAGGAGTTCGAGTCCCGGATGAGATCGGGGACATGACGAGGAGTCTCGAAATGGTCGAGACGTAAAGATCGATATATTGGACGACTATATTCGAGTTCGGAAAGGTTCCGAGTGATTCGGTATTTTTGAGTACCGGAGAGTTACGGAATTCGTATTGGGCCTTAATGGGCCATACGGGAAAGGAGAAAAAGGGTCAAAGGGTGGCCGCCGCCTCCCTTGGACCAGTCCGAATTGGACTAGGGGGGGCGCCCTTCCTTCCTTCTCCTTTCCCTTCCCTTACTTGTCTCCTACTCCCAATACATGGAAGGACTCCTAGTTGGACTAGGAAGGGGAATCCTACTCCCGGTGGGAGTAGGACTCCCCATGGCGCGCCCTACTAGGGCGGCCTCCTCCTCCCTCCCTCCTTTATATACGGGCAGGGGGCACCCCAGACACACAAGTTGATCTACGGATCGTTCCTTAGCCGTGTGCGGTGCCCCCTCCACCATATTCCACTTCGTCATATCGTCGCGGAGCTTAGGCGAAGCCCTGCGTCGGTGGAGCATCATCATCGCCACCACGCCGTCGTCGACGGAACTCATCCCCGACACTTTGCTGGATCGAGTCCGGGATCGCCATCGAGCTGAACGTGTGCAGAACTCGGAGGTGCCGACGCTCGGTGCTTGGATCGGTCGGATCGTGAAGACGTACGACTACATCAACCGCGTTGTTATAACGCTTCCGCTTTCGGTCTAACGAGGGTACGTGGACGGCCACTCTCCCTCTCGTTGCTATGCCATCACCATGGTCTTGCGTGATCGTAGGAAAATTTTTGAAATTACTACGTTCCCCATCAGTGGTATCAGAGCCTAGTTTTATGCGTTGATGTCATATGCACGAGTAGAACACAAGTGAGTTGTGGGCGATACAAGTCATACTACCTACCAGCATGTCATACTTTGGTTCAGCGGTATTGTGAGATGAAGCGCCCGGACCGACATTACGCCAGACGCTTACGCGAGACTGGTTTCACCGCTGTGAGCACTCGTTGCTTAAAGGTGACCGGCGGGTGTCATCTCTCTCACTTTAGTTGAACTGAGTGTGGCTACGCCCGGTCCTTGAGAAGGTTAAACGGAGTCTATTTGACGAAGTATCGTTGTGGTTTTGATGCGAGGTAAGAACGGTTCTTGCTCAGCCCGTAGCAGCCACGTAAAACTTGCAACAACAAAGTAGAGGACGCCTAACTTGTTTTTGCAGGGCATGTTGTGATGTGATATGGTCAAGACGTGATGCTATATTTTATTGTATGAGATGATCATGTTTTGTAACCGAAGTTATCGCAATCGGCAGAGCCATATGGTTGTCGCTTATTGTATGAAATGCAACGCCATGTAATTGCTTTACTTTATCACTAAGCGGTAGCGATAGTCGAGAAGCAATAGTTGGCTAAACGACAACGATGCTACGATGGAGATCAAGGTGTCGCGCCGGTGACGATGGTGATCATGACGGTGCCGGAGATGGAGATCACAAGCACAAGATGATGATGGCCATATCATATCACTTATATTGATTGCATGTGATGTTTATCCTTTATGCATCTTATCTTGCTTTGATTGACGGTAGCATTATAAGATGATCTCTCACTAAAATTATCAAGTAGTGTTCTCCCGAGTATGCACCGCTGCCAAAGTTCGTCGTGCCGAGACACCACGTGATGATCGGGTGTGATAAGCTCTACGTCCATCTACAACGGGTGTAAGCCAGTTTTGCACACGCAGAATACTCAGGTTATACTTGACGAGCCTAGCATATGCAGATATGGCCTCGAACACGGAGACCGAAAGGTCGAGCGTGAATCATATAGTAGATATGATCAACATAAGATGTTCACCATTGAAAACTACTCCATCTCACGTGATGATCGGTTATGGTTTAGTTGATTTGGATCACGTGATCACTTAGATGACTAGAGAGATGTCTCTAAGTGGGAGTTCTTAAGTAATATGATTAATTGAACTTTAAATTATCATGAACTTAGTCCCGTAGTATTTTGCTATTTATGTTGTAGATCAATAGCTCGCGTTGTTGCTTCCCTATGTTTTCATATGTGTTCCTAGAGAAAATTGTATTGAAAGATGTTAGTAGCAATGATGCGGATTGGATCCGTGATCCGAGGTTTATCCTCATTGCTGCGCAGAAGAATTATGTCCTTAATGCACCGCTAGGTGATGACCTATTGCAGGAGCAGATGCGCACGTTATGAACGTTTGGCTAGCTCAATATGATGACTACTTGATAGTTTAGTGCACCATGCTTAACGGCCTAGAATCGGGACTTCAAAGACGTTTTGAACGTCATGGACCATATGAGATGTTCCAGAATTGAAGTTAATATTTCAAGCAAATACCGAGTTGAGAGATATGAAGTCTCCAACAAGTTCTATAGCTAAAAGATGGAGGAGAATCGCTCAACTAGTGAGCATGTGCTCAGATTGTCCGAGTACTTCAATCGCTTGAATCAAGTGGGAGTTAATCTTCCGAGATAAGATAGTGATTGATGAATTTTCTAGTCACCATCACTAAAGTTACTAGAACTTCGTGATGAACTATAATATGCAAGGGATGACGAAAACAATTCCCAAGCTCTTCGCGATGCTAAAATCGGCGAAGGTAGAAATCAAGAAAAACATCAAGTGTTGATGGTTGACAAGACCACTAGTCTCAAGCAAAAGGGCAAAGGGAAGAAGGGGAACTTCAAGAAGAACGGCAAGCAAGTTGCTGCTCGAGTGAAGAAGCCTAAGTCTGGATCTAAGCCTGAGACTAAGTGCTTTTGCTACAATGGAACTGGTCAATGGAAGCGGAACTACCCCAAGTATTTGGCGGATAAGAAGGATGGCAAAATGAACAAAGGTATATTTGATATACAAATTATTGATGTGTATTTTACTAGTGTTCGTAGCAACCCTCGGTATTTGATCTGGTTCGGTTGCTAAGAGTAGTAACTCAAACAGGAGTTGCAGAATAAACAGAGACTAGTTGAAGGGAAGTGACGATGAGTGTTGGAAGTAGTTCCAAGATTGATATGATCATCATCGCACACTCCCTATACTTTCGGGATTAGTGTGGAACCTAAATAAGTGTTATTTGGTGTTGAGCATAAATATGATTTGATCATGTTTATTGCAATACGGTTATTCATTTAAGTAAGAGAATAAATTGTTGTTCATTTACATGAATAAAACCTTATATGGTTACACACTCAATGAAAATGGTTCATTGGATCTCGATCATAGTGATACACATATTCATAATATTGAAACCAAAAGATGCAAAGTTAATAATGATAGTGCAACTTATTTGTGGTAATCTGCCGCTTAGGTCATATTGGTGTAAAGCGCATGAAGAAAACTCCATCTCGATGGACTTTTGGAATCACTTGATTATGAATCATTTGATGCTTGCGAACCGTGCCTTTTGGGCAAGATGACTTAAACTCCGTTCTCCGAACAATGGAACGAAGCTCTTGACTTATTGGAAATAATACATACCGATGTATGCAATCCAATGAATGTTGATGCTCGTGGCAAGTATCGTTATTTTTCGACCTTCACAAGATGATTTGAGTAGATATGGGTATATCTACTTGATGAAACATAAGTCTGAAATAGTTGAAAGGTTCAAAGAATTTCAGAGTGAAGTGGAAAATCATCACAACAAGAAAATAAAGTTTCTGCGATCTGATCGTGGAGATGAATATTTGAGTTACGAGTTTGGTCTTCAATGAAAACAATGTGGAATAGTTTCACAGCTCACGCCACCGGAACACCACAACATTATGGTGTGTCGAACGTCAGAATCAGTACTTTATTTTGATATGGTGCGATCTATGATGTATCTTACCGATTTACCACTATCGCTTTGGGGTTATGCATTAAAGACAGCTGCATTCACGTTTAATAGGGCACCATCTAAATCCGCTGAGATGACACCGTATGAACTATGGTTTAGCAAGAAACCTAAGCTGTCGTTTCTTAAAGTTTGAGTTGTGATGCTTATGTGAAAAAGTTTTCACCGATAAGCTCGAACCCAAATCGGAGAAATGCGTCTTCATAGAATACCCAAAGGTAACTATTGGGTACACCTTCTATCACAGATCCGAAAGCAAGATATTTGTTGTTAAGATGGATCCTTTCTAGAGAAGAAGTTTCTCTCGAAAGAAGTGAGTGGGAGGAAAGTAGAACTTGATGAGGTAATTGTACCTTCTCCTTATTGGAAAGTAGTTCATCACAGAATCAGTTCCAATGATTCCTACACCAATTAGTGAGGAAGTTAATGATGATGATCATGAAACTTCAGATCAAGTTGTTACCAAACCTCGTAGGTCTTCCAGAGTAAGATCCGCACTGAGTGGTACGGTAATCCTATTCTAGAAGTCATGTTACTAGACCATGATGAACCCACGAACTATGAGGAAGCGATGATGAGCCCAGATTCGCGAAATGGTTTGAGACCATGAAATCTGAGATGGGATCCATATATGAGAACAAAGTGTGGACTTTGATGGAGTTGTTCGATGATCGGCAAGCCATATTATATAAATGGATCTTCAAGAGGAAGACAGATCTTGATAGTAGTATTACTATCTACAAAGTTCGACTTGTCGCAAAAAGGTTTTCGACAAGTTCAAGGTGTTGACTACAAATGAGATTTTCTCAACTCAGTAGCGATTCTTAAGTCTGTCCGAATCATGTTAGCAATTGCCACATTTTATGAAATCTGGCTAATGGATGTCAAAACTACATTCTTTAATGGATTTATTAAAGAAGAGTTGTATATGATGCAACCGAAGGTTTTGTCAATCCTAAAGGAGCTAACAAAATGTGCAAGCTCAGCGATCCATCAATGGACTGGTGCAAGCATCTCGGAGTTGGAATATACGCTTTGATGAGTTGATCAAAGCATATAGTTTTATCTGACTTGCGGTGAAGCCTGTATTTACAAGAAAGTGAGTGGGAGCACTACAAGATTTCGATAAGTATATGTGAATGACATATTGTAGATCGGAAATAATGTAGAATTATTCTGCAAAGCATAAAGGAGTGTTTCAAAGGAGTTTTTTCAAAGAAAGACCTCGGTGAAGCTGCTTACATATTGAGCATCAAGATCTATAGAGATAGATCAAGACGCTAGATAAGTTTTTCAATGAATACATACCTTGACAAGATTTTGAAGTAGTTCAAAATGGAACAGTCAAAGAAAGAGTTCTTGCCTGTGTTACAAGGTGTGAGATTGAGTAAGACTCAAAACCCGACCACGGCAGAAGATAGAAAGAGAATGAAAGTCATTCCCTATGCATCAGCCATAGGTTCTATAGAGTATGCCATGCTGTGTACCAGATCTATTGTATACCCTGCACTGAGTTTGGCAAGGGAGTACAATAGTGATCTAGGAATAGATCACTGGACAGCGGTCAAAATTATCCTTAATGGAATAAGGATATGTTTCTCGATTATGGAAGTGATAAAGGTTAATCGTAAAGGATTACGCCGATGCAAGTTTTGACACCGATCTGGATGACTTTAAGTCTCGATCTAGATACATATTGATAGTGGGAGCAATTAGCTAGAGTAGCTCCGTGCAGAGCATTGTTGACATAGAGATTTGCAAAATACATACGGATCTGAATGTGGCAGACCCGTTGACTAAGATTCTCTCACAAAGCAAAACATGATCACACCTTAGTACTCTTTGGGTGTTAATCACATAGCGATGTGAACTAGATTACTGAATCTAGTAAACCCTTTGGGTCTTGGTCACATGGCGATGTGAATTATGGGTGTTAATCACATGATGATGTGAACTATCGATGTTAATCACATGGTGATGTGATCTAGATTATTGACTCTAGTGCAAGTGGGAGACTCAAGGAAATATGCCCTAGAGGCAATAATAAAGTTATTATTTATTTCCTTATATCATGATAAATGTTTATTATTCATGCTAGAATTGTATTAACCGGAAACATAATACATGTGTGAATATATAGACAAACAAGATGTCACTAGTATGCCTCTACTTGACTAGCTTGTTAATCAAAGATGGTTATGTTTCCTAACCATGAACAAGGAGTTGTTATTTGATTAACAAGGTCACATCATTAGTTGAATGATCTGATTGACATGACCCATTCCGTTAGCTTAGCACACGATCGCTTAGTATGTTGCTATTGCTTCCTTCATGACTTATACATGTTCCTATGACTATGAGATTATGCAACTCCGTTTACGGAGGAACACTTTGGTACTACCAAACGTCACAACGAATCGGGTGATTATAAAGGAGTACTACAGGTGTCTCCAAAGGCAGATGTTGGGTTGGCGATTTCGATATTAGGATTTGTCACTCCGAATGTCTGAGAGGTATCTCTGGGCCCTCTCGGTAATGCACATCACTTAAGCCTTGCAAGCATTGCAACTAATGAGTTAGTTGCGAGATGATGTATTACGGAACGAGTAAAGAGACTTGCGGTGACGAGATTGAACTAGGTATTGGATACCGACGATCGAATCTCGGGCAAGTAACATACCGATGACAAAGGGAACAAAGTATGTTGTTATGCGGTTTGACCGATAAAGATCTTCGTAGAATATGTAGGAGCCAATATGGGCATCCAGGTTCCGCTATTGGTTATTGACCAAGAATAGTTCTAGGTCATGTCTACATAGTTCTCGAACCCGTAGGGTCCGCACGCTTAAGGTTTCGATGACAGTTTTATTATGAGTTTATGAGTTTTGATGTACGAAGGAGTTCGAGTCCCGGATGAGATCGGGGACATGACGAGGAGTCTCGAAATGGTCGAGACGTAAAGATCGATATATTGGACGACTATATTCGAGTTCGGAAAGGTTCCGAGTGATTCGGTATTTTTCGAGTACCGAGAGTTACGGAATTCGTATTGGGCCTTAATGGGCCATACGGGAAAGGAGAAAAGGGCCAAAGGGTGGCCGCCGCCTCCCCTTGGACCAGTCCGAATTGACTAGGGAGGGGCGCCTTCCTTCCTTCTCCTTTCCCTTCCCTTACTTGTCTCCTACTCCCAATACATGGAAGGACTCCTAGTTGACTAGAAAGGGGAATCCTACTCCGGTGGGAGTAGGACTCCCCATGCGCGCCCTACTAGGGCCGGCCTCCTCCTCCTCCCTCCTTTATATACGGGCAGGGGGCACCCCAGACACACAAGTTGATCTACGGATCGTTCCTTAGCAATGCAGTGCCCCCTCCACCATATTCCACTTCGGTCATATCGTCGCGGAGCTTAGGCGAAGCCCTGCGCCGGTGGAGCATCATCATCGCCACCACGCCGTCGTCAGGTGACGGAACTCATCCCGACACTTTGCTGGATCGAGTCCGGGATCGCCATCGAGCTGAACGTGTGCAGAACTCGGAGGTGCCGACGCTCGGTGCTTGGATCGGTCGGATCGTGAAGACGCACGACTACATCAACCGCGTTGTTATAACGCTTCCGCTTTCGGTCTACGAGGGTACGTGGACGGACACTCTCCCCTCTCGTTGCTATGCCATCACCATGGTCTTGCGTGATCGTAGGAAAATTTTTGAAATTACTACGTTCCCCATCAGAAGCGGCCCGGACCGACCTTACACGTACACTTACGTGAGACAGGTTCCACCGACTCACATGCACTTGTTGCATAAGGTGGCTAGCGGGTGCCAGTCTCTCCCACTTTAGTCGGATCGGATTCGATGAAAAGGGTCCTTATGAAGGGTAAATAGCAATTGACATATCACGTTGTGGTTTTTGCGTAGGTAAGAAACGTTCTTGCTAGAAACCCATAGCAGCCATGTAAAACATGCAAACAATAATTAGAGGACGTCTAACTTGTTTTTGTAGGGTATGCTATCTGATGTGATATGGCCAAAAGAATGTGATGAATGATATGTGATGTATGAGATTGATCATGTTCTTGTAATAGGAATCACGACTTGCATGTCGATGAGTATGACAACCGGCAGGAGCCATAGGAGTTGTCTTAATTTATTGTATGACCTGCGTGTCAATGAACTACGCCATGTAATTACTTTACTTTATTGCTAAACCGTTAGCCATAGTAGTAGAAGTAATAGTTGGCGAGATAAATTCATGGAGACACGATGATGGAGATCATGGTGTCATGCCGGTGACGATGATGATCATGGAGCCCCGAAGATGGAGATCAAAAGGAGCAAAATGATATTGGCCATATCATGTCACTTTTTGATTGCATGTGATGTTTATCATGTTTATGCATCTTATTTGCTTGGAACGACGGTAGTAAATAAGATGATCCCTCATTAAAATTTCAAGAAAGTGTTCCCCCTAACTGTGCACCGTTGCGAAAGTTCGTTGTTTCGAAGCACCACGTGATGATCGGGTGTGATAGATTCTAACATTCACATACAACGGGTGTAAGCTAGATTTACACATGTGAAACACTTAGGTTGACTTGACGAGCCTAGCATGTACAGACATGGCCTCGTAACACAAGAGACCGAAAGGTCGAGCACGAGTCGTATGGTAGATATGATCAACATGAAGATGTTCACCGATGATGACTAGTCCGTCTCACATGATGATCGGACATGGCCTAGTTGACTCGGATCATGTAATCACTTAGATGACTAGAGGGATGTCTATCTGAGTGGGAGTTCATAAGATGAACTTAATTATCCTGAACATAGTCAAAAGCCCTTTGCAAATTATGTCATAGCTCGCGCTTTAGTTCTATTGTTTTAGATATGTTCCTAGAGAAAATATAGTTGAAAGTTGATGAGCAATTATGTGGACAGAGAAGGCTTATGTCCTTAATGCACCGCTCGGTGTGCTGAACCTCGAACGTCGTCTGTGGATGTTGTGAACATCTGACATACACGTTTTGATAACTACGTGATAGTTCAGTTAAACGGTTTAGAGTTGAGGCACCAAAGACGATTTCGAAACGTTGCGGAACATATGAGATGTTTCGAGAGCTGAAATTGGGATTTCAGGCTCGTGTCCACGTCAAGAGGTATGAGACCTCCGATGAGTTTTCTAGCCTACAAACTTAGGGAGAAGATCTCAATCGTTAAGCTTGTGCTCAGATTGTCTGAGTGCTACAATCACTTGAATCGAGTGCGAGTTGATCTTCCAGATGAGATAGTGATGTTTCTCCAAAGTCATTGCCACCAAGCCGCTAGAGCTTTGTGATGAACTATAACATATCAGGGATAGATATGATGATCCTTGAGCTATTCGCAATGTTCGACACCGCGAATGTAGAAATCAAGAAGGAGCATCAATTGTTGATGGTTAGTGAAACCACTAGTTTCAAGAAGGGCAAGGGCAAGAAGGGGTACTTCATGAAACAACAAATCAGTTGCTGCTCCAGTGAAGAAACCCAAGGTTGAACCCAAACCCGAGACTAAGTGCTTCTGTAATGAGAGGAACGGACACTGAAGCAGAACCACCCTAGATACTTGGTAGATGAGAAGGCTGGCAAGGTCGATAGAAGTATATTGGATATACATTGAATTAAATGTGTACTTTACTAGTACTCCTAGTAGCACCAGGGTATTAGATACCGGTTCGGTTGCTAAGTGTTAGTAACTCGAAATAAAAGCTACGGAATAAACGGAGACTAACTAAAGGTGAGCTGACGATATGTGTTGGAAGTGTTTCCAAGGTTGATGTGATCAAGCATCGCACGCTCCCTCTACCATCGAGATTTGGTGTTTGCGTTGAGCATAGACATGATTGGATTATGTCTATCGCAGTACGGTTGTTCATTTAAGAAGAATAATGGTTACTCTGTTTATTTGAATAATACCTTCAATGGTCTTGCACCTAAAATGAATGGTTTATTGAAATCTCGATCGTAGTGATACACATTTTCATGCCAAAAGATATAAGGTAGTAATGATAGTACCACTTACTTATGGCACTGCCATGTAAGTCATATTGGTGTAAAACGCATGAAGAAGCTCCATGTTGATGGATCTTTGGACTCACTCGTTTTGAAAAGTTTGAGACATGCGAACCATGTCTATTGGTGTATACGCATGAAGAAACTCCATGCAGATGGATTGTTTGGACTCACTTGATTTTGAATCACTTGAGATATGCAAATCATACCACATGGGCAAGATGAGTGAAAAGCCTCGTTTTCAAAGAAGATGGAACAAGATAGCAACTTGTTGGAAGTAACACATTTTGATGTGTGCAGTCCAATGAGTGCCGAGGCATGTGTAAATATCGTTATGTTCTTACTTCACGGATGATTTAAGTAGATCTGAGTGTATTTACTTGATGAAACACAAGTCTGAATTATTGAATGGTTCAAGTAATTTCAGAGTGAAGTTGAAGATCATCGTGACAAGAGGATAAAATGTCTATGATATGATCATAGAGATGAGTATCTGAGTTACGAGCTTTGGCACGCAATTAAGACATTGTGGAAATTGTTTCACAATTAATACCGCCTCGAACACCATAGTGTGATGGTGTGTCCGAACATCATAGTTGCACCCTATTGGATATGGTGCGTACCATGATGTCTCTTATCGAATTACCACTATCGTTCGTGGGTTAGGCATTAGAGACAACCGCACTCACTTTAATAGGGCACCACGTAATTCCGTTGAGACGACACCGTTTGAACTATGGTTTGGAGAAACCTAAGTTGTCGTTTCTTGAAAGTTTGGGACTGCGACGCTTATATGAAAAGTTTCATCGTGATAAGCTCGAACCCAAAGCGGATAAATACATCTTCATAGGATACCCAAAATGGTAGGGTATACCTCCTATCTCAGATCCGAAAGCAATAGGGATTGTTTCTTGAATCGGGTCCTTTCTCGAGGAAAAGTTTGTCTCAAAAATTGAGTGGGAGGATGGTGGAGACTTGATATGGTTATTGAACCGTCACTACAATTAGTGTGTAGCAGGGCACAGGAAGTTGTTCCTGTGGCACCTACACCAATTGAAGTAGAAGCTTATGATAGTGATCATGAAACTTCGGATCAACTCACTACCGTATCTCATAGGGTGAAAAGGATGCGTACTACTTCAGAGTGGTACAGTAATCCTGTCTTGAAGGTCATGTTGCTAGACAACAATGAACCTACGAGCTATGGAGAAGCAATGGTGGGCCCATATTCCAACAAATGGTTAGAAGCCATAAAATCCGAGAGAGGATCCATGTATGAGAACAAAGCATGGACTTTGGTGGTCTTGCCCGATGATCGGCAAGCCATTGAGATAAATGGGTCTTTAAAAAGAAAACAGACGTGGACGGTAATGTCACCGTCTATGAAGCTCGACTTGTGGCGAAGAGTTTTCACAAGTTCAAGGAGTTGACTACGATGAGATTTTCTCATCCGTAGCGATGCTTAAGTCCGTTGGAATCATGTTAGCATAAGCTGCATTTATGAAATCTGGCAGATGGATGTCAAAACAAGTTTCCTTACCAATTTTTCGTGAGGAAAGGTTGTATGTGATACAACCAGAAGGTTTTGACAATCCTGAAGAACGCTAACAAATATGCAAAACTCCGGCAATCCTTCTAAGGACTGGAGTAAGCATCTCGGAGTTGGAATGTACGCTTTGATGAGATGATCAAAGATTTTGGGTTTATACAAAGTTTATGAGAAACTTGTATTTCCAAAGAAGTGAGTGGAGCGCTATAGAATTTCTCGATGAGTATATGTTGTTGACATATTGTTGATCGAAATGATGTAGAATTCTCGAAAGCATATAGGGTTATTTGAAAATGTTTTTAATAGAAAACCTGGATTAAGCTGCTTGAACATTGAGCATCAAGATCTATGAGGATAGATCAAAACCGCTAAATGGTACTTTCAAATGAGCACATACCTTGACATGATCTTGAAGGTGTTCAAGATGGATCACCAAAGAAGGAGTTCTTGCCTGAGTTGTAAGGTATGAAGTTAAGAGTTAAAGCTCGACCACGGCAGAAGAGAGAGAAAGGACAAAGGTCGCCCCTATGCTTCGACGTAGGCTCTATAGTATGCTATGTTGTGTACCGCACCGAAGTGTGCCTCATGGATGAGTCACTCATAGGGTACAAGAATGATCCAGAATGGATCATTGGACAACGGTCAAAATTGTCCTTGGAGTAAATAAGGACATGTTTCTCGATTATGGAGGTTATAAAGAGTTCGGCGTAAAGGGTTACGTCTATGCAAGCTTTAACACCTATCCGAGTGACTCTGAGTAGCAAACCGGATACGTATAGTGGAGCAACCATTTTGAATAGCTTCAAGTGGAGCGTGGAAGCAACATTTACAATATGACCTAGAGATTTGCGAAGTGCATACGGATCTGAATGTTCCAGACCCGTTAACTAAAACCTCTCTCACAAGCAAAACATGATCAAACCCCAGAACTCATTGAGTCTTAATCACATGATGATGTGAACTAGTTTAGTGACACTAGTAAACTCTTTGGATGTTGGTCACATGGCAATGTGACCTGTGAGTGTTAATCACATGGCGATGTGAACTAGATTATTGACCCTAGTGCAAGTGGGAGACTGTCGGAAATATGCGCTAGAGGCGATAATAAATTAGTTATTATTATTATATTTCCTTGTTCATGATAATCATTTATTATCCATGCTATAATTGTATTGATGGGAAACTCAAATACATGTGTGGGTACATAGACAACACCATGTCCCTAGTAAGCCTCTAGTTGACTAGCTCGTTGATCAATAGATGGTTACGGTTTCCTGACCATGGACATTGGATGTCGTTGATAACGGGATCACATCATTAGGAGATGATGTGATGGAAAAGACCCAATCCTAAGCCTAGCACAAAGATCGTGTAGTTCGTATGCTAAAGCTTTTCTAATGTTAAGTATCATTTCCTTAGACCATGAGATTGTGCAACTCCGGATACCGTAGGAATGCTTTGGTGTACCAAACGTCGCAACGAATCGGGTGGCTATAAAGGTGCACTACGGGTATCTCCGAAAGTGTCATTGGGTTGGCACGAATCGAGACTGGGATTTGTCACTCCGTGACGGAGAGGTATCTCTGGGCCCACTCGGTAGGACATCATCATAATATGCACAATGTGACCAAGGGGTTGATCACGGGATGATGCGTTACGGAACGAGTAAAGAGACTTGCCGGTAACGAGATTGAACAAGGTATCGGCATACCGACGATCGAATCTCGGGCAAGTACAATACCGCTAGACAAAGGGAATTGCATACGGGATTGCTTGAATCCTTGACATCGTGGTTCATCCGATGAGATCATCATGGAACATGTGGGAGCCAACATGGGTATCCAGATCCTGCTGTTGGTTATTGACCGGAGAACGTCTCAGTCATGTCTGCATGGTTCCCGAACCCGTAGGGTCTACACACTTAAGGTTCGGTGACGCTAGAGTTGTTATGGGAAATAGTATGTGGTTACCGAAGGTTGTTTGGAGTCCCGGATGAGATCCCGGACATGACGAGGATCTCCGGAATGGTCCGGAGGTGAAGATCGGTATATTGGACGAAGGGTATTGGAGTCCGGAATTGTTCCGGGGGTACCAGGTGATTACCAGCGTGTTGAAAGGGGTTTTGAGGCCCGGCAAGCTTTGGAGGGCCTTATGGGCCAAGGGAGAGGGCACATCAGCCCACTAAGGGGCTGAGCGCCTCCCACCCCATCTCACGTAACTGGAGAGGTGGGGCGCCACCCCTAGGGCAGCCACCCTCCCGGCTTGGGGGCAAGTTTCCTAGGGGGGGGGCGCCAAAACCCATCTAGGGTTTCCCCTATGGCCGCCGCCTCCCCTAGGGAACCCTAGGCGCCCCTCCTCCTTCCCTATATATAGTGAGAGAGAGAGAGAGGGCAGCCGCACCCCTTCCCCTGGCGTAGCCCTCTCCCTCCTCCAACACCTCCTCCTCCTCCGTAGTCCTTGGCGAAGCCCTGCCGGAGAACCACGAGCTCCATCATCACCATGCCGTCGTGCTGTCGAAGTTCTCCCTCAACTTATCCTCTCCCCTTGCTGGATCAAGAAGGAGGAGACGTCCCCGGGCTGTACGTGTGTTGAACGCGGAGGCACCGTTGTTCGGTGCTTAGATCGGAATCAACCGCGATCTGAATCACTGCGAGTACGACTCCTTCATCCGCGTTCTTGTAACGCTTCCACTTAGCGATCTTCAAGGGTACGAAGATGCTCATCCTCTCCCTCTCTTGTTGCTAGAATCTTCATAGATTGATCTTGGTGATGCGTAGAAAATTTTGAATTTCTGCTATGTTCCCCAACACCAAGCACCCTTGTGACTTCTGGATCCCATGAAGACACGCAACGATGGCGCATAGAGAAGAGCCCCACCGCCACTTCCATGGTGCAATAGCAAGGCACTGCTTCGCTGTAGTGTGAGGGCAAGGCGGCAAGGCGTGAGCTATGGAGATGGGAGTTATCCACTGAGGAGAAAATAAGAAGGGAGGTTGCTAGACTTGGTTTGGGCAGGTCGATTGCTTACCTCTTTACGGGGACACCAATAAGGGGCAAATAAAAGAAGGTGGGCAAAGGAAAGAGTGGCGTCATGGGCAAGGCGTCTCTCGCTGCTTGATGGATGACCTTCGATCTCTCGGCCTGTTTGCTTTGATTGGGTTGTCGTTGAGGGTTGGGAGGTGCCTGATGTCTTGTGTCGAGCTGTTCTTGTCAGGGGTCTCTTGGCGTAGTAGCAATATCGGGGTTTATGGATGTTGTGTATTCGGAGAGTCTGGAAGGGGCCGCATGTGCTGGTGTGGGGTTTCTTGCCATGTAAGAAGTTAGTCCGTGCTCCGTGCTCCATCTGTATTGGTTTTCGCCTGATTTTTCGTAAATTAACCGGGCAATTCTCTTCTTCTTAATTAATCGATGAGGCAAAATTTTTGCCTCCGTTTCGAATAATAAAGGAGGACTGAGGCAAGCGAAGCACCATGGGGGTCCTCTGTCGCCTCTCTCTATCTCCCTCCCCCCAACTATGGCAACACTCGCTCTCGTCGTCGATTGTGCCCCCGTGGAGGCCGGTGGCAGCGAGAAGCAAAGGGGAAGCATGGTTGTCGACTTTGAGCGTGACCACGGGCACACCGGAGAGGCTGTGGGAGGCAGGCTCCGACTAGGAGGTCGGGAAAGGAACGACCTGGGGGCAAACGACTGCAGCAAGAAGGTCGGCGAGAGGAAGGCATGTGAAGTGATCAATGCAAGGAACAGGGGTGAGGGAGAGCCATATGCAGCGCACATAGGGAGGAGACGCGAGGAGGAGGGGGAGTGGAGGTGCAGCCAATGCAGGCCGCGGAGAGGCGGATGCGGGTGATGCGCAACAGGAGGAGAGCCGCGTCAGCTTATCGAACGACTTGATCTGGGTGTGTGTCCACTAGGTCATAGAGCTCGTTCAGATCAATTTCCAGCGGCTATGAAGCTCAACTTGCAACGACAACGCTCGATTCTGGGGCTCCAACTGTGAGCTGGTTGAGGGAAATTTACCTCTCACCATGCTTGGGATAATATGGAGTACACTCCGTATTTCCTCTCCCTACCTTCAAATATGGAGACTGGTGGGGAGAATATGGAGCTCCATCCAAAAAATTGGCGCTAACGACCCATGTGGAGAATCTATGTTGTTCTTTTGTTGTCCGTGCTCCATGTGGCATTTATTATGCAGTTTGGATGGATTTGGCGATTCCTTTTTTCTGTGAGAAAACTTTCAATCTATCCATCTTCAATCATGGCAGTACAACGAACATCAGAAATGATAAAAATTACATCCATATCTGTAGACCACCTAGCGATGACTACAAACACTGAAGCGAGCCGAAGACGCGCCGCCGTCATCACACCTCTATCGCCGGAGTCAAGCACAACTTGTTGTAATAGACAGTCAGGAAGTCGCCGTGCTAAGGCCCCATAGGACTAGCGCACCAGAACAGCAACCGCCGCCGATGAAGAATAACGTAGATCGAAAGGATGCAACCTGAAGACACATGAACATAGACGAACCACAACCAGATCCGAGCAAATCCTCCGAGGATAGATCCGCCGGAGACACACCTCCACATGCCCATCAACGATGCTAGACGCACCACCGGAACGAAGACTAGGCGTGGAGACCTTTATTCCATCTTCAGGAAGCCGCCGCCGTCTTGCCTTCTTGATATAGACACAAACCCTAACAAATCTTAAAGGAACGACTAACAACGGAGCCCTCCCGCTGGCCCTTGCCAGAATCCATCGCACCCCGATGGCCCTAGGGCCACCGGAGACGAGGCGGACCTGCGGCGGAGCCGGCGAGAGGCACGAACCCTAACTTTCTTGGAGGAGGAGGAGGCGGCTGGTTCTATGATCACTATTTGGCGATTCTGTTACAGGTGCTCTGATATGTGAGGACATGTTCTCTAGAGGACATCAAAATGTCGAGATTATATTTTTGGAGTGTAGCATCATGAAAACCTTCATGCATGATATCCAAGATATGCGTCTAAAAGTTGGGCTATATTTAATGTCCTCGGATTATGGCCCATGTGAGGAGTTCGCACAACCACTCCAAAAGTTCAAGGAGTATGATTTTTCTTCTTCTCATACATTAAACAACATGCCTAGATAACCTACGCTACTACACATGACATTTCACGAAAACGAGTTAGCATATCCCATATTCTACTAAATTCGTGGTCATTGATATTATAAAGCATACATTGATGGATCCGCAGGGCAGGAATTGCTACCGATTGCATCACTGGTCGTCTAGCTCAAAATCTTACGACCGAGAGGGACGACGAGTACAATCCAAAAATCACATTTAGGTAGGAGAAAAAGGCTCACCAAACAATGTACTGATGCCTTGACAGTTTAAAAGTTCGAGCTGTCATATAGTGCTCGATGTGTGGAAGCATGGCAAGTTGGCTCCTCAGAAAAAAAAAATGCATCAAAAGAAGGACCTCGGCCAGAAGGACTTGATTTCTTGAGATTGCACCTTAGGGATAAATTAGTTAGGTTCTTTATTTTTTTTCTGTTATATTCCAAGATGTTTCAAGTGTTGACATCTCTGAACTTTAATTTTCACCGATTGATTTTCCATGTGTTCAGAACGGATTAAACAGTGACCGTCCCACTTGGATAAGGCAAACTAGCTAGGTTGCTCGATGCCAAGCCTCCGCTTGTTGTTGAGCGGGCTAAGGTCAGATAGATAATTGTTTTGCATATGTTCTGTTTACTTTGCAGAGGTTTGATTTGTTGAGCGGGTAACTAATGCGAGATAGACTTTCCGGCAAAAAAAGATAAGATATGGACACATTGGTCATTGTCACTTATCATCAAGACCTTTTCCTTTTTGATGATACGAAAAACCCTGTAGAGCTTTGAAGGCCCACCTCTCGTTCTTTTTTTTAGGCACCCACCTCTCATTCAGCTCCCCCAAGCAGTGGCTGTTCGACTTGCTCGCGCGCGGTTCCGATCGAGACATATCCATCATCACGGTGGCATTGTGGCACATTTGGGAAGCCAGGAATTGTGCCCGGAATGAGCCGGTGGCTCCTCCAACTAACCCACAACAGCGAGGGCGCGGGCTTACACGGCGATGATCTTTCAGCACCTCTTCAAACCTGGGCGTGCAGCTCCTCCGGTGTCACCGGCTTCCAGCTCAGGGTGGTCTCCTCCTCCGCCAGGTACACTGCTCCTTTCTTCAGATGCCGTAGTCGCCGTGGAGCGGAACTCGTCGGCGGTGGGTGATGTGGTGCAGGACCACACCGGCCAGTGTGTGGCGGCGGCCTCTGAACCACTCCCTGGTGTTTCTTCCCCTGAACTAGCTGAAGCGTTGGCTGTTCGCCGGGCTGTACTGATGGCTCGTCAGGAGAACTACTCGCATGTGGTCATCCATTCTGATTGCCTCTCGGTGATCCAAAGGCTGCGATCTTCGGCCCAGGACCAGTCCATGGTGGGACCAATCATTTCTGACATCAAGACGGCCAGCGGAGCACTTTGTCGTTCCAGCATGTTCGATCGGCACCGTGTTGTCTTTTTTAGCTCATGTTCTAGCTAGGTCTAATTTGAACTCTTTTGAGTCTTTGTTTTTATCACTCTGCTCTAGATTGCATTCAGGAGACTTTTTGTAATATGTTTGCATGATTAATAAAGGCCGACGTTCTTTCAAAAAAAAAAGAATGTATGTAGTGTGACCAACAAACCGCCAACGGCACCGCACGCTGCCTAGGGCTTGCGAAATAGGGAGGATGGTGCGGTAACATACTAGCGGCATACAGTACATAAGTTACTAGCTAGTGACTATACGTCTATACCACTCTAACTACATACTCCGTCCCAAAATTCTTATCTTAAATTTATCTACATATAAATGTATCAAGTTATATTTTAGTATTAGGTACATTTGTATCTAGACAAATTTAAGACAAGAATTTTAAGATTGAGGGAGTACTAGGCAACTAGTTTTACACCAGGCCATCAAGACCAAAAATACAATGACGAATGGGTTATCAAGACCAAAAATGCTGCTGGAGCACTAGAAACCACACTAGTTGAAAAGTTACCGTGCGGCTAAAATGAGCTAGCTTTTCACTGCCATACGTGTACCAGCTGTGTGTGTCTGTGTCTGCTGAGTTTCACCAACGTCGCATTTCTGTACATCCCAATCGTCACTGCCGCACCATGCTGCTGCCCATGCTGTGAGATGACATGAGATCATCACATGCATGCATGCAGCTGAGGTGCTAAACAGCTCTACCATAGCCCTCCGGCCGGCAGCGGCACGACCAAGACTCCTTCAGAAAGAAGCCATCCGACCCGTGACGATGAATCTAGCTAGTAGCAGTGTAGTGTTTAATAGGAGGACGCGGAGTAACTGGTCACGAGCTCAGATGAGCTCGTTATTTAGGTCGTCAATTCGCACCTCTGGATCTGGGCCATTTTCCTATGCCCGTGCCTGCGGTGCGCCAGAAATTGAGAAATGTAGGTAAATATGTACGCGGCAGCGGAGGGTGGTGGGCCACTGCGACGGGGCAGAGTAGACAGCCGTCGGCCATCGAGGAGGTGAGCCGTGGATCAGAATCGGCGTTCCCGTCTGATCCGTGGATCAGGAAGTTCGATTTTCCGCCTAATGGTTGCAGACCGAAATTGAATGCACGACCGAGTCTTCTAGCCTAGGGCGTGGGTCATTTGGAAGCTGAGGACTCGGGGATAGAGGGAAGGAGCGCCGGCGGCGAGACACCATGCAGCTGATGCAGCCCATCGACAGGTACGTGCATCTCTGTTTTCCCGGCGACGCGTCTCCATATTTAGGCCTCTGGTTTAACTGATCCATAGGATTGTTTTCCCCAAGTTTCAGATCCACTCTGCTTGAGGAGTAGGGGAGAGTTTGGTGCCGGCTCCTGTGGCTGCGAATGGCTCTGGGGTGGGGGATTTTGAGGTGGCACAACAGGCGGAGGGCGAGGCAGCGGAGCATCGGTGGAGAGCGGCGAGGCGCAAATCTTCTTGGGGAAGGAGACGGCAGCGGACAGAAGGGAGAGCTGTCAACAAGGAAGATGAACCCCCAAGCCCCCGGGATGGAACAAGAGGTCAGTGGTTAGCACCTTGCATTCCATTAGAGATTCAGTCGTTTAGGAAATGAAATTATAAATGACTGAATAAATCCTGCAGTTAGAGCAGTTGCTGATTGCTCTGTGCATTCCGAAAATTTATCCTGTATGTGCCTCAGTTTGCAGGCTGATTGTTGTCTGCATTCACAAAATTCATGCTATGTCTGCCTGTGGTTGCTCTCTGCCTGTTGATGACCACTGAAGGCCCAGATTTAATGAGCTAATAAGCTAGCTCCAATCCATTTGATAACTTAATTGAGATGAAGGCAGTCGTGGAACACCTCGTGATAGTTCATTTTGGCGGCTCCACTTCGTAAATGCAGTTGTATTGTCTAGAACAGGTTTTCTATTCTTTCAATGAGCATTCTGGTTCTATGGTAGTGTACTAATGCAATACTATTATACACTGATGGTCCGTGGTTAGCAGAAAAAGTTTAGGTACCTGTGGAAGCCGACTCACAAAGGCTATTTAGAACTGGACATTTATAGCTTAAACATTCGAAGTCTCCACTCTATTTTAGCCCTTCAGTTATTTCCAGTGATATGTACAGCAGGGACTTCGTAAGATATTTATTGATTTCGTAGAACCTTTTCTTTGAGATTTTGTAGAAATGAAACTATGTAGTTTTCAGTACATATGTCACCTTGTGGATTTATTGTCTCTCGATATATTTCAGTTCAGTTATGTCGGCTTTTGATATGTGAATGCAAGTCAGCCCTGAATGATACAGATCAATGTATTGTAAAATCTGAAAGTGCAATGTTCTTGTGTGCTGAAGTACTTCTATTTGTGTTGGTAGTTCATCTTTGTTTGATTCTTGTACATATTAAAATATGCATCGTATCCCTCACTTCATATAATTTCGCCTAATAGGTGTTCTGCTATGCCTTATTATGGCAATTGGAATATCTGCACTAATTCTTGGGTTATGGCTTATGCATTTGATTTGGATATACTACTGCATCATCAGGTGAAATGTGTATCTTTTGCAGTTTCACTTTTAACAAGCACATTAATATGCGCCAAAATACCCATATTATGCATCCTCTTTTCTTGAAGGTAGAACCAAAATGGTTGGATCTGCAGTAAAGCTTCTACTTCTTATCACTGCCACTGATCTTTATCTTATGGTCGATATTTGGCATCCCGGAAAGTGCCTTTGCTGGATTATTTTATGGTTTCTATTACCAATAATGGCCACATTCGATGCAGTTGGAGAAGCCAAGGAAAAGCCATTTGTTTATTGTTTTGTGGTACATTTTTCTCTTCATCAAGAATGCTATTTGTTTGTGTTTATGCCATTCCTGCTTTGTTAGAACATATTTTACATTTCTCATTCCATCTAAAAACTGCAGGAGGGAACATGGAGTACTATTATTGGAATTTCTACAGTGGTCAGGGGTTTGAAAAAAAATGATTTTCCACTCCTATTTATCAGTTATGGATGACCTCGTCTTTGGAGACTTCCTGATTGAAGGGCATATGAGATATGGTTTGCTTCTTGTTTGTGCTTAGTAGCTCTTTACCTTTGCGCCTCAAGATCAGAAAAAAATTCGGTGTTACCTTTCCTCTTTGGTCCTTTTAACATTATGACCTTCATCACATATGCAAACTAGCACCTTTTATGCCTGACCTCAGAGCTGAGAGAACCGAGCCCTAGATGCAATGCTCCGTATTTAGGCAGCACAGTTCTCTTCCTTGAAGAATTATAAATTGTAAATGTTGAGGACAAATATCTATCTGGAGATTGCTTCATATTCCTTCTGACATTGTTAACTGATGCTTGTGGACAATTCACCAATGTGTTATACTGTTATTTGCCTGATGAAAATTTCAGCTTACCAGGTCTTGGTAAGAACTCAATTCATGATGTCAGTGCTAGTAGTATAGACATAATTCAGACACCTAGAGCGGCGTACATTATTAGTTGTGTGCTCGGAGGACCATGTACTAAGTTTTTATTGAATTCTGCAATGTCATGTTGCCACTGATTTCGTAAGGCGCTTTTTTATTGTTGTCCATGTGTACAACTCTGCAGTTCGCTATTGGATTTTGTAACGTATGAGTTGTGAAATATCTCTACAAATCGATTAATTTTGATCGAGTAGCTAACTGCTATAGCGACCTGGCCGACCACCTTGCGACGTACTTAAATAAACTTGCATCTATTTCGAGCAGCAACAGTGATAAGAAAAGGTGTAAAAAATTAGCTGCCCTGCATTTATACCTGGGTACTGAGATACTACATATGCAAGCGTTTGTGGTTGAGAGGAGATGGCTCTCGTGGGCAGTGGAGGCAACGGCTCTGTGGTGACAGGCCTAAGAATCAACTCTGTGGTGAGTGTGTCAACGATGCAGATCGAGTATTTGTTAATCATGGAGGAGAGGTTGAACTGGAGGATAGCGGAGCATCAGTGTTGTCTTCGGAATCATACAAGTTATGGTTCAAGCGATCATCTTGTGAAATCAATGGTTTTCGGGGAGGTGTAATCCCATGTTTGGCCCGTTGTATTCTGTTCATATGGTTATGGTTAACTGGTTCTTTTGTGTTCTGAAGGAACGGCTGACAGAACCAGAGATTCCTTTTTTTTTGAGGGGAGGACTGGTAGGTGCGCCGATAGGATGCAATAAATTGGCCGCTGTAGACGGCTGCCGTTGGTGCAGAATCGATATGGTCACGGCCCATATCGTTGCTGTGATTCTGAGCCGCATTGTGACACACGCCGTCGCTTTTACTACTGCAGGGCTGTGGGCCACGTGACAGGAGAAAGTGGTTGAATACCATTATTATACAGCTGCCTATACATTGTTGGTTACAAATCTTGGAACGAACTGACGAAGGGGATAAAGAGGGCAAGTGAGCCCGAGCTCAGAACAGCACATTCGTTAATAGGAGCGATAGATCTCTAGCACTTGATCCATAGTATATTTTGCGTTGAACTAATCGGCTAGTATACATGGCATAGAAGAAACTTATTGCACACTAAAAATGCAAAGCAGGGCTGGTGTGACATGCATGTAATCTCAACATGTTTATCTGCACTTGCTTTCCTACTCTCCAAAAACACATGCATGCATATCCGTGCATGTGCTTGATCAAACACACATGCGGTTCAAACTTCAAACTAATTCTTTTGAAAAAAACATCATCTGCAAACTCAATTAGGTAGCGGTACATCTTAACAGGCTAAGCACAGAATGATCGGCACAGCGAGCTTAGGGCACCTGTGCCTGTGCCTGATCAAACACACTACATGTGGTTCAAACCTCAAGTAGAATCTTACCAACTGAACAACATTGCCATGCAATGCACGGCAATATTCAGAGTAAAAGTTGGAAATAAAAGGAGCCATCTTAAACACTACTAGCTGAGGCATGCAGGAACGAAATTAACACAGTCAAATACATGAAAGATAACCACAATCCAGGGCGATTATAATTATATTACCCCGCATCACACAAATACTCCTACTAGCTAAGCGTAGTCGATCTATCCCATTAACATTACACTAACAGATTCAATCGTCATAGCATAATGCATATATAGTATAAATTATTCCTTAGGTCTACGTACTCATCACTTCGATCGTCAATCAGTCATCAGTACCTCATGAGCTGAAGCTAATCGGCAACGTAGTACTGCTTGCCCTGCTGCTCCTCAGTCCTACTCCTACGCCTCACCTCCCAGCAGGAGGAGGGCCAGGAAGCTGAAGATATCCCCCGCCGCGAAGAACACGATAACCACGGCGACGGCGATCCTGGAGAAGAGGTCTCCTGGGTCGGCGACGAGTGTGAGGCGGGCTGCGGCGGCGTAGGTGCAGTGGCCGCCGATGGTGAGCGCGAGCGCGAGGTAGGCGAGGGCGCGGCCGACCCAGCGGCGGTGGCACGGGAGCCAGAGCGCCAGCAGCGCCGCGGCCGCCTGGAGCGCAACGCAGCACAGCATCCAGATCTCTAGGGGGTCCGTCGGCTGGCGGCACTGCAGAGGACGAACACGTACATCCATCATCCAGTCCAGTATGCAGCCATGGGGTAGTACGGTACGTAGTAGAAGCACAAGCAAGCACGGGCTGCACTCGTAGTTACCTGGCCGCAGACGAGAAAGTGGCGGAGTGCGGTGTCGACTGCGAAGAAGATGAGGCAGGGGCAGGCGGTCAAGAGCGCCCAAGCGCTGACGGCCAGTGGAACGGCATCTGGACGAGTGGTCTTGGCCACGGTCACACTCACTGGCAGCAGCAGATGAGGGTCTCGCCGTCCATGGTGGATCCAGCCTTTTTTTGCGGGGAGGCCATGGATCCAAGCTAGATGCAACACTCGCAGGGAGACGGGGATGAGGGGGAGGGGAGCGACGTGCTGGGTGAAGCCTGGAGGTGGAGGGCTATGGTGCCTGGGTGAAGCAACGCAGCGTGGGCGGAGCGGGGCGGTCGTGTTGGAGCCTGCGATGCGAGGCGGAGAGACGAAACAAAGCGACGCGTCAACACCCACAACGTGTCGAGCCTGAGCTGCGCGCACACACACAGCCGCTGAGCCAGACGTACGATGTGTAAAAAAGCAAGCATGTGATGATCGATCTCGTCTACCACTGGGAAACAGTGCGCATACCATCTTCGGCAATGCTGCTTAATTTCCTTGCGTGCAATGGCATGTGTGCACTGCAGACATGTGACTGTGAGTGAAGTGAAGCCCAACGCACACAGGCCGAATTTCGTGTTTTGACCCTTTTTGATAGTATTTCAGGATCTGACTCCTGTTTGAATTTTTTTCGAGATTTGACCCTTTTGCTACCGCCAGGGCCTGGCGGTAGGGTTAGATAGCATGGCGGTAGGGGTGCAACGGAGGGGGACGGCGGCCGTTTGACTGCGCTGAACGTGGTTAAGCACCTACCATCAGAAGCCCTGGCGGTAGGCTGTGCGACCCTACCGCCAGAGCCCATGGCGGTAGGCTCCTGTTTCAGTGTAATGTTTCAGAACGAAGAATTAAAGGGCCTGGCGGTGAGCTGTGCGACCCTACCGCCGTAACCCATGGCGTAGGGTCTTGTTTTTCAAATGTAATGATTCAGAACGAAGAATTGAAGTGTCTGGCGGTAGTTGTGTCGACCCTACCGCTGGGGTCCTTTGCGGTAGGGTCCTGTGTTTTATGAATTTAAGTTCAATTGCTTGCTTCTTTTCAAATTCAATATGACAATAATATTATAGCAAGTTTCACAAATATGACAACAATATCACATATCTCAAACAATTAAACTTGGGCATCACATACACATTAACAAATTTGAAGTGCATAGAACATTTCAAACGAACTTCAACTAATTAGTAAACGGAGTTCCACATAGTTTCACAAATAGCAAACACATAGATCCACAAATAGCAAACACATAGTTCCACGTAACTTCATAACCACTAGAAAAGTTCAATCAAACGAAGTTCAACCAAACTAAAAGAGCCAACTATCGAAGAGCATAATCAGTTGCTCCTTCCCCTCTTGGAGGTACGGTCCTCGTTATTTTTGAACGATTCTCTTCGGTCTTCTTCTTGGGCCGTCGAGAACCGGTCTCGAAAGGTTCCGACTCAGCAAATCCTTCGTCTTCGGATTCCTCTTCTTCGGCAGCTGAGATGCTTGAGACGTTTGAGTTGCTGGAGGTCCATAATCTTCATCGTACTCCTCCTCCCCGTTGCTCTCATCCTCCTCCTCCCCTTCTTCATATGTGGCCTCCTCCTCCTCCTCCTCCTCCCCAACCAACCTAGACGACGAGGGAGCATGGCTCGATGAGCCGATGATACCCTGTGTGGCTACAGGCGATGAGCTTCAATCGACCTAGCTCCAAAGACACCCAAGCAGCCCTACCAGCTTGCGACAATGCTGCACGAACTTCTGCACTCACAATGAAGCAAGGTCATAATAAGTATCAGATCGACCGACTGCAAGTGAACAAGATGCATCTGTTCCGAGGAGGCTGAAATTGTACCTTCATCGTCCCCCTGACTCTGGTCTCAGATTGTACGCTCCCAGGAAGATGACCTAGTGCATCTGAGGCTTCAAAGATGCATCTGTTCAGCTCACCGAACCGCAACGGCATAAGTCACCACGTTGATTTAATAAAATATTTTAAATACGACCGTCGGTTCAAACATACCACTCTGTTGATGAGGGGTGCAAACTCCCTAAATCCACTGTGCATGTCTCTGATGCCGGTTTGGTATGCCTGTTCATCGGGGTCAGCCCACTCCAGCTCCGCGATGCCTTCCGCCGTCCATCGAGGCCTGAGACGAAGATGGTGCTTCTGGCCATCATCGTACCACCTCATGTGTCGGCCCAGGTAATCATCCTAGTTAGTCACTCTCCTCTCCACGTCTTTACGCCACCTCCGTCGGTTCCACTCCGTCACATGAGTCTTATGCTCCTCTCCCGATGCCAGGATCGATCGATTCTTCGCCGCTCATGTTGCAAGGCATAAGCAACAAGAATCATCATAAGCGCAATGAGATCATCATAAGCAACAAGAAACATGATAATCTCACAGAGAACAAAGAGCTCACAGGTGGAGCGCGTGGCCGCCGGTATCGGTGGGCTGGCCCGGTGGGTATGCTGATAAATCCCAAACTGCGTGGCCACGCGTTGTGGCAAATGCCACTCGACGGCGCATACACAGATCATGGGCACGATGCACCGCCAGAGACCACGGTCCGCTATGCACATCACGTTCAGATCAAAGTCCCACTCTCGTTCTTGTCGATACGGCCACCAGATTACCTATTACATATACCTTGGTAAGTTCGCACTCTCGGTCAATAGCGGAATCAAAGAGAAAGGTGTTGGGCGAGTTCATATACCTGCGTATGCATCAAAGCGTCCAACTCGTTGGTGTAGGTCTTGTACGAAGTCTTGTTTAGGCACGTGTAGAGTTTGACAACGTCCCACTCGTAAGCTACGGTGGGGTTTCGAGTCTCGTCGCCTTCTTCGCCATAGTCTTCCCATAGGCGTCTTGGCAACTTCTCTGGATGCCCCACCGGCAGCCGCTCCCACATCCAAATGGAGAAGGCCCAGACAAAGCCACCCATATTGGACTTGTCTCCCGTCCTCTGCATTGCGTCGTCAAGCTGCAAAACATCAAATGAGGATCAGATATAAGAAAATATCATGGACACATTTTCGTAGGTAGGTACGCAATTAGACACTTTCTTACCGAACGGTATAGGTAGGCGAGATATGCCGTCCCCCAACTGTACCCTGCATCCCAGTCCGCTAGGAAGAACAGATACGCCCAGTTGGTAGAGTTCCCGGAGCTGTCTGAAAACACGACCTCCGAGAGAATATACCACAGATAGGCCCTCTCGTACAACTCCACAGTCGCCTCATCTGCGCCTTGGGGGCATGTCCTCCGGTGCTCCGAGAGCCAGATCAACGGCACACCGGATGTACGGTTACTCTTGGCACCGGGGCAGTCGCCGATGAGGGTGGTGACCCTCTCCGCCAGCTTGGCCCTCTCCACTCGACCGGTGAGTGCATGACCTCGATCGGCATTGCAGTAATCATCCCCGTCCTCTAGGGTCACCGTCATCTCCCCGCATGGCAGATGGAAAGAATGGGTCTCCGGTCTCCAACGGTCAATCAGAGCTGTGAGAGCCGCGTGGACAAGCGTCGGTGGTTGACGCTTGAACTGCAGCACGAAACCCAACAAACGGGCTCTCTTGAAGAACGGCGCGTAGCGCTCGTCGTAGTCCATATGCCCATGAACCCCGTGACCCCTCATACGCAGTGGCTGGAGCATCTGTCAAAAAGTGAACGCAAAAATGTTAGGAAATCATTTTCATCAATCCGAGAACTTTGATCAAAATTTCTTTCATATCAATTACCTCTCCGTTCTCTATGAAACGGGCACGATGATCCTTGTCGAATGCCCAGTCCAGCATGCAGTACCGTGGACCGATGTTGTCCGCAAGAGGTGGCCGCCTTAATAGAGTTTCATAAACAAAAGCACCATAAGCATAAGCATACATAAACAAACAATGAACTCAAATCATATCAAGATAAAATTTTAAGCATATTCCTCCAACAACATCTACTACACATGATGGATCAAATCATATCAACATGCATCATATCAAAAAAAACCTCCAACATACATCATAGCTTCATATTTTTAAACAAAATTTTCCAAACAACATCTTCATATCATCATATCAACATGCATCATCAAACTAGGGTTCATCTTCACACTAGATCATATCATCATATCACATGCATCATCAAACTAGGGTTCATCCCTTTATCAACATTACATCATAATTTTTTTAACAAAAAAAATTATGAAATAGGGTTCATCTTCACACTAACATATGAACTATTGATTAGAGTACATATCCAATACCACTACTTACTAAAGAACTAAGAACTACAACTACAATCAATCTTAGGTGGAAAAAAATCAATCTAAGTTCAAAAACATGAGAGATTTCAAGCAAATAATGCGTCGAATCGGTAGCAAGTTTGCAAAAACTAATTGGAGGGATCGGAGGAGCTTACGGTTCTCTCCTCGGGGCCATCTCGATCCGCCAAAACGGTGAAGAATCGATAAAGATCCAAGGGAGGGAGTGGAGGAGATGAGAGAGGGAGAGAGGGGCGCGACTTGGGGGAGAAAATGGATGAACTGCCGACTTGGTGGAGGGGAGGGGTGGGGAGAAGGGAAGGGGCGCGGGGGTTTCGGGGCAAATAACTGCCCGGACCCTACCGCCAGGGCCCCTGGCGGTATGGTTAGACAGCCTACCGCCAGGGCCCCTGGCGGTAGGGTGCGACGGAGGGAGACGGCGCCGTCTCCGCGCGCTGACGTGGATAAGTTTCCTACCACCATGGGCCGTGGCGGTAGGCTATCTAACCCTACCGCCAGAGGCCCTGGCGGTAGGCAAAAGGGTCAAATCTCGAAAAAAATTCAAACAAGGGTCAGATCCTGAACTACTTTCCAAAAAGGGTCAAAACACGAAATTTTGCCACGCGCACACAAGCGACACACACATCCACATGAGTACATTGCAGTAAAAAGCTGCAGAGTGCTACGTAACTTCCAACTGATGTAACCATACGCATGTGACCACCCGCGTGCTTCCTGCACTACAAGTCTACGACCAACACCCACCCAACGAACCATGGATTATGTCATTATGAGAGTGCTGAATCAAACATTATCAAAGCCGCCGCCGCGTACGTTATGGAAGCGCCAATTGTCCAATCATTTTTCCACCTTGGCAACCACGTACGTTATCAAAGCCGGCGCTACGCCACTATTGTCAGTAGAACAACTTACGTTATGGTCTTATGGATGAACATGCATCATTTGGAGCCGTCGTCTTGAAATTTGTTTCTGCCCGACCCCGCGTCGCCCGAGCCGGGCGATTTGGTGTAAACCCTAGCCGCCTCCCGCCCATCCCTGCGAAATGGGGAGGATGGTGCGGTAACATGCTAGCGGCATACAGTAAATCAGTACTATACGTCTATACCGCTCTAACTACGTACCTAGTTTAACACCAGACCATCAAGGCCAAAAATACAACGACGAATGGGTTAACAAGACCAAAAATGCTGCTGGAGTACTAGAAATCACACTAGTTGAAAAGTTAAGTTACCGTGCGCGCGGCTAAAATGAGCTAGCTTTTCACTGCCACATACGTGTACCAGCTGTGTGTGTCTGTGCACTGTGCTGACTTTCATCCATATCGCATTTCTGTGCATCCCAATGCATAGAAAGAAATTGCACATACCTATTTCTGTACATCCCAATCGTCACTGCTGCACCATGCTGCCCATGCTGTGAGACGAGACGAGATGAGATCATCACATGCATGCAGCTGCGTTGCTAAGGGCAACGGTGACATATAGATACATATGCCCCATGATAAAAAGCAATTTGAAGCATTTATATTAATTTTTCTTCTTCAATGCAAGCTATCACTAATGTGCCTCATTAAGAAATAAAAAATAAAGACTCTAGTATACATGCATCTTTATTTTTCACTCCAACCTTTTCAGCTTTTGTGACCGGACCACGCCTTTTCTCTTCAAACACCCGCCTCCTGAAAAGGATCCCGCTTCCCTATCCGAATCTACTTTACATCATATCCGATCCTACATAGTATGCAAGGCATCATCTTGAGGCTATGCATTATACATGCCTAGGGCATGTACAATGAAGGCAGCAGCAAGGTGCTGCCCCGTACATCCACATAGGCTAGGAGTGCTAGGGCCATCGCTGATGCTAGTTACTGCCCAACGCACATGCTGCCTCAATGGTCTCTACATGCGTCAGAATTTCCTCTCTTTTTCCTAACTCATTGCATCATTTTCCCTCTTTTCTTCTCTCTCCTTCCCTTTTCTACACCTTTCTTCACTAAGCAGCTGTCTCCTCTGCGGGCAGCACCTGACACCTTGAGGCTATCACTTTGTTGCCACGGTGGCATCCGAACCTAGATGGCGCATGGAGCAGCACCTCTGAAGCTAACCATTGGCCATTCCCTCAGCTCTACCATAGCCCTCCGGCAGACGCACGACTAGGACTCCTTCAAAAAGAAGTCATCCGACCCGTGACGGTGAATGTAGCTAGTAGCAGTGTAGTGTTAATAGGAGCGATAGATCTCTAGCACTTAATCCATAGTATATTTTGCGTTGAACTAATCGGCTAGTATACATGGCAAAGAAGAAACTTTGCACACAAAATGCAAAGCAGGCTGGTGTGACATGCATGTAATCTCAACATGTTTCTCTGCACTTGCTTTCCTTGTCTCCAAAAACACATGCATATCTGTGCCTGTGCTTGATCAAACCAAAAATGCTACACGTACAAGCACATTCTACAGGTTTTTACATGTTGAGGACTGCACGCTCTTTTGATTGCCCCCCCATGATTTCCATCGGTGGGCCCGTGCGTCTTAATTAATCCCCGGCCAATCAATGTTAAGCAACCTGTAAATCCCCCGTAAAACTCCGTACGTCTAGCATTGTTGTGTACAAACACACATGCGGTTCAAACTTCAAACTGATTCTTTTGGAAAAAAACATCATCCGCAAACTCAATTAGGTAGTGGTTACATCTTAACAGAGTAAGCACAAAATGATCGCTCCAGCGAGTTTGGGGCATATGTGCCTGTGCGGCTGTGCCTGATCAAACACACTACATGTGCTTCAAACATCAGATAGAATCTTACCAACTGAACAACATTACCATGCAATGCACGGCAAGATTCAGAGTAAAAGTTGGAAATAAACGGAGCCATCTCAAACACTACTAGCTGACGCATGCATGAACGAAATGAGCACATGCAAGACAAACAGTCAAATACATGAAAGATAACCACAATCCAGGGCGATTATAATTATACCCTGCATTACACAAATACTACTAGCTAGCATACCCGATCTCTCCAAATAACATTACACTAACAGATTCAGTCGTGACGGTCACAGCATAATGCATACCATACTCTAAATTATTCCTTAGAACGACGTACTCACCACCTCGTCAGTCGGCCATCAGCACCTCATGAGCTGAACTAATCGGCAACGTAGTGCTGCTTGCCCTGCTCCAGTGCTCCTCAGTCCTACGCCTCGCCTCCCAGCAAGAGGAGGGCCAGGAAGCCGATGATGTCCCCGGCGGCGAAGATGACGATGACGACTGCGAAGGCGATCCTGAGGTAGACGTCTCCTGGGTCGGCGACGGGCACGAGGCGGGCTGCGGCGGCGTAGATGCAGTGGTTGCCGATGGTGAGCGCGAGCGCAAGGTAGCCGAGGGCGCGGCGGTGTTGGAACCGAGGATCGACAGACCATCAGACAAAAACACGAGACACGGTGTTTTACCGGGCGACGGACGCCCCCAACTACGAACGCTGGCCTTTTCTCTGTATTTCTCCAACTCGGCTCCTCTACGTCGATCAGTACAAGGGGGTTTTATACCCATTCTAGCACAGGCGCACGCACACCACTAGCATGGACCCACTAACCAACTACTCCCTTTGTTCCCAAATATTTGTCTTTTTAGCCATCTCAAATGGACTACAACATACGGATGTATGTAGACATGTTTTAAAGTATGGATTTATTCATTTTGCTTCGTATGTAGTCATTTGTTGAAATCTCAACTAACTAGATGCACCACGTCCGCCGGTCGTGCGGTTCTCCACAACGGCACAGCCACACGTCTGCTAACGCACGCGCTAAGTCAAGATTATGGCTAACAGGCGGACCCAACGGCGGTGGCGCGGGATCAGCAGCGCCAGCAGCGCCGAGGCCGCCTGGAACACGCTGCAGAACAGCATCCCTATCTTTAGGGTGCTGTCCAAAGCGTCCTCCACGTCCGTCAGCCGGCAGCACTGCAGAGGAACAAAACCAGCATCAGTCATGACCCGGCCATGAGGTAGCAACTACTCCCTCCGTCTCATAATGTAAGACGTTTTTTGACACTAGTATAGTATTAAAAAAGTCTTACATCATGGGACGGAGGGAGTAGCAAGTAGTATTGTAGAAGCACAAGCACGGGTAGTAATCGTAGAGTCGTAGTTGTAGGTACTTGCTGGCGGCAAGGGGCCAGGGCCAGCCCATAAGCCGGGCAAAAGGGGAAGGCCCAACTAAAATTTATACTAATAAGCACTATACACAAAAACGTTAGTTCACACCACATACTAATAAGTTGTACCATGCACAGGCAAACCAGTCTGACTGGCGGAGTTGAGTTTAGATACACTAGTCTCTCTTTATCATGGATGTCTTAATATCATAATGGAAATTATGATAACTAGATTTCAATGTTTAAACCAATGCACAATTTTTAATTCAATAAACGTGTAGGAAATCTCATTTGCATCAAACCAAACCATGTGAGTCTGGACGAACATGTTAGTTAATCGAGTCATATGTAGAAGTATAATCAACAACATTTTTAGTTCTTCGATGATTCTATTATCAAACCCAATTTGCATGTCACAATTTTTATGTCCTAAAGTTTCCAAGAATATGACCGCCCAAAATACACTAGAAATCATTATTAAAATATTTGTTAGCATGTATATGATTTAGAAATCTCTACCATAATATTCAATAATATTAAATATATATAAACACATGCATAGATATGCAAATATGTATACACAACATTGTTTATGCAATATTAGAAAAATAAATCATAAAATTATTTTAACAATAAAGAAAACTTTTGGTACATGATAAAATTTTCATTTTGTAGAATTAGAATTTTCAGTGTATAGTACATTACAACTGAATACCAATGAATAATATAACTATTATTTAAAAATATTCTTATGTGGCTAAGTAATAGAAATATATATTAATTACAACTATAATGTGGTACACATAATTTAAAATAAGTATAAAACTTTAGTAAAAAAACAATTATTTTACATCGCCCCGGGCCCAAAAATACTTTGAACCGGCTCTGCAGGGGGCGTGGTAGTGATGGACTGCCCACTCGACGGCGAAAAAGACGAGGTAGATGCTCGCGATGAAGAGCACCCAAGCGTTGACCGCCACTCGGACAGCATCCGGAGGAGCGGCCAGCAGCGTCTTCTTGGCCACGGTCACGCTCACAGGCAGCAGCAGATGACGCGTCTCGCCGTCCATGGTGCATCCAGCCTCTTTATGCGGGGAGTCCATGGACCCGAGCTTGATGGTTGGGTGCAAGACGGAGGGGGAGAGGGAGGGTAGCGATGTGCTGGTTGGAGCGTGGAGGCCGAGGGCTATAGTGTGGATGGAGGTGGAGATTGTGCTTTTTTAAGTAGGGGAAGGTGAGGCGCCGAGCAAAGCTTGGGTGATGTGAGCGGGGGAGACGAAACAAAGCGATACCTAGGACGTGTCGAGCCTGGGCTGCGCGCGCACACACACAACCACAGAGGATCCTCAGCTCAGCTGGGCTAGACGTACGATGTGTAAACAGGCCGCATGTGATGATCGATATGTTCTCGGCTCATGGGCATGGCAAAGGAAACCACTGGCAAGCAGCGTGCATACCATCTTCGGCAATGCTGCTTAATTTTCTTGCGTGCAATGGGACGTGTGCAGTGCGCTATGTGGGTGAAGTGAAGAAGCCCGACACACACAAGCGACACACACATGCACATGGGTACATTGCAGTAAAAAGGACCGTGTAATTTACAACTAATGTGACCACGCACTTCTAGAAGAACCATGGATTGTGAGTGATGGATCGAAGGTTATCAAAGCCGGCACCACGTAGTACGTTATGGAAGTGCCGATTGTCCAATCGTTTTTCCATTTTGGCAACCACGTACGTTATCAAAGCCGGCGCTGCGCGGCTATGTCAATACAACAACTTACGTTATGGATGAACACGCATCATTTATGTCCAACTAGCAACAACTCATCCTTTAAAAAAAAACTGGATTTGTTCATTAGCGTGTGGGAAAAGGCAAACAACATTTAGATCAGGTCACTGGAATTGCAGTGTTCCTCCGTACAAAATCTCAAAGTTACAGAAATTTGTCAATCAATCTTATTACCAGACGCGCGCGCACACACAACGACACTAGGGATAAAGGGGACTCTTTATCTAACAAAAAATCTCGAGAAGATCGGATAGATGGAGCAACCCGACGATCGGATCGACTACTTTTGCTCTTTTTTTTTTTGTGAAGAATATCGAGTACTTTTGCTAGAAGTAGTGGCCGGGGCAGGGCAGGAGCACGAACAAGTCGATCCTGAACACGACCGTCTCCGGCGTCGGCGCGCTGACGACCTTCATGAAGGAGTACCCGCGCGCCATCCTGAACACCCCGGTGCCGCCCACGACGGCGCGCTCCACGGCCGCGCCGTCGAAGTCGAAATGGTACTGGCCCTGCACCGTCAGTGTGCTCCCGCGGCGCTCCCCGGCGGTGAACACGAGCGTGACGGTGGACAGGTAGCTCGGCCCGGCCCGGTCCGTGCCGACGAAGAAGCCCTGGAACCTGCCGACGAGGTCGGACCCGGGGCGCGGGCCGGCGCGGAGCTCGTCGTCGATCACGCCGGGCTCCCCGAAGGTGGCGTTGCCGCCCAGCGGGGACCGCAGCAGCGGCGACGCCACCGTCGCGTTCGCGCCCTCGAACCTCTCGTGGATGTAGAGGCGGATGCGGGTGGCCTTGCTGCTGCCGGCCGCGAGAGCGGCGGGCGCCGGGGCGGACAGGACGAGGGCGACGAGCAGCACCAGCTGCAACGACGGTGAGAGGGCCATCTAGCTGCGCAACAAGCGCGGAGGTGGGAATTTGTGCGTGCGCCGTCGGCTGCGTTGAGAACTTGAGATGTACGGTAGAGAGTTGAGATGGGTGCAGGATGTATGCGCGCACACAGAGCAAATATATACTGCGTGGGGTGGCGTTGCGCTCGTTCGAGTGGCCGCGCCGGGACATATGTCACACGTACGGGCGTGCGTTGGTCGATCCGCCCAGCTCGATGTATTTGTCCGTGAAGATTGCTGCTTTGTAGCGCCGGCGGCTGGGGGACAGCTTGCAGCCTGCTAGCTCCGCCCTGGGTAGCTAGCTGCGTCCCATCTCCCTGGAGAGGGCACGAAGCTACGGACCACGAAGAGCGCGCGGGTCGAGTCGAGAGCACAGAATCGGTGACTTCTGCTGGTGGCTGCCTGATCACCGACTCGCGATGGGAACAGACTGCTAGGCCATGTAGCCGTGTAGGAACTGCTGAACTCCATGCATATCTGCAACGACGTCACAGGAAGTGGGACCATCTATTGATCAGGCGCCTGAAAAAACTCATCGCTCCAGTCACTTATGATTTAGACTATCACATCAATATCCAACGGTTAGAAACACGCCGTCACTGTTTATCTCCTTCCTACTTCATGTCCCGCAAGTTCTTCTTCCTCCCGCAGCTCCAGCCTACCCTGCCCTAACCGCCGGGCTGCCAGCCTACACCACCCGCGGCCGTGGGCGCTACCGCGCACCGCATCGCTGCCCCGTCCTCCCCTCGACCTCCCCTCATCGCCGTTGGAACTTGGAAGAAAGGAAGGAAGAAGGTGACTGATGCAAGACAAAATTTCAGGTACATGAGAAATAGCAAAACTGCTCTTCTTTTCGATAGTGGCAGCATATGTTGAATCCATCCATAAATGGAGACTTGAGGTAAACATGTCTCCTGTGAGAAATTCCGTACACTTACACACAACAATAAGCACTATGCAAATCAGCCAAGGGCGGAACTGGGCCTGCAGTCCTAGGCTTGGCCCAACTAGTAGATTATTTCATATTCGTAGACTTCAAAATCACTAGTTGAGGAGTAGAGGGCCTTAACAAGAACGCCAGAGGCACTTATGGCACGATCATTCACGAGATCAGGAAGAGGGCAGAGAGTTTTAACAGCCATATCTTGTATGAAGGCGCCGTTCTAATAACGATGCACATAGCTTAACCAAATACTCCCTTAGATTAGCTCAGGGGCGCCATTTGTGGCTTTTACACTTCCACGATTCAGCATGTATCCCACAAACTGTGATTTTTGATGAATAAAATTTATGTTCATCCCTAAAAAAAATTAGTTAAGGAGTACTCGTTGCAAAGATCACTCCAACTCCCCAGGCTGCTGCGATAAGTGGGGCATATGCAACACGTCACTTTTTTCATAGATTCGATTATTCAAAACGTTTTATCTCTCAAACATGCGTCCAAATCTCGAACCGCTTTCACCATTGGATTCCTCGCGTCGATATCTTCAAAACTAGATACCATGTTGATAGATTTTGACGAACTTTTTTTCATGAAAAAACCGGACGAAAAAACCGAACCGGGAGCACGGGTTTTTCCCTTTCCGAAAGAGCCACGCCCGTGCCTCTCACAAAATCACAACCGTGCCTCTCACGAAAGCAAAACCGTGACTCTCGCAGAAGGAAAAAAACAAAAAACGTTTTTTTTGTTTCCAGGAAGGCACGGCCGTGACCTCGCGAAATCACAACCGTGCATCTTCCGGAAGCAAAACCGTGACTCTTAGGAAAGAAAAAAAACAGAAAATTCTTTTTTTTCCGTTTCCGAGAGGCACGGCCGTGTCTCTCGCGGAAGCAAAACTGTGACTCTCGCAAAAGAAAAAAAAAACGCGTTTTTTTTCCTGCTTCCGAGAGGCACGGCCGTGACTCTCGCTAGAGCACAGCCGTGCCTCTCGCGGAAACAAAACCGTGACTCTCGTGAAAGGGAAAAAACAGAAAACGCGTTTATTTTTTCGTTTCCGAGAGGCACGACCGTGAGTCTCGCGAAAGCAAAACCGTGCCCCTCGCGGAAGCAAAACCGTAACTCGCGAGAGGGAAAAACACATTTTTCATGCAAAAAATATATATTTTTTTAATCAAAAAGCTAAGGAAGACCAGTGGAAAATCAGAACGTCGAAAAAACCAGAAAAAAACCGTTTAAAAAGCTGAAAACGCATGCAAAAAATTAGAAAATAAAATAAAATCCGGAGGGAGCATCCAAAGCGCGACACTTGACGAATGACTGAGAACGCGTCAAGTGGCGTCGATCGTTGCGAGGCTTCCGAAGAAACATATCGATCGATCGATGGGTACCAGGGGCAGGCGGCTGACCCTTGCGCCACCGCCGGCCTCTGCCAGGCCGGCGACGTCTCCGGTGTCGGGAAGCTCGTCTGGCTCAAGATTCTCATGCCTGAGATCGGACGTTGGCTCCTCCGACGAGGAGGATGCGCCGGCTGTTGGCGTGCAGCTGGCCCTCGAGGTGCTTGGGGAGGATGTTGGAGGCGGGAAGTGGAACACGGTGTCTCGCCGGAAGAAGAAAACTGAGGCGGAGCTGGTCCAGGAGTTCTCGGACGATGCGGGATTCCCGACGCCGGCATCTCGTTTCTGGGAACACTGGTCGCCGTCGTCGCCAGGGTCGGGTGTGCCATCTTGCAGGGAGCAGGAGAGGATCGCCGATGCGGAGGGCTCGGAGCTGGTTGGTTCGGCGTCGCTGTCGAGATCGGCGGCCCCGGTGCTCTCCGGCCGGAAACCTGTGTCCCCACCGTCCGGGCTGAGAGTCGCCCGGCCGCTACGTTTGGGGGCTTGGCGTGGACCCCTGCCGCCGCGCCGGGTGACGCCCCCGCCGGTGCTGGGACAGTTCATTGACGCGGCCAGGCAGAACCCCTCCGCGGCAAGCCGGCAATGCCCGCCGGCGTCGGATGCTTCACCGAGATCTGACGTCGTTCGGGCGCCGGGTCCGGTGGCGAGATCGCAGGGAATTCAAACTCAACTGTCCTCGGGCTTTGGGCCCATGCATTCACAAAAGGACGCGGGCCAAGATGTATTTTCTTGGGCCTTTCTGAGGACGCGCATGAAGGCAATCTGGGCAGGTTTTGGTAACCATCAGGCCGCGATCGCAGCAGTTCCTTTCACCGCTTCGTCCTCGTCCTCGTATCCTGACGCAGATCCTTCGATCGCCGCCAAGCCTCTGCACCCCTCACGGACGCCGTCTCCAACTCCGGCATCACCTCCCTGCGCCGGGGTCGCCCGCTCCTACGCGGCGGTCGCCGCGACGTTTCAGCGCCCCATGGCGGGCGTTCCTCCGACAGCACCTGGTGCCGCTGCTGCCACGGGAGGGCCAAACCCTCGCCCACCAGCAGCCATTGGGCCGACTCCCGCTCCGACACCTCCTCCGGCGCAGGCGCCGGGCTACTCCGGTCCACCACATCAGCAACATGGACTGGCGCCGGTCTACAACTATGCTCCATCAATGCAGCAGCCCCCTGTTTACGTCCAGGGAGGGCAGTACGTCTCGCCGTACAGTACGGTCGTTGCAGGAGGGCAACATCCCATGTACGGGGCTCCGTCGACCGGGGTGTCCGCCCCTCCGCAATTCCATCCAGGTGGGGCGATGCCTCAGCCGGTTCAAAAACGTAAAAAAAAGAAGAAGCCGCAGTAGCAGCAGTTTGCGGGTGGAGCTTTGCAACCCGGTATTCAACACACTCCGAAACACATGCCGGTTCAGCAACAATTTCAGCAGCAGCACATGCAGTCATATCAGCATGGGCAATATCAGCATCCTCAGATGCCAAACGGGCCTGCTATTGTTGATACCCCACCATTGGCGGCTCCAGTGTCTGATGTGCAGGTCGATACGGCGCCCAAGTCCAAGGCTAAGAAAGGGGTTCGTTCCTGGAAATGTGCGGTTAATACGCATGCAGTGAAGGATTGCACTGTGCAACATTACTGCTATATTTGTGACAAAATCGCTCATCCAACATTGCAGTGTCCTGTTCTCAAACTCCCTAGGCCCAGTGCTTTTGTTTCGGGAGTTGGTGCTGAAGAGACGTACTTTGTCCAGTTGCCTGATTGCGTGGTGAAAGATCATTTAGCACTGACACAATCTTCGATAGCCCGAGTTCAGGTTACTGGTTTGATGGTACCGGCTAGTGTTGTCAAGAACTAGATTGCTAGAAGATGTCCGGTACATGATCAATGGAAGTGGGAGACTATTCAACACGGGTCTGATGGTTACCTTGTTAGCTTTTCGTCTTCCGAGGACTTGGACAGGGTGGATGGTATTCAGATGAACGTTCCATCTGTTAATGCTCAGATGACCGTTACCGCATGGAGGCCTCAGGAGGTCCCACATAAGCTCGAGCTTCAGCAGATTTGGCTCCATGTCGAGGGGGTTCCCCATACGGTTCATCATTTTTGGGGCTTATGGGATGTTGGTACTTTGATGGGCAAGACATTGGATGTCGATCTTCTTAGCCTGCGTCGTCGTGGTGTTGTACGTATTCTCGTGGCTATGACCAACTCTCAGCTATTGTCAAAGGAGAACGACCATGCTGGTCCTTTTGCTGCAACAGATATGGTGGTTAAGCTCAAGGGCTACACTTTCTCGTTCAGAAGGGAGCCGGCGAGTTACATTCCGGACCCTGATTTTGTTCGTTCGTTTGGAGACGCAAGGGTGATGATGCTAATGATGATAGTGCCGCCAAGGAAAAGGACAATGAGATGGACACATCGGAATACACCGGGAACCCATCCAACCATCCGTCGTCTAGTTCTGCCCCGCGAATAACACTAATGTGACTCAAGTTCAACAACAGGAGCTGCCGACTGTTGGCTCTGGTGGTGCGACGGGAGGTGGTCCTGTGTTGTTGGCAGTCACTTCGTTTAACTCTGCGACCGCAGACACCGAGAGGCATGGAGCTTGCCGCGGATCTTAGAGTCAATTCCACGTTACCTGGATGTCTCGAAAGATCCCCTCAGGTTCACCGACAGGAGTTGTCCTCGCCTTCTACACTGCAGGCTGTGGTTGCATCGCAGCCGTCGTCGCATTCTCGGCCTGCATCGTCGCAGTCCGCTGCCCTCCTGTCGGAGCAAGTCACCGGCGGCTCGGCGGGGCGCCCGGACTCTTCTGCAGTACACCTACAACCAGCTGCTAAGATGGCGTCGCAGTCGCCGTCGTCGACGCGGACGACAGCGTCTAAGCCGGCTGTTCCCGAGCCGGTGCAGGCTGCTGTCAGCGTTCTGGGAAGGGGGGTCCCCAGACTTGCCTGCCTGCGGCCTACGGCGTGGCTCAAAGGAGGCCCAGGACGGTGTAACGCCCTCGATGCGGCTATATCTCCCACGTGTCGAAGCACGACTTAGAGGCATAACCGCATTGAAAGCAATGTCGCAAGTGAAGTAATCTTCACACAACCCATGTAATACATAAGGAAAAGAGATACATAGTTGGCTTACAATCGCCACTTCACACAATACATGAGTAAAGCATTACATCATACAGATACAATCAAGGTCCGACTACGGAACCAAAATAAAAGAAGACTACCCCAAATGCTACATGATTCCCGATCGTCCCAACTGGGCTCCACTATCGATCAACTGAAACGAAACAACACAATGAACAAGATCTTCATCGAGCTCCTCCTTGAGCTCGGATGCGCCACCGCACGGTTTCATCGGCACCGCAAACTGGTTTTGAAGTATCTGTGAGTCACGGGACTCAGCAATCTCACACCGCGAGATCAAGACTATTTAAGCTTATGGATAGGAGAAGGTAGTGAGGTGGAGCTGCAGCAAGCGACTAGCATATCTGGTGGCTACCATACGCAAAAGAGAGCGAGAAGAGAAGCAAGGCACGGTCGAACAACTATGATCAAGAAGTGATCCTAGAACAACCTCGTCAAGCATAACTCCAACACCGTGTTCACTTCCGGACTCACGAGAAGAGACCATCACGGTTACACACGCGGTTGGTGTATTTTAATTAAGATCAACTTCGGGTTTTCTACAACCGGACATTAACAAATTCCCATCTGCCTCATAACCGCGGCACGGCTTTCGAAAGATAATACCCGCAGGGTGTCCCAACTTAGCCCATGATAAGCTCTCGCGATCAACGAAGGATATTCCTTCTCCCGGGAAGACCCGATCAGTCTCGAATCCGGCTACAAGACATTTCGGCAGATAATAAAACAAGACCAGCAAAGCCGCCGGATGTGCCGACAAATCCCGATAGGAGCTGCACATATCTCGTTCTCGTGGCACACCGGATGAGCCAGACGTCGGGTTGGCATAGACCCCGATTGCCCTGGGGCGCCGGACATCGCTTCGGTTTGGACCAGCAATCGAAGGAGAACGGCCGGGGTTTAAAATAAAGATGACCCTTGAGTCTGCAGAACCCAAGGGAAAAAGGCTTAGGTGGCAAATGGTAAAACCAAGGTTGGGCCTTTTTGGAGGAGTCTTATTCAAAGCGAACTGTCAAGGGGTCCCATAAATCACCCAACCGCGTTAGGGACGCAAAATCCGGGAACATAATACCGATATGACGGAAACTAGGCGGCAAGAGTGGAACAAAACACAGGCATAAGGCCGAGCCTTCCACCCTTTACCAAATATATAGATGCATTAATTAAATAAGATATATTGTGATATCCCAACAAGTAAACATGTTCCAACAAGGAACAACATCTCCATGTTCCAACAAGGAACAAACTTCATCTTCACCTGCAACTAACAACGCTATAAGAGGGGCTGAGCAAAGCGGTAACATAGCCAAACAACGGTTTGCTAGGAAAGGATGGTTATGGGCTTGACATGGCAATATGGGAGGCATGATAAGCAAGTGATAGGCATCGTAGCATAGGCATAGCAAAAGAGCGAGCATCTAGCAAGCAAAGATAGAAGTGATTTCGAGGGTATGGTCATCTTGCCTGAAATCCCGCAAGGAAGAAGAACGAGTCCATGAAGAAGACAAACGGACGAAGTCGAACGAATCCTCACAACTCCAGAAGGAAACCGAAGCTAACGAGAGAAGCAACACGGAAACAAACAAACAACATGGTAAACCAATAAGCACAAACATGTCATGATGCACAAACAAGTATGATGCATGTCCGGTTTAATGAGGCATGGCATGGCAATATGCACAAACAACACTACAAGTTAAGTGGAGCTCAATATGCAACGAGTTGCATATTGACAAAACACCACATCAATTATTTAGTTCTCTCTCGGTTATGTACCCAACAATATTAAATGTTATTAAACATGGCAAGGGGTGAAGCATAACAAAACTATACCATCTAAACAATTTAAATGGGGCCGGATATAACAAACAACAATTCCGCTAAATCCCCATATGCATTTAGCAATTTAATGCAACAACAATTTTAAACATTTTAATTCTTGTTATCATGATGCGGATGACATATGCAAGTTTTAAGCAATTTTATGAAAATGTTGACATGAGCAAGATATGGAACATTTGGTCACCGTGGCGGAACGAAAAGGGTGCCACGGCGGCGAAACGAAAATGGTGCCACGGCAACATTTCGATGATCCGATAACTCATTGAGATGTCGGTGCGAATGAAAGCGTGGATGTGCAGAACATGCAAAGATGGTGGGGGGCTCCCGACTACCGGGTTCCCACGGGACGGCGGCATGGCAAAAGAGGGGCGTCGCAAGGACGATTCGATCACGGTGTAAAACTCGAGCATCTCATACAACCAAGCATGCATTCGTTCACAAGCGGTCGTCATCTCGGGGTTATACCTTCGAAGCGTGCATTTTCAGAACGGAACGAGTTCGGCGAGGGAAGTAGTCGTTCACGGTTCGTAGGGGAAGTAGTCGTTCTCGGGACGGTCGTGAAAGTAGTGGTACACGGCGGCGGCGGTAGTTGTACACGTTTCGTAGATGAAGTAGTTGTTCATGATCCGTAGATGTTCGGGGTCGTCGGGGTCTTCGAGGGTCGACGGTAGTGGTACATCTCGTAGTGGAAGTAGTTGTTCTCGCGACGGTAGTGGAAGTAGTCGTACACGGCGACTGTAGTTGTACACGTTTTCGTAGATGAAGTAGTTGTTCATGATCCGTAGATGTTCGGGGTCACCACAAGGAACTTGTCGCATCGCCGAGCGTAGTCGACCTCGGCATATCCGAAGGGGTACTTGTCAGTCCGGTCTTGGCGACGGTAGTTGTACACAGGTCGTAGAGGAACTTGATGCATCCGAGGTCTTCGGGTTCGTAGTTGTACTTGGCGTTCGGAGTCCGGGTCTTGTCGGTCCAAAACGAAGGAACACCAGGGCCTCGATTGGCAGCAGCAAGGAGGCGATGGAACAAGAGGTGAGGAAGACGCGGCGCTGGGTTGGGCCTTGGCGTGCTAAGGCTGCCGGTAGCCCGACCGAGCAACGCAGAGGAGGGCTCAAGGGAAGCAGGGCGTGGCATGCAGCTTGACGGCGGGACTTGAAGCGAACGAGGAGGCGGGGACTCCGGCCCTGGTGGAGCTCGTTGTCGGGCGTTCCTTGGCCAGCGCGGGCGGGAGGAGACACGGGAGGAGGGGCCCTCGGACTCAAGTGATGGCGAGGCTCGACAAGCTTGGCGAGGCTGAGGGGCAAGCCTTGGCGGCCATGGCGCGACGAGGACGAGAACAGCGGCGGAGGGGGCTCGATCAGAACTGGTCGAGCTCCTCTCGATCTAGATCGAGGAGGGAGCGAGAGGCTCGGCTGCGGGCCGCCTGGTAGCCGACGAAGGCTACGGGGTTCGAGGCGCGGGGAGGTCGAGGGGTTCGGGAAGGACGAGAGGTGGTAGCGCTGGTGGGGGATCGAGAGGGTGAGGAGGAGATCAAGCGGAGGGAGATGGGGATCGGGCTCCTGGCGGCGCTGGAGGGATCGAGCAGGGGAGCGAGAGGGGATGGCTAGGGTTAAGCAAGGGCACGGCTGGGCCAAGGTCATGGGCCTACGGATTTGGTGGGCCGACTTGGCTGCTGGGCTGCAAGGCTGCTCTCTCTCCCTCTACTCTTAAGCAGAAAAGAAATAGAGAGAGGAAAAGAAAGAGAGGGTTAGGGAAAGATTTTGCGCATGGGGATTATTTTCCCGAACTCGCAAAAATGAGCTCGATCCAGGAAAATAAAAGAGGCGTGATTGAAAGATTTGAATTCAACTCATTTGATTTAAAATTCAAATGATTTGAATAGGAAGTGAGGGTAGGGAAGGTCCAAAAATGTTCGGATTTTTGATGGAGCTCCGGAAAATGACGAAATAATTTAAGGGCAAGGTTGGAGACCAAGAAATGAGATAACAAAGGCATTGGGATTTATTTGCAAGTGTGTTCTGGTGATTTCCAAATTAAAGAAATATTTAATATAGCTCCCTAATATTGGGAAGATATGTTATAAAGAGAAGTCACCCTTCCCTCGATTTAAATAGATCAAAAGATCTATGCAAATTATTTAGTTGAGTTGAGATGCAAAGATTAATGACATGATGGCATGATGACATGATGCAATGCAAAAATAAATAGAGCAAGCACAAATAAAAACACACAGAGGTCACAAAAATATGGAAGTCTTCTGGATCGTCGGTCTTGGGGCGTCACAGACGGCCCATCTTCATCAACGCAAGCTCAAGACCCTCGCGAGGGGCCAAGCCTCGCGGGGCGGATGACAAGGAGCTTCCTCAGACACGGCCTTGTCAGGCTGGCTCATGAGGAGGCGGAGAGTTCAAGTCAGGGTACCTCGCGAGGTGCCCATGACGCAAGCCATGACGACCAAGGGCGCCGATCGAGGCGCCAGCCAGCCCAGCAGCGTCCTCCTTTCCTCTTTGGTGCAAAGGAGCAAGCGCAGCGAGAGCATCAAGCAAAGGCACCCGTTTCGTGCAACAAGACCAAGACCAGCCCCAACGGCTGGAATGCGATCATCGTGGAGCCTGTGCAAAGGCGTCATCACGAGCCTTTGGCGGCGAGGACCAACTTTAGTCAGATAAGTGTACCGCTGTTCCCCTTCGAATGGCCAATTGTTGGCGCCCTTCCCGCTCAATATTTGGGAAGAGGCCCAGGGCCTTCGTCTATATAAGTAGAGCTAGCCACCATAGGAGGGGAGACGAAGGATCCGCCATTCGGAATCGAGAGAGAGAGAGATAGAGACCCGATCCTCAAGCTAGAGCAACGGGATACCACTTAGCAGTTCATCACACCCACCAAGAACAGACCCTCGCGAGGCTGTTCTTCCCTGTACTGTTCCTCAATAGCCCAGAGGCAATCCACCACACCACAAACTAGAGTAGGGTATTACACCACAACGGTGGCCCGAACTAGTATAAATCTCGTGTCTCTTGTGCTGTTCTTTCGAGTAGTTCTAGGTCCTTGCGATTCGGCAAGGTACGAGACGGCGGAGGGTTGGATCTCCGCGCGCACCCCAGAGTTCGAACCTTAAGGGTCTGCCGGAGCCCGAAATCCGACATTTGGCGCGCCAGGTAGGGGTGCGCCGGAATCCGCCTTCTGCCACCTCGTGTCCCGTCGCATCGTCATCACCATGTCCGGCGACCAAGCGGGCAACCCAGATCCTTGGGCGGCGTGGCCCGCCCACGCAGCTTCGCCTCGGGCGACCCGTGCCCTGTGCAGCTCGCGGTCCACTGGGCGCTGCAGGCATGGGCGGCGCCGGACAGGCCTCGACGGCTCTCACACCGCGGCAGGCGCGGTCGGCAGCAAGAGCCTCCAACCACGCCGCCACCACATCACCGTACACCCGCCGGGAGCAGGCGAACTCGAGGGCCGCACTCACAGTGGCCCGAGAGCTGCTGCAGTGCAGGCTGCTAGAGAGCGGCCGCGACGTGCTGCTGGAGCGAGTGGCGGAGCTCCTGGGCTTCGCCGCCTCGGGGGCTCACCCCTTTTGCACCCAACTCCCACCTCAGGCCGAGGGCGGCCCGCACGGGGGCTCCACGCGCGCCCACGGGCTCCAAAGCTACTCCAACACCGGTGAAGCTGTCAGCGCCGGGCCGGCGGCGGGGTTGCCCCCGCCCCCGGCCCGCGGAGAAGAAGGACTTGACGTAACTCACGGCCCTGGTGGACCGCCGCGCCACCACCCCATGGCGGGCGCATCAAGCAGAGCAGCAAGGCACGTTCAGCACTACGGCGTGGCCTTCAGGATGACGGCGCTGGAAGAATACGTGCCCCACATGATGGACCAAGGGCACCGCATGAGGGAGAACAAGACTCGCTCCTCAGCCCAACTGGGGATGAGGCGCCGAAGCCGACTCTGCCGGGAGTCTCGAGACGGTCCCACCGTCACGCCCGGGCGACGATTATCGGTACCGCTACTTCCTCAAGAGCAAACATACGCTAACCATAGGTCGCAGGAGGTACAGGTCGCCACGACGAGCGGCTGCCCCCGCAGATCTCCTACCCCTCTGGGGGGGCGAGGGGCTGCCGGAGAGGGCAGAGATCCACATCACCACATGGCGCTCGGAGCAAGGCGTTTTAGGAGGTAGGCCCTCTGCTGGGAGGTGCCTCGGGGCCTGCCACTGGCGGAGGACCCGTGGTCGTCGGGGAACTGGCGATCGCTCTACCCCACCGGGCGGCGCCCTGGTTTCCGGTCGTCGCCGGTGGCACTAGAGTGTGGCGCAAGGCGGGGCCCTCATCTGGTGATATGAAGCAAGGCCGGTACCTGTGAAGAAGGCCCATTGCTGTGAAGCTCGCCGCCCGTGACCCTCTCACGTAATAATGAGTGGGGCTGTACACGCCCTGAGTCTCGAGGGTGCGGCCTCAGCCCAGGGCTCCCTCCCACGCCCGAGAGCAGCATTTAGCTCAAGGCCGTGAGAAGACGCCCAAGACTAGACTAGGTGCCGGACGCGCCTTTTTCTCGCTTTCATTGGTTTTCCTTTGGCTGTCGTTTTCCCTGTTGGATTTAAGTTGAATTTGAGCTCGAAGATTTGCGCGATTCGGGAAGGGGTGCTTAGTCTCGCTCGAGCAAATTTCTCGCGTTTTGTTACAACTCCGCCTCAGCTGCCTCCCCTCATGAGCCGGTCCAGCCAAGCTTCAAGCAGCCCCAACTGTCGCCGCCGCGCCCTCTCCGGAGGGTTTTTACTGCAGGTCCTACGGATTCGATCAGTAGATAATCAGATCGCCTCAGTCTCCCACAGGCTATCTCGGGGCTCGTACGAAACAAAGGTAAACCATCCAGCTAGTGCGCCGCTTAGCCAACCACTTGGCGCGGGTGTATGGGCGATGTAATACCTGCTAATACGAAGAACACAAGTTTTACATGAGGGGCTCCCCCTCCCAAAATGCTCTCACCTCCATCAGGCCAAAACCTGAGTTCTATTCATGCAGGGTAATGGAATAAGGACAATACATGATCAGTCGGACAAATCCCCCAATGCATCCTCAGGAGCACCTCCCGAGCCGTTGCTGGCGTCGCTGGACTCGCCGTCGCTGCCTGCGTGATCGGCGGCGGCGTCTGGGCCGTCCACCACGCCGCCCTCATCGGCGGCCACGACCACGCCGTCGTCGTCCGAAGCGAAGGCCGGACGAGGGCATCCACGTTATCTTCCACCCGGTCGCCACGTCGCCCGGACGGCTCGGGAATCTGGGCGATGGCTGCGATAAAATCGAAGTGAGGGTCCATGTCCGGAGATGGCTGAAGACACGAGAGAAGGCGCGCCCGAGCAGCGCTGCTCCTCTCCTCCACCAACCTGTCGGCCCCGACCGATCGCGCCTCGGCCAGCGCCACCACGTCGATGAAGAACTGAAGGTTGCCGGCGTAGTTAACCGCGTGCGGCGCGCCTACTGCCGCCTCGCAGATATTATCCAAGGTTGCGTTGGCTCTTTCCCGGAGCGTGGCGAGCATGGGACCATGCTCATGTTCCAGATTCGCCACGACGATCTCGTCCGTGATTCGGCGCGCACGGCCTCGGCCTCCTCCACCCGCTGGCGGAGAAGGAGTGCCTCGCCTGAGAGGTGGTGGACTCCTCTGCGCCACCTCGAGGGCGGCCCGAAGAGCATCGGCCCGCCGCGTCGCCTCCTCCGGTTTGGCCCTCAAGGCAGCAGTCCTGCCCTCAGCCTCGGCCTTGATCAACCCCAACCGCTCCTCAAACTCGCGCCGAGGTTCGAGCGCCGCCGCCACTCGGCGTCGACCTCCTCCATGACGCGGGCTTCCGTGCCGCAACCTCATCCTCAGCCCGCCGCCAAGCGCCTCGTCTCCAAGCGCCAGATTGCTCTGCAGCGGCGGCTTCAGCGCCGGTGCCTCCTCACGCTTCTGGAGCTCCGCCGAGTCGCCGGAGGCCACCTTCATCGACGCAAGGGCTGCCTCGTGCAGCTCCACTTGCTCCTCCAACGAGTGACACCGGGCCAGGAGTTCCCGTGCCCGCTCCTCCGCCGCCTCTCGCCGCCTGTTAGCAGCCCGGGCCTCCTCGACGGCCCGAGAACAGGCCTCCCGAGAGGCAGCCAGCGACGCCTTGGCCTCTTCATCATCAAGATCGCGCTGGCGGCGCGCAAGGGCGGCAGCGCCCTCCAGCTCGCGCCTCTCTGCGGCCAGGCGCAGGCCCTCGGCCTCAAGCGCGCATTCGCCAAGAAGCTCTTCACCAAGAAGGCTCACCGCGTCGGCCACCCCAAGAAATCCTTGGCGAAGGCGCGGTGCTCCCTGGAAGGCCGCGACGCCCTCCACACCATCAACCGCCCAAAGCGGCGCCGGAGCTACGAGTCAACACTCCCCTTCCGGGCAGGGGGCTGGGGGCTGGCACCCTCGCGACGGCCGGGCACGCTGCGCTAGAAGCCCGGCCTGGAGCCAGCCCATCCCCAGACGAGGGGCGCATGAAGCGCCTCAGCCAATCGCCGTCCACGACCAGGCGGGAAGCCCACGGCAGGCTAGCTATGCCTCGGAAAGGCTCGCGAGGAAGGATCGCGAGGCGCGCAAGGCCGCGACGCGCCTCGGGACGGTTCACCTCCCCGGTCGCCCTCACCACAAGGGCTCCACTGCTCGGAGCACTCAAGGACGGGGAAGGGGACGAAGCCGAGGGGGACGGCTCCTCACCCGTCTCCATGAGCTCGGCAGGAAGGGGCCTACAGGGCAAGGATCAGTACGAGCAGCAGAAGAATCAGGAGCTGGAGAAGGAGAAGGCTTACTCATCAAGAGCGGCACTTCCTGCGCTTCAAGAAGCGATAAGGGTAATCATCGCCCAGGCCTCCTTCTCTCCGGAGGGCCTCAAAGTTCACGCGAAACGACCCAAGATTTGGCGCAGGATCAGCTGCTGGCGAGGGAGATGCATCAAGGCGGCTTGCGTGTGGGCGTCTGCGCGCGCTGCTAGTCGCCTCACCAAGAGAAGCAGCAGGGCCTCGGGGCTCCGTCCATGGGCGCCATGGGCGGTTGCTCGCCGCCTCGGCCCGCAGCGGCATGAGCCTCGTGGAGCTTCCCCCTCACGAGCATCGCCCGGCGCTGTCACCCAGCGGGGTCCCTTTGGCCTCTCGCGCTCAGGCCTCCCTGCTCCGCCACTTGAGGAGGAGCCGCTTGGCCGATCGGAAGGGCCATCACCACCGCTGGATTCTCGTGGAGGCCCCTCGAGACCAGGGCGCAGCCCCATTCATCAAGATAGGCATCGATTCACCAAATCACCCCTGTTCAGCGCAGAGGTACAGAAGGCCCCTTCATGCCGGATGCCACCGGGTTAGGATCGCCAGATTTGGACCAGAGCACTTTCCTTAGCGCTTCAAGCGCCAGTCTTCTTCCGGAGCCTCATACGATCACCAGAGCCCGGCCAAGGCCCACATCCGTGGGAATGGCGTTGGAGAGGAGCAATGCGGCGATCAGAACTCCTTCACCACCTTAGGCGCTGTCACGGCAAGCAACCTCAGAACACGAAGCGGCGCCAGATGAAGATGAGCCGAGGGCTTGAAAGCGCCTCCGCCCCACTGAATTGGGGACAGCAGCGGTTGGCTCCGATATCGGGGCTGGGCACCCCACATCCACGCACAGCCACCTCTCGCGGAACTCAGCCAGGGCGGAGGCAGGCTGAAGTCAATCCACGAGGCCATTGTCTCGGGGCGGCGACGAAGCTCACGACGCCGAGCATTGAGTGGGGTTGACAAAGCGCAGAGAGAAGAAGTGGCGCAGCAAGGCAACCGAGGGAAGGATGCCCATCATTGCCTCACAAACGAAGGCGAAGACCGAGAGGAGAGTAACGGACTCAGGACCCAGATGCATCATGTGGATCTGATAGTGGGAAAGCACGGCATTGAAGAAATCAGAGAAGGGGGGAACCAGCCCTGCCCTGAGGGCGCCAAGAAATACCGGACCTCGGTGACTATCTTTGTCGATGGCGAAGTGGGACGCGGGCCAGGTCGTCGTCCTCCCGCATTCGTTGAAGGAGGTGGCCAGAGCCGAACTGACCTTTCCCAAGCCCTCCAGATTGAGTATGATCGAAGGGTCAACAGCGGAGGCCGCCGGCGGCGGCGAGCGAGGCGAAGGCGCAGGTTTCTTCCCTTTCCCCTTCTTCGTCGGAGCCATGGCAATCGAAAGGGGGAAGGGGAGATTTGAGATTGGATTGGAAATGGAAGCTGGAGTTCGAGAGGGAGAAGGACTGGAGCGCACAAGCAGCAGAGAGGGGAACAGATGTGTGCAGCAGCGTGTCCGCCTAGCAAGGCACGAAATAAGGAGGCGTGGGGGAACAGTGCCGCCCACGTCCAATCAACCGCCACGCGTCGCCCAAGGCCGCAGGCTGTTAGGGCCCGCGACGCTTCGCACTTGCCCTTTCGCCTCTCTGCACGGCCAAGTTCGGGCGCCGTGGGCCCGGGGCTCTGTCGGCATTCGGGAACGGGGTCCCTGGACTTGCCTGCCTGCGGCCTGCGGCGTGGCTCAAAGGAGGCCCAGGACGGCCCATCTTCATCAACGCAAGCTCAAGACCCTCGCGAGGGGCCAAGTCTCGCGGGGCGGACGACAAGGAGCTTCCTCAGGCACATCCTCGTCAGGCTGGCTCATGAGGAGGCAGAGAGTTCAAGGCAGGGTACCTCGTGAGGTGCCCATGACACAAGCCATGACGACCAAGGGCGCCAGTCGGGCGCCAGCCCGCGCAGCGTCCTCCTTTCCTCTTTGGTGCAAAGGGAGCAAGCGCAGGCGAGAGCATCAAGCAAAGGCACCTGTTTTGGTGCAACAAGACCAAGACCAGCCCCAACGGCTGGAATGCAGTCATCATGGAGCCCAAGCAGGCGTCATCACCAGAGCCTTTGGCAGGCGAGGACCAACTTTAGTCAGGATAAGTGTACCCGTTGTTCCCCTTCGAAATGGCCAATTGTTGGCGCCCTTCCCGCTCAATATTTGGGAAGAGGCCCAGGGCCTTCGTTTATATAAGTAGAGCTAGCCACTATAGGAGGGGGGACGAAGGATCCGCCATTCGGAATCCAGAGAGAGAGAGAGATAGAGACCCGATCCTCAAGCTAGAGCAACGGGATACCACTTAGCAGTTCATCACACCCACCAAGAATAGACCCTCGCGAGGCTGTTCTTCCCTGTACTGTTCCTCAATAGCCCCAGAGGCAATCCACCACACCACAAACTAGAGTAGGGTATTACACCACAACGGTGGCCCGAACTAGTATAAATCTCGTGTCTCTTGTGCTGTTCTTTCGGGTAGTTCTAGGTCCTTGCGATTCGGCGAGGTACGAGACGGCGGAGGGTTGGATCTCCGCGTGCACCCCAGAGTTCAAACCTTAAGGGTTTGCCGGAGCCCGAAATCCGACATTTGGCGCGCCAGGTAGGGGTGCGCCGGAATCCGCCTTCTGCCACCTCGTGTCCCGTCGCATCGTCATCACCATGTCCGGCGACCAAGCGGGCAACCCAGATCCTTGGGCGGCGTGGCCCGCCCACGCAGAGCCGCTCGCCTCGGGCGACCCCGTGCCCACGGCGGAGGGTTGGATCTCCGCGCGCACCCCAGAGTTCGAACCTTAAGGGTCTGCCGGAGCCCGAAATCCGACAGCTGCCGATGGTACAGCGCATGCGGGGTGCCGGCATCCTGTGGCTATGGTTGAGGCCAATTGGCATGCAGCTCATGTGGAGATACCCATGCATGCACGTACTGGGGAAGTGGAGCTACCCATGCATGCATGTAGTGAACCTGGACGTGAAGGGCTACCCCCAAGTGTGCAGTCGTGCATAGCTTCACCCGCGACTGCCCTTCGGTCTCTGTCCGCGCCGGACGAGTCCGCGACCGCTCCTCAGTCTCAGGCGGAGCCGGACGTGTCTGGCTCATCCATGCACGCTCCTCCAGTCGGGCCATCTTCGGAAGTGCCGCCGTGTGTTACGGCGGCCGAGACTGCCGGGGAGGTGGTTTCTACTACACCCACATCCCCCCCCCCTCCAGCGGCAGTGCTTGCGCGACACCCTTCACCAAGAATGACACCTACACGCCGAAGTGGCCGACGATGGAAGGATGGACACTGACGAGGACTCTTTGGTCAAGGCTATGCGGCGTAAAGCGGCGCAGAACCTCGACAACCAAGGTACTTCGTCATCACTCAAATTATTTTTATCTTTTTTCTAATACATCCATCGTTTCCAAGTTGAATAATGTGGGTGTTAGTTTAGAAAATAATGAGAATGATATTTCTGTTTCGACAAATGCTTTGAAACATTTGGAATATGACCGATTGAAGGTTACTCCACGAGTTTCTAGCAAATCTTTTATCTCACATCTAGATGAGGGGGAGCTGCATGCCACATCAGATGGTCATCTACTCTCTCATGTAGTAGGGGAGATTTCAGACGTGGGCTTGGAGGAATCCGGGCTTAGCTCATTGCTTGAGCTTACAGCTTCCGGTCGTAAATCCAAGCCGGACCGTTCGAAAAAATGTCGTAAATCCTCTAAGAGGGCGAAATTTTCTAAATCTCCTATTGTTTCCTCATGAATGGCATGTTCTTTAATAGCAGAGGTCTTGGTGACTTGGCTAAACATCTATTCATTGCGGAATGTAATAGGGAACACAATTTAGACGTTTTGGCTTTATCTAAAACGGGGAGACGTGATTTCTCAGTAAGTATTCTTAACCTTCTTTCTGGCGGGATAGACTATACTTGGATTTCGCGGCCACCTTGAGGTCGTTCTGGGGGCATTTTTCTTGGCGTAAACACGGGGACTATGGATGTGTTGGCTAGTTCGGATGGTGAGTTCCACATTAAACTCCTTATCCGGAACAAAGCCGACAACTTCACATGGACCCTTGTCGTTGTGTATGGAGCAGCCCAGGATGAGTTCAAGGCTGATTTTCTCCGTGAATTGGTTAATCTGGCGAAGGAGAATCCCTACCCCATTCTTATCGGTGGGGATTTTTAATTTGCTACAATTTCCAAATGAGAAAAGCCGAGGTAGGTTTGATAATCATTGGCCTTTCCTTTTCAACGTTGTCATAGACAGTCTAGATTTGCGAGAGGTTTCCATGATTGGAAGACAGTTCACTTGGGCGAACAGTCTTCCAGAACCGACATATGAGAAACTAGATAGCGTATTAATGGATACCGACTGGGAATCCAGATTCCCTATGGTTTATGTACACGCTCTACCTCGTATAGAGGCTATCTCAGACCACGCACCCATCCTTTTAACTACTGGATTGCCACGACCGCAGCACAAACGCAAGTTCAAGTTTGAACTGGGTTGGTTGCATCGGGATGGATTCCATGACATGGTCAAGAAGGTGTGGGATAAACCGGTTGCCGGGCTTACCCAAATACACAAATGGAACAACAAAATTCGTGCATTACGTAAGTTCCTTAGTGGTTGGGCTAGGCACACTGTAGGTATCCTCAAAAAGGAGAAGCTTCGTCTTTCATCTATCATTGATGAATTAGAAGCCTTGCAGAGGTTAGACCTCTATCTGAGCATGAAATCGAGATCAAGAGTCATTCGAATGCACAGATGGTACCAACATAGTAACTCTCAATTTATCCTGAAAGGTGATTCGAATACTAGATTTTTCCATGGAGTTGCCAATGGCAGACACCGGAAGAAAATTATTCATTCCCTACAACAGGATGAGGGCATGATTGAGGGACATGAGAAACTTAAATCTTATATCACTAATTATTATAAAAATTTGTTCGGAGCCCTAGAGGAAGGTAACTTCTCAATGGATGAGTCCCGAACGGATGACATCCCCCAGGTCTCTGATGAGGAAAACGACCTTCTAACAGCCCCATACTCCGAGGAGGAAGTTAGAAAGGCGATTTTCCTAATGGAGCACAACAAAGTCCCGGGTCCAGATGGTTTTCCGCTGAGTTCTACCAGAACTTCTGGGAAGTCATCAAGTCGGATCTCCTACTTTTGTTTAGCGACCTACATGCTGGCCATCTGGAATTGTTTCTCTTAAACTTCGGTGAGATTATTTTATTACCTAAGGTTAATGAGGCTGAAAGGATACAACAATATAGACCTATTTGCCTCCTTAATGTTAGTTTTAAAATATTCACGAAGGTTGCGACTATTAGGCTAAATTCGGTTGCTGAACATGTGATTCGTTCTTCACAGACTGCTTTTATGCAAGGAAGAAACATCCTAGATGGAGTTGTTATCCTTCATGAAACAATCCATGAATTACATTGGAAAAAGTTGAATGGGGTGGTACTCAAAATAGACTTGGAAAAGCGTATGACAAAGTCAAATGGCCATTTCTTCAACAGACTCTCAGAATGAAAGGATTTTCTGCAGAGTGGTGCGCTATGGTCCATAGCTTCGTTTCTGGAGGTAGTGTTGCCATTAAGGTCAATGATGACGTTAGACACTATTTCCAAACAAAGAAGGGATTGCGACAAGGTGACTCGGTATCGCTCATGCTATTCAATATAGTGGCGGATATGCTAGCGGTCATGATTGAGCGTGCCAAGGTTGATGGCCAAATTGATGGTGTAGTAAGTCATCTAGTTGATGGTGGTCTCTCTATACTTCAGTATGCCGATGATACGATTCTCTTCATGGATCATGACCTCAAGAAAGCGAGAAATCTAAAATTGATTTTATCAGCATTCGAGCAACTCTCAGGTCTGAAGATCAACTTTCATAAAAGTGAATTGTTTTGTTTTGGGGAGACTCAAGACGAGGCCCACCTGTACGCTGAACTGTTCGGATGTGGGTTGGGCCAGTTTCCGATCACATATTTGGGGATACCGATACATTATCGGAGACTCACAAATGCTGAATGGAAACATGTCGAGGAGAGGCTGCAAAAAAGACTTAGCAGTTGGAAAGGTAAATTGTTGTCTCTAGGTGGAAGATTGGTCCTCATAAACTCAGTACTAAGTAATATGGTACTATATATGATTTCCTTCTTCCAGTTGCCAAAAGGAGTTTTACATAGATTGGATTATTTCCGATCAAGATTCTTTTGGCAAGGAGATAGCGAGCGAGAGAAATATCGACTGGCTAAATGGAGTGTGGTCCAAAGACGAAGGCGGGTTCGGCATTCATGACCTTGAGGTTAAGAATAGGGCCCTCCTCGGCAAATGGTTGTTTAAATTACTGACCGAAAATGGTGTATGGCAAACCCTCCCGAGGAGGAAATATGTGGGCTCCAAGGCGGTATTCCAAAGTATACTGGAAGCCTGGGGATTCTCACTTTTGGGCGGGTCTAATGGCTATGAAGAAATATTTCTTCTTCTATGGATCCTTCTCGATTAAGGACGGGTCGGAAATTAGATTCTGGGAGGACAAGTGGCTAGGAAATGCCACACTCCGGGAACAATAGCCGGCTCTATACAACATTGTGGGTCACAAGGGTGATACTATTGCCACTATAATGGAATCATTTCCGCCAAATGTGACGTTCAGAAGAGATTTAATTGGACCTAGACTCCAATCGTGGTACATCCTGCTTCAATGGTTGTCCATGGTGCAATTGTCACATGGGTCTGATGTATTTCGATGGAACCTACATGAGAATGGAAAATTCTCAGTGGAGTCTATGTATAGAGCGTTAATCCAGTCTGATGTGCCAATTGATAATAATAAGAAGATCTGGAAGATGAAGATACCTCTTAAGAATAAAATATTTGCATGGTATCTTCGTCGCGGAGTCATTCTTACTAAAGATAACCTTATCAAGAGGAATTGGCATGGAAGTCCGCGATGTGTTTTTTGTCATCATGATGAGACAATAAAACATTTATTCTTCCAATGCAAATTGGCTCGGTCTATATGGTCAGTCATCCAGATAGCTTGTGGCTTGTATCCTCCTTGTAGTGTTGCCAATGTATTTGGCAACTGGTTACATGGAATTGATCACAGGTTTAGAACTCTTCTTAGGGTGGGAGCGCTAGCCGTTATTTGGTCGCTTTGGCTGTGTAGAAATGATAAGGTTTTTAACGATAAAAGTACTTCTCTAATGCAGGTTATCTATAGATGTACCGGGACTCTTCGTTTATGGTCCTTTCTACAACACGTGGAGAATCGAGACCTATTTACGGAGGTGTGTACACGATTGGAGGATACGGCGATGGATACTTTTATCCAACATGGGTGGCAACATGATCATAGGATTGGCCCACCTCCGCTTTAGGCGTTATACAGACTCTATATTTTTATTCCTCCTATCTATTTTTCGTTCTTGCAGCGGACTTTGTGTGGCTGTGTGCATCTTAGTTATGCAGAGGTTGGGTGTAATGTTTAAACCTTTTAAGTAATAAAGCGCCCCTTTTCGAAAAAAATTAACTAGTTGCTCTCCATAGACTTTGCAAGGCCGAGCCCCAGGCGTGCAAGCACAACCCAACCACCAGCCCACGTACTTTCCCAGTCCAACAGAGCAAATTAGTCTTTTATATGCTTGGTTGAGAAGAATCAATCGTAATACCTTATTTCTACTCCCTCCGTTAATGTCGATGGAGCGGTAAGCAAGCATCATCAAAAGGGTGCCATTAGTGCGGTCTGTCGGGATCACACGGATCAATACATAGGATCTTCAGCGTTCATCCTTAATGGAATGACTAACCCGGCAACACTTGAAGTGCTAGCCTGTCATGAAGCTTTAGCCCTAGCCGAACACCTCTTGTCACAAAGAATAATGATAGCATCAGATTGCAAATCGGTGGTGGATAAAATTGACAGGGGCACGTCTGGACCTTACAATACAGTTATCAAGGAGATCAACCAAACTAGGAGAGATTTTGAATCTTGTTCTTACTCCCATGAGTGACGTACCTCTAATATGGAGGCACCTTATTTAGGCCAAAATGCTTTGCTTTTATCTAAGGGTCGCCATCTATGACTTATAAACCCGTATGATACTAACGTAATCTCTGCAAACGAACATTTCATAATACAATCGTTCTGCATATCTTTAGGATAAAAGAAAAAACTGCGAAAAAGTCCATTTTTCCTAAATAAAAAGATGGAACTGGATTTGATTCTGCAAGAGGTTCGGTACGAACGAAGAAATTTCAAACAAAAGGATCGTAACTCGCCGATAGGAACGGAGAGAAAAACAAAGCAATGCCAAGAGCTCCGTCAATTTGTTGTTCATCAATAGACGAAGCTCTCTCTTTTTCATCTCGTGCCAGATGTAACAAAAGATTAGTCCTTTTTCCTTCTGGTGAACCATGGGCGCTCCCAGCATCCAGAAGAGCAAAGCTCATTTTCAAAACAGCTTTGCTTCCAGTTCTTGGCCTGCCTGCGCCATTGCCGGGACTTCCAATCGGAAAATCTTCTGTTGGCAAGGTGCCATACTGGGAATCCAGTCAAAGAAGGAATACCACTAAAAACCTAGTTCGCTCTCAACTAAAAACCTAGTTCACTCGCTAAAGCATCCATGGCTGAATGGTGAAAGTGCCCACCAACCTAGAAAGGCAAAATGGGTCAAAAAGCACTTCCTCTAGAAACCAAAGGGAGAAGGAGTGGGAGTTGAAAGCGACCGAGATAAAGTACCAACAGCTGCAGTCGTAGGTGGAAGCCTTTCTTTCTTCTTGCACGATTTCTTAGGGCTTTCGGGTATGCCATGTCGCAGTCCAGATTATCGAGATGCTTATGCCTGATGGAATGCTCTGAGCCTTAGACAATGCAATGCTCTTAACACGAAAGTTTGCAGCTTCTTCTCCCATGCAGAGTCGCAGGCAGCGCCTCGGATAAAAGCACAGATGAGCCAGATGCAGGGAAACTTGCACGTGTGGTTCTGGCCGGGGACCCCGGTATACTGTACGTGTAGGTCCCTATAATTCGAGTGAGCTGCTTACTATTGAAAGAAAAACTGTTACTGCCGCATATCCCCTTTTTCCTCTAATTCGAGCGAGTAAAGGTGCAGCTTCCTCATCTTTGCTTTATAGTTTGATATAATATAGAATTGGATTTTGCTTTCCTTTAAGGAGCTCTAGCTATCTTGCTGATCCACCAGCCGGTAGTCAGTCTATTTCCATCAGCCTGCCGGTGGGAGCAAGAAGTATGGGATATGTCTGGTGTTTCTTCCATCAATCATCCGGATTTACGCCGTATATCAACAGATTATGGTTTCGAGGGTCAACCAAACTAGGAGAGATTTTGAATCTTGTTCTTACTCCCATGAGAGATGTGCCTCTAATATGGATTTAGCCCAAAATGCTTTGCTTTTATCTGAGGGTCGCCATCTATGACTTATATGAAGGAAATATGCCCTAGAAGCAATAATAAAGTTGTTATTTATACTTCTTTATATCATGATAAATGTTTATTATTCATGCCAGAATTGTATTAACCGGAAACTTAGTACATGTGTGAATACATAGACAAACAGAGTGTCCCTAGTATGCCTTTACTTGACTAGCTCGTTAATCAAAGATGGTTAAGTTTCCTAGCCATAGACATGTGTTGTCATTTGATCAACGAGATCACATCATTAGAGAATGATGTGATGGACAAGACCCATTCGTTAACTTAGGATTAATGATCGTTTAGTTTTATTGCTATTGCTTTCATCATGACTTATACATGTTCCTCTAACAATGAGATTGTGCAACTCCCGGATACCAAAAGAACACCTTGAGTGCTATCAAACGTCACAACGTAACTGGGTGATTATAAAGATGCTCTACAGGTGTCTTCGATGGTGTTTGTTGAGTTGGCATAGATCGAGATTAGGATTTGTCACTCCTTGTATCGGAGAGGTGTCTCTGGGCCCGCTCGGTAATGCACATCACTATAAGCCTTGCAAGCAATGTGACTAATGAGTTAGTTGGGGGATGATGCATTACAAAATGAGTAAAGAGACTTACCGGTAATGAGATTGAACTAGGTATGATGATACCGACGATCGAATCTCGGGCAAGTAACATACCGATGACAAAGGGAACAACGTATGTTGTTATGCGGTTTGACCGATAAAGATCTTCGTAGAATATGTAGGAGCCAATATGAGCATCCAGGTTCCGCTATTGGTTATTGACCGGAGATGTGTCTCGGTCGTGTCTACATAGTTCTCGAACCCGTAGGGTCCGCACGCTTAACGTTCGATGACGATTTGTACTATGAGTTATGTGATTTGATGACCGAAGTTTGTTCGGAGTCCCGGATGAGATCACGTACATGACGAGGAGTCTCGAAATGGTCGAGACATAAAGATTCATATATTGGAAGGTTACATTCGGACACCGGAATGGTTCGGGTCGTTTCGGAGTATCACGGGTTACCCGACCCCGAGAATTTCGTGGGCCTTCATGGGCCCTAGTGGAAAGGAGAGGAGGGCCACAAGGGAGGCCGCGCCCCCCCCCCATGGCCAGACTGAATTGGACTAGGGAGGGGGCGGTGCCCCCTCTTTCCTTCTCCCCTCTTCCCGCTTCCCTCCTTCTCCCTCTCTTGGATGGAAGGGGACTCCAACTAGGATTGGGAATCCTAGTTGGACTCCCCATGGCGTGCACCCCCCTTGGCCGGCCCCCTCCTCCTCCCGTCCTTTATATACGTGGGGGGGAACCCCATAGACACACAAGTTTCTCTTAGTCGTGTGTGGTGCCCCCCTCCACAGTTACACACCTCGATCATATCGTCGTAGTTCTTAGAAGCCCTGCGCTGGTAACTTCGTCATCACCGTCGCCACACCGGCGTGCTGACGGAACTCTCCCTCAGCCTCAACTGGATCAAGAGCTCGAGGGACGTCATTGAGCTGAACGTGTGCTGAACGCAGAGGTGTCGTACGTTCGGTACTTGGATCGGTTGGATCACGAAGACGTTCGACTATATCAACCGCATTACTAAACGCTTCCGCTTTCGGTCTACGAGGGTGCGTGGACACACTCTCCCCGCTCGTTGCTATTCTTCTCCTAGATAGATGTTGCGTGATCGTAGGAAATTTTGTGAAATACTACGTAGATGTTATATGCACGAGTAGAACACAATGAGTTGTGGGCGATAATAGTCATACTTCTTACCAGCAATGTCTTACTTTGATTCGGCAGTACTGTTGGATGAAGCGGCCCAGACCGACATTACATGACTGTGTTTATGAGACCGGTTCTATCAACGTGCTTTGCACATAGGTGGCTAGTGGGTGTCTGTTTCTCCAACTTTAGTTGAATCGAGTTTGACTACGCCCGGTCCTTGTTGAAGGTTAAAACAGCACACTTGACGAAAAATCGTTGTGGTTTTGATGCGTAGGTAAGAACGGTTCTTGCTAGAAGCCCGTAGCAGCCACGTAAAACCTGCAACAACAAAGTAGAGGACGTCTAACTTGTTTTTGCAGGGTTTGCTGTGATGTGATATGGTCAAGACGTGATGATATATAAATTTTGTTGTATGAGATGATCATGTTTTGTAAAAGTTATCGGCAACTGGCAGGAGCCTTATGGTTGTCGCTTTATTCTATGAAATGCAATCGCCGTGTAATTGCTTTACTTACCACTAAGCGGCAGCGATAGTCGTAGAAGCAATAGTTGGCGAGACGACAATGATGCTACGATGGAGATCAAGGTGTCAAGCTGGTGATGATGGTAATCATGACGGTGCTTTGGAGATGGAGATCAAAGGCACAAGATGATGATGGCCATATCATATCACTTATTTTGATTGCATGTGATGTTTATCCTTTATGCATCTTATTTTGCTTAGTACGCCGATAGCATTATAAGATGATCTCTCACTAAATTTCAAGGTATAAGTGTTCTCCCTGAGTATGCACCGTTGCTACAGTTCATCGTGCCGAGACACCATGTGATGATCGGGTGTGATAAGCTCTACGTTCACATAAAACGGGTGCAAGCCAGCTTTGCACACGCAGAATACTCGGGTTAAACTTGACGAGCCTAGCATATGCAGACATGGCCTCGGAACACTGAGACCAAAAGGTCAAACGTGAATCATATTGTAGATATGATCAACATAGTGATGTTCACCATCGAAAGCTACTCCATCTCACGTGATGATCGGACATGGTTTAGTTGATATGGATCACATGATCATTTAGATGACTAGAGGGATGTCTATCTAAGTGGGAGTTCTTAAGTAATATGATTAATTGAACTTTAATTTATCATGAACTTAGTACCTGATAGTATTTTGCATGTCTATGTTGTTGTAGATCAATGGCCCGTGCTACTGTTCCTTTGAATTTTAATGTGTTCCCAGAGAAAGCTAAGTTGAAAGATGATGGTAGCAACTACACGGACTGGGTCCGTAACTTGAGGATTATCCTCATTGTTGCACAGAAGAATTACTTCCTGGAAGCACCGCTAGGTGCAAGACCCGCTGCATGAGCAACACCGGACGTTATGAACGTCTGGCAGAGCAAAGCTAATGACTACTCGATAGTTCAGTGTGCCATGCTTTACTGCTTAGAATCGGGACTTCAACGACGTTTTGAACGTCATGGAGCATATGAGATGTTCCAGGAGTTGAAGCTAATATTTCAAGCAAATGCCCAAATTGAGAGTTATGAAGTCTCCAATAAGTTCTATAGCTGCAAGATGGAGGAGAATAGTTCTGTCAGTGAACATATACTCAGAATGTCTGGGTACCACAACCACTTGACTCAACTGGGAGTTAATCTTCCTGATGATAGTGTCATTGACAGAGTTCTTCAGTCACTGCCACCAAGATACAAAAGTTTCGTGATGAACTATAATATGCAAGGGATGGATAAGACAATTCCCAAGCTCTTCGCGGTGCTAAAGGCTGCGGAGGTAGAAATCAAGAAGGAGCATCAAGTGTTGATGGTTAACAAGACCACTAGTTTCAAGAAAAAGGGCAAAGGGAAGAAGGGGAACTTCAAGAAGAACGGCAAGTAAGTTGTTGCTCAAGTGAAGAAGCCCAAGTCTGGACCTAAGCCTGAGACTGAGTGCTTCTACTACAAAGGGACTGATCACTGGAAGAGGAACTGCCCCAAGTATTTGGCGGATAAGAAGGATGTCAAAGTGAAAGGTATATTTGACATACATGTTATTGATGTGTACCTTACTAATGCTCGTAGTAGCGCTAGGTATTTGATAATGGTTCTGTTGCTCATATTTGCAACTCAAAACAGCGGCTATGGATTAAACGAAGGTTGGCTAAGGACGAGGTGACGATGCACATGGGAAATGGTTCCAAAGTCGATGTGATCTCCTTCGGCACTCTACCTCTACATCTACCTCCGGGATTAGTTTTAGACCTGAATAATTGTTATTTGGTGCCAGCGTTAAGCATGAACATTATATCTGGATCTTGTTTGATGCGAGACGGTTATTCATTTAAATCAGAGAATAAGGGTTGTACTTATATGAGTGATATCTTTTATGGTCATGCACCCTTGATGAGTGGTCTATTTTTGCTGAATCTCGATAATAGTGATACACATATTCATAATCTTGAAGGCAAAAGATGCAAGGCTAATAATGATAGTGCAACTTATTTGTGGCACTGCCGTTTAGGTCATATTAGTGTAAAGCACATGAAGAAACTCCATGCTGATGGACTTTTGGAATCACTTGATTATGAATCACTTGATGCTTGCGAACCATGCCTCATGGGCAAGATGACTAAAACTCCGTTCTCCGGAATAATGGAGCAAGCAACATACTTGTTGGAAATAATACATACTGATTTATGCGGTTCGATGAGTGTTGAGGCTCGTGGCGGTATCGTTATTTTCTGACCTTCACAGATGATTTGAGCAGATATGGGTATAAATACTTGATGAAACATAAGTCTGAAACATTTGAAAAGTTTAAAGAATTTCAGAGTGAAGTGGAAAATCATCGTAACAAGAAAATAAAATTTCTACGATCTGATCATGGAGGTACATATTTGAGTTATGAATTTGGTCTTCATTTGAAACAATGTGGAATAGTTTCGCAACTCATGCCACCTGGAACACCACAGCGTAATGGTTTGTCCGGATGTAGTAACCGTTCTTTATTAGATATGGCGCGATCTATTATGTCTGTTACCGATTTACCACTATCATTTTGGGGTTATGCTTTAGAGATGGCTGCATTCACATTTAATAGGGCACCATCTAAATCCGTTGAGACGACACCATATGAATTGTGGTTTGGCAACAAAGCTAAACTGATGTTTCTTAAAGTTTGGGGCTGTGATGCTTATGTGAAAAAGCTTCAATCTGATAAGCGCGAACCCAAATCGGAGAAATCTGTCCTCATAGGATACCCAAAGGAGACTGTTGGGTACACCTTCTATCACAGATCCGAAGGTAAGATATTCGTTGGTAAGAATGGATCCTTTCTAGAGAAGGGAGTTTCTCTCGAAAGAAGTGAGTGGGAGGAAAGTGGAACTTGATGAGGTAATTGTACCTGCTCCCGAATTGGAAAGTAGTTCATCACAGAAATCATTTCTAGTGGTTCCTACACCAATTAGTGAGGAAGCTAATAATGATGATCATGAAACTTCAGATCAAGTTACTACCGAACCTCGTAGGTCAACCAGAGTAAGGTCCGCACCACAGTGGTACGGTAATCCTATTTTGGAGGTCATGTTACTTGACCGTGACGAACCTACGAACTATGAGGAAGCGATGATGAGCCCAGATTCCGCGAAATGGCTTGAGGCCATGAAATCTGAGATGTGATCCATGTATGAGAACAAAGTGTGGACTTTGGTTGACTTGCCCGATGATCAGCAAGACATAGAAAATAAATGGATCTTCAAGAAGAAGAATGACGCTGACGGTAATGTTACTGTCTGCAAAGCTCGACTTGTTGCGAAAGGTTTTCGACAAGTTCAAGGAGTTGACTACGATGAGACTTTCTCACCCGTAGAGATGCTTAAGTCTGTCCGAATCATGTTAGCAATTGCCGCATTTTATGATTATGAAATTTGGCAAATGGATGTCAAAACTGCATTCAGATATCTTAAAGAAGAGTTGTATATGATGCAAGCAGAAGTTTTTGTCGATCCTAAATGTGCTAACAAAGTGTGCAAGCTCGAGCGATCCATTTATGGACTGGTGCAAGCCTCTCGGAGTTTGAATATACGCTTTGATAGTGTGATCAAAGCATATGGTTTTATACAGACTTTTGGAGAAGCCTGTATTTACAAGAAAGTGAGTGGGAGTGAGGGAGTCCTGGATTAGGGGGTCCTCGAGTGTCCGGCCCATGACACGTGGGCCGGACTGATGGGCTATGAAGATACAAGACCGAAGACTCTCACCCGTGTCCGGATGGGACTCTCCTTGGTGTGGATGGCAAGCTTGGCATTTGGATATGAAGATTCCTTTCTCTGTAACCGACTTTGTACAACCCTAGTCCCCTCCGGTGTCTATATAAACCGGAGGGTTTAGTCCATAGAGGCAATCATAATCATACAGGCTATACTTCGAGGGCTTGAGCCATTATGATCTTGTGGTATATCAACTCTTGTGATACTCATATTCATCAAGATCAATCAAGCAGGAAGTAGGGTATTACCTCCACAGAGAGGGCCCGAACCTGGGTAGACATCGTGTCCCCCGTCTCTGGTTACCATCGACCTTAGACGCACAGTTCGGGACCCCCTACCCGAGATTCGCCGGTTTTGACACCGACATTGGTGCTTTCATTGAGAGTTCTGTTGTGTCGTCGCTAGAAGGCTCGATGGCCCCGTCAATCATCTACAACGATGCTGCCCCGAGGGAGGTTTTTCTCCCTGGCCAGATCTTCGTATTCGGCGGCTTCGCACTGCGGGCCAACTCGCTTGGCCATCTAAAGCAGATCAACAGCTACGCCCCTGGCCATCAGGTTGGGTTTGGAAGCTTGAACTACGTTGCTGATATCCGCGGAGACTTGATCTTTGACAGATTCGAGCCCACGGCAGCCGCTCCCTGCCACCGCGATGAACATGACCTAAATATGTCATCGGACCATACCCAGGAGATAGCGCATGTAAGTGCTCTGGCCCTAGATTCGGAGCAGATTGCGCCAGCCGAGGACGGGAAGCTCAACCCTGCCACGGAAGCCGCAGACTCAGTGGCGTTGGAGCCGCACATAGACCCAACCTCGAGCGAGATCTGCGTCACCGGAACCTCGGATTCGTCTCCGACCACAGGTTCCGAACCACGTGCATCCGCGTCCGTCGAGCCTGATCAGGCGCCGATCATCGAATTCAGCTCCGTGAACATCTTCCGGCACTCACCTTTAGGCGATGTGCTAAACTCATTAAAAACCCTCTCCTTAGTAGGGGACTCACAGCTGAATTATACCCGGTTTGAACTGGGGGCAGATGACGGGGAATTTTGTTTCCCACCCACCTCCCACTTAATAGCCACTGTCGAAGACATAACCGATATGCTTGATTACGGCTCTGAAGACATCGACGGTATGGACGACGATGCCGAAGCGGAGCAGACCCAAAACCCGTCATTTACCGGACGCTGGACGGCCACCTCCTCATACGACGTATACATGGTGGATACACCCAAAGAGAATGACGGTGATAACGAGAAGGATCCAGTCGAGGATAAACCTCCTGAGATACAGCCAAAGCACCGACGTCAGCGACACCGCTCTAAATCACGCCGCGAAAAAGATAGCAATACCGACACGAGAGAAAACAATACTCCGGATGATGCCGAAGACAAAGAAGACCCCGTCGAGCCAACCTCCGAACAGGACGATAGGGAAGATGGGCAAGTCAGCCCTGATGAACAGGCCATAAACGAAGACTCGGAGGACAGCAACTATCTTCCACTCTTCGAGGATGAGGTGAGCCTCGGCGATGAAGACTTTATCGTGCCTTAGGAACCCGTCGAGCAGGAGCGCTTTAAGCACCGGCTAATAGCCACCGCGAGGAGCTTGAAAAATAAGCAGCAACAACTGCAAGCTAATCAAGATCTGCTCAATGACAGATGGACAAATGCCTTGGCAGCCGAGGAATACGGCCCCGAGCACCCAAACAAAAGTTACCCGAAGCGCAAATTGTTGCCTCAATTCGATGACGAGGCGCTAGAGCCCGTACCATCAGCGCGTAATGCGGCTGACCGACCACCACGTGGCCGGGACAAAGCGGCAACTCAAACCGAACAGTAGCCCGTACTACCTCGCCGTAAAGGCAGAGATAAAACAGCTCAAAAATATACATATGACCTTCGGCAGGACCTGGGTAGTAGAGCAGGACAGACCAGGTCGATCTACGGATCGCGGGGGCGTGCCCCGATGCGCAACGACGGCTATCTAGCCGGACGTGACAAGCGTAATCACGCCCGGGCCGAAAACCGCAGACGGACTCCATCCGAGCTACGCCGCGATATATAGGCGCCGCACACCCCCTTTGTGATGAAGTAATGGAACACGAATTCTCAGAAGGTTTTAAACCCGTGAATATCGAATCATACGATGGAACAACAAATCCTGCGGTATGGATTGAAGTTTTTCTTCTCCACATTCACATGGCCCGTGGTGATGATCTTCACGCCATCAAATACCTCCCGCTAAAACTCAAGGGACCAGCTCGGCACTGGTTGAACAGTCTGCCCGAAAGCTCCATTGGCAGCTGGGAGGACTTGGAAGACGCCTTCCTCGACAACTTCCAAGGTACATATGTCCGACCTCCGGATGCCGATGACTTAAGTCAGATAGTTCAACAGCCCGGAGAGTCAGCCAGGAAATTCTGGACTAGGTTCTTAACTAAAAAGAACCAGATCGTCGACTGTACGCATGTCGAAGCCCTAGCGGCCTTTAAACATAGCATCCACAATGAATGGCTCGCCCGACACCTCGGCCAAGAAAATTCAAAGTCCATGGCAGCCCTCACGGCGCTTATAACCCGCTTTTGCACGGGCGACGATAGCTGGCTAGCCCGTAGCAATAATAGTCCAAGCGAACCTGGCACTTCTGAAGCCAGAAATAGCAACGGCAAGCCACGACGCAACAGACACAAGCGTCGAAGAAACGGTGACAATACCGATGACACGCCAGTCAACACCGGATTCAGTGGCTCCAAGTCCGGCCAGCAGAAGAAGCCATATAAAATAAACAATCTGGGCTCATCCAGCTTGGACCGCATACTCGATCGCCCATGTCAGATCCACGGCACCCCTGATAAACCAGCCAATCATACCAACAGAGACTATTGGGTTTTTAAACAGGTTGGCAAGTTAAATGCCGAAAACAAGGAGAAGGGGTCGCAAAGTGAGGGCGATGACGAGGAGCCCTGTCCACCGAACACAGGGGGACAAAAGAAGTTTCCCCCTCAAGTCAAAACGGTGAACATGATATATGCTACCCATATCCCCAAGAGGGAGCGCAAGCGCGTGCTCAGGGACGTCTATGCGATAGAGCCAGTCGCCCCAAAATTCAACCCATGGTCGTCCTTCCCGATCACTTTCGATCGCAGGGACCATCCAACCAGCATCCACCATGGCGGTTCAGCCGCACTGGTCCTTGACCCAATAATTGAGGGAATCCACCTCACGCGAGTCCTCATGGATGGGGGCAGCAGCCTCAATCTGCTCTATCAGGATACAGTGCGCAATATGGGCATCGATCCATCAAGGATCAAGCCCACCAAAACTACCTTTAAAGGAGTCATACCAGGTGTAGAGGCCCGCTGTATGAGCTCAATCACGCTGGAGGTTGTCTTCAGATCCCTGGACAACTTTCGAAGCGAAGAGTTGATCTTTAATATCGTCCCCTTCCGCAGCGGCTATCACGCACTGCTCGGACGAACCGCATTTGCTCGATTCAATGCAGTGCCACACTATGCTTACCTCAAGCTCAAGATGCCCGGACCTCGTGGTGTCATAATAGTTAATGGAAACACGGAACGCTCCCTCCGTACCGAGGAGCACACCGCGGCCTTGGCAGCGGAAGTACAGAGCGGCCTTACCAAGCAGAATCTTAATTCAGCGGCCAAGCTCCCGGACACTGTCAAACGAATCCGGACTACTCCACAGCATAACAGTCCGGCTCGTCAGGAGTTAGACTAGCAACCCGTCCTTCGTCTCTGTCCCGTCCAAATGGCGGCATACGTACCACGCGTACATAACTACGCACTTAAAATACCATGGGCATAGACGGAGGCATCACCAGATTGTGGTCCATAATAAGGCTCGACCTCTCCTGGACACACATACTTTCACCTTTTCTTTTTCATCCTTTTCAGGTTTCTTTTCCACAGGCCCATCCTGATGGCCTGATCATCGGTCCTTTCGAAGGATAGATACACAAAGACGACAAGAAGCATCAACGTATACGGTAATCTCCTGGTGGTCTTTTTGACGATCACCCTAACTGTTTTCAGGACTCGCACGCAGCTCTCCCTTGGTCGTGGCATGTTAAATAGCCATGTTGCTTATCGCACTACTTGTACAAATACACTTTGACGTATTAATCAAACTATAATGGAAATAGTTTGCGGCCCAACTTTTGCAGCACTAGCTTACTACTTCATTTTTTCTTAATAATCTTATCAATTGCACCCGTACACTTTGGTACGCCTTAATTCGCTATGGGCTTCATTACGCCCCATACTACGGCAACAAAGTCCGAACACCTTTTACAGTATAGTTCAGCACCCCGAGTTTAGCATTATATGCATTGGCCCCGAATCATGTCTTTGGTCAATAGTTGGGTTGCCCGGCTCCTGCGCTTACTACCTTACGTTCCGCTATATCGGCTAGGGTAGTAAAGGGAGAACTACTGTGATTGTGTCCTGGTTTATCCAGATGAGCACCTCAGTAGAGAAAGCCGAAAACTGACTGTCATGATGCGGCGTGAGCCGGTCAGCTGTTCGAAGGTTACAAATCTTTTGCGATTTTTCCACATTATGCGATGAATCGGTCTTTACCCGATCGTGTGTTTACAGTACCCTAGTTCGGACTCACGAATACTAGGGGCTGCGCCTAAAATTTTATTGTCAAACTCCTATGGCTAAGTGAGGGTGATAAAGCCACATAGTCCGATTGCCTGGTTCGTTGCGCTAAACACCTCCTTCAAGGACCAAACTTTTGGATAAAGAGTGTTTAGATTCATCCCGAACACCCCCGTACTACCTACGTGGGGGCTGAAGCCGACGACTGGCCAACTCTCAAATTTAACAGAACGGCCGCACATGAGGTAAAATTGTAAAACAACAAGCATTATATTATAAAAACGGCTTTGTTTCACCATACAAGAAAAATAACATGAATGTATTTCATTTAAAAATAATGTCCTTAGCACACTGCGCTGCCACAATGCGGGATCCCTCCAGGACATCATCAAAATAATGCTCAGGCGTGCGGTGCTCCTTGCTAGCGGGCGGTCCGTCGGTCGCGAACTTGACGGCATTCATCTTCGCCCACTGCACCTTGACGCGGGCGAAGGCCATCCACGCATCCTCGATGCAGACCGACCGCTTGATGACGTCAAGCCGGGGCAGGCATTGACCAGTCGCATCATGAGCCCGAAGTAGCTGCTGGGTATAGCTTCGGCAGGCCTTAGCTGGATTATCAAATCCTTCATGGCTAGTTTGGCCACCCTATGCAGTTCGACCAGCTGTTTCAGCTGGTCGCTAAAGGGCACTGGATATTCGGGGCAAGGTATTGCGACCAGAACAGCTTCTCCATCGAGCTCCCCTCTTCGGCTCAGAAGAACTCTGCAGCGTCGGAAACACTACGCGGTAAATCCACATATGCTCCTGGAGAACTCCAAATCCGGTTTAGTAAGAGATATCTCTTCTTCACATATTTGCTCTGCGTAATGAAGGCCTTACCTGCCGCAATTTTTCTAGCCTCTTGGATTTCCTGGAGGGCGCTCTGGGCTTCAATGCGGGCATCTTGTGCGCTCTGGCGAGCCTTCGCGAGTTCGGTCTATTGATCCGCAATATCGCGCTCCAGGGACTCGCATTTCTTCACGGTGTCCTGGAGCTCCTGCTGGACCTCACCGACCCTGGCCTCGTGCTTTTCGCGGGCGGCCTGTTCATCTGCCGCTTTCTTCAGGCTTCGCCCGATGCTTTGAGGTTTCCACCTCGGACGCCGCTCCTACAAATTATCATATGATCAACACAAGCAATTCATATCTCGCTATATCTGAATAGGTCATTGCATACCTTGCTTGTCCTCTAGCTGCTTTTTTACACGGCCGAGCTCTTCCTCGGTCCGCTCCAGACTCTGCTTCAGTCCGGAGACTTCGGAAGCGTGGGAGGTCGCAGCCAGCAACGACACCTGCTTATTCACATAGACATGTATGGTTAGTCTCTGACGAAAATTATTTGATCCTCTGTCCGGTTTTTCTTTCCGAACACTGGGCAGAGTCTCAGGGGCTACTGTCTATACCGTGACATTCTTTTCACATAATTGTGTTGCTTACCTCAAAGCCTGTTAGAAGGCTTGTGCAGGCTTCGGTCAGTCTGCTCTTCGCGGACTGAATCTTCTCAATCACCATACCCATGAGGGTATGGTGTTCCTCAACAATGGAAGCACTTCACAGCACTTCCAGTAGAGTATCCGGTGCCCATGGTTGGACAGAGGTCACCGGCAGAATGGGCACACCTCCTTCTTTCAAAGGACGCTGCTTGCCGGATTCCGGAGCCGTATAGGTCTCCGGAACCATATTCGGCTGGGGGCCGAATTGGATATGGCCCCTATCGCCAGTCTCCATGGGGATTTGCTCTCCCATGTGTCCGGCGGCCGAGGTTTCACCCTCTGGTGCCGCCTCGACGGCCTCCTGCATCTCTCCCTAGCCTGGGATCCTTCGGGACAACACCTCGGTGTCATCCATGGCCCTGGGAGAGGAGGCCATCGGAAGGGACCCGCTATTCATCACCTTCGGGTCCAGCGAATTCCCCGAAGATGAGGATCGCTCGAGGTCGGAACGAGCCGGACTGCAAGTGCATGATTCAACATGTTAAAACTATGAAGTAAAGAGGCTGATATATGAATGTGTTAGGGCCTTTGAGTACTCACGATTCGGCCAGGGGCTTATCTCGGGGGCGCCGCTCTGGGCTGCTATCGATGTCCCACGCGGAGTTATCCGCGGGGGAGACCTTCCCCTTCTTGGACGCCTCTGCCGCCAGATTTGTGGAGGCCGCCCTCTTTTTCCTTCCCCCCTCAGGGGGAGAGTTGCTTTCCTCCTCCTCCTCGCCGTCCTCGGCGGTGGAGGAGTGAGTATCGGCGCCTTCGGACGTCACATCCAAAGCACCCTTGCGGCGGAGACCACTTCTGGTCTCCTTGGCCTTTTTTCTTGGCCTTCTTCTCCGGCGCCTGGTAGGGCGCCGAAACCAGCATCTTCCTCAGAAGCGGGATGGCTGGTTCCTCGGGCAGCGGAACCGGACATTGAATCCACCCCGCCTTCTTTGTCCAGCCCTGAAAAAATAAATAGGGAGGCTTAGGCCCCTTCCCTGAAAAAGCAAGTAAAGGATACACCTTGAAATGCGAAAGACTTACTGGACTAGCGGATGGGCCAGGTCGTGCCCACGGTCCTCGGTCGTCTTCGGCCACTTCTCGTTGGCCTTGAAGAGCACCTTCCAGATATCTTCGTGCGTAGTTCCGAAGAACCGTTGCAAGGTCTGGTGCTCGGCTGGATCGAACTCCCATAGATGACAAGCCCGGCTCTGGCATGGAAGGATTCAGCGAACTAGCATCACCTGGATCATGTTGACGAGCTTGATGTTCTTGTCCACCATGCTCTGGATGCGCGCCTGTAGCACTGTCAGCTCGCTCGATGAAGCCCAATTTAGGCCCTTCTCTAGCCAGGAGGTGAGCCGCATTGGGGCGCCGGACTAGAATTCGGGAGCCTCGGCCCAGGTGGCGTCGCGGGGTTCTGTGATATGGAACCACAATTTCTGCCACCCTTTGACGGTCTCCATGAAGGAGCCTTCGGCCCATGTGACATTGGGCATTCTGCTCACCATGGCGCCTCCACACTCTGCGTGTTGGCCACCCACCACCTTTGGCTTCACATTGAAGATCTTTAGCCACAATCCGAAGTGGGGTGGGATGCGGAGGAAAGCCTCGCACACGACAATAAATGCCGAGATGTTGAGGATGGAATTTGGGGCTAGATCATGGAAATCTAGCCCGTAGTAGAACATGAGTCCACGGACGAATGGATGGAGAGGAAACCCTAGCCCACGGACAAAGTGGGGGATGAACACTACCCTCTAATGGGGCTCCGGGGTAGGGACGATCTATCCCTCGGTCGGGAGCCCGTGGGCGACCTCCTTGGCCAAATATTCGGCCTCCCGGAGCTTGGTGATGTCCTTCCCCTTGACAGAGGAGACCATCCACATGCCCTGCGCTCCGGATCCGGACATGATCGAAGAGCTTTTTTGAGGCGGAAAGGATGAGAACTTGGGTGCTGGAGCTCGAGAATGAATGGCAGAGAGAGAGAGAGAGAGAGAGAGAGAGAGAAGGCGTGGGTGAAAGGGGTGAATCCTTATCTCCTTATAAAGGCAGCAAATATCAAGCGCCTCCCCACTCGCCTTAAAACTCGCCTATTCCCAAAGGGCCGTGTAGGCGACACGGTTGGATTACCCACGCCCGTATTAAAGAGAATCCCGCAATAAGGGGACATGATCTCTGCTTTGACAAGACGTGCCAATAGAACCACATCTCGAAATATGGAGCGGGAGGCTAAAAAATGGTTCGAAATAATGACCGAGCAGGGACGTGATGTCATGCTACAAAAGTTGTCAGTAGATTGGACTCGTGAAATATTATACTCTCTGCGGTTGTGTGTGGTACTTGTCTTGCAGAGCCGGGCACGTTTTATGTGTTCAAAGGATGCTTTGGAGTATTCGGAGAAGGAAACCGCCTTGCAATGCCGAAGACAGTCTGCGCGCCGGACACATGGTCATTGAAGCCTGGTTCAAGGGCTACTGAGGGAGTCCTGGATTAGGGGGTCCTTGAGTGTCCGTCCCATGAGACGTGGGCCGGACTGATGGGCTATGAAGATACAAGACCGAAGACTCTCACCCGTGTCCGGATGGGACTCTCCTTGGCATGGATGGCAAGCTTGGCATTCGGATATGAAGATTCATTTCTCTGTAACCGACTTTGTACAACCCTAGCCCCGTCCGGTGTCTATATAAACCAGAGGGTTCAGTCCGTAGAGGCAATCATAATCATAAATGCTATACTTCTAGGGTTTGAGCCAGTATGATCTCGTGGTAGATCAACTCTTGTAATACTCATATTCATCAAGATCAATCAAGCAGGAAGTAGGGTATTACCTCCATAGAGAGGGCCCGAACCTGGGTAAACATCGTGTCCCCCGTCTCCTATTACCATCGACCTTAGACGCATAGTTCGGGACCCCCTACCCGAGATCCGCCGGTTTTGACACCAACAGGGAGCTCTGTAGCATTTCTGATATTATATGTGGATGACATGTTGTTGATCGGAAATGATATAGAATTTCCATAAATCATGTGTCATTCTATAAATCGATGAAGGGACATCTCATACTAGCATGGTTCTTAAAGAAAAATAAAAACACACAGGACACAAATCATGTGAACAAAACAAAAACCGAGGTATACCGATAATTGTTGAAGAAGAAAGATGGGATGCCAACCGGGGCATCCCCAAGCTTAGATGCTTGAGTATCCTTGGAATATTTACTTGGGGTGCCTTGGGCATCCCCAAGCTCGAACTCTTGCCTCTCTTTATTCTTCTCATATTGATAGCTCCTCGATCTTCGAAAACTTCATCCACACAAACTTAACAAAAACTATGTGAGATCTGTTAGTGTAAGAAAACAAACCACCACATTAAGGTACTGTAATGAACTCATTCTTTATTTATATTGGTGTTAAACCTACTGTATTCCAACTTCACTATGGTTCATACCTCCCAATACTAGCCATAGATTCATCAAAATAAGCAAACAACACGCGAAAAACAGAATCTGTCAAAAACAGGACAGTCTGTAGTAATCTGGAAGTTTAGTAAACTCCTGAAACTCCAAAAATACTAAAAAATATGACTGTTTAAACAAATTGTACAGAAGTAATGTTCAAAAAGTTTCACACCCATTTGACTTTCCAGTAAAAAAATGTAAATTCACGCATTACGGCAAATCTTTCTGTATTTCTACTGCACATATTAAACAAGCAATCTAATCATCCTAAAACCAAAGCTTGGCACGTTATTTTTATAATACAATGGACATATACAAGGGGATAATTATTTTCAGAGAAGATTCCATGAAATTTTTTACATTGTTTCCATGAGCATGAACACAAGTGCTCAAGGTCGACCGTCACTTCTTCAATTCATAATCTTCCAATCACTTCTCTTATTGAAAAACTTTTTAGGCATGAAAGGGAAGTATTTTTTTGTACTTTCATTCTTTAAAAAAATTGTATGTTTCACCCACAACTAAACAGAAACAAAAAGGAAAAATAAAATCTACTTATGAAGAAAGCAAACAAGCACACACAAGAATATCAACCCCATGCTATTTCTCCCTGGCAACGGCGCCAGAAAAGAGCTTGATAATTCCCAAGTGCAAGGAATCATCATAGCAATTACAAATGGTGGAAGTGATAAGTATGGAGTGTCGAACCCACAAGGAGCTAAAGGTAAGATCAATATCCTCTCAAGTTCTATCTGCCACTAATACTACTCTACGTACACCGAACGTTTGCTTCCAAATAGAAACGAGAAATAAAACTACGTTGTGGGTATGAAGATGATAACTTTGCATGATATCGGAGAGCTAAAACATAAAAGTAGGTGATGTTATCATAAAGTTAGAATATATTACTAAATATTATAAATAGCGAGTGTGGAATAATGATGGATCGGTGTGTGGAATTATCCTAGGCAATCGTTAACAAGACCGGTTGTCATCATTGCAATTTCATATGAGGGAGAGGCATAAGCTAACATACTTTCTCTTCTTGGATCATATGCACTTACGATTGGAACTCTAGCAAGCATCCGCAACTACTAAAGATCATTAAGGTAAAATCCAACCATAGCATTAACATATCAAGTCCCCACTATAAGCGAATCATGAATGTATTGCAACACCCTACAACGGGAATCCCTCACGCTTGCGCGACACGGTGGGCACAATAGGACAGCACCAAAATAAAACATACAACTCATACGAATCTAGATCATCAATCAACCCAAAGACAGATGATATATACTCAAAACATCATAAGATGGCAACACATCTTTGGATCATAATATGTGGCATAAAGCACCATGTTCAAGTAGGGATTACAGCGGGTGCAGGAGAGTGGACCGCGTAAAAGAGATGAGGATGGTGATGATGATGGTGACGTTGATGAAGACGATCACCGCGACAATGATTCCCCTCCCGATGGCAGTCTGGCGCCACCAAGAGAGAGGAGGAGAGGTTCTCCCCCTTGTGCTTCCTCCTCCATGGCCTCCACCCTAGATGGGGAGAGGTTCTCCCTCTGGACCTTGGCCTTCATGGCGATGATGGCCCCTCCGGGATCCTCCTCCATGGCCTCCGGTGATGATGGCCCCCTCCGACAGGGTGCCAGAGAGGGCCTAGATTGATTTCTCGTGGCTACAGAAGCTTGCGGCGGCGGAACTTCCGATCTATGTTATTTTCTGGAGGTTTCTGTATTTATCGGAATTTTTGGCGTCGGTTTCACGTCAGGGGGGTCTCCGAGCCGTCCACAAGATAGGGGCCCACGCCCAGGGGGAGTGGGCGCGCCCCCACCCTCGTGGATGGCTCGGGACTCTTCTGGCCCAACTCTTTTACTCCGGGGGCTTCTTTTGGTCCATAAAATATCATCAAAAAATGGCACTTCAATATGACTCCGTTTGGTATTCCTTTTCTGTAAAACTCAAAAACAAGGAACAACAGAAAGTGGCACTGGGCTCTAGGTTAATAGGTTAGTCCCAAAAATCATATAAAATAGCATATAAATGCATGTAAAACATCCTAGATGGATAATATAATAACATGAAGACTTCATAAATTATAGATGTGTTGGAGATGTATCAGCATCCCCAAGCTTAATTTCTGCTCGTCCTCGAGTAGCTAAATGATAAAAGAAATAAATTATGAAGTGTGAATGCTAGCAGGTGCACAAGTTTGATCAATGATAATTTCAATCACCTTTTCTAGCATCATTATATATCATAACAGTAGCTCAACTCATAAAACTTCTCATGATCAAGTAACAAGCTATTCACATGTTAAAGTATAGATCATAAACTTTCTTGAAAACTAACAAACCGTGCTCTTAGTCATCAAGCAATTGCAATTCATCTTATTTTCGAGAAGGGTCTATGTAAGAGCTTTGATTCAGCAAACTCCACATACTCAACTATCATTTAATCTTTCACAATTGCTAACATTCATGTGATATTTATGGGTTCAAAGTTTTAATCGGACACAGAGAAAGATAGGGGCTTATAGTTTCGCCTCCCAACCTTTTACCTCCAGGGTAATGTCAACAATAATAATTTATGAAAACCTACATCCAAGTAGATATATATATCCAGATCGCTCCAACACAAAGTGCTTGCCAAAGGAAAAAGTGTAAAAAGGAAAGGTGATGATCACCATGACTCTTGTATAAGGGTAGAAGATAAAAGTAAAAGATAGGCCCTTCGCAGAGGGAAGCAGAGGTTGTCATGTGCTTTTATGGTTGGATGCACAAAATCTTAATGCAAAAGAACGTCACTTTATATTTCCGCTTGTGATAAATACCTTTATTATGCAGTCCGTCGCTTTTATTTCTTACCTATCACAAGTTCATATAAAGCTTATTTTCTTCGCACTAATAGATCATACATATTTAAAGAGCAATTTTTATTGCATGCACCGATGACAACTTACTTGAAGGATCTTACTCAATCCATAGGTAGGTATGGTGGACTCTCATGGCAAAACTGGTTTAAGGGATGTTTGGAAGCACAAGTAGTATTTCTACTTGGTGCAAAGAATTTGGCTAGCATGAGAGGGAAAGGCAAGGTCAACATGTTGGATGATCCAAGACAATATAATGTTTCGGATATAGGAAAACATAACCCATTAAGTTGTCTTCCTTTTCCGACATCAACCTTTTAGCATGTCATATTTTAATGAGTGCTCACAATTACAAAAGATGTCCAAGATAGTATATTTATATGTGAATCTCTCTTCCTTCAATATTCTTTCATGAATTGTTCAAGTGACCAATTCTGTGTTTGCTTACTTTCAATAGGTTTACTACCTATACTTATTCTGTGTGAAGTCATTAATCCCCATGGTATAAGCATATGAAACATATATAAATTGAGATTTATGATATTCAATTCATTCAACCGTTTACTCATAGGATATATGTGAAGCACGTGAGTAAATGACAAACTACTCCAAAAGATATAAGTGAAGAACACTGAGTAGTCAAATAATTAACTAGCCATGGGAGGATTCTTTTTCATTCAAGATTTCAGATCCAATGATTTTATTCAAACAGCAAGTAAAATTGAAAATACGCTCCAAGCAAAACACATATCATGTGACGAATAAAAATATAGCTCCGAGTAAGGTATACCGATAGTTTTGAAGATTTAAAGAGGGATGCCTTCCAGGGCATCCCCAAGCTTAGGCGCTTGAGTCTTCTTTGAATATTACCTTGGGGTGCCTTGGGCATCCCCAAGCTTAGGGTATTTCCACTCCTTATTCTCCTCATATCGATATCTCACCGAAAGCTTGAAAACTTCAATCACACAAAAGTTAATGGAACTTCGTGAGATAGGTTAGTATGATAAAGAGTAAATCATTCACTTTGGTACTGTCAAAGACAAGGTTCATAATTGTTCTCACACAATTCCTACTGTACCATATCATTTCTACAATTTATATTGAGAAATATAAGCCATAGAAACTAGAAAACAAGCAAACTATGCAATGAAAACAGAATCTGTCAGAAACAGAACAGTCTGTAATGATCTGAACAGCAACCATACTTCTGCAACTCCAAAAATTATGAAATAAATTTTTGGACGTGAGGAATTTTTCTATTAATCTTCTGCAAAAATAATCAACTCAAAAGCACTCTTCTGTAAAAAAAATGGTAGCTAATCCCGTGAGCGCAAAGTTTCTGTTTTTTAAAGCAAGATCAAATTAACTCTCACCCAAGTTTTCCCAAAGGTCTTACTTGTAACTTTATTGAAACAAAAAGCTATAAAACATGATTACTACAGTATATTAATCATGTAAACACACAAAAACAGTAAGGGTAAATATTGGGTTGTCTCCCAACAAGCGCTTCTTTAATGCCTTTTAGCTAGGCATGATTATTTCAATGATGCTCACCTAAAAGAAAAGAATTGAAACATAAAGAGAGCATCATGAAGAATATGACTAGCACATTTGTATCTAACCCACTTCCTATGCCTAGGTATTTTGTGAACACATAATTTATAGGAACAAGGATCAACTAGCATAGGAAGGCAAAACAAGTATAACTTCAAAACTTTAAGCACATTGAGAGGAAACTTGATATTATTGCAACTCCTACAAGCATATATTCCTCCCTCATAATAACTTTCAGTAGCATAATGAATGAATTCAACAATATAACCATCACATAAAGCATTCTTTTCATGATCTACAAGCATAGAAATTTTTCTACTCTCCACATAAGCAAAATTCTTCTCATTTGGAATAGTGGGATCACTAATTCCTAAAGTTGACACTCTTCCAAACCCGCTTTAGATGATAGTATTATTCATACTCCAAAATATATAAATGAAGTTCATGGAGCATTCTCCAATTAATATAGACTAACCAATAGCCAAGCTTAAAATATATAAGTGAAGCACACGAAGCATTCTATAAAACCATACTCAAAAGATTTAAGTGAAGCACAAAGAGCATTCTATAAGGTCATACTCAAAAGATATAAGTGCAACACACTAATCATTATATAAATCGATGAAGGGACATCTAATACTAGCATGGTTCTTAAAGAAAAATAAAAACACAAAGGACACAAATCATGTGAACAAAACAAAAACCGAGGTATACCGATAATTGTTGAAGAAGAAAGATGGGATGCCAACCGGGGCATCCCAAAGCTTAGATGCTTGAGTATCCTTGGAATATTTACTTGGGGTGCCTTGGGCATCCCCAAGCTTTAACTCTTGCCTCTCTTTATTCTTCTCATATTGATAGCTCCTCGATCTTCGAACACTTCATCCACACAAACTTAACAAAAACTTTGTGAGATCCGTTAGTGTAAGAAAACAAACCACCACATTAAGGTACAGTAATGAACTCATTATTTATTTATATTGGTTTTAAACCTACTGTATTAAAACTTCTCTATGGTTCATACCCCCCGATACTAGCCATAGATTCATCAAAATAAGCAAACAACACGCGAAAAACAGAATCTGTCAAAAACAGGACAGTCTGTAGTAATCTAGAAGTTTAGTAAACTTCTGAAACTCCAACAAATTCTAAAAAAATATGAAAATTTAAAAAAATTGTACAGAAGTAATGTGAAAAAAGTTTTATACCCATTTAACTTTCCAGTAAAAAATGTAAATTCACGCATTACGGCCAAAGTTTCTGTCTTTGTACTGCACATAGTAAACAAGCAATCTAATCATCCTAAAACCAAAGCTTGGCACATTATTTTTATAATACAATTGATATATACAAGGGGATAATTATTTTCAGAGAAGCTTCCGTGAAATTTTTTACATTGCTTCCATGAGCATGAACACAAGTGCTCAAGGTCGACCCTCACTTCTTCAATGCATAATCTTCCAATCACTTCTCTTATTGAAAAACTTTTTAGGCATGAAAGGCAAGTAATTTTTTTTGTATTTTCATTATTTAAATATTTTTTTGTATGTTTCACCCACAACTAAACAGAAACAAAAAGGAAAAGGAAAATCTAGTTAGTGAAGAAAGCAAACAAGCACACACGAGAATATCAACCCCACGATATTGCTCCCCGACAACGGCGCCAGAAAAGAGCTTGATAATCCCCAAGTGCAGGGAATCATCATAGCAATTCCCAATGGTGGAAGTGATAAGTATGGAGTGTCGAACCCACAAGGAGCTAAAGGTAAGATCAATATTCTCTCAAGTCCTATCTGCCATCGACACGACTCTCATTACACGACGTTTGCTTCCAACTAGAAACGAGAAATAAAACTACGTTGTGAGTATGAAGAGGATAAATTTGCATGATATCGAAGAGCTAAAACATAAAAGTAGGTGCTGTTATCCTAAATTTAGAATATATTACTAAATATTATAAATAGCAAGTGTGGAATGATGATGGATCGGTGTGCGGAATTATCCTAGGCAATCGTTAATAAGACCGGTAGTCGTCATTGCAATTTCATATGAGGGAGAGGCATGCGCTAACATACTTTCTCTTCTTGGATCATATGCACTTATGATTGGAACTCTAGCAAGCATCCGCAACTACTAAAGATCATTAAGGTAAAACCCAACCATAGCATTAACATATCAAGTCCCCTTTATCCCATACACAACAACTCCCTTACTCAGGTTTATGCTTCTGTCACTCAAGCAACCCACTACAAGCGAATCATGAACGTATTGCAACACCCTACAACAGGAATCCCTCACGCTTGCGCGACACGGAGGGCACAATGGGACAGCACCAAAATAAAACATACAACTCGTACGAATCTAGATCATCAATCAACCCAAAGACAAATGGTATCTACTCAAAACATCATAGGATGGCAACACATCGTTGGATCATAATATGTGGCATAAAGCACCATGTTCAAGTAGGGATTACAGCGGGGTGCGGGAGAGTGGACCGCGTAAAAGAGATGAGGATGGTGATGATGATGGTGATTTTGATGAATATATGTATACGATCACCGCGGCGATGATTCTCCTCCCGATGGCACTCCGGCGCCACCGAGAGAGAGGAGGAGAGGTTCTCCCCCTTGTGCTTCCTCCTCCATGGCCTCCCCCCTAGATGGGGAGAGGTTCTCCCTCTGGACCTTAGCCTTCATGGCGATGATGGCCCCTCTGGGATCCTCCTACATGGCCTCCGGTGATGATGGCCCCCTCCGGTAGGGTGACAGAGAGGGCCTAGATTGATTTCTCGTGGCTACATAAGCTTGTGGCGGCGGAACTTCCGATCTAGGTTATTTTCTGGAGGTTTCTGTATTTATCGGAATTTTTGGCGTCGGTTTCACGTCAGGGGGGTCTCAGAGCCGTGCACGAGATAGGGGCCCACGCCCAGGGGGGTGGGCGCGCCCCCCACCCTCGTGGATGGCTCGGGACTCTTCTGGCTCAACTCTTTTACTCCGGGGTCTTCTTTGGTCCATAAAAAATCATCAAAAATTGGCATGTCAATTGGAATCCGTTTGTTATTCCTTTCATGTAAAACTCAAAAACAAGGAAAAACAGAAACTGGCACTGGGCTCTAGGTTAATAGGTTAGTCCCAAAAATCATATAAAATAGCATATAAATACATATAAAACATCATAGATGGATAATATAATAGCATGAATACTTCATAAATTATAGATACATTGGAGACGTATCAGCAAGCAATGTGACTAATGAGTTAGTTGCGGGATGATGCATTACAGAATGAGTAAAGAGATTTGCTAGTAACGAGATTGAACTAGGTATGATGATACCGATGATCGAATCTCGGGCAAGTAACATACCGATGACAAAGGGAACAACGTATGTTGTTATGCTATTTGACAGATAAAGATCTTCGTAGAATATGTAGGAGCCAATAAGAGCATCCAGGTTCCGCTATTGGTTATTGACCAGATATGTGTCTCGGTCATGTCTACATAGTTCTCGAACCCGTAGGGTCCGCACGCTTAACGTTTGATGATGATTTGTATTATGAGTTATGTGATTTGATGACAGAAGTTTGTTTGGAGTCCCGGATGAGATCACGGACATGACGAGGAGTCTCAAAATGGTCGAGACATAAAGATTCATATATTGGAAGGTTACATTCGGACACCGGAATGGCTCGGGTCGTTTCGAAGTAGGGGGGGGGTTACTAGACCCCCTGTCGGTGTCAAAACCGGCGGATCTCGGGTAGGGGGTCCCGAACTGTGCGTCTAAGGCGGGGGACACGATGTTTACCCAGGTTCGGTCCCTCTCGATGGAGGTAATATCCTGCTTCCTGCTTGATTGATCTTGATGATATGCGTATCCAACAAATCCTGTGTCCTCAACAAGTGACTGGTTCTATCATCTCCCTCTCATTACTTACAGTTTGTCTTCGTGAAGTCATTGCCTGCTTGCACTACCTGTTTGACTTCACTGTGTGACTACTATCATTGTTTGGCTTCATACTATCTTACATCCTGATCTTTACTATCTAGCTGCTATTAGTCTTCGTGCTTTCACTTCATTGCATACTTGACTATGGCTTTCTTAGTGTAGTGTACCTTCCGCTGCATATCAATAGGTTCATTTCTTGTGTTTGTCTTCAAAACTCTCATGTTTTGAAGACTTTCATAAAAATCGCCTATTCACCCCCCCTCTAGACGATGACTAGCACTTTCAATTGGTATCAGAGCAAGGTACTCCCTTGTTCTGTGTGATTTGGTTTAACCACCTGGAGTTTTAGCTATGTCGAATGCAGGGATAATCAAAGTCTCCACTGCTTGCCCTGTCTTCGATGGAACTGAATATCCCTACTGGAAGAATAAGATGTGTATGCATCTTGAAGCCATTGATGTCGACCTCTGGTATGTCGTCAAGAATGGCGTTCCCAAGACTGGTGAAGATGTCACCCCTGCTGATGTCAAGAAGTTCATTCAACTGGATTCTACCGCCAAGAACATCATCTGTGGTCATCTGACCAAAGGACGGCATGGCCGTGTGAGTGCTCTGGAAATGTTGATGCTAGTCTGGGACTGGCTCTCCAAGGTCAACGAAGGCGTCTCAACCCAGAGAGATCAAAGGATCAGTGTTCTTCGCAACCTCTTCAACCGCTTCAAGAGAAACGACAATGAGAACGTCCAGCTCATGTTTGATTGGCTCACTGACATCACAAATGAGCTTCGTGCTCTCGACGCCACTGAGATCACAAAGCATGAAATCCTCAAGACACTACTGAGATCACTTGACAGCTCGTTCGACACCCTTGCCCTCATGATACAAGAACGCCCTGACTTCAAGACACTCGATCCATCTGATATACTTGAGAGGCTCAACACACATGAGTTCCAGCTATCTGAGAAAAGAGATATCTATGGTCCCAACTACGGCCGAACTCGTGCTTTGAAGGCAAAAGTTGTTTCCTCGTCTGAAGAAGAATCTGACTGCGGTTCTGATGATCCTGAAGACATTGGAAAGGAACTTGCTATGCTTGTGAAGAAGTTCCAGAAATTCACTAAGAAGAAGGGCTTTAGAAAGTCTTCACGATCCAGCTCAAGAAATGATGAAGCTTCCACTCATGACTACAAGAAGAGAACATGTCACAAGTGCAAGAAGCCAGGACACTACATCTCTGAGTGTCCACAGTGGGAATATGAGAACAACAAGAAGAAGAAGAGAAAAGAATATGATTCTGATGACAAGAAGAAGAAGAAATCCTCAAAGTCTTCTTCCAAGTCCTCATCCAAGTCTTAATCTCATAAGAAGAGCTCATCTGGCAAGGCTCGTGCTTTTGTTGGCAGGTAGATGGATTCAGAGGAGGAGTCTGCTTCTGAGGAGGCAGAGGTGGAGTCTGAGGAGGAGTCCGACCCTGGCGTTGCAAGTCTGGCTCTAGCTACAGCCTACGTTGCCAAGTCCATCTTCAACACTGAAGACAATTGCTCCATCACCAACGCTGAAGCTAATGACAAGGACGACTCTGCTCCCACCTACTGCTTCATGGCACGTGGTGCCAAGGTAAAATCACGCGATGCTTACTTTCAAACATCTAGTGAAGATGTCTCTGATTGTGAATCCAAACCCAGCTACAAAACACTTGCTAAAATTGCAACTGAACAACAGAAAGCTATGGAACATACTCAAAAACTGTTAGACAAAAGCGATGACCTGTTGGACGCTGAAATGACCCGTTCTCAGTCCTTAATTGAAGACATAAAAAATCTTCATGTTAAGTACCAGGAACTTGAAAGTCATCATGAAACAGTCTCAACCACTCATGAAAAGCTCTCCTATGATTATCGTCAAAGGAAGCAAGAGCTTGAGAAATTGATAGCGGCTCATGAAGATCTTGAAAAGGAGAATGAGTCACTTCGTGCTCAACAGAGAAGTTCCGCTCAGGAAGGATTTGAACCACCATGTCTAAAATGCCTTGAGCGTGATAATGCTACTTCTGTTGCTGAATGTTCTACTACTGCTATTGTTGCAATATCTTCAACTGCTGATGTGGTAACTAACCCCTCTGCTGAGAATACCACTACTATTGCTGATGAAAATGCTAGGTTGAAGACATTGCTTGAAACAGGATGTACAAAAGTCTCAAAGGGCATCGAGACAATCGTGCGATGTCCTCAAAAGCGATTCTGAACCGAAACCCTAGGAAAGAGGGTGTTGGGTTCGAGAGGAAAATGAATGTTGATGGCTCCTCATCGAAGCTTTGGCGGTACCCTAAAACCACATGGGTTGCTGCAAAGGGACCTTCAGTAGATCCATCCACCTTATCTGGCTTCACTTGTGCTAACCCTGTTATCATTGATGAATCATTTGATGCAAGCTATAAACTGTTTAAGAATCAGAATGGTGAAGTGTTTGCCAGGTATATTGGTACTAACTGCAGGAATGGGCCACCTATGAAGAAGATCTGGGTTCCCAAAAGTTGTCTTGAGAATCTTCCTATGAATGTCATCATAACACCACCTAGGAAGAAGACAAATCCCAGACCAAAGGCTTCATATGGCCCAAAGGCTTCATACAGACAAAGGACTCACCTGAGTCACCCTAACGCAAATGTTTTGCAGGGAAACCATACTAAGACTTATGAATATGAGCGTGTTTCTTCAAGCCGCTATGTTCATAAAACTAAGAACTATTCTGCTTATTCATATGAGTACTATTCACCTCCTGCAAGGCTATTTACTAGGGCTTCAAAGCCGAAGTTCTCAGATGTTGCACTTAGACTCATTGCTTCTAAGCCACCCCTGAAAATGTGGGTGGTTAAGAAGAATTAACTTTCTTTTGCAGGGAAAGGTCTCCAGCCGGAAATCAAAGGCGTCTGATGCTATTGCTGGGAACCTAAAACATCTTTTAGGGCGCAAGATCAAATGCCCAAATGGTCTCTCTATGTATTTTGTTCCTGAATCGTTTGCCAATCATCCTATCAGTCCTAATCTTGATCTGAGCTTTGATAATCCTCTTGCCCGTCAAATGTTTATGCTTCACAATACTCTTGGTGAAGCCTATCCTCGACTGCATCAGAGGGTATGACACCTCATGCTTCAGAATGGATTATGGACAGCGGATGCACTAATCATATGACTAGTGATCGAAGTCTTCTCATGGACTCAACCTTACGTCCATCTGAGAAGAGTCACATCACATTTGCTGACACTGGTAAAAGCAAGGTATTGGGTCTAGGTAGAGTTGCAATCTCAAAGGATCAACACATGGATAAAGTGGTTGAAACTGTGGATGTGCGGTTCGATGAGACTAACAACTCGCAAAGAGAGCACCTGCCAAATGTGTTAGATGAAGTTCCACCCAGTGAATCCATCAAGCTAATGGGAATTGGATAAATCATACCGTCTGAAGCACAGCCTGAAGAGGAACTTATCATTTCTGCACCTAATCAACCTGAAGACAATCCTCCCAACGATGACAATGATCAACAAGAACAAAATCTTCATCCGGTTCATCCTCGTGTTGCAAATGAAGTACAGGTTGACAAGATAATTTATAGCATCAATGCGCCTGGTCCACTCACTCGTTCAAGAGCAACACAACTAGCAAATTTCTGTGGGCACTTTGCTTTCGTCTCAATATCTGAACCCAAGAAATTTGCTGAAGCCTTCATGGAACCTGAATGGATTCAAGCTATGCAAGAAGAGCTTCAACAGTTCAAGCTGTACAATGTCTGGGAACTTGTCAAGCGTCCTGACCCCAGCAAGCACAACATAATAGGCACAAAATGGATATATCACAACAAACAAGATGAGCATGGTGAAGTTGTCAGAAACAAAGCTCGTCTCGTTGCTCAAGGATACACTCAAGTTGAAGGGATGACTTCGATGAAACATTTGCTCCTGTGGCTAGGCTTGAAGCTATTCGCATATTGCTAGCCTATGCTAACCATCACCACATCTTGCTGTATCAAATGGATGTGAAGAGTGCATTTCTCAGTGGCAAGATTGAAGAAGAAGTGTATGTTGCACAACCTCCTGGCTTTGAAGATCCAAAACATCTTGACATGGTGTACAAGCTAAACAAGGCACTGTATGGCGCTTGGTATGACACGCTCAAAGACTTCCTGAAGAGCAAAGGCTTCAAACCTGGTTCCCTGGATCCCACACTCTTCGTGAAGACATATGATGGTGAACTGTTTGTGTGCCAAATATATGTGGATGACATTATCTTCAGCTGCACCAACCAGAAATACAGTGATGAGTTTGGACACATGATGCAAGAGCAATATCAGATGCCCATGATGGGTGAGCTGAAATTCTCCCTTGGTCTTCAAATTCGTCAGCAAAGAAATGGCATCTTCATGTCTCAAGAGAAATACCTCAAAGATTGCATGAAGAAGTTTGGAATGCAAGACTGCAAAGGTTACACGACGCCAATGCCAACCAAGAGTCATCTCGGTCCTGACGCCAATGGTAAAGAGTTCGATCAAAAGAATTTTACAAAGATCACATCAACTCTCCGAAGCAGTTCTGTCGACTAGCGACGGAAGCCTTTGTGATGTTGAAGCCATTCAGTCTGAACTTCATGGCAACAGAGAAGTCTGCAAGGAAGGGTGGCAGACAGCACCGTGGAGGCACATCAATGGATCTGCCCGAAGATCTCTATGAGCTTTACAAAACTGATCCTGAAGAGAGCTATGGTCAGCGCAAGACACGAATCCAATGGATTCTAAGATACTGGGAAGAACAATGGTACAAGTACAGGTTTGTGACCCAGGAATATGCTGAGAAGAATGCCATCAAGCGACCATGGGGAGACATTTTGTACAAAAATCTTCCACCCAGGTCCAGAGCTGAAGCAATTGAACAAGGCTTCTACCCTTGCATGGTCCGTGGACCACAGCCTGCAGATGCCGACCCATGTTCATTGCTATGGTGTCGTGACGACAATTTGTTCAAGCGCAACTTCCAATTTGCCAAGAACTCAGCCAAAGAAAACAAGAAGTCGCTGGGATTAGACTTCAATCCAGGTCCCTCTGCTCCTCGTGCTGATGGCACACGCGAAGCTGAACCCAATCTTGTTGGGGCCTTCTACAACCTAGAAGGTCTCATCACTCATATTATGGTTCAATGGACAGTCGTGGATGAGCCTGCAGACGACGTTCATTCTGATGAAGCGCCTGCACCACCGAAGCCAAAGAAGCTGAAGAAACCTAAAGCTTCGAAGCCTTCCCCTACACCAAAAGCTTCACGAGTGAAGCCTCTGGTCACTGCTCCTCCTGCACCAAGTGTGCAGTCTGAAGATCTCTCACGCATCTCCAAGTGCGAGAAGAAGAAAAGAAGCCTATGCACACCATCGGGTCCAGCTCGACCCTCGCCGCTGTTCTGAGGAAGGAGAATGACGCCATTGATCTGTCAAGTGATGACGATCTTGCTGATGACGCTCTTGCGCTGCTGATAAAGAGCAAGCAAGAGGTGGAAATCTTCAATGATTTGCCTCTCTTTGACGTGGAAGTATTGAACAACTTCATTAATGAGTGGTTTAACACCCCCAATCTCAGCTTTGACGATCTGCAACTTCCCATTGGACCAAGCGTCTCCTTCCATGGCGCCATTGCTCCTGAGCTGGCTCTTGCTCAGAAAATTGTTGAACTGAAGCACAAGATCGATTATGAAAAGGCTCAGTTCAAGAAGCACATGGCCAAGCTCAGCGTGGCAGACGTCCAGAACTTCAAGGTCATGCTGCGTGAGCTCAAGGAAGCATTTCACAAGAAACATGATGAAGCCAAAGGTTCTCGTGAGCGCATGAAGATTCTTGCTGCCAAGTGTGTTCAAGCTTACAATGAAGCTGAGAAGCGCAAGGCACTTGAGCGTCCTGGCATCGACCCTAAGATGGTCGACAAGCGTAAGAAGAAGCCATCGTGGATCAAATCGAACCATCCAAAGGGAAGAACCTCGCATTGTCTTCCCAGCCAGTATGACAGGTGTGAAGCCTAAGGTCCCCACAGTGGCTTCAGATCTTCAGAAGACAAGGGCAGCTGAAGCCAAGGCTAGAAAACGCAAGACCAAGAACACCACTGATGATGCTCCACCCACCAAGAAGCGCAAGACCAAGAAGAGGGATCGGGCTGCTCCCACAGAGCCCCTTGTAGTCGAGCCGATTTCTGTTGCTCGTCCTGAATCTGCACAACAAGAACGTCGAATGATAGTTCGTGAGCCTGCTTCCACAGAGGCTCCTGAAGCTGAAGACATTCCAGCTGTTGACCCCACCGCAGCTGAAGACATGGGTTATCGTGACAATGTTGAAGATGATGAAGTCCTTCCTTAGATCGAGCACAATGTGGTATCATCGCCTGTTCTTACGAACAGCGAACTCATCAGCATTGGTCGTCCATTGATCCAATTGCTCAGGATGACTCATGGGCTGATCACCCACAAGACTCCTCCCGTCAAGCAGAAACACCTGTTACTCCCCCAACTCAAGTCACCACTCCGGTGATTGAAGATGAAGACTTTGTGGCCCAACCAACTCCATCTCCACAAGCATCGCCAGCGTTCCATAGGCTTCGCAAAGGACCAAGGCCACAGGTCTCTCTGTCAAGTGTTCCAGAAGGAGAAGAGCGCCAATACGTTTCACGCCAAGTCTTTCCTGAAGCCTCTCCAACTGTGAACAACCTCGATACTAAAGCCAATATGGCTGAAGATATTCCGGCTTCATCAGCCGATGACCAAGAAGAACCAAGAGAAGAAGAAGCACGTGTTGCTACACCCCCTATCAACCAAGTTGTTCTCGAGGAGAACGTGTCTGACCCTCCAGCTACTCAAGTGGAGGTTAACAACATTGAGGCGGCCACCAACACTAATACTGAAGCCAATGACGTTGTCATGGTTGAAGCTAATGTGGCGCCTGAAGTTAATGTGGTGCCAGAAGTGACAACACCTAAAGTCAATGCTGCACCTGATGCCAATCTGCAGCCTGATGCCACTACCACTGCCACTGCTCCTGTACCGCCTCGCAGGCCCCATACTATTGAGCAAGCATACAACTATGGTCAGCTGGTCATTGTCAGATGGCCTATTCTGGTTCCTCCTCCTGCTGCTGGTCCGCAATTTGACTATCATGTCGAGCACAGGCCACAGGTCCAGAAGCCAAAGCCAAGACTGCCCAGGTTTCCAGGTACTGCCACTTCACCAGGGTCCTTCAATGCAAATGGCTTCATTGCGCACAACACTTTCTTTGATAGCGCCAAGAACCCTTATTCCAAGCCAAGGATTTCATCAAATCGGTTCTGGAGCTATCAGCAGCGCAGTTATTATTCATGTGTTCTTTATGATCAAGGGCATCTTCCTCATATGCATCTTGATTGTGAAGCCATTGCTTTGGACTGCCATGCCTTGAAGAAGCCCTTGATCGCTTCCGTGATTTGGACTTGAACTTTGTGGACCGATAAAGAGCATTGGAATGAAGAACTTCTGCTTCAATTTTATGCTACCCTCCACATTCGCGGATACAACAGGATCCGAAGACTTGGGTCCTTGAGTGGATGACGTGCAATGTCCATCATGAAGCCAAAGCTTTTGACATCATTGAGCTAACAGGCCTGCCCACTCCAGGAGAATTATATGAACCTGGTTGTCAGCTTCACCGCAATGCTTTGCAGATTATCTTCCATAAGCCAGAGCCCAACATGAGCCAAATGCTGAGCATGATGAAGCCTCTACCACATGACGCTGATTACCCAAAGGAGTTCTTTGTCGAAGACCTAGAGTATCTGGCCCGCACTATTTATCACATCATCAGGCGAACTCTATGGCATGTCAAAGGACATTCTTCAGCAGCAAAACTTGAAGGAGCAATGAATACTTTGGTATTTTATATCTTCAATGGCATCAGCTTCAATGCTCAAGACTTCCTTATCAGGAAGTTGGCTGCATCAGGCTCTGATCTCTTTGGACTAAAGTTCTACGCTCCGTGGGTCATGCGCCTCATCAAGCTACACTCAGCTGTGAACTATCAGCCCTATGCTCGCAACCATCTAATCTTTCTGCCAGAGGTTGATATGTCAGTTGAAGCCATATACCCAGAGCATGCCAAGGAGCATGTTTGTCTTCACAATGCAGATCACCAAAGCTTCACGCAACCCATTGAAGGAGTCCAGGCAGTCACTCGTGTTTACCCTATGGCTGGCAATACACGCTTACCTCACCGTGCTCAAACTGAAGCCACTGAAAGCACTATTTCTCAAAGGCCTCGGAAGCGATATCGTGTTCTCAATGACTGATGTCTACTACGCAACCTTCTCCTTGTAGACGTTGTTGGGCCTCCAAGTGCAGAGCTTTGTAGGACAGTAGCAAATTTCCCTCAAGTGGATGACCTAAGGTTTATCAATCCGTGGGAGGCGTAGGATGAAGATGGTCTCTCTCAAGCAATCCTGCAACCAAATAACAAAGAGTCTATTGTGTCCCCAACACACCCAATACAATGATAAATTGTATAGGTGCACTAGTTCGGCGAAGAGATGGTGATACAAGTGCAATATGGATGGTAGATATAGGTTTTTGTAATCTGAAAATATAAAAACAGCAAGGTAACTAATGATAAAAGTGAGCGTAAACGGTATTGCAGTGCTAGGAAACAAGGCCTAGGGTTCATACTTTCACAAGTGCAAGTTCTCTCAACAATAATAACATAATTCGATAATATAACAATCCCTCAACATGCAACAAAGAGTCACTCCAAAGTCACTAATAGCGGAGAACAAACGAACTGATTATGGTAGGGTACGAAACCACCTCAAAGTTATTATTTCCAATCAATCCGTTGGGCTATTCCTATAAGTGTCACAAACAGCCCTAGAGTTTGTACTAGAATAACACCTTAAGACACAAATCAACCAAAACCCTAATGTCACCTAGATACTCCAATGTCACCTCAAGTATCCGTGGGTATGATTATACGATATGCATCACACAATCTCAGATTCATCTCTTCAACCAACACATAGAACCTCAAAGAGTGCCCCAAAGTTTCTACTGGAGAATCACGACGAAAACGTGTGCCAACCCCTATGCATAGGTTCATGGGCGGAACACGCAAGTTGATCACCAAAACATACATCAAGTGAATTACGTGATATCCCATTGTCACCATAGATACGCACGGCAAGACATACATCAAGTGTTCTCAAATCTTTAAAGACTCAATCCGATAAGATTACTTCAAGGGGAAAACTCAATTCATTACAAGAGAGTAGAGGGGAGAAGAAACATAAGATCCAACTATAATAGCAAAGCTCGCGATACATCAAGATCGTGCCAAATCAAGAACACGAGAGAGAGAGAGATCAAACACATAGCTCTTGGTACATACCCTCAGCCCCGAGGGTGAACTACTCCCACCTTGTCATGGAGAGCGCGGGATGATGAAGATGGCCACGGTGAGGGTTCCCCCCTCCAGGAGTCTTGGAACAGGTCCCGATTGGTTTTGGTGGCTTTGGAGGTTTGCGTGGCGTAACTCCCGATCTATTCTCGTCTTCGGAAGTTTTAGAGTGCGTGGGTATATATGGGTGAAAGAAATACGTCGGTGGACCTCCGGGCTGTCCACGAGGCGGGGCGCCCTAGGGGTGGGCTCCCCCACCCTCGTGGGCAGCCCGGACTCCTGGTGAGCTTAGGTACTCTGTGGGCTTCTTTTGGTCCAAAAATAAGTTTCATGGAGTTTCAGGTCAATTGGACTCCGTTTGATATTCCTTTTCTTCGAAACACTGAAATAGGCAAAAAAACAGCAATTCTGGGCTGGGCCTCCGGTTAATAGGTTAGTCCCAAAAATAATATAAAAGTGGATAATAAAGCCAAATATTGTCCAAAACAGTAGATAATATAGCATGGAGCAATCAAAAATTATAGATACGTTGGAGACGTACCAAGCATCCCCAAGCTTAATTCCTGCTCGTCCTCGAGTAGGTAAATGATAAAAAGATAATTTTTGATGTGGAATTCTACTTGGCATAATTTCAATGTAATTCTTCTTACTTGTGGTATGAATATTCAGATCCGAAAGATTCAAGACAAAAGTTTAATATTGACATAAAAATAATAATACTTCAAGCATACTAACAAAGCAATCATGTCTTCTCAAAATAACATGGCCAAAGAAAGTTATCCCTACAAAATCATATAGTCTGGCTATGCTCTATCTTCACCACACAAAGTATTTAAATCATGCACAACCCCGATGACAAGCCAAGCAATTGTTTCATACTTTTGACATTCTCAAAACTTTTTCAATCTTCACGCAATACATGAGCGTGAGCCATGGATATAGCACTATATGTGGAATAGAATGGTGGTTGTGGAGAAGACAAAAAGGGATAAGATAGTCTCACATCAACTAGGCGTATCAACGGGCTATGGAGATGCCCATCAATAGATATCAATGTGAGTGAGTAGGGATTGCCATGCAATGGATGCACTAGAGCTATAAGTATATGAAAGCTCAACAAAAGAAACTAAGTGGGTGTGCATCCAACTCGCTTGCTCACGAAGACCTAGGGCATTCTGAGGAAGCCCATCATTGGAATATACAAGACAAGTTCTATAATGTAAAATTCCCACTAGTATATGAAAGTGACAAAATGAGAGACTCTCTATCATGAAGATCATGGTGCTACTTTGAAGCACAAGTGTGGTAAAAGGATAGTAACATTGTCCCTTCTCTCTTTTTCTCTCATTTTTTTATTTGGTCCTTTTTCTCTTTTTTTTATGGCCTCTTTTCTTTCCCTTTTTTTATTTATTTTTCGTCCGGAGTCTTATCCCGACTTGTGGGGGAATCATAGTCTCCATCATTCTTTCCTCACTTGGGACAATGCTCTAAAAGTGATGATCACTACAAAAAAAATACACTTCCGTGATGATACGTGTTTGTCACAGTAGGTCGCGTTTTTTGTCATGCATGTACATCCATGACGATTTTATGACAGAATCAAGATAGTCATACTGTCTTTGTCGTAGAAGTGTTCCATGACATTACCAAAATTATCATCACGAAGTGTCCACTTCCATGACGATAAATCGCGTCCTGAAGTGCTTTCGTCAAGGGTGACCGACACGTGGCATCCACCGTAAGGAACACCGTTAAGCTATCGGGTCGGGTTTTGGATTAGATAACCCGTTAACAGCCCCGACCAATGGGGATTTTCCACGTGTAAAATCATCATTGGCTTGAGGAAACACGTGTCGGCTCATCATTGGGACAGATGTCATCCACTCATTGGACAGAAGCCGCCTATGATAGGTCGACACATGGCATGGCCCAACAGTGGCCCATTCCGGTGAAAAAGGCTGGCCTAGTAAAAATTAGCAGGCCGGCCCATATAAGGCCTACTTGTGTCAGGTCCATTTAAGCCCACGGCCCATACGAGATGTGCCAATTCGGCCCGTCAACGGCCCGTTAAAGATTTGACACCATTGCAGCCCATCGTCAGTTCGAGCCCGTTAACAGCCCGCTATATAATTGGACTCAATATCGGCCCGATGAGATTTCTGCCTGTTAACGACCCATTTAATGGATGGGCCAATTTTCAGGATGTACATCTTTTGGCCTTTTAGCGACCCATTTAAATGTTGGGCTAATTTCCGGCCCGGTGTGTCTTTCAGCCTGTTGACGGCCCATAAATCTGATGGGCCATTTGTAGCCGGACCTAAGTTTCGGCCTTTTAGCGGCCCATTTAAGTGTTGGGCCAATTTCTGGCCCGATGTCACTTTCAGCCTGTTGACGGCCCATAAATCAGTTGGGCCATTTGTAGTCGGACCTGAGTTTTGGCCTTTTAGCGACCCATTTAAGTGTTGGGCCAATTCCCGGCCCTGTGTGCCTTTCAACCTGTTAACGGACCATAAATGAGTTGGGCCATTTGTAGTCGGACCTTAGTTTTGGCCTTTTAACGGCCCATGCCCTTTATGGTCCAATACCAGCCCGGTTTCTCTTCGGCTGCTAAAGGCCCACAACCTGATTGGGCCATTTACAATAGGACGACTTTCAGCCTCTTAGCGGCCCATGCTCTTCATGGTCGATACAAGCTCATTGTCTCTTTCGCCTGCTAAAGGCTCATAAAGTATAGTTGGGCCATATGTAGCCCAAACTTAGTAATACCGTTAACGGCCCGTGAAATAAATTGGGGCCACCTGTTTGCCGCTTCGATGTCGGCTGTTAACGACCGGGAGGTAAGAGGGCCGACCATTAACTTTCGGCCTAGTAACGCCCATTAAATAAATGGGCCCACTAAAGTTCATTACATGTCTTTAGGCCAAATTAGATAATTTGAGCCCATTACGAAGAGCAATTATGCAGGACCAAAACCGATCAAGCAAAGTTACGGCATCTGAGAGAATAACGTTGCACATCCAACATATATTATAGGAAATTACATCCTTTGGGCAATCAAAGATTGATGCGGTGCAAATAAATAAGCAGAACCTAACCATCTACAACGTCACAATCTGCAACCTCAAAGACAGATGACACCCATAAGCATGTGGGCAAGTTCTTGCTGCTTTGCTACTTGTCTATGAAAACATTGATCGGTTGTTGTGTCGCACGACTCTGCACCTCGATTCATCCACCATTTCCATCATTGCTTAAGCCATTAATTGGTTCACAAACATACATTTATTCCGTTGCATTCGAGGCGAGAGGATCTTAATGATTCAGATGGCGATTTTGGCGTGCTTGTATTATTGATAGTGGAGAGTGTCTCACCATCGCATCATAACATAAACTAGGACGGAACCAAACAGATTAATCATGAGTTATTGCCATATTACCTGGCCTAGATTTCTCGGAAACAAACAATGGGGTTGCCTTGCTGTTTTCGAGTTTGTCTTCTTATCTTGATGGCTGCACAAAATTAACACACTAGCATTGCTATCATTGGCCAAGTTAGATAATAGGAAAGCAACATTGACACAACGAATGTTTGGGCAACTAGCCTACACCAAATTAACACAATATGGCACAGCTATCATCAGCCAGGTAAGGTAGTACGAAAGCAACATTGACACAATGAATGAATGGGCAACTAGAGAAGCACTACAATTCAATAATGTGCGTGATATGAGATAGTACATTCATGCAGCTCAGTATGCAAAACTACCAGGCAGTTTTCCTTACAAAAATCAACATTGGCGCCTTTAACATTTTGCTACAACTAATTTTAGATCAGATAAAGGTTAGATTCACGCCGATTAACAAAATACATGTTGATGTAAAAATATAGTGATATACAACAGTACTTACATCAGCATTGGAGCACGAGAGAATTCTCAAGATATTTTCCTCGAATACCATCCCAACGGAGGAAGTCTTCTATCGTTTAACCTTATTTTCTAAAGAGAGATGGGTAAGAAACATGTAGAAAATATGATCGAGAATGCTATAAAATTTCATGATGCGAGGATACGCACACGCTTCTTAGAATGGAGTTGACATTCTTTTGCTGGACTGGAGCGGACTAGTTCTTTGGCCACTGGAATCTGCTTATTATCAGTGGGAGTTGGGTTTCTCTGTGCTGGAGCAATATCTATGAAAAATGGAGTTGGTTTATTATCTCCTGGCGTTTGGATCTTTTGCAAAGACCTGGTTTGTAACCCTTCAGATTCTAACATAGTCGTCTTCCCCTTGCATGCCTTATTTAGAAGAATGGTGACTCAGTTAATAAACATGCTACATCAGAGATGGAATAGGTACTGAAGAATAGAAAGCCATGGCATATTGACATGTATTCCCTCCATCCGGAAATAAATGGATGGGTCTAGGTGTATTTCAGTTCTAGATACATCCAGTTTTATCCATTTCTGCGACATTTAATCCGGACGGAGGGAGTATGATGTAAGAGCTAGGGATACGACAGACAACACAAGAAAAAACACCTGAAAAACCCACTGCAGAAGCGAAAGTATTCAAACCCACTGATATGAGATAGTACACTCATGCAGCTCAGGATGCAAAACTACCAGGCAGTTTTCCTTACAAAAATCAACATTGTGGCCTTTAATCATACATTTTGCCACAACTAAATTTAGATCAGATAAAGGTTGGATTCATGCCGATTAACAAAATACATGCTGATGTAAAAATATAGTGATATACAACAGGTACTTACATCTACATTGGAGCATAGAGAATTCCTGCAAGAATCTTTCCTCATAAACGATACCATTGCAGAAATTCTTCTATCTATTAAGCTTATTTTCTAAAAGAGAGATGGGTAAGAAACATGTAGAAAATATGATCAGCATGATATAAAATTTCATGATGCAAGGATACACACACGCTTCTTAGAATTGAGTTGACATATTTTTGATGGACTGGAGCGGACTAGTTCTTTGGCCACTGGAATCTACTTATTATCAATAGGAGTTGGGTTTCTCTGTGCTGGAGCAGTATCTATAAAAACTGGACTTGGTTTATTATCTCTTGGCGTTTGGATCCTTTGCAAAGGCCTTGTTTGTAACCCTTCAGATTCTAACATAGTCGTCTTCCCCTTGCATGCCTTGTATAGAAGAATGGTGCTTTAATTATAAAACATGCGACAACAGAGAGATGGAATAGGTACTGAAGAATAGAAAGGCATGACATATTGACATGTATTCCCTCCATCCAGAAAAAAATGGATGGGTCTAGGCGTATTTCAGTTCTAGATACATCCTTTTATATCCATTTCGGCAACATGTAATCCGGACGGAGGGAGTATGGTGTGAGAGCTAGGGATACGACAGGACAACACAGGAAAAAACACTAGTTGAATGTAAAACTATATGCTAGCGGAATACGTCATGAAATAACTAAGGCAACATACATGTGTATGATTGGGAAAATAAGATGGCATTACAGCAGAGCACTAGAACAACACTTCAATGTAAAAAAACATGGTACGGCGGTATGATGAAGTACATACGGATGAATAACAATGCATAAGATATTCGAAGCATGATGTCCAAATTAAGCAGATGGCATTGCGATAGAGTAGAATGACAAGACTTGAATTTGAAAACATGTTATCATGAATGGAATAGGTCTTGAAAAACAGGAAGGCATGACATATTTACATGCATGATCAGCATGCTAAGCACATGGCATTGCAACAGTAGTAGATACACTCCAGGACATTATATGCATGTTGTACCCATATCACAGGCCAAGTTAGAGCAAGGACCTTGTGGGGTGAAGAGGATTCATCATCTTTCGCAAGTCTTCGAAGAACTGCCTTTACATGTTCCATCATATTGGGTATCATTGACATCAAGTTTATTGGCCTTTACATTGCTCCGTGAGGTTCTTGTGGATATATCGGTGTGTGCAATTACATCGACATGCATGGAAGACAACTAGTAGTTAGATTTATGTAATGAGTGCACTGAGAGAGCGACATAAATAGTAGGACTGGGGTTAACTAGCAGCAACAGGTCTCATAAACTAAAGGAGAACAAAGATGAAAGCTACGAGAATATGTATCGTTTGTACTCGAGATTAACTAGATGGCACACAAAAGTATTAAAGAACAACATAGGTAATACTAGAAGTGGTATAATACTATAATCACCCACTGTGGGATAGCATTGGTGACGGATGATAACTATGGAACAACGTTACCTAAAGAACAAGTATCTTAGCTGAACTATGGAACAACGTGAACTCCTGAACAAGACCCGTAAGAGATCAGCATGAATATAGACGGACGAAGCTATGCGTCCCCCACCAGCCTGGTAAAACTCGCTTATTTCCCAAGCGCCGTAATCAATGGCGCGGATGGGTTACCCACGTCCGTATTGATGAGAATCCCGGAATAAGGGGGCATGATCTATGCTTTGATAAGACGTGCCAAGGAAACCGCCTCGCTAAACACGCTGAGGTGGGAATAGTAAAAAAACGATTCATATAAAGGCCTTGCCGTGCTGTGATGTCACACCGCGGAATACGTCAGCAGATCTGTGCAAAAATTATTCTCTCTACGGTGTTATGTGGAACTTGTTTTGCAGAGCCGGACACTATCCTTGTGTTCAAAACCTTCTATGAAGTATTCGGAGGAGGAACCCGCCTCGCAATGCCGAAGACAATCAACGCGCCGGACTCATCGTCATTGAAGCCTGGTTCAGGGGCTACTGAGGGAGTCCCAGACTAGGGGGTGTCCGGATAGCCGGACTATCGTCACGGCCGGACTCCAAGACTATGGAGATACAAGATTGAAGACTTCGTCCCGTGTCCGGATGGGACTTTCCTTGGCGTGGAAGGCAAGCTTGGCGATACGGATATGTAGATCTCCTACCATTGTAACCGACTCTGTGTAACCCTAACCTATCCGGTGTCTATATAAACCGGAGGGTTTTAGTCCGTAGGACGAACAACAATCATACCATAGGCTAGCTTCTAGGGTTTAGCCTCCTTGATCTCGTGGTAGATCTACTCATGTACTACCCATATCATCAATATTAATCAAGCAAGAGTAGGGTATTACCTCCATCGAGAGGGCCCGAACCTGGGTAAAAACATCGTGTCCCTTGTCTCCTGTTACCATCCGCCTAGACGCACAGTTTGGGACCCCCTACCCGAGATCCGCCGGTTTTGACACTGACAAATACCTTTTCTGGCGCCGTTGCCGGGGAGCAATAGCGTGGGGTGAATATTCTCGTGTGTGCTTGTTTGTTTTATCACTAAGTAATCTTTATTTTTTGTTCTTAGTTGTTCTCTATCTTTAGTTATGGATATGGAACATGAAATACCAAAAAATTAGATGTACTTGCTACTCATGGAGATGAGGAAACTCCTAAAACCCTCGATGCTCAATATGTGAAAAATATTATGTATCACTTTGATAATCCTGAGAAAACCTCATTCAATTTGGTAATGGGAGTAACGTTGGATCAACGTGAATACTTTAGGGATTATCGCTTGACACAAAAAGGGAAACTATTATGGGATCAAATTTATATATTGAAGTGGTATGCTAGACAACTATGCTCGGAATATGATTATACTTGTTGCTCTAGGATGAATTCTCCACACCTCCCCTTTTCATGCATATTTAATGATAATGAAACCTTAGCTTCTTATGCTAATGGTATATATGATTACTATGATGTGGAACAAATAGAAGAATTTGTTGCTTTTATGGGTGCTTATGAAATTGAATCCATGTTTAAAGAGTTTGAGGATTTTGATGATGCTTGTTATAGATCTGAAAATTTAGCTATCCTTAAATATTGTTATGAGAATTATGAATATAATGCCTATATTAATGCACTTATTAAGAAAGTCTCCGCTGTCCAAGAAGAGACAAATATTTTGCAGGAATCTATGAAAGAAGAAATTGATGAAACTATGAGCTCATTGGATGAAAAAGATGAGGAGGAGAGCGAAGAACAAAAGGAGGAAGAGCGGATTGATCACCCGTGCCCACCTTCTAATGAGAATAACTCTTCAACTCATACATTGTTAAATTCCCCTTCGTGCTTACCGAAGGATGATTGCTATGATGACTGTTATGATCCCTATGATTTTTTTGAAATATCCCTTTTTGATGATGCTTGTGGCCAAGATGCCAATATGAATGATGCTTATGGAGATGAAATTGCTATAGTTCCTTATGTTAAACATGAAATTGTTTCTATTGCACCCACGCATGATAGTCCTATTATCTTTTTGAATTCTCCCGATTATACTATATCGGAGAAGTTTGCACTTATTAAGGATTACATTGATGGGTTGCCTTTTACCGTTGCACGTGATGATTTTGATAGATATAATATGCATGTGCTTGCTGCTCCTACTTGCAATTATTATGAGAGAGGAACTACATCTCCACCTCTCTATGTTTCCAATACAACAAAATTGCAAGAAACTGTTTATACTATGCATTGGCCTTACTATGTGTGCATGAATTGTTCTTTTATGACATGCCGATGCATAGGAAGAGAGTTAGACTTCGTAATTACATGATATATGTTACTTTGTGCTCACTACTAAATTACAAATCATTTCTAATTAAAATTGGCTTTGATATACCTTGGGATCCGGGTGGATCCACTACTTGAGCACTATATGCCTAGCTTAATGGCTTTAAAGAAAGTGCTGCCAGGGAGACAACCCGGACGTTTTAGAGAGTCATTTATTTCTGTTGAGTGCTTTCATATAGTTTAAAAACAATAAAAATAAAGAGGGGAACCCAAAAAAAATTCAAAAAGGAAAGCGAAAGTGAGAAAGACAAGCATTGTTGAAGTGGGAGAGCTCCTTGAACTTTGTTCATGCTCACGGCAACTTTGTGAATCTTGATTACAGAAACTTTTCAACAAAAATAATTATCCCCTTGTACAATTCCATTGTATTATAAAAATAATGTGCCAAGGTTTGCCTTTAGGATGTTTACAATGCTTGTTGGTTTGTGCGGTGCAGGACAGAAACTTTGGCTGTAGTGCGCGAATTTTACTTTTTTACTGGAACGTCAAATATGTTCTGATTCTTTTTGCAATGTCTTGCTGTACAAATTTTTTATATTTCCTAATTTTGGAAGAATTTTTCAAGTACCATAAGTATGGTGGATGTTCAGATTTCTTCAGACTGTTCTATTTTAGACAGATTCTGTTTTTGATGCATAGTTTGCTTGTTTTGATGAAACTATCAAGTTATATCAGTGGATTAAGCCATGAAAAAGTTATATTACAGTAGACACAATGCAAAAACAAAATATGAATTGGTTTGCAACAGTACTTAGAGTAGTGATTTGCTTTATTATACTAACGGATCTTACCGAGTTTTCTGTTGAAGTTTTGTGTGGATGAAGTGTTCGATGATCGAGAAGGTCTCGATGTGAGAAGAAGGAAGAGAGGCAAGAGCTCAAGCTTGGGGATTCCCGAGGCACCCCAAGTAAATATTCAAGGAGACTCAAGCGTCTAAGCTTGGGGATGCTAGGAAGGCATCCCCTCTTTCTTCAACAAATATCGGTATGTTTTCGGATTCGTTTCGTTCATGCGATATGTGCAAGTCTTGGAGCGTCTTTTGCAATTAGGTTTTTATTTTTATTTTATGCACCATGCTGGTATGAGCTAGTCCTTGATTGATTTATAGAATGCTCTTTGCACTTCACTTATATCTTTTGAGTATGGCTTTATAGAATGCTTCATGTGCTTCACTTATATCATATGAAGTTTGGATTGCCTGTTTCTCTTTACATAGACAACCACCATTTGTAGAATGCTCTTTTGCTTCACTTATGTTTGTTAGAGCTTGGGCATATCTTTTGTAGAAAGAATTAAACTCTCGTGCTTCAGTTATATCTATTTAGAGATATGACAGGAACTGGTCATTCACATGGTTAGTCATAAAACCCTACATAAAACTTGTAGATCATTGAATATGTTATGTTTGATTCCTTGCAATAGTTTTGCGATATAAAGGTGGTGATATTAGATTCGTGCTAGTTGAGTAATTGTGAAATTGAGAAATACTTGTGTTGAGGTTTGCAAGTCCCGTAGCATGCACGTATGGTGAACCGTTATGTAACGAAGTTGGAGCATGAGGTGTTTATTGATTGCCTTCCTTATGAGTGGCGGTCGGGGACGAGCGATGGTGTCGGGGAAGCTGATCGTGTCCCACGAACACCTATGGGACCTAGTCCCTTGTGGTTCGGAGGGGGGCGGAGAATGCACAAAGAGCGGATCGAGGCGATGCACACGAGCAGATTTACCCAGCCGGAGCTCTCGGGAGATAACACTCCTACTGCTGCTTGGTTGATTCTATTGTGTTCTTGCTAGGGAGCAATGGGAGCTACCAAACCTAGCTGGCGAGTGTGGTCTCGTATGAGTCGAGTGAACGAGCAGGCGAACCCTTCTACGTTGCCCTTGGGCCTCCTTTTATAGTCTCAAGGGGTTACCACAGGTGGCAACACATATGAGGGTACAAATGTAAAAACAGTAGTTGGTACACCAACTTGTACAGTGTACAGTGATCTATACCTAACTCTGACGGCAAGGGACAAGAGTAATAAATGCCCATCTTCGTCACCTGAACAGTGTAACAGGGACCGTTAAGTGCGCCTCCGTTCGCCACGATGGTAGCTTGTCAGCGCGCTTATCGCTGCTCCCCGCTGGCTGCACAGCCCTTCGACACGCGTGCCTGGGTTAGCCCCATGGCGACACGTTAGTGGATGAGCTGGTGCGGAGATGAAGAGAGGTTGCCTGCCGCGGCAAGTACCTTGTCGCGGCCGAATCCTTGTCGCGCTCGGGAGCTTGTCGATCACCAAGCCTTCCCGGCAAGCTCCTCTTGCGGGTCTTGTTTCTTCGTGCCTTGAGTGGCCTTCCGGCAAGCTCCTCTTGCGGGGCCTTGATTGCTTTGTTCTTGAATGGCTCCAAAGGAGCCGTGGGGGATCTTGACGGTCATCAGGCCAACCCTGCCGCGGGGTGCTGAATCGCCCGTGCGAGTTCGGGTACTAGGGTACCCCTACTCTAGTACACCGACAGGAGCCCTCGGGCTGGGCCACACACGCGCTAAGCTCTGTTGGGCCGGGCCCAAAAGCGATGCTGCGGGCACGCGTGGTCTGGATTACGCCATTACTCGCCCTGGACCCACCACGTCCCCCACGAACGACACGCACCGGACATGGCGTCGTGGGGGAGATCGTGGGGGCTTTCTTTAATGGGAAAATCGGAACACCCGCCCCCTCTTCCCTCCTTATAAGCAGGGGGAACAGGGGCAGGACGTCCACTTGCCATTGCTGTCACATCAGAAACCACCGCTGCTCCGCTGCTCCCCCCTTTCTTCTCGAGCCCAAAGAGAGCGACGCTCCGCCCCCTCCATTGCCACCGGCGCCACCAACGCCGTCGACCTCCTCCACCACCTCCCCCCATGGCTCCGAAGGCCGACAAGGGGAAAGGCGTGAAATCGGCCGAGGCGCAGCGGCTCGCGGCGCTGCGGAAGGAGCGGGCCCTCTTCGATCCCCTGCTTGACAAGAAGGAGCTGCGGGAGCTGTCGTGGAATTGTCACGGCAGATGTCCTCATGAAAGGACTTAGTCGCAGGGCCATCGAACGGGTTAACCTAGAGGGGTTAATGCGGACACAAGACACGGATTTATCTGGTTCGCCCCTTCGATGAAGGTAAAACCTACGTCCGATTGTGGTGTGATTGATATGATTCGCGACTAGGGAGCAATAGCTTTGCCTTGGCCTCGAATCTCCTGTCCCTAACTTCGCCGCCGGTCGTCCCCTTATATACACGGGTTAACGCCCGCCGGCTTCTAGAGTCCCAATCCGGCTCATACAAGAGTCCGGCTTGGGTTCTCCTTTCTTGTCTTACAATACAAGTTTCTGATACTAGGGCGGTTTACGTGTATGGATCTTAATTCCCTTCGGGCTCCAGGCCTCCATATGGGCCTGGATCACGCCGAGGTAAACCGGCCCCTCGGGCGGTTCACACTCCGTAGTTGTATCCTCAACATTAGGCCCCAGATTGACTTGAACGGTTCAGTTAATCTTCACGTCTTCGAGCAACCCTTGATCTTCCTTGTAAACCGCCATCTGCTTGAACCGCCGTGACATCATCCTCGATCTTCGTGCGGGACCCCGGCGTCATTTTGAACAAAAATCTAAGCAGTAAGATTCCCTTCATTAAGGCTATCCGAAATCGAGGCGGCGCTGCACCTTCCGCCGCTTTTGGCTCCTCAATTCTCGCCCATTGATTACTCCGGTCCCTTATAAATAGACCGGTCGGGTCATTCTCTTCTTCTCCTTCCTCTCTTCTTCTTCCTCGCGACCTGCCGACCACAAGCTCTTGCGTCGCCTTCAACCTTCGACCGGCGCTTCCCGCCGGCCCGCTGCATCAACCGGATCGGACCAGAGTCTCCGCGCTCCTCCGTGGTTCCCGCTCGTCAGGTAAGGTCATCTTTAACCCTAGATCTCATCTGGAGGCTCGGTTCGTCGCATAGCCCATGAGTGTTCTTGCCGACCCTTCATGCCCGTTTCGCCATGGCCGTACGGCTCGGCCGTACCGCTCCTCATATGCAAACGGCTGCTTTCGCCGTTTACCCGATCCTAGGCGCCTTCCGCTTTTGTTTAGATCTTCCATTTTAACATACCTGAACCTTCCTGCGCTGTAGGAGGTCTGTATAGGTTGCAGAAATTCTCTTTACTGAACCCTGGTAGATCTAGATTATTTTCTTTTGCATGGGAAACCTGTTTCTGTCTAAACTTAGCAATTTTTCAGCACTACCTCCTCTGGCGGTTTAACTTCTGATATTTAATCCGACCCTCCATTAGTCCTTAGTTAAACCGGACCGGTAAGCCGGCTGACGAACTGCGGTTTAACAATATTAATAACGCTGACCTGTTCAACGATGACCCGTTTTCTTCCTTTCTTTCACAGCTTTAATCTTCCGAATGGCTCCTCAATTTTCCGCTTGCAAGCTGGGTCCGGTCGAGTCATCAAACGCAGCTCAACGGCTATGTCACCTTGGCGGTTTGGCTCCAAAAGTGTCCTCCATTGGCGTGTTCGGAAGGCGAGTTTCCCCGAGCATGCGCGGGAGAAATGTCGTGTTCATGCATCACTTAGACCGGGGGTTCTCTCCGCCCGGTTCAAAATTTTTCCGGGATGTCCTTGCCAATCTGCAGCTTCATCCTCAGGACATCGGCCCGAATTCTGTGTCGAATATATGCAACTTTCAAGTCTTCTGTGAAGTCTACCTTCAAGAAGAACCATCTGTGGAGTTGTTCCGGGAATTTTTCCATCTGAACCGCCGCCTGAGTTTTTCGATGGTCGAACACGGAGCTGGGCGGCGTGTCAATCCAGAAGAGGAAGGAAGTCGATTTTCCACACGCCAAGCACCACAGCCATCCAAAGGAATGGAACCAAACCTGGTTCTACTGCCGGAACACTGCCCCTGCTAACGAAAACCCCTTGCCGGGCTACCGTTCTCACCGGCTCAAGCAACTGCATCCGCTGCCTTCCCGCTTAACCGCCGCTGAGCGGAAAAACCGCACCACAAATAATCAAGCTCCGGGCTTTAATGGCCAATGGCTTAACGGCGTGGATCTTATGCGTTCTTTGGGTCTCTTGGGGTATTTTGCCACTAAGCCGCCGCCCGGATTGATGCTGCAGTATACGGCAGCCTAAAAGATCCTCAAAGGCGTCACGAGCTGCCTATAACTGAACAAGAGGTTACCGAGATCGTCAAGAAGATGCTTGATGAGCCAATCTCCGTCTGCAACCTCACGGGTTGGCTCCATTTTGTACCACCAACAAACCGCCGGCGGTAAGTTCTACTTACGCCTTTCAATCTCTTAATACTCCGTCGAGACACGTTAATCATTATTCCTTCTCGGGCCGACAGCTCATACTACGAAGCGAACCAAACCGGTTCGGGCGCCTCGTGTAAAGTCCAAGGCCACTAAGAAAAGCGGGCAAGAAGAAGACCGCCGAGTCCTCTGATCCGGTGGAGGACGAAGAATCAGAAGCTGAGGTAAACCGGCTTGCCGCTTTGTGCTTCTTCCTGCATATGCTTGGCCCTTTACAATCTTTTTACTGACAATTTTCTTCCCAGGATGATGTTGAAGCCAGCCATGCCGACCCTGTTGAGGTAATCTTACTTTCTTCCGACTCCGATCTTGCGCCGGTTAAAAGAATTCGTCATACCGTCCGGAAAGTGAAAAATACCATTCTGTGCTTACTTGAATCCAAATCTTAACTTGAAGACACAGCAGGCTGAAGGCGCCCGTACAACCCGCACGATGGCCAACAGGTTACCTCTGCGGTTTACGGATACACCTATCCGGAAGCGTCGGCGAGGTGACTTGCTCTTCAGCGTTATCCCTTAAAGGTTTCTTCCGATGTCCTCTCAACCCGTCGGCCGAATTATCGGGCTTCTTCCAACTCGTCTGGCGGTTCATCCACCACACAACCGCCTCCGCTGAACATCGCCCGAGGTATGTAATTCTTGTTTGTCACTTTGACTCACCATCACCTTGGTCAATTTGTTTTGATCCGATTCTGAATATTGCAGCACCAAGGCTCGCTTGAGCAAGAAGGCGAAAACTCTTGATCCTACCTTGGATGTTGATCCGGAGAAAACCCCCGAACAAACACACGAAAGTCCTGAAGCCGCCAAGGAAAGCTCTAGCGAATTGTACAAAGACGATCTGCTGATCCGCGGAGGTTGAACCGGAGGTCCAAATGGAAACTTCCACTGCTCCATCAAACCCGTCTGGCGGCGGGTCGTATCTGATGAACCGCCGAGCGAGCAAAAGCGACGGCAAGCCCAAACAAGACCGGTGAAAATGGCGATGTTATTGTGACAGTCTGGCTACACTGCTCCTAGCCAACCGGTCGCTTTAGCAAAGCACAAAGACATCAAAGAAGGTTCCACTATTATGAGCAAGGACAAGGGAAGGCGATATGCCGACTACGACAATTTATGCGCCCAAGAGCTTCATTCCGGCTTTACGAACGGCTTTACACCAGCCGCGACTTTGAAGCCGGTCTAGTAAACCGCATGAAGGACCGCTATGAGGTAATGAGCTGACCTTCGTTAGTTTAATCGCATAGTAGCCCCCAAGGGTCGGTTTAACTTTGTAAAGTTAAACCAGGACTTAAGGTGTGTCTCTTCATAGTAATTTGAGATCAACTAGCCATTAGCCCCCAAGTGCCAAGTTGAATACTTGTATTTAGCTTGGGACTTGTATAATAAACCCATTAACATGCTTCCTTTGTCATCGAGCGAAATACACCAGCAAGCTGTGCAAGCTGAAGGACCTCGAAGCAACTGGAAACCCAAATAACGAAGCCACCAAAGCCAAGGATGAGCTAAAACTGCCACGACCACCATGGCACGGCCTGAAAGAGTGGTACAAATCCGAAGCGGGTCAATGGGACACCGAGAAGGCCGGCTTAGTAAAGCGGGCGGAGGAAGCCGAGGCAGCCCTTAAACCGGTGGTGAAGGCGACCGGACTCAAGCGCCAAGTGCATGCCATGACCGCTGCCATCTTTGGTAAGCAAATTTATCTTGAATATGCTCGTGTTAACGCTTCCGCCCGGTTTAACTTGAGCTGTCTAAACCTGGTGTAGGCAAGCGTATTGCTCATCCGGGCTCGGCGTGCGGAAAAACTCAAGGCTTCGTACACTCGATTGAGCAACTATATACGGCGCCAGCGGGTTATATCGCCACTTCATATGACAACACGGCGCCGTCCACGATCCAGAAAGCGCTGGACCGGCTGTCCATGATCCGGGGCAGCTTGAAGAGATAAAGCGATCCGCAGCCGAGCTGGCACGCTATTGGCTCGACTCGTGCCAAAGCGTGGATAGCGGATCTTGATCCGGCGGACATAGCTAAAGGTTTTCCGGTGCTCAAGAAAATGGTGAAGCCTTTGATAACGATGCTGAAACGGATTACCAAGAAATCGTCCGTTGGCAAGTCAGCGGCGCTGAAGCCAACTGGAGGTTCACCGATCTTTTATGCGCCAACAACAAGCGGGTGGAGTTTGTCATCCCGAAGTGCAAAGCCTGATTCCCCAATCCGTAAGCACACTTACGCCCCACAGCGTTGATCGGCTGGGCGATAAGTGAAGAAGCTGTCTTCAGCCTTAACCGGATTGGTGGTCTACCAATGACTTCGGGCTTTGGGTGATGAAGAAGAAGAAGCTGAACCGGCGCCAGCGCCGGCCCCTCCACCTCGCGCCAACCCGGTGAAGCAGCGTAATCCGTCAAGCCAGGTGACATATCCAAAGCCTCAAGGCATAACTCTGCGGAAAACGCCGGGCCTCGAAAGGCTTTTGTAATAGGATAGCAAGTGTATTTCCTTGAACAATGCCGGTACGACTTTGGTCTGTAAACGTTTGTCTGGCGGCGCTAGATCCGTTGGCTTTTGTAGTGAATCCTGCCACATATTTTGCCTGCAATCACAAGTTCTTAAACCGCCATGGCGGTGTATATCTCCAACCAGGCTGATACCAATATATATATGAGAGAACCGAGATATATGATCAAAATTATATGATACAAACATACTGCCAAACATTAGGCACGGTGGGCTGCAGCCAATCCAAAGCGGAGGTCTTATAGACCATCATCGTCAAAGGAGGGCAATCCTGTATAAGACCGATTTACCGTGTAAACCGTGCGGGCATCATAAGCCCCTGTTACTCCACAATGGGATGTTCCAACAAGTAAAACCAAACCGGAACAAAATCGTGACTTAAAATGTATCAACAACGTAAATCCAGTTTACGAAGACCGGCAAAAAGCAAAGAATAAGTATCAAAACCACATGAAAACAAAATCAATGAGAAAAAATAACGCTTTATGAGAGAAGGCTGTATTGAGCGGATCGAGATGGTGTTACCATGGTCGGACAGGACCAAGCCCCTATCTGGCGTAGCGATGGTTCAAGTCAGCGGGTCCCCAGCCCGAACTTCGTGGCATGGCGCCGATCAAGTGGCATTGCGATGGTTCGGGTTCGACCAAAGCCCCCAAGTGATTCTATGGCCTTAGGCCGACCAAAGGCGTGTTGGTTCGAGACATGACCATGTCCCCAAATGATCTGGTGGCTTCGCTGTCAAGAGGCATTGCATTGGTTCGGATACGACCAAGCCCCCAAATGACAAAAGTTTCGAAAACAAGGCTAAGGGTTGAACCGGAGGCCGCTTCACAAAACATCTCCATGTACCCAAACCGGTCTTTTAAATGTAAGCAGATACCGCTTTAGCCGAGGATCCGGTTTATTGCTTTTATTCATAATATATACGATCGTAATATGTACATAAGTGGAGCCAATGGCTCAAGTATAATAAGGCGAAGATGAGCTATGTTCCACGGCCTGTTGGTCTCCTCCGACGGCGTCGTGAGTCTTTTCGCTCTCGAACATCAATCGATAGTATGACCCGTTGTATAGATTCTTCTGACCACAAAAGGCCCCTCCCAAGGTGGGGATAGCTTGTGCATATCTTTACGATCTTGAATGAGCCGCAGCACCAAGTCTCCTTCTTGAAAGGTTCGGTTTTAACCCCCGGCTGTGATATCGGCGAAGATCCTGGCGGTAAACCGCCCGAGCGAGCTGCTGCCAAATCACGCTCTTCATCTAGTCGATCCAAATCATCTGCCGTGCTGCCTCACTATCTGCCTCAACATAAGCTGCTATTAAGGCGAGTCATGGCGGATATCTTTGGGAAGAACCGCCTCCGCTCCATAGATCATAAAGAACGGCGTATATCCGATTGGATCGGTTGGGGTAGTGTTTATACTCCATATCGCGATGGTAGCTCTTCCACCCAACAGCCCGGCGTCCTCTCTAAAGGGACCATAAGCGGGGTTTGATACCCTTCAAAATTTCTGATTAGCTCGTTCCGCTTGACCATTGGATTGTGGGTGGGCCACGGAAGAAACATCAAGCGGATGTGCTCCCGTTCACAAAATTCCTTCATAGCTCCCTTGGATAAATTGGTGCCGTTGTCCGTGATGATCTTGTGTGGAAACCCAAACCGGAAAATCACCCGTTTGATGAACCGAAACGCCGTGGCTGCATCACACTTGCTAATGAGCTCGCCTCGACCCACTTGGTAAACTTATCCACCGCCACCAACAGGTGGGTCTTTTTATCCTTGGACCTTTTGAAAGGTCCAACCATATCCAACCCCAAGTCGCAAATGGCCAAGTAATTGGAATCATCCTCAATTCTTGGGCGGCACATGAAACGCGCTGGAGAACTTTTGGCAACCGTCACATCGTCGACCAAATCCTCCGCATCGGCATGGGCGGTCAACCAATAAAACCATGGCGGAATGCTTTGGCCACGGGGACTTTGAACCGGCGTGATGACCACAATCCCTTCATGAATCTCTCGCAATATCTCACAGCCCTCTTGAGGGGACACACAGCTGAAACACCCACGACACTGCTGCTGCGGTGCAACTCGCCATTAACAATGGTCATAGACTTAGACCGCGGACTATCTGCCGGGCCAATGTCTCATCCTCCGTAACTTCGCCCGGTTCATGTATGCCAAATAAGGGGCGTCAATCCGGGATAACATGCAAGGCCGCCACCAAATAAACTTCGGATCAGGGATAGCCAAATCAATTTCATCAGGAATTTTAAGCGGCGGTTTGTGCAGCACATCAAGGAAAGCGTTAGGCGGGACGGTTTCGTTGGGAACCCAACCGGCTCAAAGCATCGGCCGCCTCGTTCTTCCGGCGATCCACATGGTCCACGATACCCTTTAAAATATCCTGCAACAACATCCACTTCCCGACGATATGCAGCCATGAGTGGATCTTTGGAGTCCCAAGTGCGGATACTTGCTTTGGGCCACCAAGTCCGAGTCACCAAAACATTTAACCCGGCTGAGATTCATTTCCTTGGCCATCGGAGACCATGAAGTAAAGCTTCATACTCAGCTACATTGTTAGTACAAGGGAACATGAGGCGGAGAACATAACAGAACTTGTCACCTCGTGGGGAAGTTAATCGACTCCAGCCCCGAGCCCTCAACTGCTGGACCCATCAAAATGGATGGTCCAATAGGTGTGATCCGGCTTCTCCTCTGGTGCTTGCAACTCCGTCCAATCATTAATGAAATCCACAAGTGCACGAGACTTTACGGCTGTCAGGGCACATACTTTAAACCGTCTTGACCCAAGCTCTATAGCCCACTTAGCAACCCGGCGAGTTGCTTCCGGTTCGATATGATATCGCCTAAAGGAGGCGAGCTGACCACCGTGATGGGGTGCCCTTGGAAATATTGCTTGACTTCCGACGCCATAAAAACTCCATATACCAGCTTACGCCAATGGGGATACCTTTGTTTAGATTCGATGAGAACCTCATTGATGTAGTAAACTGGCGCTGAACGGATACTCCTTCCCTGCCTCCTTGCGCTCCACCACAATGGCCACACTCACTGCCTACGGCATTAGCGACAACATATAACAGGGCGGCTCCTGTCCATAGGGGCAGCAAGAACAAGCGGGTTGGCGGCTGCGCTTTAGATCCTCAAAGCCTCATCGGTGGTGAGCTCCAAACAAATTGATCCGTCTTCTTGACATCTGGTATAAAGGGATAGCCTTCTCTCCTAGGCGTGATAAACCCGCTTAGCGCGGCAATCCGGCTGTAAGCGTTGAACATCATTGATACACTTTGGCTTAGCTAAGGAGGTGATAGCTGTAATCTTCTCCGGATTAGCCTCAATCCCCGGTTCGATCTGAAAACCCAACAATTTGCTGCGGAACACCAAAGCGCACTTGGCGGGTTGAGCATCATCTTGTACACCCATAAGTTGTCAAAGGTTTCCTTTAAGTCCTCAATCAATGTCTCCTTCGCCTTGATTTCACTGCGATATCATCCACATAGGCGTGCACATTACGGCCAATCTGTTTATGCAAACAATTACATGCACGCATAGCTGGTAAGTGGCTTGGGCACTCTTGAGCCCAAAAGGCATGGACACATAGCGAAGGCTCAAAAGGGGTAATAAGCGCCGTCTTCTCCTGGTCTTTAACCGCCATCTTAATCTGATGATAACGAGAATCGCATCCGAAAGCTCAAGCGCTCACAACCCATTGTTGCATCAATGATCTGGTCAATGCGGGGAGGCGAAGGATCATTGGACAAGCTTTGTTAAGATCCGTGTAATCACGCTTTGTCGCCAAGTGCCATTTTCTTAAGGACCAATACCGGATTAGCAAGCCACTCGGGTGAAATACTTCAGCGATAAACCCTGCTGCCAAAAGTCTAGCGACTTCTTCTCCGATGGCCTTGCGCCTTTCCTCGTTAAACCGGCGAAGAAACTGTTTTACGGTTTGTATTTTGGGTCCACATTAAGAGTGTGCTCAGCGAGTTCCTCGGTACACTGGCATGTCGGAAGGTTTCCATGCAAAATGTCGATTCTCACGGATGAACTTCGATGGTAGCGCCTTCCTATTTAGGATCGAGTTGGCAGCGATGGTGAACTGCTTGGATGACTCGCCGGGCACAAAATCAACAAGTTTCGTCTCGGCCGCCGATTTGAACTTCAAATCCGGATCATGCTCTGTAGTTGGCTTCTTCAAAGGGTCATATCTGCGGATCAACATTATCCTTATAATACTTTAACTCCTCGTGGCACAAACCGACTCTGCGTAAGCGCATCACCTTCCTCGCACTCGAGGCGATCCGCGCTCCGTGAACCGTTATTGTTCCTTTGTGACCGGCATTTTCAGGCTGTAAGTAGACATAACAGGGCCGTGCCATGAACTTAGCATAAGCCGGCCGCCCAAAGAGGCGTGGTAAGGGCTTTGAATTTTCACCACCTCAAATGTCAGCGTTTACATTGCAGGTCATGCTCGTCTCAAAGGTTACCTCGAGCTATTTTACCGACCGAATGCGCCCGACTTACCGGGCACCACTCCGTGAAACACTGTACCGGACGGCCTAAGATGCCTATCTGTTAACCCCATCCGTCGGAAAGTTTCGTAGTACAAGATGTTGATGCTGCTTCCTCCATCCATAAGAACCTTGGTAAACTTGTACCCGCCTACAGGCGCCACCACGAGCTAAGCGGCCGGATTGTAAACCGGGGAGGATGGTCCTCTCTGCTCCACACAATCGGCTGCTCGGACCAGCGCAGTGTCTGGCGCAGCTGGTTCAACAACAACTGACCGCCCGCCTCTGAAGTTTCCGGTCTCGTCGGTCCAAGCTGGTGGTAAAGGCGTGGTCTGCCCGCCATTCAATTGCTTTGGATTGCTCGATAACCCATTCGCTGCTGTTGTTGATTGTAACCCCTTAGTTACGATTGTTACGATTACTTTGATTACTCTGATTGCCTTGTCGCCCGGATTACCGCGAATCGGGCGAATTCCCCTCGCCGTAACCGGGCGGACCACTGAACGCCACCGGACCCTTGATCATACCGGAAGGAGTTGGAGTTCTTAAACTCCTGCATAATATAACAATCCTTCCAAAGGTGGTTCGCGGTACCTCCTTCGTCCGATGCCGGACAAGGTTGATTTAATATGAAGTTCAAACGATCCGGATTGTGACCACCCGGTTTGACTGCCTACCCGGCGCGCTGACCCTTGTCTGTGCGTTGGTGTTGGCCACAAAGCCCATGTTGCCGTTAAACTACGCTTGTGCCCTCCATTGCTGCCGGTGATCTTGCTGGCTCACAGGAATTGCCGTTCTGTTTTCCCTTCCCCACTTCATCATTCTCCGATTCAGGATCCTTGGTACTATCGGAATCAGCATACTTTACCAGCGCCCATTAAAGTGCCCATGTCATGGCAAAAGCGCTTCATCGTCGGCTTCAACTTCAATGGCTCGAACGGCAATTGGCTTCCAAGGTCATGATCGCGGAACCAGGGTTGATCGGTCGAAGAATGTAAAACTTCGAGACACGGCGCACCCAATGGGTTGTAGACTCTCCGTCCGCTGGGCGCGAGCCGCCGGATCCACCACGGACATGGGCTGTTTACGGTGTCTTTGAAATTTTGGATGAACGGGTTCTCAAGCTGTGTCCACGAGTTGATAGAGTCGGGTGGCAAGTTTTTCAACCAAGTTAAGGCAGTACCTTCCAGCATCATTGTGAAGTACTTTGCACATGCTGCTTCATCCCGTCCGGCATCTCCATAGCCATCTCGTAGCTTTCTATCCATGCCTCCGGAGCTAAGTCGGCGGTATAATTCGGCACCTTCGCGGCCTTGAAGTCCTTGGGCAAGCGCGCGTTGCGTAAAGCAGGGGCGAGGCAAGGTACCCCAAAGAGCGGATGTGACCCCAGGTTCGAAGATGGTTGGTCGAACGGCGCAGGCGGATGATCCTCCGTCTGTGCTGCTAACTTCGGTCTCCCGCCGTGCCTGGCGCGGTCCACTACCACTTGAGCATCTTCAAAGCCATCTGCGGATTGTTGCTTGGCGGTCCACGCTGCGCATTGCTCGACACGGCGGTTCATCGGCGCGTCGGCTGTAGCTCCGACTTCGGGCGGGGTGGAATGGATCCGATCTCGATTGTCTGAGTATGCTTCTTGCTGAGCCAAGGCCGTCTGAGGCTCCTTAACCCGGCGTGTTTCCCCGCACGTGGTGAATCGCCGATTGGAATTGCCTCTAACCGTGCCGCAGCCGCGAGGTTATCCATCGGGTTGGAGTAGTGACCGGAGGTGTATGCGCGCGATGCAGAAGCGCGCCGGTATGATGGCGAGGTAGATCTATCTGCGAGGGCTGAACCGGTAGCGGCCGTCCCAGTGCTTCCGGCGGTTTACCAATGGCGGCGGATTCTGGTCCCTGCCACAGGGTATTGAAAAGCTCCTTCCCTCAAAAGCGGAAGGTAAGCAGGACTGTACTTCCTTTTCATGACTTCTGTGGCGCTCTGGTCGGCTGAGTTTATAAGCACTGTGCATCCAGCGGCCCGTTCGCTGCCATCCTTTCGTCGCGGCTGCCAAGTCCGCTTTAGCGTAGTGATCTGTTCCCTCACCTTTGCAATCTCCGCGTTGTGAAGGTCCTGATCAGCGGATTAGCTTCCGCCAGGGCACAGCTAATCGTCAGCTCGACAAAACTTGAGCGGCGGGCGCCCGGAGGCCTCCTTCGGCTGCCATCACGGCTGTTGAACCGGCGACCGAGGCGCCCATGATCGAAGAGTGAAGCACCGCTGTGTACCGGCCATGAAGATCCCAACCGGTTGGGTAGATCGAAAGGTCGGGACACTCTCCCATCGGAACTACCTCCGATCGGCCTTCGTAGCTGGTATAGAGACTTCGGTTTCTCCGGCCGACGATTCGTCCCGAGTAGACCACGGGTTCGTCACGAGATCTTGACCGTCCTCGTAGCCTCCGTGAGCGACTCCCACGAAAACATGCGACCGCGGTTTAGCGAGGCGGGACTCTTCTTCGACCGCTGAGCCGTCTCGGCGAGGTCGGTGCAGGCGTCGGCCCAGGCCCTGACTTCGCCAATCTTGCCGATGAACCGTGTATACCGCCAAAGGGACCGGTACCCGTACTCAACCGAGCCGGCCTCGGGGCCCGATCCGCATCATCGATGTAGAGTTTGCCACGACGACTTTTTCGTCATCCGGCCCTTGCATAGCCTTGAGTCCCTCGAACTTGCCCTCTAAGATCATCAAACCATCGTGCGATAGCCCACGGTGGCGCCAGCTGTCGTGGAATTGTCACGGCGGATGTCCTCATGAAAGGACTTAGTCGCAGGGCCATCGAACGGGTTAACCTAGAGGGGTTAATGCGGACACAAGACACGGGATTTATACTGGTTCGGCCCCTTCGATGAAGGTAAAAACCTACGTCCAGTTGTGGTGTGATTGATATGATTCGGCGACTAGGGAGCAATAGCTTTGCCTTGGCCTCGAATCTCCTGTCCCTAACTTCGCCGCGGGTCGTCCCTTATATACGGGTTAACGCCCGGCGGCTTCTGAGTCCCAATCCGGCTCATACAAGAGTCGGCTTGGGTTCTCCTTTCTTGTCTTACAATACAAATTCTGATGCTAGAGGCGGTTTACGTGTATGGATCTTAATTCCCTTACGGGCTCGAGGCCTCCATATGGGCCTGGATCACGCCTGAGGGTAAACCGGCCCCTCCGGGGCGGTTCACACTCCGTAGTTGTATCCTCAACAGGAGCTGTACTACCTTTTCTGGTCGACGGCGACGCGGGCGCACCCGCGCACGAGGGTGATCTCCGCCGCCACGTCCAATAAGGTTTCCATCGGATACCCCTTTTTCACGCTTTTCTTCCACTGCGGGCTCTGCCCGCCCTTTTCCGAATTCTTTTGTGATGTCATGAACACATATGGCCTCCGCCTCCTTGATTTCACCCCCAACGCCGTCCTCACCATGGCGGTTTTCGCACACCTCTACGAGAACTTTGTCGGAGTCCACCCAAATGTAGCGCTTTTCCGCCATTACTTCATGCCCCGCATAGAGAGAGTAGAGCCGCTTGCCGGAGGAATTGCATGGATCTCCAGGATCGGCAAGAAAGAAGCATATCTTGACGGAGAGCTGCGCGGCAAGTGGGAGGTGGAGAGCTGGTGGTGTTGGATCTTAGAGGAGGACCGCAGCCTTTCACGCCTGCGCCAAAACTCCCATAGTCTTGGCAGCGATTGGAGCAACTTGGCGCGGAGGATGCCAAGTTGAAGATACCGTGACTAGAATCTTGCGCCTCGGGCATGCCGGACTTACCGTAGGAGCAGTTAGCACGGACTTCCTTCGCCGCCGCATTGCGCCCTTGCGGAGAGGGAGGCCTGCTTGGGAGTTCAAAGCGGCGGACATCATGAGGCTGCGCCGGGTTTGAGCTGGAACTTTCTTGTCTTGGAGCTGGATGGCATCTTTGCGGGAGTTGTTCAAGCGATGCGAGATCACCACAGAGTGGTTCATGTTGCGAGAAGTCGTGCCCTTGTGTAACAACTCATCGCTTGACCGCATCCGCGTGATGATGCCATTGTGCAATTCCCATGGAATCGTTCCAACTTGGCAGGAGCCCGCCGACGACGTCGTGCAGCAGTTCTTCAACGACTTGGAAGAAGTGCAGATCCGTGCCGACGAGCAGAAGCGGCTCACCCGCGACACCACCGAGCAAGAGATGGCGCGCATCGCCACAAGGTTGGAGGGCGGCGAAGCTGCTGCCGCCGATGTGTTCGAGTTCACCGTCGAGGCGAAACAGCGGCGGCAAGCCTTGCCGGCGAGAGGAGTTCGCCGATGAGGAGGAGCGAGCGAGCCCGACAATGAGCAGCGAGCCTGCCGGGCGCCTCCCTCCGCCGTCAAGTAGCTTGCCGCGGAGAGGCCAGCGGCCCGCCAAGAAAACGCCTCCATAAAGCTGGAGAAGTGGCGGGCGGCATCTGAACCAACAACCGCCTCGCCGCCCGGCCGCGCTCCACCACGGCAAGCCTTGTTGCAGCGGGGCGCCTCATGCCGCCACAGACAGCGGGGCGGGGTCTTGGAGCCCGGCCCCGCACCCGCCAAGCGTCCGAGGGATTCTACTCCTCCAATTAAATCGCCTTTGGGCGGAATTTGATCTCTCGCTCTCAGCTCAGGAAGAAGAGGAAGAGTGAGATCTTGTCGCTGCTACTTGTAATCCTTCAATTCTTGCTTTATCTTGTATCGACTTGCTTCCTCTGAACTTTTCCTTCTTGGGGGCTGGCTCGGAGGGCTTGAAGAGAGCCAAGACTCCGGTGGTGGTCATCGAGCGAATCTCCCGTGGCGGCAGGAGGCACGTCGAGACTCCCTTGCGGATCCGGCAACCCTTCATGAGCAGCCCCGGCACAGGCCCAGCGTAAGTGCTTGGCTTATTTCTTACGGTTAGGTGTGCTTGGGTGCTCCTTCATCCTGAATATCTGTCTTGTTGAATTATGTAGGAAGCGAGCAGCCTCATCGGGAGGCCGGAGGTCCTCCCAAAGTTCTGCACTGCTTCAACTCGCCGCCAAGGGAGAAATCTCCGCCAAGGGCGCTCTCCGGCAAGGAGGCCTCTCCGACAAGGGAGCTTCTCCGACAAGGGGCAGCGCCGGCGACCCTCAGTGGTGGAGACCCGGCTACAGATCCCATTGCAGGTAGCCTTCTTGCTTGAAAATCTCCCTTGGGTTCTCTTTCTTGTTCTTCTTGAACATCTGCTTGGCTATTCTTTCTTTCTCGATCGTCGAGATCCATCTGCGGAGAGCCGATGGGGCCGGGTTGCAGTGAGAGGGGCCGCGCTGGCAGCGATAGCAACGCCACCAACATGGAAGAGGAGGCCGGCGCCGATGGGTCCGCCAGCGAGGAGGCCGCCAAGGCTGCGGTCACAGAGAGGTGGGGAGGGGTCGGTGATCGTCTTGGCGGCCACGAGGCGCTTGAGGCGCCAGGCGCTGCATCAACCGCCGATCCCCGCCCCGATGCTGCACAGACTCGAAGAGCCCAGCCGGCGCCCTATCGAAGGCGGTGAAGGTGTCTTCATCAAGCTTCCATGGGCATCGAGCTCGAGGCACCGGCGAGGAGACCTTCGACGTGGAGCTGCTCGCCTCTCTGGGCTGTCCTTGGTTAGCATAGCGATAGCGATGGCGAGCACGAGGAGGAAGCGATTCTTGAAGAAGCTGTTGTCGCTCTACGCGCCCGCCAAGCTAAAGCTGAGTCATGGGAAGCACTCGTTCTGCGGCGGGAGCCGACATGGAAAGCCTTGAGAAAAGAGCTCGGCGCCAACAAGGAGACTCTCGGGACATAGCGAGCGGGAGCACCTTCTTCGAGGCGCCGCGGCCTTCATCTGGAGAAGGCCGAGGTCGAGGAGCAGCAAAGGCTTGCGGTGAGCTCTCTGCGCAACAAGGTGAGCTGGCGCAGCGGAAGATCAACCTCGGCAGCTCGAGGAAGATCTTGCAGCGAGCAATCCATGGCGGAGCACTCAAGGAGGCAAAGGATGCCGCCGCAGCTCTTGAGCCGCCAAGAAGGAATTGGAGGCAGGTGGCTGCTCGGAGGCCACCCTCCGAAGAGCGAGAGGAGGTCGCCGGGCTGAAAGCTTGGCCTTGAAGGGCGCCTACACTCTTGGCGAGCTGCAGGTCGTTTCTTGAGAAGATCAAAGAGCTCGGCCGCCAAGGACTCAAAGCGGATCTGGGCTGGCCCGACCACCACAGCGGAGGCAGCTGGGCCAGGCGCCAAGGAGGCGGGAAGCAGGCCTGCTGGAGAAGATCAAGGCCAGCGAGGAGCTGTTGGCGAATGCTGCGATTGCCGAGGATACTCGAGAGATAGCATAATGCCTTTGGGCGGAAGGTCTTGTGGACCTTGCCGCCGCCATCCACAATGGTGATGGAGCTGGGGATGGTGGATCTTGGGTACTCCACCGGCGAGAACCTCAACCCAGCGTCAAGCTCAGCCTGTTCTTCAAGGCGTGTTGGCGGGTCTCCAGCGACTCGGGAGGAGATCCCAAAGCAGCTGGCCGACGAGTCGCGCCAAGTCTGCCGAGGCTCTCGAGAAGGTCTTGATGAAGGTGGCCTTCCGCAATCCAGGCGTCGGCCGCCAGCGTCCTCAAGTCCTGCCTCCATCTGCCGCGTTGAAGCACTTAAGGCCCTTATCGCACCCATCGTGGACGGGGTGGGCGAGTCAAGAGGCTCGATGGCGACCCGCGTGGACTAGGCCGCCAAGTTTATCTTTCTCTTGTCGATGTAGATCATGTTTAGGCGAAAATATATTAGATCTGCGACAAGTTATTTTGTAATATACTCTATCTTAGGCATCGATCGCAATGTTATTTCCTTTACTTGATTTCTTCCCTTGTATGTTTGTGCCCTCGCTTTGGGGAACTTGTCGGTGCAAGCACCTTTGCCTTGTTGAGTGCGAGCGTCGTCGGCGACTTCTTTGGCGATCTTGCTTCCGACAAGCAACCTTGTCGCAACTAGTTGCAGCACGCTTAAGTTGTTGAGCGGACTCGAAACAAAGTAAGGGCGCACGCTAGTCGCGAGTTGGTTCCTCCGCGCACAGGTTTTCCATACAAAGTATTATCGTTCGAGGAAGATAACTTAAAAATTTAAAAACTGATTGCTTAAATTTAGTAACTTAGCTTTTCTGTCGTTTGCTTCCCGGCAAGGCGATACTTCCTCGAGCGACACTTGGTGGCCCACACCATTATCTTCTCCTTCCCCCCTCCCCCCGGTTAACTTGTGGGTGGATGAATCTTGCCCTGTTTTGAGAAGAAAGAAGAGAAAATAAAGTTATGGAGCCTAGTGGCTTGTTATCGCTTACCGGGTGTGGATGCTGCACAAAATGTCAGATAATACATGCATAATAATGATGAAAGCATGAAATTGACAAATTGTGTGTAACACATGAGCTTTACTGATTCACGGGGTCTGCGCCCGGCTTTGTACAAAGGATTACATGCAACAGCGGCAAGACTTGTACAAAAGGGTGGTTGCCAGAACGGGTTCCGACAACCGCGCCTTATGGGTAAAACTTACGAAGATGCTCTATATTCCAGGAGTTGCTCACGAGCGCCATCTTGGTCTCAAAGCGGACAGCGCCGAGCCTAGTGACTCGTTTCACCCGATAAGGACCTTCCCACTTGGCGTCAACTTGTTGGAATTCTTGGCGGATTGAGCGCGCGAAGAACAAGGTCGCCTTCCTCGAAGCTTCGGCATTAACTGCGGCTATGGTAGCGGCGCAAAGCTTCTTTGTAACGAGCAGCTCGTCTGGCTGACTGAAGGCGATCTTCCTCGAGGAGCAGCGCGTCATCTTGTCGCAGCTGCTCTTGCTCAACTCATCATAGCGAGTACTCGAGGTGACCCGTATCTGAGTTCGTGGGGAGAACTGCCTCTGCTCCATAGACTAGGCGAAAGGTGTGCGGCGTTGGCTCGATTTGGCGTCGTCTGATCGACCAAGAACCACCGGCAGCTCCTCAATCCGATTTCTTCCGCGCTTGCGTAGCTTGTCAAAAGTTCTGGTCTTGAGTCCTCGCAGCACTTGACATTTGCCCTCTACCTTGACCGTTGCTTCTCGGGTGAGCAACGGAAGAAAAGCAGACCTTAGCGCCAAGATCTTGGGCGTCTTGCATGAAGGTGCGACTTCGTGAATTGGGTGCCGTTATCGGTGATGATCCGGTTAGGTATCCCAAAGCGGCAAACAATTGACTGAAGAACTTGGCTGCTTGGTGTCTTGTCACCTTCCTCCTTGCTTCCACTTCCGGCCACTTTGTGAACTTGTCGATTCACGGCGTACAAGTACTCAAAGCCCCGACGACTTCGGGGAAGGGGCGAGATATCGAGCCCCAGACCGAAAATGGCGGGACAAAGGGATCGTCTGGAGAGCTTGAGCTGGCTGGTGTATCTGTTTTGAATGGGCCTTGCGCTTCACACTTGGTTACTTGTGCGTTGCATCTGGAGGGCTTCGGCGGAAGAAACCTTGCGGAAAGCTTTGCGGCAAGTGCTCTTCTTGCCAATGTGGTGACCACATATGCCTCCGTGTATCTCTGCCAACAACTTACATCCATCTTCGGCAAATACACTTCAATTTCACTCCGTTGAGTCTTCTTACATGCGAGGATGTTGTCAACAAACTGATACATACTTGACTGCCGGGCTACTCTTTACGCTTCTTCTTGTTCTTGGGAAGTTCTCTGTCTGAAGGAAATGGGCGATCTGCTGCGCCCATCTTTGGAGCACGTGGCTCGACAACAAGGACTAAAGGCACATCTGCGCTGCGGGAACATCAGCTTCCACGGCAAGAACATGCGGCTCTGCGGAGCTTGATGATCCCGACAAGCTTGCGGAGCAAAACTTGTCGGGAGCGTGCCTTCAGCGAAACAAACCCTTAGGTTTGTCGGGCAGACTGTTCCTCAGCGACATTTGCGTTGATTTTGGGGACCTTCTTGGCGGCGGCTTCAGGGAGCTCTGCCGGAAAGTAGTCACCGGAAACCAACTTCCTGTTCTTGCTTTGTCCAGTTGATGGTGTTACAGTTGGTTGAGTCAGCTTGAGCACAAAAATTCCTGGTTCCACAGGTAACTTGAGTGCGGCACACTTTGAGAGGCCATCAGCAATATCATTCTGAGCTCTTGGAACGTGTTCCATTTGCAGACCTTCAAAGTGCTCTTCTAGCTTTCTCACTTCATCAACGTAGGCCTCCATCAATGGACTCTGATAATCTTTGTTTACTTGGCGGACGACAAGCTGTGAGTCTCCCCTGACAATAAGCTTTCTGATCCCAAGGTCCACTGCAATCCTGAGACCGGCAAGCAAACCTTCATACTCTGTTGTATTATTTGTTGCTTGCTCCTTGGGAAAGTGCATTTGGACTATGTACTTGAGGTGCTCTCCGGTGGGTGCAATAAGCATGCCTTGCGGCACCGGCGCTTGCAGCGAGAAGGCACCATCAAAATACATCAGCCACTCTTTACTTGCTTCCTTGGCGGGGATGCTCGTCTCGGTACTTCTTCATCTTGCGTTGGCGTCCATTCTGCTATAAATTCTGCCAATGCTCTGCTTTGGATAGTTGAAGTGCTTTCAAACTTGAGGCGAAGCTTGGCAGTTCGATGCCCACTCGACAATCCTGCACTGTTATACGGGTTTTGCAATATCCTCTTGATGGAAAGCAGTGACAACTGTTATCTCATGTGCTTGGAAGTAATGGCGCAGCTTTCTCGAGGCCATGAGGAGGCGAAAAGCAATTTCGCACTCGAATACCTTGACCTAGCCCCTGCGAGAAGGGCCGACAAAAGTGGTAGGCGCTGCACCATCCTTTTACGCATCTTGTTGCAATCCTGCTGAGATCCGTCCTTGTCGAGACGAGCTTGGCGAAGTATATGAAAGTGAATAATATTGGCATGGAACAATCAAAAATTATAGATCTGACGGAGCGTATCGGCATCTAAGCTTAATTCCTGCTCGTCCTCGAGTAGGTAAATGATAAAAAAGATAATTTTTGATGTGGAATGCTACCTAGCATAATCTTGATCATATGTCTAATCATGGCATGAATATTAAGACACGAGTGATTCAAGACAATAGTCTATTGTTTGACATAAAAAACAATAATACTTCAAGCATACCAACCAAATTATGTCTTACTGAAATAACATAGCCAAAGAAAGCTCATCCCTACAAAATCATATAGTCTGGCTATGCTCCATCTTCACCACACAAAATATTCACATCATGCACAATCCCGATGACAAGCCAAGCAATTGTTTCATACTTTTGACGTTCTCAAACCTTTTCAACTTTCACGCAATACATGAGCGAGAGCCATGGACATAGCACTATAGGTGGAATAGAATATGATGATGGGGGTTATGTGGAGAAGACAAAAAAAGGAGAAAGTCTCACATCAACTAGGCGTATCAACGGGCTATGGAGATGCCCATTAATAGATATCAATGTGAGGAGTAGGGATTGCCATGCAACGGATGCACTAAGAGCTATAAGTGTATGAAAGCTCAACGAACGAAACTAAGTGGGTGTGCATCCAACTTACTTGCTCATGAAGACCTAGGGCATTTGAGGAAGCCCATCATTGGAATATACAAGCCAAGTTCTATAATGAAAATTCCCACTAGTATATGAAAGAACTCAAGAGACTCTCTATATGAAGAATATGGTGCTACTTTAAAGCACAAGTGTGGTAAAAGGATAGTAACATTGCCCCTTCTCTCTTTTTCTCTCATTTTTTGGGCCTTCTCTTTTTTTTGGCCTTTCTCTTTTTTTTCGTTCGGAGTCTCATCCTGACTTGTGGGGGAATCATAGTCTCCATCATCCTTTCCTCACTGGGGCAATGCTCTAATAATGATGATCATCACACTTTTATTTACTTACAACTCAATATTACAACTCAAAGATATGACTCTATATGAATGCCTCCGGGGGTATACCGGGATGTGCAATGATCTAGCGTAGCAATGACATCAAAAAATGGACAAGCCATGAAAACATCATGCTGGCTATCTTACGATCATGCAAAGCAATATGACAATGAATGCTCAAGTCATGTATATGACGATGATGGAAGTTGCATGGCAATATATCTCGGAATGGCTATGGAAATGCCATGATAGGTAGGTATGGTGGCTGTTTTGAGGAAGATATAATGAGGCTTGTGTGTGTGAGCGTGTCGTATCCGCGGGGTTTGGATGCCGTGAGGTTTGCACCAACTCTCGAGGTGAGAAAGGGCAATGCAGTGCCGAAGAGGCTAGCAATGATGGAAGGGTGAGAGTGCGTATAATCCATGGACTCAACATTAGTCATAAAGAACTCACATACTTATTGCAAAAATCTATTAGTCATCAAAACAAAGTACTCTGGCGCATGCTCCTAGGGGATAGATTGGTAGGAAAAGACCATGCAGCCGATTGTACTAGAGTAGGGGTACCCTAGTACCCCGAACTCGTCTGCAGGCGATTCACGACACCAGTGGCGGGGCTGGCACTGGTGGCCGTCAAGATCCCCACGGCTCCTTTGGAGCCATTCAAAACAAAGCAATCAAGGCCCGGCAAGAGGAGCTTGCGGGAAAATACTCAAGGCACGAAGGAAACAAGACCCGGCAAGAGGAGCTTGCGGGAAGGCTATGATCGACAAGCTCCGAAACACGACAAGGATTGACGCGACAAGGTACTTGCAGCGGCGAGCAACCTCTCTTCATCTCGCTCCAGCTCATCCGTAGCGATGTCGCCATGGGGCTAACCCGAACGCAGCGTGTCGAAAAGCTGTGCAGCCAGCGAGGAGCAGCGATAAGCGGCGACAAGCTACCATCATGGCGAGCGGGCGCTTAGCGGTCCTGTTACCTTTGTTGAGCGGCGGAGATGGGCATTTATTACTCTTGTCCCTTGCCGTCAGAGTTAGGTATAGATCACTGTACACTGTACAAGTTGGTGTACCAACTACTGTTTTTACATTTGTACCCTCATATGTGTTGCCACCTGTGGTAACCCCTTGAGACTATAAAAGGAGGCCCAAGGGCAACGTAGAAGGGGTTCGGCTCGTTCGGTTCACTCGACTCATACGAGACCACACTCGCTCAGGCTAGGTTTGGTAGCTCCCATTGCTCCCTAGCAAGAACACAATAGAATCAACCAAGCAGCAGTAGGAGTGTTATCTCTCCGGAGAGCTCCGAAGCTGGGTAAATCTGCTCGTGTGCATCGCCTCGATCCGCTCTTTGTGCATTCTCCGCCCCCCTCCGAACCACAAGGGACTAGGTTCCATAGGTGTTCGTGGGACACGATCAGCTTCCCCGACATCTTTGGCGCGCCAGGTAGGGGGCGTCGAGGTTGTGTGAATCTGATCCAGCGTTCACACGAGCAACAATCTTCATCATCTTCATCAGCATGCCACCGAAGAAGAAGGCTTCGGCGGCAGCGGGGCCATCCGCGTCCAACCCACCACCGCCGGAGTATACGAGTGGTGGGGAAGACACTGGCGGAGGCACCGGCGCCGATGAGAGAGCCCACGACGCTGCCAGGTCCAAGGACAAGGCGGCGCATGCTTCGGCGTCCGGATACTCACCGCGTCCTTCTCAAGAGGCGCGAGACCGACAGCGTCATGATGCTCGCAGCACCATACGCTCGTGGTCAGATTGACGCCGCGCTTCTCTTCGGCGCTCGATGCGGGTTCGAGCGTCTTCTTCTTGCCGTTCTCGAAGAACTTGGCGCTGGTCGCGGCGAGCTCGCGGATCCGGCAACGCTGTGGAGTATTTGTCGAGGTGGATCGGCGAGTCGGCGATCTTAGCCTTCGGGAAGGAGTGCCGCAGTGGCCGCACCCGCAGAGTCGTCACCACCGGCTCGTGCCTTGTCGCCTTGCCGTGGCTGCGAGGTGCTTAGTTGCAGCGGGGCGTCACCGTTAGCAAAGCGATGAGACTACGGATGGTGGCCCTCCACTCGTCGACCTTGTCGGCCGTTGGAGGTAATCTAAGCGATTGAGCTCGCCAAGGCTTCCGCTGGAGTGGTGGGTGGCAGCGGCGTGCGGGCGAAGCGGGATGTGCTCGGACTCCTAACCAAGTTAGGAGGAGCAGCATCCATGGCGACCGTACCCCTTCGTCACCGGCATCTTTGGCGTGCATCGGGTCTCGAGGCCTCGGGATCCTCGGCTTGGCCTTGATCCAACGGCGTATGGTGCTGCGAGCATCATGGCGCTGTCGGTCTCGCGCCTCTTGAGAAGGGCCTTGGTGAGTATCCGGACGCGAAGCCTGCGCCGCCTTGTCCTTGGACTGGCAGCGTCGTGGGCTCTCTCGCCGGGCGCGGTGCCTCCGCCGATGTCTTCCCCACCACTCGTATGCTCGGCGGTGGTGGGTTGGGCCTTGGATGGCCCGCTGCCGAAGCCTTCTTCTTCGGTGGCATGCTGATGAATGATGAAGATTGTTGCTCGTGTGAGCTGGATCAGATTCACACAACCTCGAATGCACAAAGAGCGGATCGAGGCGATGCACACTGCCTCGAGCTCTCCGGAGATAACACTCCTGCTTGGTTGATTCTATTGTGTTCTTGCTAGGGAGCAATGGAGCTACCAAACCTAGCCCGAGCGAGTGTGGTCTCTGATGAGTCGAGTGAACCGAACGAGCGCAACTCCCTTCTACTGCCCTTGGGCCTCCTTTTATAGTCTCGTTACCACATGTGGAAGATGTCGGCTCGAAGAATGCGTGTCCCACGAACACCTATGGAACCTAGTCCTTGTGGTTGGGAGGAGAAGTTGTACTAGGGTACCCTACTCAATGCAAAGATGGATTTTTGATGCACGACTAATGCAGTCCATGGATTATACGACTCTCAGAATTGCTAGCTCTCGGCGAGATGAACCATGTGCGGTGTATGCACCAGCCTCATCTTCCTCAAACAGCCACCATACCTACCTATCATTTCCATAGCCATTCCGAGATATATTGATGCAAAAATTGATGATGATGTTTTCATGGCTTGTCCATTTTTTGATGTCATTGCAAACGAAAAAAAGTGTGATGATCATCATTATTAGAGCATTGCCCCAGCTGAGGAAAGGATGATGGAGACTCAGATGAAATCTAAAAAAAGAGAAAGGCCAAAAAAGAGAAGGCCCAAAAAGAGTTTCATATTATTTTGGGACTAACATATTGATCCATTGCCAGTGCAGTTCCTATCTGTTGCATGTTTTATGTTTTTGTGAGAATATCCATATCAAAGAGTCCAAGCGGGATAAAAGCAGACGGAGCTTATTTTTGGAAAATATGGAAAATTCGGAAGAAAAATCCCGCGAGGCGGTGTCGAGGTGGGCACGAGTGGGGGCGCCCCCTAGGCGCGCCCCTACCCTCATGAGCCCACCGTAAAGGCGGTTGGCGCTCTTCTTTTGCCACAAGAAAGCTAATATTAGGAAAAAATCACGGCGAAGGTTTCGGGCCAATCAAAATTACGGATCTCCATATATACGAAGCGGTGAAGCAGGCGTAGAGTAAGCAGAAGCAGAGAGATAGATCCAATCTCGGAGGGCTATCGCCCTCCCAAGCCATGGGAGCCAAGGAACAGAGGAAACCCTTCTCCCATCTAGGGAGGAGGTCAAGGAAGAAGAAGAAGAAGGGCCTCTCTCCCCTTGCTTCCGGTGGCGCCGGAGGCGGCTGCCGGGGCCATCATCATCACCGCGATCTTCACCAACACCACCGTCATCTTCACCAACATCTCCATCACCTTCCCCCTCTATCTACAACGGTCCATTCTCCCGCAACCCGCTGTACCCTCTACTTGAACATGGTGCTTTATGCTTCATATTATTTTCCAATGATGTGTTGCCATCCTATGATGTCTGAGTAGATTTTCGTTGTCCTATCGGTGATTGATGAATTGCTATGATTGGTTTGAATTGCATATTTTATTATTGGTGCTTTCCTATTGTGCCCTCCGTGTCGCGCAAGCGTGAGGGATTCCTGTTGTAGGGTTTGCAATATGTTTATGATTTGCTTATGGTGGGTGGCGTGACTGACTGAAGCACAGACCCGAGTAAGTAGGTTGTTTGCGTATGGGACAAAGGGGACTTGATACTTTAATGCTATGGTTGGGTTTTACCTTAATGAGTCTTTAGTAGTTGCGGATGCTTGCTAGAGTTCCAATCATAAGTGCATATGATCCAAGTAGAGAAAGTATGTTAGCTTATGCCTCTCCCTCAAATAGAATTGCAATAGTGATTATCGGTCTAGTAACATAGTCAATTGCTTAGGGACAATTCCACAACTCCTACCACCACTTTTCCACACTCGCCATATTTACTTTAGTTGTGTTTTTATCTTAGCAGCCCCTAGCTTTTTTTACGTGCTCTTTACTTTCTTGCAAGCTTACCCAAAACACCTACAAAGTACTTCTAGTTTCATACTTGTTTCCGATAAAGCGAACGTCAAGCGTGCGTAGATTTGTATCGGTGGTCGATAGAACTTGAGGGAATATTTGTTCTACCTTTAGCTCCTCGTTGGGTTCGACACTCTTACTTATCGAAATAGGCTACAATTGATCCCCTATACTTGTGGGTTATCAATGATGTTCATGATGATGCTCAACCTAGTAATGAAAATGATGTAGAAGTTGAAGCTGCTGTTGATCTTGATAACCCACAATCAAAGAATCAACGTTATGATAAGAGAGACTTTGTTGCTAGCAAACATGGTAAAGAAAGAGAACCATGGGTTCAGAAACCCATGCCTTTTCCTCCCAAACCATCCAAGAAAAAGGATGATGAGGATTTTGAGCGCTTTGCTGAAATGATTAGACCTATATTTTTGCGTATGCGATTAACAGATGTGCTCAAAACAAATCCTTATGCTAAGTATATGAAGGATATCATTACCAATAAGAGAAAGATACCGGAAGATGAAATTTCCACCATGCTTACTAATTATACTTTTAAGGGTGGAATACCAAAGAAACTTGGAGATCCAGGAGTACCCACTATACCATGCTCCATTAAAAGAAATTATGTTAAAACTGCTTTATGTGATCTTGGAGCCGGTGTTAGTGTTATGCCACTCTCTTTATATCGTAGACTTGATTTGAATAAGTTGACACCTACTGAAATATCTTTGCAAATGGCTGATAAATCAACTGCTATACACAGCCGGTATTTGTGAGGATGTGCTGTTGTGGTTGCAAAGCGTTACTATTTTAACGGACTTTGTTATGCTTGATATTCCGAGGGCGATAGTATGACTATTATTCTTGGAAGACCTTTTCGAATCTGCGAGGGGCTGTTATTGATTGCAACAAAGGCAATGTCACTTTTCATGTTAATGGTAATGAGCATACGATACACTTTCCGAGGAAACAACCTCAAGTTTATAGCATCAATTCTATTGGAAAAGCTCCATCGATTATTTTTGGAGGTTTTGAATTTCCTCTTCCTACTGTCAAGAAGAAATATGAATTCTTATTATAGGGGATGTGCATATCCCCGTTGAGGTAACATAGTGTAATTCGAAATTTCTCCGATTCCATGTTAGTCGGAATGAGTTTGTTAACAAGACCTGATCAACCTTGTTAGTGGATTCCTTTTGATGATCATGAGACGGATGAAACTAGAAGGCACAACCTTCTGTACCCTCTTTATACTTTATGTTATTTAGTTGAAATAAAGTAAAAATAATATTTTTACATGTCATTTCTGATTTATCCGTGCAATATAAAAAGATCCCGAAAATAAAAGTCCTCAGAATGCCATGCCAATTTAATATGATTTTTTCGGGAATATTTGAGGATTTATGGTGCAAAAATTACCACGGGGGGAGCTGCCACCTGGCCACGAGGGTGGAGGGCGCGCCCTACCCCCTGGGCGTGCCCCCCTGCCTCGTGGGCCCACGGTGGCCCTCCTTCACTGATTCCTGCACCCATCCTCTTCTTCTTCCTCCCACAAACATGAATAACCAGCTCAAACACGAGTTCCAGCCCCCGTTGCTGTGATTTTTGATCTCCTTGCTCAAAGCACCTCTCACAAAACTGCTTGGGGAGATTGTTCCTTGGTATGTGACTCCTCCATTGGTCCAATTAGTTTTTGGTTCTAGTGCTTTATTCATTGCAAATTTGTGCTGCATAGGTGACCATGTTCTTGAGCTTGCATGTCAATTTTATATGGTTCAAAGTAGTTCTAATGCATGATAAAGGCTCTAGGCACTTGTAGGAGTAGTTGCTATCAATTTTATTGAAGTTGGTTCACTTTTGTTTGAAGTTACTAAAAATTTCAGAAATTTTTCAGAGAAAACAATATGTTTAGGAAGATGTTCCAAGGTGGTTCTTCAAGGAAGCAAGGCCCCAGGCTTGCAATGTGCGATGCCGATGAGGATCCCCCAAGGGACGCTCTCGTAAGGCCCTGTGAACGGCCTTCAGAAAATTTTATGGATCGAGCGGGAATCAAAGAAGAATTTAACGCATATTTGCGTAACGCCGGTCTTCTGGACTTTGAGGCAGACAAATGCCCACAGTATCATGATCTCACTAGTTCATTTGTGAGGAGGTTTGAGTTTTCATCTTCGCGTAATTCTCCTTCTATCATGTTTGATCTTTATGATAAATCTTATACCATGGACTTAGAGGATTTTACTTTTGCTTGCAAACTCCCACAATGGGATAGTACTGTTGATCTCCGCAAATCTGAATTTAGAGGCTTTCTTGCTAATATAACTGGGGGGGGGGGGAATCTAGAGATATAACGCAAGCCACTATAGGGAGCATTCACTTTCCTGCTATACATTATTTTGCTCTTTTCATATGTAGGTGCATCAATGCTAAGGATGAAGCATGTCACATGTGTGTCCCTGATCTCAGCATTCTCAGGAGTGCTGTGTTAGGAGACCAATCTTATCATATGGGAGCCATTGTAGCTCGTAGGTTGCATCATAATAGATATAACGGAGATTTCTTTGGAGGAATTTATGCAACCCGCTTAGATAATTTTCTTGAGATAGACATTCGTGAGGGTGATATGGAGTTGCCCCCTACTTATTTAGATTTTGATTCTATGGTTTCCCACCAGTTTGTCGAGAGGAATGAATCACCTCTCCAGTATCGACTAATCTTTAACAAACGGCATGTTGTCCGTATTACTCTTCCTGCTCCTACCTTCTTTGATTCTCAGAAAAGGAAGATATGTTATTACCAGAGAGGAGGCAGATGAGTACGATATGAGAGCGGAGGCGGCTCGACACCATGTTGCAGCCCAGGAGGCGATAGCCGCTGCATCGTAGTACGACCCCAGCTACACCTACGAGTATCAGCCAGGATATCCCTGGCAATGAACCAACTTAGGCCAAAAGCCTAAGCTTGGGGGAGTACGTATTTCCCACCGACATTACATTTATGTTCACACACTTATTGCTAGATGTCGGTGCTCGTACTCTTTCACTGTAATATCCATGCTAGTTTATTTTGTTTTTCCTGCTTTCTTCTTGTGTGTTTGATAAACTTTAAGAAAACAACAACAAAATTAGTGTAGATTCTAGTTAGTTTACTTTTCCTGCTGTAGTAGTAGTAATTAAAAAGAAAACCCAAAAAGATTTCCCATTCTTCTTTTGCTTGTTGGGAGCTTTCCGTGTAAATAGTTTTATTTCTTTTCTTTTCTTTGGGGTCGATAGGAGAAGACCATGATTAGATTGTTGAAGTGGCTCTTATATGCATTATTGTTGATTTAACCAAGAGCCCATATTGCCTTGTCTTCTCACGCTTATTGAATGCTCATGATTCCAGCTTAGTCAATGCACGTGCACTCTTATTATTCACATCGTTCGGTCGTGCAAGTGAAAGGCAATTATGATGATATATGATGGACTGACTGAGATGGGAAAAGCTGGTATGAACTCGACCTCTCTTGTTTTTGTAAATATGATGAGTTCATAGTTCCTGATTCAGCTTATTATGAATAAACATGTTTGCAATAACAATTAGAGATCATAGTTGCTCGTGCCATGCCTGATTAGCTATGAGTTATAATAGTTTACCTTCCATGCCAACATGCTATTAAAATGGTTGTGATGTAGTATAGTGGGGTGGTATCCTCCTTTGAATGATTTAAGTGACTTGACTTGGCACATGTTCACACATGTAGTTGAAACAAATCAATATAGCCTTCATGATATTTATGTTCATGGTGGATTATATCCTACTCATGCTTGCATCCAATGTTTATTAATTTTAATGCATGTTCATGACTGTTGTCGCTCTCTAGTTGGTCGCTTCCCAGTCTTTTGCTAGCCTTCACTTGTACTAAGCGGGAATACTGCTTGTGCATCCAATCCCTTAAACCCCAAAGTTATTCCATATGAGTCCACTATACCTCCCTATATGTGGTATCTACCTGCCGTTCCAAGTAAATTTGTATGTGCCAAACTCTAAACCTTCAAATAAACATTCTGTTTTGTATGCTCGAATAGCTCATGTATCAATTATGGTTGTCCTTATCTTCCATGTTAGGCGGGTTATTCTCAAGAGGAGTGGACTCCGCTCTTCACTCACGAGAACATGGCTGGTAACCGGGATGCCCAGTCCCATGCTTTATGCAAACTAAATCAAAATTAATTGCAAACAAAACTCCCCCTGGGACCTGATGTATGTTGGAGGCACTCGTTGTTTCGAGCAAGGCGTGGATTGATGCTTGTTGGTGGAGGGGGAGTATAAACTTTACCATTCTGTTTGGGAACCACCTATAATGTGTGTAGCATGGAAGATATCGCCATCTCTTAGTTGTTATGTTGACAATCAAAGTATACCGCTCAAAATATTATTTATCTCTATTTCAAAATCTATCTTTGGCACCTCTACAAATCCCTGCTTCCCTCTGCGAAGGGCCTATCTATTTACTTTTATGTCGAGTCATCACCCTCTTATCAAAAGCACTAGCTGGAGAGCACAGCTGTCATTTGCATGCATTACTATTAATTTATATTGGGTATGACTATGACTGGATCTCTTTTACCATGAATTACAATGTCTAGTCAGTCCTTGATCTTTAAAGGTGCTCTGCATTTATGTTTTGCGGTCTCAGAAAGGGCTAGCGAGATACCATCTTGTCATATCATATTATGATTGTTTTGAGAAAGTGTTGTCATCCGAGATTTATTATTATGACTCGCTAGTTGATTATGCCATTGATATGAGTAAACATGAGACCTGAGAATTATTGCAAACGTGGTTAGTTATAATGTTTGCTGAAAACCTGAATGCTGGCTTGACATATTTACAACAACAAGAGCAAACAAAGTTCGTAAAAGTTTTTTCTTTTTCTCTTTCAGTTTGTCAACTGAATTGCTTGAAGACAAGCAAGGGTTTAAGCTTGGGGGAGTTGATACGTCTCCGTCGTATCTACTTTTCCAAACACTTTTGCCCTTGTTTTGGACTCTAACTTGTATGATTTGAATGGAACTAACCCGGATGACGCTCTTTTCAAACGAATTGCCATGATGTTGTTTTATTTGCAGAAAACAGAAGTTCTCGGAATGACCTGAAACTCCACGGAACATCTTAGAAAAAATAATAAAAAATCCTCACCAAAGATGAAGACCAGGGGGCCCACACCCTATCCACGAGGGTGGGGCGCCCCCCTGGGCGCGCCCCCCCTACCTCGTGGGCCCACTGGAGACCCTCCGACGCCAACTCCAACTCTATATATTTGCTTCCGGAGAGAAAAAAATCAGAGAATCGAAATCATCGCGTTGTACGATACGGAGCCGCCGCCAAGCCCTAAAACCTCTCGGGAGGGCTGATCTGGAGTCCGTTCGGGGCTCCGGAGAGGGGGATTCGTCGCCGTCGTCATCATCAACCATCCTCCATCACCAATTTCATGATGCTCACCGCCGTGCGTGAGTAATTTCATCGTAGGCTTGCTGGACGGTGATGGGTTGGATGAGATTTATCATGTAATCGAGTTAGTTTTGTTAGGGTTTGATCCCTAGTATCCACTATGTTCTGAGATTGATGTTGCTATGACTTTGCTATGCTTAATGCTTGTCACTAGGGCCCGAGTGCCATGATATCAGATCTGAACCTATTATGTTTTCATGAATATATGTGAGTTCTTGATCCTATCTTGCAAGTCTATAGTCATCTATTATGTGTTATGATCCGACAACCCCGAAGTGACAATAATCAGGATACTTCTCGGTGTTGACCATAGTTTGAGGAGTTCATGTATTCCTATGTGCTAATGCTTTGTTCCGGTTCTCTATTAAAAGGAGGCCTCAATATCCCTTAGTTTCCATTAGGACCCCGCTGCCACGGGAGGGTAGGACAAAAGATGTCATGCAAGTTCTTTTCCATAAGCACGTATGACTATATTCGGAATACATGCCTACATTACATTGATGAATTGGAGCTAGTTCTATGTCACCCTATGTTATGACTGTTACATGATGAACTGCATCCGGCATAATTATCCATCACCGATCCAATGCCTACGAGTTTTCCATCTATAGGTTTACGCTTATTTACTTTCCCGTTGCTACTGTTACAATCACTACAAAACACCAAAAATATTATTTTTGCTTTCGTTACTCTTTTGTTACCGTTACCACTACTATCATATTACTTTGCTACTAAATACTTTGCTGCAGATATTAAGTTTCCAGGTGTGGCTGAATTGACAACTCAGTTGCTAATACTTGAGAATATTCTTTGTCTCCCCTTGTGTCGAATCAATAAATTTGGGTTGAATACTTTACCCTCTAAAGCTGTTGCGATCCCCTACACTTGTGGGTTATCAACCCACCATCTACATCTTCGCACACAAGGAAGTGCCTGACAGTCGGGACCCACCTGGTCGAAGCGTACGTAACGTTGTCATTCGGCATGACGTGTATGCGTACACCGGTCGATGTAGAGGCGCTGCGTGTCGTAGTAGAAAGCGCACGTAGCATGTTCACGCGTCGTCTGGCGGCAGGGTGCAAGAAAGAAAATCTGACCCGCGTATGTGTACGTCGGCCAGGGCTCGTGTACATGGCTGGGTCGGAACGGAGAAACAGCGTCGTCGTCGTGTTCATGGGAGGCAGCGGAATGCGTCGTGTTCATCGGGAGGCAGCGGGCGCGTGGGAGCCAACCGGCTGGGTCGGAGCGGAATGTGGTCGTGCTCATCGGGAGGCTTCGGCGGAATAGTCAATGGAAGCGAGGCTGGCGTACCGCAACGGAGAAGCGGACCTCCTACGTTGGAGCAGGGTCCTGTTGATCGGGAGGGTGTGGCGTACCGCAAAAGCGGAGAAGCGGACCTCCTACGGTCGAAAGCAGGGTCCTGTTGATCGGGAGGGTGTGGCGTGCCGCAAAAGCGGAGAAAAAGGACCTCCTATGGTGAAAGCAGGGGTCTGTTGATCGGGAGGGTGTGGCGTGCCGCCAAAACCGGCAAGCGGACCTCCTACGGTTGAAAGCAGGGGTCCTGTTCATCGGGAGGGTGTGGCGTGCCGCAAAATGGGACTCCACGGATCTGTTCATCTCCACCGTCGACCTCCTCCGGCCTCCACGGGCTACCATCGACCTCTTCCAGCCTCCACGGGCTCCTGTTCATCCAGCCTCCACCGCGCTACTCCACCGCTCTTGTTCAACCACCCCTCCACCGTCTACTGTTCATCTAGCCCTCCGCACCACGGGTCTGTTCAACCACCCTCCACGGGCACCCCTCCACCGTCTACTGTTCATCCAGCCCTCCACACCACGGGGTCCTGTTCAACCACCCCTCCACGGGCACCCCTCCACTGTCTACTGTTCATCCAGCCCTCCACCACACCACGGGGTCCTGTTCATCCAGAGGCAAACGCCACCGCTCACTGTTCATCCAAATCCTCCCGCAATGCTCACTGTTCATCCCAGAGGCAGCATCGATGGGCTTCAGTTAGCAGCAGTAGCAAAGGAATCACTCGATCGGGTTCAGTTAACAGCCATCGATCGATCGCTCAGTTTAATGTAGCGTAGCTGCGGTGCAATCACTCGGGTTGATTAGAGCCCAACGCCTCGCTTCGGGTTCGATTAGAGCCAACGCCTACACACACACGCGCAGCGTCGTGTACGAGAAAGCGCACATCGCTTCGGCCCCGACCTCCCATCGTAACCGCAACTCCCAAAATTTTCCTCCCCTCGCTTCTATCAAGGTTTTTCCGTCATGGACGGCCCAAAGAATGTCATGCAGCTGCGTCTCCGGCCCGCCGGGGACGAAAAGCCCATTTTTGTCATGATTTTTGTCATAAGTAGGAGCCCACCACATCTATGATGATACCGGGTTTTGTCACAATTATCGTCATAGAAGTGTCATATGTATGACAGGAAAAAAATTCGTTCGGCCCAAAATGTCACGGATGTGTCTTTTTTTTGTAGTGGATCATCACACTTTTATTTTTCTTACAACTCAACAATTACAACTCGATACTTAGAACAAAATATGACTCTATGTGAATGCCACCGGCAGTGTACCGGGATATGCAATGAATCAAGAGTGACATGTATGAAAGAATTATGAATGGTGGCTTTGCCACAAATACTATGTCAACTACATGATCATGCTAGAAATATGACAATGATGGAGCGTGTCATAATAAACGAAACGGTGGAAAGTTGCATGGCAATATATCTCGGAATGGCTATGGAAATGCCATAATAGGTAGGTATGGTGGCTGTTTTGAGGAAGGTTTATGGTGGGTGTATGATATCGGCGAAAAGTGCGCGGTATTAGATAGGCTAGCAATGGTGGAAGGAAGAAGGGTGCATATAATCCATGGACTCAACATTAGTCATAAAGAACTCATATACTTATTGCAAAAATCAACAAGTTATCAAAGCAAAGTATTACGCGCATGCTCCTAGGGGGATAGATTGGTAGGAAAAGACCATCGTTCGTCCCCGGCTGCCACTCATAAGGAAGACAATCAATAAATAAATTATGCTCCGACTTCATCACATAACGGTTCACCATACGTGCATGCTACGGGAATCACAAAATTTAACACAAGTATTTCTCAAATTCAGAACTACTCAACTAGCATGACTCTAATATCACCATCTTCATATCTCAAAACAATTATCAAGCATCAAACTTCTCATAGTATTCAACGCACTCATAAGAATTCTTACAAATCTTGTATGCTTAGCATATTAGGATTATTTAAGCAAATTACCGTGCTATTTAAGACTCTCAAAATAATATAAGTGAAGTATGTGAGTTCATCTATTTCTTCAAAATAAAACCACCATTGTGCTCTAAAAGATATAAGTGAAGCACTAGAGCAAACAACAAACTACTCCAAAAGATATGAGTGAAGATCAATGAGTAGTCGAATAATTACAACTATGTGAAGACTCTCCCATTTAAGAATTTCATATCTGGGTATTTTATTCAAACAGCAAGCAAAAATAATAAAACTACATTGCAAGGATAGCACAACTCATGTGAAGAAGCAAAAACCTAGGTTCAACCGATACTAACCGATAGTTGTTGAAGAAGAAAGGTGGGATGCCAACGGGGGCATCCCCAAGCTTAGATGCTTGACACTTCTTGAAATATTATCTTGGTGTGCCTTGGGCATCCCCAAGCTTGAGCTTTTGTGTCTCCCTAATTCCTCTCATATCACGGTTTCCTAAATCTTAAAAGTTTCATCCACACTAAACTCAACAAGGACTCGTGAGATAAGTTAGCATAAACCAATGCAAAAACCTTATCATACTATACTGTAGCAAATCACTAAAATTATTATTCAACATTGCATACTAAATGCCTCTGCATATTTAATAGTCCTATCCTCAAATAGAATCATTAAACAAGCAAACATATGCAAACAATGCAAACATAACAGCAATCTTCCTAAACAGGACAGTCTGTAAAGAGTGCAGCAAGATTCATACTTCCCTAGCTCCAAAAATTATGAAATAAAATTTCCACTATAGTAAATTTATCAGAGCTTATTATTCAAAAGGTTTCAACATTTTATCACATTCTAACTTTTCTAGGGAATTTTTGTAACAGAGGTAAACTTTCTGTTTTCAAACAGCAACATGTATACTTGCAAAATAAGCATGGTAAACGCTATCCTTGGAATTTCTATTTAAAATAGAGATGAAAAACATTAATCTAAATAACAGCAAGCAAAATAAAATAAAATTACATGACGCTCCAAGCAAAACACATATCATGTGGTGAATAAAAATATAGCTCCAAGTAAAGTTACCGAGAGGACGAAAGAGGGGATGCCTTCCGGGGCATCCCCAAGCTTAGGATCTTGGTTGTCCTTGAATATTACCTTGGGGTGCCTTGGGCATCCCCAATATTAGGCTCTTTCCACTCCTTATTCCATAGTCCATCGAATCTTTACCCAAAACTTGAAAACTTCACAACACAAAACTTAACAGAAAACTCGTAAGCTCCGTTAGCGAAAGAAAACAAAACACCACTTCAAGGTACTGTAATGAACTCATTCTTTATTTATATTGGTGTTAAACATACTTTATTCCAACTTATCTATGGTTTATAAACTATTTTACTAGCCATAGAATCATCGAAATAAGCAAACAACACAATGAAAACAGAATCTGTAAAAAATAGAACAGTCTGTAGTAATCTGTAACTAATGCAAACTTCTGGAACTCCAAAAATTCTAAAATAAATTGGTGTACCTGATGGATTTGTCTAGTAATCATCTGCAAAAAGAATCAACTAAATAGCACTCTCCAGTAAAACGTTGAAGCTAATCTCATGAGCGCTAAAGTTTCTGTTTTTTTTACAGTATGATCATAAAGACTTCACCCAAGTCTTCCCAAAGGTTCTACTTGGCACAAACACTAATTAAAACATAAAACCACATCTAAAAATAATCTAGATGGATTATTTATTCCTAAACAGAACCAAAAAGCAAGAAACTAAAATAAAATCGGGTTGCCTCCCAACAAGCGCTATCGTTTAACGCCCCTAGCTAGGCATGATGATTTCAATGATGCTCGCATAAAAGATAAGAATTGAAACATAAAGAGATCATCATGAAGAATATGACTAGCACATTTAAGTCTAACCCACTTCCTATGCATAGGGATTTTGTGAGCAAACAACTTATGGGAACAATAATCAACTAGCATAGGAAGGCAAAACAAGCATAACTTCAAAACTTTAAGCACATAGAGAGGAAACTTGATATTATTGCAATTCCTATAGGCATACATTCCTCCATCATAATAATTTTCAGTAGCATCATGAATGAATTCAAAAATATAACCAGCACATAAAGCATTCTTTTCATGATCTACAAGCATAGAAAATTTACTACTCTCCACATAAGCAAAATTCTTCTCATCAACAATAGTGGGAGCAAACTCAACGAAATAACTATCAAGGGATTGAAAATTAAGATCAACATGACAAGTTTCATGGTTATCATTATTCCTTAGAGAATACGTGTCATCACAATAATCATCATAGATAGGAGGCATGCTTTCATCATAGTAAATTTACTCATCAAAGCTTGGGGGACAAAAAATATCATCTTCATCAAACATAGCTTCCCCAAGCTTGTGGCTTTGCATATCATTAGCATCATGGCTATTCAAGGAATTCATACTAACAACATTGCAATCATGCTCATCATATAAATATTTGGTGCCAAACATTCTAATGCATTCTTCTTCTAGCACTTGAGCACAATTTTCCTCTCCATCATTTTCACGAAAGATATTAAAAAGATGAAGCGTATGAGACAAACTCAATTCCATTTTTTTGTAGTTTTCTTTTATAGACTAAACTAGTTGTAAAACAATAAACTAAAAGATTTGATTGCAAGATCTAAAGATATACCTTCAAGCACTCACCTCCCTGGCAACGGCGCCAGAAAAGAGCTTGATGTCTACTACGCAACCTTCTCCTTGTAGACATTGTTGGGCCTCCAAGTGCAGAGGTTTGTAGGACAGTAGCAAATTTCCCTCAAGTGGATGACCTAAGGTTTATCAATCCATGGGAGGCGTAGGATAAAGATGGTCTCTCTCAAGCAACCCTGCAACCAAATAACAAAGAGTCTCTTGTGTCCCCAACACACCCAATACAATGGTAAATTGTATAGGTGCACTAGTTCGGCGAAGAGATGGTGATACAAGTGCAATATGGATGGTAGATATAGGTTTTTGTAATCTGAAATTATAAAAACAGCAAGGTAACTAATGATAAAAGTGAGCGTAAATGGTATTGCAATGCTAGGAAACAAGGCCTAGTGTCGTGGAATTGTCACGACAGATGTCCTTGTGCAAGGACTTAGTCGTGGAGCCATCGCAACTAGGAAGCTTAAAGGGGTTAATCGGGACAAAGGACACGAGAGGTTTTATACTAGTTCGGCCCCTTGCGGAGAAGGAAAGCCTACGTCTAGTTGGGTTGGTATTGCTTGATGTTCCGATGACCAGGGAGCGGAATACGCTATGCCCGACTCTCGATGGGTTGTTTTCTTGTCCTAAGCCGCCAGCAGGTCGTCCCCTTATGTACACGGGTTGACGCCCTGCGGCTTACAAAGTCCCGGCCGGCTTATAGACAGTATCCGGCTCGATGACTAGTTAAATCTACCTTATTATACAAGTCATGCCATTGTGGCGGTTTAATACAATGGGCCTTAAGTCGCCTGTGGGCCTTAGGCCCTTTATTGAACCGCCATCTTCATGCTTGGTCTTGGGCTTCTTTCTGGTGAGTCTTCTTTGCGTAACCCGGCCCCTCCTGGGCGGCTTACACAAATAGTTATATCCCCAACATTAGGCCCCAGATTGATTTGAACCTGTTCATGTCAATCTTAAAATACCTTAAGAAATAAATCTTTAGTCTTCTGACTGTGTAGAGAGCTTTCTTTAACCCGCCATGACGTCATATTTTGAATCCGTTTTAACCCGGCGTGACGACATCCTTTCTTAAATTCCTTTTCTATTCCACCGTATCTTTCAACGGATCTCTGCTTTTATTGACTGCTCCAAAAATCGAGGCGTCGGGGCCGCTGGATAATAACTCTTATCTCCTCGTTTCCCGCACCATCTTAGTTATCTTCTCCTTATAAATAGGTGTGACCTAGGTCTCCCATTCTCCTCCTTCCAGTCATCTTCTTCCTCTTGCCTCCTCTCGAGCTCCACCGCCGCCGCTGTCGAACTCCCTGTCTTCACCGTCTCAGGCCGCTGCATCAACCTGGTTGGATCAGAGAGACGCGACGAACCTCCGCAGCTCATCCAGATCCGTAAGTTCCCTTCCCTTCCTTGCTTAGGTCCGCATTAAAGCTTCTTGAGTTAAATCGAGTTCATCGCCATTAGAGCCAAACCCTTGTTAGCTTTCCTCTTCGACGCCTCTTCTGATCTGAGAATGATATAAAATGGCCGCGGTAGTTGTTTTCGCATTTGTTTTGGATAAAAAGCAGATCCCTTTCTCTGTATAAAAGCCTCATTCGAGCCTATGAACACATCTGCGTCAGTTTTTAGGTCTAGAAATTTTTCTTATCAGAACAGACCTTTGATCTCAAATTTTAGCAGAAGATTATGAAACTTGTTTTTATCACGCGGAAAACTTCTTCTATTAAATGCCCTTAAACATAACTGTCCAGGCGTCCGGCTTAAATGAATAACACTGATCTGTGAACCTTGCCTACTTCTCATATCTTTAAGAATTTTGAACTGCTCTTGATGCTGTAGCGGCTTAAATATTGTTGCACAGTTATCCTTATATCATTAGGCCCTTAAAAGCCGCTACCTTCATAATTTGGATATTTTCTCCCGGGTTAAAATTTGAACCGGAACTTCTTATTTTGTAATAGGCCAACTGTTGTCATGGCACCTAAGGCGACCAAAGCTCCTGTAACCTACAACTGGGTCCCATCCACAGTCACTAAGAGTAAACTGGCTGAGTTTGAGAAGTCTGGCCATCTGCCAAAAAAGGAGGTCATGTCTTATCGTGTTCCTGACCCATCTGAAGAAAAGCCTCAACCGAAAGAAGGGGAGGTGATAGTTTTCACGGATCACATGAGCCGGGGATTTGCCCCTCCCGGCTCAAAGTTCTTCAGAGAAGTTTTGAATTTCTTTGACCTTGGACCTCAAGACATTGGACCCAATTCCGTGTCAAATCTTTGCAATTTCCAAGTCTTCTGCGAGGTGTACCTGGGAGAGGAGCCAAGTCTGCTTTTGTTCAGAGAACTTTTTTACTTGAACCGACAGAATGAGCGTGCCAACGGGCCTAGTCTTGAGCTTGGCGGTATCTCGATCCAGCAACGGAGAGACTGCCTTTTTCATTATCTTTGAGCTGCCGAGTCACCCAAAAGATTGGAACGGACATGGTTCTCTTGTCAGACACCTCTCCGACTGATGAGAAGCCTCTGCCCGGCTTTCGCACCCTGCGCCTTGAGTCCAACCATCCGCTGGCGGATAAACTGACCGCTGTTGAACGTTTGCCTCTTAATCCCACCATCAAGAAGATTAAAGCTCTTTTGGAAAATTGTTTAAATGGCATCGATCTGGTCCGAGTCTGGGTCACTTGGCGAATACTCCCATTAAGCCGCCACTCCGGCTTAATGTGTACTTATACAGGCGAAAAGGACGACCCAGTGCGTCATAGTCCTGACGACTTACCAGATGATGTGGTGGATGCTACAACCCATTCACTGCTGAAGGAGGGCATTGTTATTAGCAATGCCTTCGGTTTACTTCCCTTCTGCAAAAAGAACCCGACTCCTGCAGTAAGTTACCAATCTTACTAAATATTCTTTAACATGTTTACCTCCTTTGTACTTATAATTCTTTATCTTTTTCCACAGGCCGGTGATAATTTCTGGAAGGTCAAATATGACCACGAGGCTGCTAAACAAGCCAGGGAAGCCAAGAAGACCGAAAGGAAAGCCGCCAAGATGGGAACTTCAAAGAAGAAGAAACCCAGCGCCTCCGATTTGTTCAAATTGGATGACTCTTCTTCAGATGAGGAAGAGGTAATCCCTTACTCTCTTAACTCCTTTGTTATTATGTTATTAACATTTCCGCCTTTCAGGAGGATACAGGGAACAGCCAAGCTCCTGGCGAAGAGGTAACTATAATCTCCTCCGACTCAGAGCCCTTGCCAAAGCACAAAATCCAACGGGTGACCCGGAAAGTAAGATTTTCACATCATCTAGCTTATCAAGATCCTCAATTTATTTTGAAGCAACAACAGCTTGAAAGCCGGAGGCAGACCCGGACCAGCAAGGATGCAGAACTCTCTTCCGGCTTACCCGACGTAAGCAGGAAGCATCGGACTAAGGTCATCTCCGATTTACGTTCTGTTTATCCTTTGGCGGGTTTAATTCGTCAACCTCTCAATTCATCTGACTCCAATTATCAGGATACCTCTCCTTCCTCCGTGAGTCTATGCAATCCAATATGCCGCCTTCAAGACTGCCCACGGTAATATACCTTTGTTATCCTTATGCTTTGCCTTACTCATATTTTGTACTCACCCTTCTGTTTTGTCCACAGCGTGCAGGTGAAGCCCAGTAAGAGGGCAAAAAAGAATAAGCCATCCGAAGACCCGGTAGAAACTAAGCCGGAACTCAGAACAGCTGCCCCTGACGCTTCTACTCATCAATCGCCGCCTGAACCGGCATATGAAATTCAGCGCCATCTTGACCCGCTTTGCCAAGATACTTTCAACAGCTCCGATAACCGGAAATTCCTAGCCGGTCAAGGCGAGTGACCGGAGGTTGAAACTTTGAAAAGCCGTTTGTTGAACCGGGCGGCCTCGTCTTGCGGATGTCTCGCCAAGGAAGAACTTGTCAAACGCCGGAAGACCAAACAGGACATCACTGATTATGCTCACTTAAGCATTGGTGATATAGTCTCAGGCTATCTGAATCAAGTGCATAACAGCCGTGGCCTGGAAATTGACATGGTGAAACAAATACAGCACAAATCTGAGGTATAACTCATACTATTCTCCTGAATCTTACTTACTGTACCAGCCCCCAAGTCTACTGCTTATGAATAAATATGCTGTAGACTTAGATACCTGCTTACTGTTAGTTCATCCGGTTTAAAAGAAAATATATTTAACCCGGTCATAACATGATAACTTAGAACGTGCGATACACATTAGCCCCCAAGTGTCAAGTATCTTTACTTGTAAAGTGCTTGCGACTTTAATATACATAATCCAGCATTATAAATTAAAATTTTCTTCAGCATACATTAGCCCCCAAGTGTCAAGTGTCTTTGCTTGCAAAGTGCTTGGGACTTAATGATATCTTACCATAACCTTGATTATAACCCGGCATCAACGCAGGCCTCCACCAGTCAATTTGAGTCGGAGATTGCTGACCTGAAAACTCGTCTGGCAGCCCAAGAACTTGAAATTCAAAAGGCCAACTCCAAATTTGCATTCAGCGTCTCTGAACAAGAGAAGTTGAAGAAGAATTTTGATGCGGAGAAGAAAATCTGGGCAGATGAAAAGGCCTCACTTGTGACCCGGGCCGAGACAACAGAAGCAACTCTTCCCGAAGCAAATGCCGAGTTGTCCGGCTTAAAGCGCCAGATATCTCAAATGGTCTAAGCAATGTTCAGTAAGTTACTATGTATAATCGTGAATATCACCATGGTTCCTTTGATGACTATTTCAATTATTATCTCCGGCTTACCTTATATGTATAAACGCAGCCCGGAGCACAAACCTCAAGCGAATATCTTGATCAAGCTTAAGGCGGGGTACACTCTGGTGGAACAGCTATACCGGGTCACAGCGATGCTTTGGCCGTTGTGGCTTTATCAAATGATGCTCCTTATCTCCTGCAGGATGTGCTCAAACGGCTTGCCGTGTTACCCCAACGGATTCAGGAGCTAAGGCGGGCATCTGCTAGAACCGGGGCCATAGTCGCCTTAAGCCAGGCCAAGGCGTTGCTTCCAGAGTTAGACCTGGCAAACGTTGCTCTTGGATATCCCAGCTTGAAGGAGGATGGCTCTGTATTCGATGAAACAGACTTCACCGCCTGTGTGAGAGTCGTACGTCCTGTGGCCACCATCATTGGCAATGATATTGATCTTACCAAGTATCAGTTGGGTTACGACAACGAGAACCGGAGGATTCCAACTCCTCATTATGACGACGTCAGCCTGATTCCTCCAACTCGTAAGCATACCTTTGCTCCTGAAGTTGACCCAGCCGGTTTAGTAGATGATGAAGCTGAATTTGAAGCCTTAAGCGGCATTGACTGGACCTCGTCAACCTTCCAGGACAAAGCAGCAGACGGAGAGGCGGAGAAGGATAACCCGGAATCTTCAAGCCCACCAAAGGAGTAACTCGCCTGGTTCTATGCTTTTGAAAAAATGATGCTTCCTTATTCAGACTCCGGGAGTCTTGTAATAGGGTAGAAAAACCTCTTAATTCTGTCATGCCTTCCCGCATGTTTGTGGTGCTTAATATTGTCATAAGCCGCCATCGTTATATACTTCCGGCTTATGTTAATTGTTCCTTAACGTCCAAAACGTTCTTGCTTTATCCTATGTATAAAACAAAAAACAGAATTCCTTTGGCGTCTTATCACATCCGGGGTCATATAGAATAGTGATAACCCAGAGTATGAACCAAAACATCATAAAAACAGCCGGTTTATGATTATGACCATAATAATATACCTGCTATCTTATTTGAAACATACTTTACCTGCTTTATGTGATCCCAAAAAGCAGAGAGTTAAACTTAACTTCTCAAAGTTGGCACATATAATGTTTACCCGGCCCTTAATATTATTTACCCTTATAGAGTAAAACAAATAGTAAACTTAATTTTCAAAGGCCTCTGATTCGAATATGATCAGTAGAACCGTTCCAAAGGGGTTAAGCTAAGATTCGGATACGATCATATAGCCCCCAATGGCTTTGGCAATGCCGATCAAGTGGGTATCGACAGCTATGTTCTCTTTGGTTCGAATCGACCTATGTTTGAACAGAAGCCCCAAGTGACCATTAGAGTTGTTTAATGACGCTGATTCAAATACGATCCACGTCAGACCCAAAGGGGTTAAGCTATGATTCAAATATGATCAAGAAGCCCCCAAGTGGGTTTGGCAGTATGCCGATCAATTGGGTATCGGCAACTATGTTCTCTTTGGTTCGAATACGACCTATGTTTGAACAGGAAGCCCCCAAGTGACCATGGCTAGATTCAGATATGATCATAAGCCGGACCAAAGAGAAAGCCGGATTGAGATATGATCCGCTCCCTGTTGGTTGTTTCCACCACCTGGTAAAGAAGATATATAAACTTTTAAGGGTGGAAAGAAAAGAGGTCCTGCTTTATTGCTTTATATAATATATACATTGCTAAAAAAGGAAAAACATATGTATTATGAGAGCCGGTGGCTCAAGTATAGTAGGGCCAAAGATGAGCTATGTTCCACGGCCGGCGGGTCTCTTCCTCCGACTTACGTGAGTCTTTGTGTTCTCGAACATCGATGAGGTAGTAGGACCCGTTGTTCAGGTTTTTACTGACCACAAAAGGTCCTTCCCAAGGAGGGGATAGTTTGTGCATATCGGTGATCTGGATGAGCCGGAGCACTAAATCGCCTTCTTGAAAAGTTCTGCTTCTAACCCGGCGGCTGTGATAACGGCGCAGGTCTTGCTGGTAAATCGCCGAACGGGCTATTGCCAAGTCTCGCTCCTCATCCAACAAGTCAAGTGCATCCTGACGAGCTTTTTCATTATCAGCCTCAATGTAAGCTGCCACTCGGGGTAAATCATGCCGGATGTCACTTGGCAGAACCGCCTTTGCTCCATGCACCATGAAGAAAGGTGTATAACCTGTAGATCTGTTAGGCGTTGTGTTGATGCTCCATAGCACAGAGGGTAACTCCTCCACCCAACAACCCGGAGTTCGCTGCAAGGGAACTAAGAGCCGGGGTTTGATACCTTTCAAGATCTCTTGATTAGCTCTTTCTGCTTGACCATTAGATTAAAGGTGAGCAACAGCCGAAGCGTCGAGCGGATGTGCTCTCGTTGATGAGAACTCTTCCATGGCACCTTTGGAGAGATTAGTACCATTATCGGTTATAATGCTATGTGGAAAGCCAAAGCGAAAGATCACCTTTTTCATGAACTGAACCACCGTATCGCATCACACTTCTTGACCGGCTCGCTTCAACCCACTTGGTGAATTTATCCATCGCCACCAACAGTGTGTCTTCTTATCCTTAGACCTTTTGAAAGGTCCAACCATATCAAGCCCCTGGATCATAAGCGGCCAAGTAATTGGAATCGTCCTCAATTCTTGAGCCGGCACATGAGCTCGTCGTGAGAATTTTTGACATCCGTCACATTTGCTAACGGATCCTCTCTGATCGGCATGAGCCTTCATAATAGAAACCATGACAAAAAGCCTTGGCCACGGAGATTTTGAGCGGCATGATGACCACAATCTCCTTCATGAATCTCACGGTATATCTCGACCTTCCGCAGCGACACGCATAGCGTTGAAACGCCCCAGTAACGCTGCGGTGATGCAACTCGCCATGAACAATTGTCATGGATTTGGACCGCCTGATGATGTCTTGCCAAGGTCTCGTCCTCAGGCAACTCTTCCCGGGTCATATAGGCCAAATATGGGACTGTCCAATATGGGATGGCGTGGAGAGCCGCCACCAGCTGTGCCTCCAGGTCTGGCACTGCTAGCTCTTCCTCTGTAGGCACTCTAACAGAAGGGTTATGCAAAACGTCAAGAAAGGTGTTAGGCGGCACCGGCTTACGCTGAGACCCCAGCCGGCTTAAAGCATCAGCTGCCTCATTCTTCCGTCGATCAATGTGCTCTACTTGATAACCTTTGAAGTGCCCGACCACCGCATCAACTTCACGACGATAAGCCGCCATAAGGGGATCCTTGGAGTCCCACGTGCCTGACACCTGTTGAGCGACGAGGTCTGAATCGCCCAAGCACCTTACCCGGCTCAAATTCATCTCTTTGGCCATCCGAAGACCATGGAGTAAAGCCTCGTATTCAGCTGCATTGTTAGTACAAGGAAACATAAGCCGGAGCACATAGCAAAATTTGTCACCTCGGGGGGAAGTTAAAACGACACCAGCCCCCGAGCCTTCCAACTGCATGGACCCATCGAAGTGAATAGTCCAATACGTGTTATCCGGCTTCTCCTCTGGTGCCTGCAACTCCGTCCAATCATTGATAAAGTCCACCAAGGCTTGAGACTTGATAGCTGTACGTGGCATATACTTAAAACCGTGAGGCCCAAGCTCAATGGCCCACTTGGCGACTCGTCCTATGGCTTCCTTACGGATGATGTCCCCAAGGGGCGAGAACTTAGCATGCTTATAGGATGACCTTGGAAGTACTGCTTTAGCTTCCGGCCTGCCATGAACACCCCATAAACAAGTTTCTGCCAATGCGGATATCTTTGCTTGGACTCTATGAGCACCTCACTGATGTAATAAACCGGCCGTTGAACCGGATGCTCCTTGCCAGCCTCCTTACGCTCCACCACGATGGCAACAGTAACAGCTCATGAGTTAGCAGTAACATACAACAGCAACGACTCTTTATCAATGGGAGCCGCAAGAACCGGCGGCTCAGACAATTGTATCTTTAAATCTTCAAAGGCAGCATCAGCAGCCTCACTCCAGACAAAAGTGTTTGTTTTCTTCATTATCTGATATAGTGGTAGAGCCTTCTCACCTAACCGGTTTATGAATCGGCTTAAAGTAGCGACGCGACCCGCCAGTCGCTGAACATCATTGATGCACGCCGGTTTAGCCAGAGAGGTAATCGCCTTGATCTTCTCTGGGTTAGCTTCAATGCCCCTGTTTGAGACCAGGAATCCCAAAAGTTTTCCTGCCGGTACACCAAATACACATTTGTCCGGGTTAAGCATCATCTTATAGACCCGGAGATTATCGAGGTTCCTTTAAATCAGATATCAAGGTTTCCTTCTCTCGACTTCACCACAATGTCATCTACATAAGCATGAACATTGCGCCCAATCTGATTGTGGAGACAATTCAGTACACACCACCGATAAGTCGCCTGGGCACTCTTGAGCCCAAATGGCATAGATACATAGCGAAGGCTCCAAGCGGAGTAATAAAGCCGTCTTCTCCTGGTCCTTAACTGCCATTTTGATCTGATGATAACCAGAGTAAGCATCCAAAAAACTCAAACGCTCGCAACCCGCTGTAGCATCAATGATTTGATCAATATGGGGTAAAGCAAAGGGATCAGCCGGACAAGCTTTATTTAAGTCCGTGTAATCTACACACATCCGCCAGGTGCCATTTTTCATGAGCACAAGCACCGGGTTAGCCAACCACTCCGGGTGAAAAACTTCCACGATGAAACCAGCCGCTAAGAGCCGAGCGACCTCTTCCCCGATAGCTTTCCGTCTTTCCTCATTGAACCGTCGGAGAAATTGCCTGACCTGCTTATACTTCGGATCAATATTAAGAGTGTGCTCAGCGAGTTCTCTCGGGACACCCGGCATGTCAGAAGGTTTCCATGCAAAGATGTCCTGGTTCTCACGGATGAACTCGATGAGCGCGCCTTCCTATTTGGGATCCAAATTGGTACTGATGCTGAACTGCTTGGAAGAGTCGCCTGGAGTGAAGTCGACCAGTTTTGTCTCGGCGGCTGACTTAAATTTCAACGCCGCGTCTTGCTCTGTGGTTGGCTTCTTTAAAGAGGTCATATCCGTCGGGTCAACATTATTTTGATAAAACTTCAGCTCCTCTTCGACACAAACAGATTCAGCATAAGCCGCATCGCCTTCTTCGCATTCCAAGGCTACCTTTCGACTCCCATGCATAGTGATGGTGCCCTTGTAACCCGGCATCTTGAGCTGTAGATAAACATAACATGGTCGTGCCATGAACTTGGCATAAGCCGGTCGTCCAAACAGAGCGTGATATGGGCTCTTGATTTTGACTACCTCAAACGTCAGTTTCTCAGCCCTGGAATCATATTCATCTCCAAAGGCTACTTCCAGCTCGATCTTACCAACTGGATATGCCGATTTACGTGTACCACCCCATGAAAAGCGGTGTTGGACGTCCTCAAGTCCTTATCAATCAACCCCATGCGGCAAAAGGTCTCATAATAGAGAATATTGATGCTGCTTCCTCAAATCCATGAGTACTTTAGTGAATTTATATCCACCAACCCGAGGGGCCACCACCAAGGCCAACCGACCGGGTTATCAACCGGAGGGGTGATCTTCCTGCTCCATATGATGGGCTGCTCTGACCACCTCAAGTAACGGGGAACCGCCGGCTCAACAGAATTCACAGCCCTCTTTGAACCTTATGGTCACGTTTGCACAAGTTAGTGATGAACACATGGTATTTCCCACCATTCAGCTGCTTTGGATGGCTCGATAACTCGACTGCTCTGCTGCTGTCCCCCTTGACCGGGTTGTCTGCTGATTATAGCCACCTTGACCTCCTGAAGCCGAACTTGAACCGCCACCCGGGCCATGAAAGCCACCGGCCCCTGAGTCGCCGCCTGATCCGTGATTGCCATCGAACATGTTGGAATTCTTGAAAGCCTTCATGATCACGCAGTCCTTCCATAAGTGGGTGACGGGACACTCCCGAGTACCGTGTCTCGGGCAAGGCTCATTCAGAAGCTGCTCAAGAGATGGGCCTGAGCCGCCAGATCGAGGGGGCGGTCTCCCCTTACGTTTCTGGTTGTTACCTTGTGCATTAGCATTGGCCACAAACTCCGGGTTACCCTCCGCCTTACGCTTGTTGCCTCCTTGACTTACCGGGTTATGCTGCTGACCCTTTCCATTGTCGTTCTTCTTTCCCTTCCCTGTCTTTTCCTCATCAGACGCGGGATCCTTGGTACTATCAGAATCAGCGTATTTGACTAAGGCTGGGATCAGCGTACCCATATCATTGCAATCACGCTTAAGGCGCCCCACTTCGCCTCGGTGCTCAAAGTGACAATTCTTCTCCAACATAAGTACTGCAGAGCGGCATCCATCTTATCGATGAGTGTATTATTTCCTTGACCGGCGCACCCAATGAGTTGAGGATTCACCCTCCTCTTGCTTACAATTGGTCAAGTCCACAATTGACATAGGCGCTTGCAAGTGTCCTTGAAGTTCGGATAAACCGGCCTTCACTCGCCCATGAACTGATGGAATTGAGAGGCAAACCTTTTAACCAAGACCGGCCGTTCCATCTAACATCATGGTGAAATACTTAGCCATTTCTGCGTCGCTGACCTCCAATAGCTCCATGGCCATATCGTCCCTTTCGATCCATGCCCCAGGCTGTAAGTCGGCCGTGTAATTCGGCACCTTCGAGGTCCCTTGAAATCCTTGGCAGGCGTACATCCCGCAGAGCCGGCACCAAACAAGGGACACCACGGTTCTAGTGGCCCTCCTGCTCCAATGTAAGTCGCTCGGATACTCGGGAGACCTTCATATGCCTTTCTTTGAGCCGCTAACTGAGCCGCCCGTTCGTCCTCCTGACGTATTCGGTCATGCACCGGGTTATAGCCACCAGGCTGGTTACGATGCTAGGCGTTGCTTGATAAAGCTTCTGACTCCATATGCCTGCTGTAACTCGGGCTCCGGTTTTGACGAGGTGCTAGCCAAGGCGAGGAGTTGAATGAATCATGTCCCTGCTATAAGAATAGGTCTCCTGCTGCGCCAAGGCCGTCTGAATAAGATCTCTGACCCTCCGGGTTTCCACCGTCGTCGGGTCATCACCGTCCACTGGAAGAGCCGCCAGACGCGCCAATGCAGCTATCAAGTTCTCCATGGGGTTGGAGAAGTGACCCGGTGGTATTGGTATGTATCGGGGCGGGGCCATACTCCCGTGAGGAGGTGCCATCTCTCGGGGCTGAACCGGTCCTCCAGCTCCGGGTGTCATAAACTGATTGGCTTCGGGCGGGTTGCTAGGACCAGCTCCGGGTGTCGTGAAAAGATTTCGAGGATCGTAAACCGGAGGCAGACGGGACTGGGTTTTCTGATGTCTCCTTCTCATGACCTCATTGGATGCGTTCAGACTCATATTAAGTGGAAAGCCTCGACCGAGTCGTTGCGCCACTGCGTCCAAAGCCGCCCACTCCGTAGCTAACCTGGTGTCCTCAGCTGCCAAGGCCTCCTTGGCCAGGGCTATCTCCTCACGCACCTTTGCCACCTCTGCGTTATGCTCATCTTGATTTGGAGGAATAACCGTGGTTGTTAGCAGAGCCGTCAACTTATCCATGAGATCCATCAGCACCTGAGCCGGTGGGCGCACAGGGCCTCCTGCCCCGGCCGCTCCTGACCCCGGACGTTATTGCTGTTGCAGCCGTCGAGTTTTGACCGGGTTGAGTACCAGCCATGAAGACTCCTGCCCAGCTTGGCGGCTCATAGAAATCTGGAATGCTAGAGTCGTCAGAACAGCCCCCAAGCATGCCCTCTTGGACCTTATACAAAGAATCTGTTGAACCGGCGGACGAATCATCATCCGGTGGGACGGCCGTCTCTCCACCACCTTTAGATCCTTCAGGAAGTTCTTCTCCGTGGACACAGCCCACGAAGGCACGCTTCATGACGGGTTGAACTCGGGAAGGTCTCGCACGCTGAGCCGTCTCGACGAGGTCGGTTCAGTTGTCCGGCTCAGGGCCCGGCTCACCAATCCGGCCGATGAAGACGTGGATTCGCCTAAGGGACCGGTACCAGTACTCAATTGAGTCGGCCTCGGGGCCTGAGCCTACGTTGTCGATGTAGATCTTGCCGCGACGACTCTTGGTCATCCGGCCCACTGTGTATCCCTTGAGCCCTTTGAAGCTGCCCTTCAAGAACTCAAATCCACCGTGTGTTGGCCCCATGGTGGGCGCCAACTGTCGTGGAATTGTCACGGTAGATGTCCTCGTGCAAGGACTTAGTCATGGAGCCATCGCAACTAGGAAGCTTAAAGGGGTTAATCGGGACAAAGGACACGAGAGGTTTTATACTAGTTCGGCCCCTTGCGGAGAAGGAAAGCCTACGTCTAGTTGGGTTGGTATTGCTTGATGTTTCGATGACCAGGGAGCGGAATACGCTATGCCCGGCTCTCGATGGGTTGTTTTCTTGCCCTAAGCCGCCAGCAGGTCGTCCCCTTATATACACGGGTTGACGCCCTGCGGCTTACAGAGTCTTGGCCGGCTTATAGACAGTATCCGGCTCGGTGACTAGTTAAATCTACCTTATGATACAAGTCATTCCATTGTGGCGGTTTACTACAACGGGCTTAAGTCGCCTGTGGGCCTTAGGCCCTTTATTGAACCACCATCTTCATGCTTGGTCTTGGGCTTCTTTCTGGTGAGTCTTCTTTGCGTAACCCGGCCCCTCCTGGGCGGCTTACACAAATAGTTATATCCCCAACACCTAGGGTTCATACTTTCACTAGTGCAAGTTCTCTCAACAATAATAACATAATTGGATCATATAACTATCCCTCAACATGGAACAAAGAGTCACTCCAAAGTCACAAATAGTGGAGAACAAACGAAGAGATTATGGTAGGGTACGAAACCACCTCAAAGTTATTCTTTCCAATCAATCCGTTGGGCTATTCCTATAAGTGTCACAAACAGCCCTAGAGTTTGTACTAGAATAACACCTTAAGACACAAATCAACCAAAACCCTAATGTCACCTAGATACTCCAATTTCACCTCAAGTATCCGTGGGTATGATTATACGATATGCATCACACAATCTCAGAGTCATCTCTTCAACCAACACATAGAACCTCAAAGAGTGCCCCAAAGTTTCTACCGGAGAATCACGACGAAAACGTGAGCCAACCCCTATGCATAGGTTCATGGGCGGAACCCCAAGTTGATCACCAAAACATACATCAAGTGAATCACGTGATATCCCATTGTCACCACAGATACGCACGGCAAGACATACATCAAGTGTTCTCAAAACTTTAAAGACTCAATCCGATAAGATTACTTCAAGGGAAAACTCAATTCATTACAAGAGAGTAGAGGGGAGAAGAAACATAAGATCCAACTATAATAGCAAAGCTCGCGATACATCAAGATCGTGCTAAATCAAGAACACGAGAGAGAGAGAGAGAGAGAGAGAGAGAGATCAAACACATAGCTATCGGTACATACCCTCAGCCCGAGGGTGAACTACTCCTCCTCGTCACGGAGCGCCGGGATGATGAAGATGGCCACCGTGAGGGTGCCCCCTCCTCCGTGAGTCTTTGGAACAGGGTCCCGATTGGTTTTTGGTGGCTCTGGAGGTTTGCGGCGGCGGAACTCCCGATCTATTCTCGTCTTCAGAAGTTTTAGGGTACGTTGGTATATATGGGTGAAAGAAGTACGTCGGTGGACCTCCGGGTTGTCCACGAGGCAGGGGGCGCACCCTAGGGGGGTGGGCGCGCCCCCCACCCTCGTGGGCAGCCCGGGACTCCCCTGGTGAGCTTCCGGTACTCCGTGGGCTTCTTCTGGTCCAAAAATAAGTTCCGTGGAGTTTCAGGTCAATTGGACTCCGTTTGATATTCGTTTTCTTCGGAACACTGAAATAGGCAAAAACAACAATTCTGGGTTGGGCCTCCGGTTAATAGGTTAGTCCCAAAAATAATATAAAAGTGGATAATAAAGCCCAATATTGTCCAAAACAGTAGATAATATAGCATGGAGCAATCAAAAATTATAGATACGTTGGAGATGTATCAATGACCGAGAACTTCTCATTACCCTGCATCAGAAACAAGATAAGCATCACTTCTGGCTGAAGCGCCAGATGCAAAGCCTCTTGGTGGACATCAATCGCATTCGCAATCTTGCCACCAAGAATGCCTTTGTTACACATGAAACCTGTCGGAGGTCATGGAAGAGTTTGACATTGCTGAGTGCTGAAGCAGATCTTCACGACGATGGCTTCACTAAAAGATTCAAGTTTGACTCCACTCCTCCAAGGAATGTTGTCTTGCGTCAAACTCCGTCTCTTGAAGACTATGATTATTCCTCCTCCACTGCAACGGTGAATGCCAGAGTGATCGATGATCAAGACGATGCTACTTCACCACCTCCAACTTCAGCGCGCATCGACACTGCACCAAGTTCTTCTGCATCGCCAAACCCCAACGTCGACCCTGCATCTTCTCCTACTCCTTCTGGGAACGAGTAGAGGCTCTATGTCTTCAAACCTTTTTGGTCCTTACTGACAAAAGGGGGAGAACCATATGAGTTGATAGTCTTCAAGCGGGTCCATATGGGCGGTTGCTTTATATTTTGCCTAGTGTTTACAACTCTCGCTTTTGATACATTTGGTTCTTTGAGTTGTAACACTTAAACTTGATGGTAAATCGCCACGCTCTTCTCGCTATTTCGAGATGCGATGATAAATTCCGCATGTGCGATGATAAATTCCGCACTTAGTCATTTTGCAGACGTCCATTTTTCATTATGCATGTCATTATCTTTGTTATATGAAATCATGCATGATGAATTGTCTTCATAAGTTGAAGAGGATCTCCACAAGTACAACCTGCCATGTGCATTTGCATTCCAAAAGCAAATTACTTATATGCACATCTTCAGGGGGAGCCTTTTGCTACTTATGAAGACAATACCTTTAACCTTTACAATTTCACATACTTTTATCCCCGTTGAAAACTTCAACCAGTTTGTCATCAATCACCAAAAAGGGGGAGATTGTAAGTGCATCTAGTGCCAACCCTAGTTGGTTTTGGAGTATTGACGACAAACCTGGTTGAGGGACTAATGTGTTTGTGAGAATTGCAGGATAACACAGGTAGTAGTCCCTCATTGATTTGGTTTACCTACCGGAGATGACCCCTAAAAATGTATGAAGACATTGAAGACAATGGTGGTATGTGAAGATATTCACATTGAAGACTATGACAAGAGAAGGCATTGCGTGAATACTATGGAGCGCGAAGACTTAGTTGTTTCGTTGTTTCCTTTTCTTCTTTGTTGAGTCATAGGAACCAGCGTACTGTTAAGTGGGGTCCCAGTGAACAAAGTCAGAGTGACTGAAGTGATGCTCAACCAAATCCTATGTCTTCGAGTGAAGACAATGAGAGCAAATCTTATCCAGAGCTGGATGAGTCAGCTTGACTTGTAGCCCAAATAAAGTTGTCGCGTGTGTTTGAAATCTGACCGTTGGAACACATGTCAGTTCCTTAGTGACCCAGGGTCATTTCGGACAAATAAGGTCGGGTTGCCTAGTGGCTATAAATAGCCCACCCCCTACACCATAAATTGGTGACTGCTCAGAGTTAGTGCACGGCTTTTGTCGTTTGAGAGCAACCCACCTCCGAAGCTTTTGAGAGAGAGAAATCCTTGCAAGGACAAATCCCAAACACCCAGAGCCAAAGAGTGTTAGGCATCACTGAAGTCTTTCTGTCCGCGTGACCTGAACACTTGTTACACTTGAGGACTGTGAATCCTCCAGCCGGTTAGGCGTCGCGTTCTGAGCATCCAAGAGTCATTGTGGATCACCGGTGAACGAAGTCTATGAAGGTTTGGAAGTCTACCTTGAAGACTTACCAGAGTAATTGGGTGAGGACTGGGTGTCCTTAGGTCAAGGGGAATAAGGTGAAGACACGGTCTTCTGAGTTGAATATCAGCCTCCCTAACCAGACGTATAGTTTTCACAGCAACTGGAACTGGTCCAACAAATCATGTGTCCTCAACAAGTGACTGGTTCTATCCTCTCCCTCTCATTACTTTCAGTTTGTCTTCATGAAGTCATTGCCTGCTTGCACTACCTATTTGACTTCACTGTGTGACTACTATCATTGTTTGGCTTCATACTATCTTCCATCCTGATCTTTACTACCTAGCTGCTATTAGTCTTCGTGCTTTCACTTCATTGCATACTTGACTATGGCTTGCTTAGTGTAGTCTACCTTTCGCTGCATATCAATAGGTTCATTTCTTGTGTTTGTCTTCGAAACTCTCATGTTTTGAAGACTTTCATAAAAATCGCCTATTCACCCCCGCTTTAGTCGATAACTAGCACTTTCAGGACTAAACCCTCTGGTTTATATAGACACCTGAGGGGGCTAGGGTTACACAGTCAGTTACAAGGGAGGAGATCTACATATCTGTATTGCCAAGCTTGCCTTCCACGCCAAGGAGAGTCCCATCCGGACACGGGACAAAGTCTTCAATCTTGTATCTTCATAGTCCAACAGTCCGGCCAAAAGATATAGTCCGGCTGTCCGAGGACCCCCTAATCCAGGACTCCCTCAGTAGCCCCTGAACCAGGCTTCGATGACGATGATTCCGGTGCGCAGATTGTCTTCGGCATTGCAAGGCGGGTTCCTCCTCCGAATATTCCATAGAAGATTTTGAACACAAGGATAGTGTCCGGCTCTGCAAAACAAATTCCACATACCACCGTAGAGAGAATAATATTTCCACAAATCTATTCTGCTGACAGCTTTACATAACGTGACGTTCTGCCGTGGTCTGGTCATGACGAACCGTTTTTTCGAGCCTGCCACTGCACGTGTTGCGAGGCGGTTTTATTGACACGTCATGTCGAAGTAGAGATCGTGTCCCTCTTTTCACGGGATTCTCATCAATATGGGTGTGGGTAACCCAATCGTGCCTGCTGGTATGACTCCTCAATTTTAGGCAAGTTCCAAACGGCCACGCGGAGGACGCTTGATATTCACCCTCTTTATAAAAGGGCCAAGGCCTGTCCTTTTATTCTCGCGCTCGATCCTTCCCTTCCCCTCACCTTGACTTCCAACACTCAAGGCTCAGGCTAAGCGCTTCGGACCTTCAATCATGTCCGGATCCAACCTACAAGGTCGGTGGATGGCCTCCTCTGTCACAGAGGAGGACATCAAGAAGCTAAGAGAAGCTAGGCATCTGACCGCCGAAATCTCGCACAGGCTTCCCGCTCAAGGGCGGGTCATCCCCACTCCCGAACCCAACGAGAGTGTCGTATTTATTTCCCACTTCCTCCGAGGGCTAGGCTTTAGTCTTGATCCCTTTGTTAGAGGGCTTATGTTCTACTACGGGCTCGATTTCCATGATCTGGCTCCGGATTCCATCCTTCACATCTCGTCGTTCATCATCGTGTGTGAAGCGTTCCTCCGCATTACCCCAGACTTCGGCTTATGGCTCAAGACCTTCAATGTGAAGCCGAAGATGATTGAGGGGCGACACGCAGAGTGCGGAGGTGCCATAATAAACAAAGGCGCCGATGCTCCATGGCCAAAGGGTTCCTTCCCGAAGACATCCAAGCTATGGCAGCGGGAGTGGTTTTACATCACCGCTCCCCGAAGTGCTAAGTGGGTAGCTGCCCCTGCCTTCCGTTCGGGGCCCCCGCCACAATTGGCGTCATGGGTCAACAGAGGGCTGGACCGGGGGCCAGCTAATGACGTGCCGACATTGCAGAGTCGCATCCGAGATCTCTTCAAGGGAGATGTCAGCCTTGTCAAGGTAATGCAAGTCATGCTAGTTCGTCGGGTCCTGCCATGCCAATGTCGACCTCTCCGTATGTGGGAGGTCAACCCGGAAGGACCGCGAACTATTCAACAATTCTTCGGCGCGATGATACGTCTCCAACGTATCTATAAGTTTTTATTGTTCCATGCTATTATATTACCCCTTTTGGATGTTTATGGGCTTTATTTTACACATTTATATCATTTTTGGGACTAACCTACTAACCGGAGGCCCAGCCCATATTGTTGTTTTTTGCCTATTCCAGTATTTCAAAGAAAAGGAATATCAAACGGAGTCCAAACGGAATGAAACCTTTGGGAGCGTGATTTTTGGAACGAACGTGATCCGGAGAGCTTGGAGTGCAAGTCAAGAAGCTTCCGAGGAAGCCACGAGACAGGAGGCCGCGCCCCCCCTGTAGGGCGTGCCCCTGTCTCGTGGGCCTCTCGGGCGGCCGCCGACGTACTTCTTCTTCCTATATATACCTACGTACCCCGAAAACATCCAGGGGCACCACGAAACACAATTTCCACCGCCGTAACCTTCAGATATCGTGAGATCTCATCTTGAGCCTTCACGCACTCACGGAGGGGAATCAACCACGGAGGGCCTCTACATCAACATCCTTGCCCTCCAATGAGTTTTGAGTAGTTTACCACAGACCCACGGGTCCATAGTTATTAGCTAGATGGCTTCTTCTCTCTTTTGGATCTCAATACAATGTTCTCCCTTCTCTTGTGGAGATCTATTCGATGTAAACTCTTTTTGCGGTGTGTTTGTCGAGATCCGATGAATTGTGGGTTTATGATCAAGTTTATCTATGAATAATATTTGAATCTTCTCTGAATTCTTTTATGTATGATTGAGTTATCTTTGCAAGTCTCTTCAATTATCGTTTAGTTTGGCCTACTAGATTGGTCTTTTTTGCCATGGGACAAGTGCTTAGCTTTGGGTTCAATCTTATGTGTCCTTACCAAAGGATGTAAAGGGTTGCAAGGCACGTATTGCATTGTTGCCATCGAGGATAACAAGATGGGGTTTATATCATATTGCATGAGTTTATCCCTCTACATCATGTCATCTTGCTTAATGTGTTACTCTGTTATTATGAACTTAATACTCTAGATGCAGGCAGGAGTCGGTCGATGTGTGAAGTAATAGTAGTAGATGCAGGCAGGAGTCGGTCTACTTGTTATGGACGTGATGCCTATATACATGATCATTCCTAGATAATCTCATAACTATGCACTTTTCTATCAATTGCTCGACAGTAATTTGTTCACCCACCGTAATACTTATGCTATCTTGAGAGAAGCCACTAGTGAAACCTATGGCCCCCGGGTCTATCTCTTATCATATTTGCTTTCAATCTACTTTTATTTGCATCTTTACTTTTTGCATCTATATTACAAAATACCAAAAATATATTTATCTTATCTTACTATCTTTATTAGATCTCACTTTCGCAAGTGGTCGTGAAGGGATTGACAACCCCTTTATTGTGTTGGTTGCGAGTTCTCAGTTTGTTTGTGTTGGTGCGTGGGACTTTTGAGGAGCCTCCTACTGGATTGATACCTTGGTTCTCAAAACTGAGGGAAATACTTACGCTACACTTGCTGCATCACCCTCTCCTCTTCGAGGAAAACCAACGCAAGCTCAAGACGTAGCAAGAAGGATTTCGGCGCCGTGCTGGGAGGTCTTCGCCAAGTCAAGACATACCAAGTACCCATCACAAACCCATCTCCCTCGTGATTTACATTATTTGCCATTTGCCTCTCGCTTTCCTCTCCCCACTTCACCCTTGCCATTTTATTCGCCTCTCTTTCCCAATCTCCTCCTCTCGTTTCGCTTGCCTTCTTTTGTGTGCTTGTTTGCTTTTTTGACCTTATGGTTGCGCCTAAGGGTCCTGACCACCTTCTCAGAAGGATGGATGAGATTGAATCAAATATTAGAAGCTTTATGAATTTGCAATTTGAGCATAATAATTTCTTTAGAAAAGAGCTTAAGGAACAAATTTTTTTTTGGGGTTTATGAACAAAGAGATTGATGATATGAATAAAGAATTCTATGGTGTTAACGCTCAAATTACCCGGCTTGAAAATGCTATAGCCAAAATTTCTCACAAGCAAGCCACCTTAGTCAATAAGATGGCCGCTAAACAGAAAAATTACGTGAAAATAATGATGAGGATCTTAAAGTTATTGATGCGTCTCCGATTAGATCTATGTTTTGCAATATGGATTTTGATGATTATGGGACTGATGATGAATCAACTTTGCCTAGAAGGCGTCTCAAGAATTCGGAGTCTTTAGATCTTAATGTTAAATTTGGTAAAAGTGAGATTGGAGAATCCTCAACTTCTAATAATGTTGAACCTACTATCTCGGATTTCAAGGAATTTGATTATGATAATTGCTCTTTAAAAGGTTGTATTTCCTTGTTGCAATCCGTTGTTAATTCTCCTCATGCTTATAGTCAAAACAAAGCTTTTACCAAACATATTGTTGATGCCTTGATGCAATCTTATGATGAAAAACTTAATTTGGAAGTTTTTATACCTAGAAAACTTAATGATGAGTGGGAACCTACTATAAAGATTAGATTTAAAGATTATGAGTGTTTTGCTTTGTGTGATTTGGGTGCTAGTTTTTCCACAACTCCGAAAACTTTATGTGGTATTCTAGGTTTCCATGATCTTGATGATTGTTCTTTAAATTTGCACCTTGCGGATTACACCATTAAAAAGCCTATGGGAAAGATCAATGATGTTCTTATTGCAAATAGAAATTTGGTGCCCGTAGATTTTATCGTTCTTGATATAGATTGCAATCTTTCTTGCCCTATTATTCTTGGTAGACCTTTCCTTAGAACGATTGGTGCGATTATTGATATGAAGGAAGAGAACATTAGATTCCAATTTCCATTAAAGAAAGGCATGGAGAACTTTCCAAGAAAGAAAGTTAAATTACCTTATGAGTCTATCATGCGTTCTACTTATGAGTTCAGTGCCAAAGATGACACTCTTTAGATCTATCTTCGCTTTTATGCCTAGCTAGGGGCGTTAAACGATAGCGCTAGTTGGGAGGCAACCCAATTTTCTTTGTATTTTTTGTTTTTGCTCCTGTTTAGTAATAAGTCTTGCATCTACCTTCTGTTTAGATGTGTTTTTATCTTTTAATTAGTGTTTGTGCCAAGTTAAACCAATAGGATCTTCTTGGATGATAGTTATTTGATCTTGCTGTAATTTCCAGAAACTTTCGGTTCACGAAAACAATTGTTAAAAATCACCAGAACGTGATAAAATAGTGATTCCAATTGCTGTTGATCCATAAACAAATTTCATAGGCCGTCCTATTTTTATAGGATTTTTGGAGTTCCAGAAATTTGCATTAGTTACAGATTACTATAGACTGTTCTGTTTTTGACAGATTCTGTTTTTCGTGTGTTGTTTGCTTATTTTGATGAATCTATGGCCAATAAAATAGTTTATAATCCATATAGAAGCTGGAATACAGTAGGTTTAACACCAAAATGAATAAAGAATGAGTTCATTGCAGTACCTTATGTGGTGGTTTTTTTTTCTTTCACTAACGGAGCTTATAAGATTTCCTGTTGAGTTTTGCGTTGTGAAGTTTTCAAGTTTTGGGTAAAGCTTTTATGGACTATGGAATAAAGGGTGGCAAGATCCTAAGCTTGGGGATGCCCATGGCACCCCAAGATATTCAAGAATAGCCAAAAGCCTAAGCTTGGGGATGCCCCGGGAAGGCATCCCCTCTTTCGTTTTCGTTCATTTGGTAACTTTACTTGGAGCTATATTTTTATTCGCTACATGATATGTGTTTTGCTTGGAGCGTCGTGTATTATATTAGTCTTTGCTTTTTAGTTTACCACAATCATACTGGCTGTACACACCTTTTGGGAGAAGCCTATTTGATTAGAATTTTCTAGAATACTCTATGTGCTTCACTTATATCTTTTGAGCTTGATAGTTTTTGCTCTAGTGCTTCACTTATATCTTTTAGAGCACGGTGGTGTCTTAATTTTGAAGAAATTACTAGTCTCTCATGCTTCACTTATATTATTTTGAGAGTCTTTTAGAACAGCATAGTATTTGCTATGGTCATAAAGTTGGTCCTAGAATGATGAGCATCCAAGTTGGGTATAATAAAAACTATCATAGGAAGTGAATTGGATGCTATGATCAACTTGATACTTGATAATTGTTTTGAGATATGGAGGTAGTGATATTAAAGTCATGCTAGTTGGGTGATTATGAATTTAAAGAATGATTGTGTTGAAAGTTAGCAAGTCCCGTAGCATGCACGTATGGTTAAAGTTGTGTAACAGATTTGAAACATGAAGCGTACCTGGCTTGTGCATCCTTATGAGTGGCGGTCGGGGACGAGCGATGGTCTTTTCCTACCAATCTATCCCCCTAGAGCATGCGCGTAGTACTTGGTTTTTGATGACTTCTAAATTTTTGCAATAAGTATATGAGTTCTTTTGACTAATGTTGAGTCCATGGATTATACACACTTTTAACTTTCCGCCTTTGCTAGCCTCTTCGGTACCGTGCATTGCCCTTTCTCTCCTTGAGAGTTGGTGCAAACTTCGCCGGTGCATCCAAACCCCGTGATACGATACGCTCTATCACACATAAACCTCCCTATATCTTCCTCGAAACAGCCACCATACCTACCTATTATGGCATTTCCATAGCCATTCCGAGATATATTGCCATGCAACTTTCCACCGTTCCGTTCATCATCATCATGACATACTTTACTTTTGTCATATTGCCATTGCATGATCATGTAGTTGACATCGTATTTGTGGCAAAGCCACCATGCATTATTTTTCATACATGTCACTCTTGATTCATTGCACCATCCGATACATCACGGAGGCATTCATATAGAGTCATATCTTGTTCTAGTTTCGAGTTGTAATTCATATGTTGTAATCAATAGAAGTGTGATGATCATCATTATTAGAGCATTGCCCAAAGAAAAAAAAAGAAAGAAGAAAGTCCAAAAAGAAAAAAAGAAAGGCCCAAAAAAAGAAAAAAAAGAAGAGAAAAAAGAAAGAAAAAGAATAGATAAATAAAAGGGCAATGTTACTATCTCTTTTTCCACACTTGTGCTTCAAAGTAGCACCTTGTTCTTCATGTAGTGAGTCTCATATATTGTGCTTCAAGGTAGCACCATGTTTTTCATATAGTGAGTCTCATAAGTTGTCTTTTTCATACTAGTGGGAATTTTTCATTATAGAACTTGGCTTGTATATTCCTACGATGGGCTTCCTAAAATGCCCTAGGTCTTCGTGAGCAAGCAAGTTGGATGCACACCCACTAGTTTTTGAGCATTCATTTATAGCTTTAGTGCATCCGTTGCATGGCAATCCCTACTCCTCATGCTAACATCAACTGATGGGCATCTCCATAGCCCGTTGATTATCCTCGTCAATATGAGACTTTCTCCTTTTTTGTCTTCTCCACACAATCCCCATCATCATATTCTATTCCACCCATAGTGCTATATCCATGGCTCACGCTCATGTATTGCGTGAAGGTTGAATTTTTTTGAGATTATTTAAGTATGAAACAATTGCTTGGCTTGTCATCGGGGGTATAGAAGTTGGGAACATCTTTGTGTGACGAAAATGAAGCATAGCCTAACTATATGATTTTGTAGGGATGAACTTTCTTTTGCCATGTTATTTTCAGAGGACATGATTACTTTGATTAGTATGCTTGAAGTATTACTATTTCTTTTATCAATATGAACTTTTATTTTGAATCATTTGGATCTGAACATTCATGCCACAATAAAGAAAATTACATTATGAATTATGCTAGGTAGCATTCCACATCAAAAATTCTCTTTTTATCATTTACCTACTCGAGGACGAGCAGGAATTAAGCTTGGGGATGCTTGATATGTCTCCAACGTATCTATAATTTTTGATTGTTCCATGCTATTATATTACCCCTTTTGGATGTTTATGGGATTTATTTTACACATTTATACCATTTTTGGGACTAATCTACTAACCGGAGGCCCAGCCCATATTGTTGTTTTTTTGCCTATTTCAGTATTTCGAAGAAAAGGAATATCAAACGGAGTCCAAACGAAATGAAACCTTCGGGAGCGTGATTTTTGGAACAAACGTGATCCGGAGAGCTTGGAGTGCAAGTCAAGAAGCTTCCGAGGAAGCCACGAGACAGGAGGCCGCGCCCCCCTGTAGGGCGCGCCCCCCTGTCTCGTGGGCGCCTCGGCCGGCCACCGACGTACTTCTTCTTCCTATTTATACCTACGTACCCCGAAAACATCCAAGGGCACCACGAAACACAATTTCCACCGCCATAACCTTCTGTATTCGCGAGATCTCATCTTGGAGCCTTTGCCGGCACTCTGCCGGAGGGGGAATCAACCACGGAGGGCCTCTACATCAACATCCTTGCCCCTCCGATGAGTTGTGAGTAGTTTACCACAGACCTACGGGTCCATAGTTATTAGCTAGATGGCTTCTTCTCTCTTTTGGATCTCAATACAATGTTCTCCCCTCTCTTGTGGAGATCTATTCGATGTAAACTCTTTTTGCGGTGTGTTTGTCGAGATCCGATGAATTGTGGGTTTATGATCAAGTTTATCTATGAATAATATTTTAATCTTCTCTGAATTCTTTTATGTATGATTGAGTTATCTTTGCAAGTCTCTTCGAATTATCAGTTTAGTTTGGCCTACTAGATTGGTCTTTCTTGCCATGGGAGAAGTGCTTAGCTTTGAGTCCTATCTTGCATGTGTCCTTACCCAAAGGATGTAAAGGGTTGCAAGGCACGATTGTATTGTTGCCATCGAGGATAACAAGATGGGGTTTATATCATATTGCATGAGTTTATCCTCTACATCATGTCATCTTGCTTAATGCGTTACTCTGTTCTTATGAACTTAATACTCTAGATGCAGCAGTGAGTCGGTCGATGTGTGGAGTAATAGTAGTACATGCAGCAGGAGTCGGTCTACTTGTTATGGACGTGATGCCTATATACATGATCATGCCTAGATAATCTCATAACTATGCGCTTTTCTATCAATTGCTCGACAGTAATTTGTTCACCCACCGTAATACTTATGCTATCTTGAGAGAAGCCACTAGTGAAACCTATGGCCCCCGGGTCTATCTCTTATCATATTTGCTTTCAATCTACTTTTATTTGCATCTTTACTTTTTGCATATATATTACAAAATACCAAAAATATATTTATCTTATCTTACTATCTTTATTAGATCTCACATTCGCAAGTGGCCGTGATGGGATTGACAACCCCTTTATTGCGTTGGTTGCGAGTTCTTAGTTTGTTTGTGTAGGTGAGTGGGACTTTTGAGGAGCCTCCTACTGGATTGATACCTTGGTTCTCAAAACTGAGGGAAATACTTACGCTACACTTGTTGCATCACCCTCTCCTCTTCGAGGAAAACCAACGCAAGCTCAAGACGTAGCACGCGGCGCTCGAAGAGATGTATGGATTGTTCTTCGGATCACAAATAAAGTGTCCGGACACCACCGAGGATGTGGGTCTGAACTGCAATCGTCCAGACACCCAAGTAAGTAATTCCGCGGTCGAACACGTTGTATTTTTAATTTATCACAACATCATTATGAAAAGTCGCCTTTTGACCAGGACTGGATAAAAAAGGCGAGGATGATTAGGTGTTCGGCCCCCCTTCCCGAAGGCTCACCGGATCCTGTACTGGCCAGGATGCTTGATCTTGCGCCTTATCAAGCGCCATCAGGGGAAGATAAAGGGAGGAACAGAGAAGCCGAAAGTGAGCCTCACTCATTATTCATCCAAACCGGGGGAATTAGTGCCTCCGCGAAGGAGGATAACCGGGGAGAAGAATCTGAAATTCCCTCTCCCCAAGGAAGGAAGAGGGCCGCCCCTGAAGACTTGGAAACAATGGTTTTCAAACGAGGGAAGAAACCTTCCCGGAGGGCATCCTTACCGCACAGTACCCGCAAGGGGACCAGCCCTCCATCAAACTGTAAGTAAAGAAAAGTACTTTATACTAAATATACCCTGCTTCATTTCTGAGATCAATAACCGAGACGTATATCTTGTAGTTCGGATCGTAGCCCTTCTCGACAGAGTTCGTCTTTGGGGGATCTTCTTCCGGAGATGATGGAGAGCGAAACGCCTCCCTGCCTCGTGAAGCGGACGACCCTGAGGTGTCGTCATGGAGGATTTCTCCTGATCCTCCAAGGCCAGAGGGTAACCCTTCGGCCTCCCGAAGTCCGGATTATTCGGCTCCTAAGGAGAGCAACAGAAAGAGTCGGGGACTGTCCGGTGCGCTACCAGACGCACTGATGAATCTTCTGGAGCAAGCGGCTATCTCAGAAGCGCATCGTACGCTAATGGGTACGGTGGTTGAGAAGATTTCATCCGCCGAAAGCAGGTTGCATGAAGCTTTTATGAGCCTACTGAGAGGCTTTGAGGTACGCAAAGTAATATATATTTTTGACGGCACCGCACACGCTAGGTGTGCCCTATGCAGATAGTAGCCCCGAGACTCTGGTTCTTTGTCGAAAAAGGCAGCAAATAGAGGATCATAGTCCTGTAATAACAAGGTTGCTTTCACGCGTGCGGCCGAGGGTCCGTGGCTAGCCGGACTGGTGAGTTTGCCGAACTGAAGCGGTAACTTGATGTGGCAGATGCCGACATCGTGCTTGTAAACAAGCGGCTTGACGAGGCACAGGGTATGTATTTCTCCGGCGATCAACACATATTAAGAGGAACATGATGCTAGTATCTGTAATATGTTGTGACTGCAGATGGAGCTGCCGCCGTGGAGACCCTTCGGGCATAACTTGCCCGAGCCAAGGAGCAAGCCAGGGAGAGTGATGCGGCCGCCCTAAAGGCAGCCGAAGAGCTAAGAGCCGAACAGCCTGAGCATTGCCAGAGCAAAGAGAAAATAGCCAAGATGGCTGTTGAGTTGAAAGATGTCGCCGACCGTTATGAGCTTCTTGGAAAGGAAAGCCAAACGAAGACGGCGGGCCTGGAGAAAGCCATGGTAGCAGCCAAGGAAGCCCGCTCTAAAATCAGAGCGGCGAAGGAGGAGCTACGTCAAGCCGGAGATATGGCGGCTGGGAAGCCCTTTTTGTTGCGGACGAAGTTCGGAGATCCTAAGTATGCCCTTCTAGATCAATTATGGAATTCTGCAGACGCATACTTGGATTTGGCAGCGAGTGCTGCTGATGCGACCGAGTTTTTCAAAGATCAAAAAGATCACGAATTGGAAAAGATATTCTGGTCGTAGTTCAATGTTCCAGTGCGTCCGCTGCTATTAAATGAGCAAATGGATGAGTGGGCCGAGCTCCATAGGTTGTCTGGGCTTGCCATGAGGTCTGTTGTGGATCATCTTTGGCCGGAAGGACCAAGGCCGAATAGTTATTTTGGCTTAGTGCAACGATTCCTTGGTCGCAAAGTTTGCGGTCGTCGGCTTCAGCCCCCACGCATATAATGCAGGGGTGTTTGCAAAAGCGCGTGTTCACACTTGATCCAACATCTTGGTCCATTAAGGAGGTGGTAGCGCGGCGAACGAGGCAATCAGACTATATTGCTTTAACACTTTCACTTAATCATAGGAGTTTGACAGTGGGGCTACTATATAGCCCCTGATATTACCGCATCTATCCGAATACGGTGCACGTATGTACATGACCGAGAAAACTGGTCCTTCATTAATGCGGAGGAATCCCGAAGATTCCGATGAGTCATCGAGTGGTTGACCAGTCTCACGCTTTATCATGATGATCGGTTTTCGGCTTTCATCGAGGTGCTTGTCCGGATGAACCAGGCACAATCGCAGAGTTCTCCGGTGCCACCGTAGCCGATAGAGCGGAACGTAAGGTAGCAAAACACGGGAACCGGGCATACCCAACATTTGACCAAAGACATGATTCGGAGCTGATGCATATAAGGCCAAACTCACGACGCCGAACACTCCCTAAGGTATTCGATCTTTACAACATATACTGGGCTGAGTAACGCCCTTGAACCCTGAATTTCCAGGTACGTGCATTAGTCTGACATGGTGAAATGCCAATAACGCCAGCGTCCCTCTCGGTTGTGTTGAGTATCCGGAGGGTGTGAAGCAACAAGAGACAGTAAGAAAGGTTTACACAGGGTCTTAATCTAAAAAGAAACCTTTGAGCGGGGCCCTGCTGCACGTCTGCGCCTGTGTCTCCGTTGTGCCGTATCCTGGAAGGGTGTAGCACGATTATCATCTGTCAAAAGAGAATAACTTAGATGAAATTTGCCGTGCGAAGAATTGGTTGTTCTTAATAAACCATTAAAATTCAAAATAAGGTCGAGCTGAATTGTAGACTTTTTTTGTTTTACATGCGGAAAGCCCCTAGCACCGTCTATGGGGATATATTCATCAACCTCATCTCAAGTTTATCTAAGCTGTTACAGCTAGTGGTGCGCCGGACTCGTCTAGCCGTGTCCGCGGTCTTAACGAACGATCGTTTATGCTAGTTGGAGAGGCCATTTAGTGTTCGGCTGCTAAAGCTGCCACACATTCTTCCGCTCGTAAGGAACGCTCAATGTTTCCGCTAACTATGATGATGCCATGTGGACCGGGCATCTTGAGCTTGAGATAAGCATAATGCGGTACTGCTATAAAACGAGCGAAGGCCGTTCTTCCGAGTAGTGCTTGATAGCCGCTTTAGAATGGAGCGATGTCGAAGGTTAACTTTTCACTTCCGAAGTTGTCGGGGGAACCGAATACAACCTCTAGTATGAGAGAGCCCGTGCAGCTGGCCTCTGGGCCTGGTATTACTCCTTTAAAGGTAGTATTGCTTTGGCTAATTCTCGTTGGGTCTATCCCCATTTTGCGGACTGTGTCCTGATATATCAGATTAAGACTACTGCCGCCGTCCATGAGGACTCGGGTGAGGTGGTATCCGTTGATTATTGGGTCGAGCACCAAGGCAGCTGATCCTCTGTGCCGGACATTGGTCGGGCTATCCCTGTGATCAAAAGTGATCGGGCAGGTTGACCAAGGGTTGATTTTGGGGGTGACGGGCTCTACGGTGCATACGTCTCGGAGTGCGTGTTTGCTCCTCTTCTTCGCCACGTGAATCGTGTTCACCTGCTTTTGACCTCCGTGGGAACTTTTTCGTCCCCGGTGTTTTGTCGACGAGGCTCATCCTCGTCTTCGCTGGTGTCTCCCTCCCCTTGTGTTCGGCGTTTAGCTTACCGGCCTGCTTGAAGACCCAGCATTCTCTGTGGGTGTGATTTGTAGGTTTATCGGAGGTGCCGTGAATCTGACATAATTTGTCTAGAATCTTGTTGAGGCTGGACGGTCCATCTCTGTTGCCTTTGAAAGGATTTTTCCATTGACCGGGTCGAGAGCCCCTGAATCCGGCGTTTACCGCCGTGTTGTCTGGGCTGTCTTCGTTATTTCGACGCTTGCTTTTACTGCGTCGTGGTTTTCCATTACCATCCCTAAATTCAGATGTGCCTGGGTCGCTGATGGTACTACGGGTTGTTGGGGAACGTTGCAGAAAATTAAAATTTTTCCTACGGTTTCACCAAGATCCATCTATGAGTTCATCTAAGCAACGAGTCAAGGAAGTGAGTTTGCATCTACATACCACTTGTAGATCGCGTGCGGAAGCTTTCGAGGGGATGGTGATGATGGAGTCATACTCGGATCACCGATGACCAAGTGCTGAACGGACAGCACCTCCGCGATCAACACACGTACGGTACGGGCAACGTCTCCTCTGTCTTGATCCAGCAAGGAGGAAGGAGAGGTTGAGGAAGACAGCTCCACCGGCAGCACGACGGCGTGATGATGGTGGAGAAGAAGTACTCCGACAGGGCTTCGCCGAGCACACAACGGAGGAGGAGAGGTGTTGGGAGGGAGGGCTGCGCCTTGGCTTGGGTGCGGCTGCCTCCCTCACCCCTCTATTTATAGGGGAAGGGAGAAGGGCCCTCTAGATGCATCTAGAGGGGGGCGCCAAGGGATGGGAGCGGCCAAGGGGGGGGCGGCCAAGGGAGGCGGTTAAGGGAGGGGCTTGCCCCCAAGCAAGGGGCCCCTTAGGGTTCCCACCTCAACCCTAGGCGCATGGGCCCAAGGGGAGGGGTTGTGCCCAGCCCACCAGGGGTTGGCCCCTTCCCACGCAGCCCAAGTTGCCCCCCAGAGGGTGGCCCCTCCCGTGGTCCTCCGGAACCTTCCGTGACCCCTGACAATACCGATATGACCAAACTTTTCTCGATGTCCGCTTGACAACTTCCCATATATAAATATTTACCTCCGGACCCTTCCGAACTCCTCGTGACGTCCGAGATCTCATCCGGACTCAACAACATTCGTAATCACATACAAGTCTTCCTAATAACCCTAGCGCCAACGAACCTTATGTGTAGACCCTACGGGTTCGGGAGACATGTAGACATGACCGGACGCCTCGGTCAATAACCAACAGCGGATCTGGATACCCATGTTGGCTCCTACATGCTCCTCGATGATGTCATCGGATGAACCACGATGTCGAGGATTCAAGCAACCCCGTATACTATTCCCTTTGTCGACGGTATGTTACTTGCCCGAGACTCGATCGTCGGTATCCCAATACCTCGCTCAGTCTCTACATCGCAAGTCACTTTACTCGCACCATAATGCATGATCCCGTGACCGGACACTTGGTCACTTTGAGCTCATTATGATGATGCACTATCGAGTGGGCCCAGTGATACCTCTCCGTAATACGGAGTGACAAATCCTGTCTCGATCCGTGTCAACCCAATGACACTTTCGGATATACCGTAATGCACCTTTATAGTCACCCGCTTACGCCAGACGTTTGGTACACCCAAAGCACTCCTACGGATCCGGAGTTACACGATCTCATGGTCTAAGGAATAGATACTTGACATTGAGAAAGCTTTAGCAAAACGAACTACACGATCTTGTGCTATGCTTAGGATTGTCTTGTCCATCACGCCATTCTCCTAATGACGTGATCCCGTTGTCAACGACATCGATGTCCATAGTCGAAACCATGACTATCTGCTGACCAACGAGCTAGTCAACTAGAGGCTTACTAGGGACGATTGTGGTCTATGTATTCACACATGTATTACGATTTCCGGATAATACAATTATAGCATGAATAAAAGACAATTATCATGAACAAGGAAATATAATAATAATGCTTTTATTATTGCCTCTAGGGCATATTTCCAACAGTCTCCCACTTGCACTAGAGTCAATAATCTAGTTACATTGTGATGAATCGAACACCCATAGAGTTCGGTGTTGATCATGTTTTGCCCATGAAGAGAGTTTAGTCAACGGATCTGCGACATTCAGATCCGTATGCACTTTACAAATTTCTATGTCTCCATCCTGAACATTTTCACGGATGGAGTTGAAGCGACTTGTGAAACCTGGGCTCCTTGGCAAGTGCAATAGCTCCAGTGTTGTCACAGAAGAGTTTGATTCGCCCTGACGCATTGGGTATGACTCCTAGGTCGGTGATGAACTCCTTCACCCAAATTGCTTCATGCGCTGCCTCCGAGGCTGCCATGTACTCCGCTTCACATGTAGATCCCGCCACGACGCTCGCTTGCAAAGCTGCACCAGCCATCGCTCCACCATTCAACATATACACGTATCCGGTTTGTGACTTAGAGTCATCAGATCTGTGTCGAAGCTAGCGCCGACGTAACCCTTTACGACGAGCTCTTCGTCACCTCCATAAACGAAACATGTCCTTTGTCCTTTTCGGTACTTCAGGATATTCTTGACCGCTGTCCGGTGTTCCTTGTCAAATTACTTTGGTACCTTCCTACCAAACTTACGGCAAGGTTTACATCAGGTCAGTACACAACATGGCATACATAATAGACCCTATGGCCGAGGCATAGGGATGACACTCATCTCTTCTTTATCTTTTGCCGTGGTCGGGCATTGAGCCGAGCTCAATCTCACACCTTGCAACACGTGCAAGAACCCTTCTTGGACTGATCCATTTTGAACTTCTTCAAAATCTTATCAAGGTATGTGCTTTGTGAAAGACCTATGAGGCGCCTTGATCTATCTCTATAGATCTTGATGCCTAATATATAAGCAGCTTCTCCAAGGTCCTTCATTGAAAACACTTATTCAAGTAGGCCTTAATGCTGTCCAAGAATTCTATATCATTTCCCATCAAAAGTATGTCATCTACATATAATATGAGAAATGCTACAGAGCTCCCACTCACTTTCTTGTAAACGCAGGCTTCTCCATAAGTCTCAGATAAACCCAAACGCTTTGATCATCTCATCAAAGCTTAATGTTCCAACTCCGAGATGCTTGCACCAGCCCATAAATGGATCATTGGAGCTGCATACTTTGTCAACATTTTAGGATCGACAAAACCTTCCGCTGCATCATATACAGCTCTTCCTTAAGATAACCGTTAAGGAACTCGCTTTGACGTCCATCTGCCATATCTCATAATCATAGTATGCGGCAATTGCTAACATGATTTGGACGGACTTAAGCTTCGCCACGGATAGAAAGTCTCATCGTAGTCAATCCCTTGAACTTGCCGATAACCCTTAGCGACAAGTCGAGCTTTATAGATGGTGACATTACCATCGCGTCCGCCTTCTTCTTAAAGATCCATTTGTTTTCTATCGTCGCCGATCATCGGGCAAGTCTGTCAAAGTCCATACTTTGTTTTCATACATGGATTCTATCTCGGATTTCATGGCTTCTAGCCATTTGTTGGAATCTGGGCCCGCCATTGCTTCTTCATAGTTCAAGGTTCACCGTTGTCTAACAACATGATTTCCGGTGACAGGGTTGCCGTACCACTCAGTGCGGAACGTGTCCTTGTGGACTCCACGGTTCAAGAGCAACTTGATCCAAGTACCTTGATCATCATCATTAATTTCCTCTTCAGCTGGTGTAGGCATCACAGGAACATTTTCCTGAGCTGCACTACTATCCTGTTCAAGAGGCAGTACTTCATCGAGTTCTACTTTCCTCCCACTTACTTCTTTCGAGAGAAACTCTTTTTCCAGAAAGGATCCGTTCTATGCAACAAAGATCTTGCCCTCGGATCTTAAGTAGAAGGTATACCCTATGGTTTCCTTAGGGTATCCTATGAAGACACATTTTTCCGACTTGGGTTCGAGCTTTTCAGGTTGAAGTTTCTTGACATAAGCATCGCATCCCCAAACTTTTAGAAACGACAGCTTAGGTTTCTTCCCAAACCATAATTCATGCGGTGTCGTCTCAACGGATTTAGATGGTGCCCTATTTAAAGTGAATGTAGCTGTCTCTAGAGCGTATCCCCAAAATGATAGCGGTAAATCGGTAAGAGACATCATAGATCGCACTATATCCAATAGAGTGCGATTACGACGTTCGGACACACCGTTATGCTGAGGTGTTCCAGGCGGCGTGAGTTGTGAAACGATTCCACATTTTCTAAAGTGTGTACCAAATTCGTGACTTAAATATTCTCCTCCACGATCCGATCGTAAGAATTTTATCTTTCGGTCACGTTGATTCTCTACTTCATTATGAAATTCCTTGAACTTTTCAAAGGTCTCAGACTTGTGTTTCATCAAGTAGACATACCCATATCTACTCAAGTCATCTGTGAGAGTGAGAACGTAACGATATCCTCCATGAGCCTCAACGCCATTGGACCGCACACATCGGTATGTATGATTTCCAACAAGTTGGTTGCTCGCCCATTGTTCCGAGAACGGAGTCTTGGTCATCTTGCCCATAAGGCATGGTTCGCATGTGTCAAATGATTCATAATCTAGAGACTCCAAAAGTCCATCAAGCATGGAGCTTCTTCATGCGCTTGACACCAATGTGACCAAGGCGGCGATGCCACAAGTATGTGGGACTATCGTTATCAACTTTACATCTTTTGGTATTCATGCTATGAATATGTGTAATACTACGCCGAGATTCATTAAGAATAAACCATTGACCATTGGAGCATGACCATAAAACATATCTCTCATATAAATAGAACAACCATTATTCTCGGATTTAAATGAGTAGCCATCTCGCATCAAACGAGATCCGTAAACAATGTTCATGCTCAAACTTGGCACCAAATAACAATTATTAAGGTTCAAAACTAATCCCGTGGGTAAATGTAGAGGTAGCGTGTCGACGGCGATCACATCGACTCTGAACCATTCCCGACGCAAGATCGTCACCTCGCCCTTCGCCAGCCTCCGCTTATTCGCAGCAGCTCCGCTGTGAGTTACAAATATGAGCAACGGCACCGTATCAAATACCTGTGGAGTTACTACTTAGTAATCGGTAAGGTACACATCAATTACATGTATATCAAATATACCTTTAGTGTTGCCGGCCTTCTTATCCGCTAAGTATTTGGGGCAGTTCCGCTTCAAAGGACCCTTCCCTTGCAATAATAGCACTCGGTCTCGTGCTTGGGTCCATTCTTTGACTTCTTCCCGTAATCGACTTATCGGGCGCCGCAACTTCCTTGCCGCCCTTCTTGAAGTTCTTCTTACCCTTGCCCTTCTTAAACTTAGTGGTCTTATTGACCATCAACACTTGATGTTCTTTCTTGATTTCAACCTCTGCTGACTTCAGCATTGAAAATACTTCAGAATGGTTTTCACCATCCCCCGCATGTTGTAGTTCATCACAAAGCTCTTGTAGCTTGGTGGGAGCGATCAAGGATTCTGTCAATGACCGCCTCGTCCGGAGGTTAATCTCCACTGGGACAAAGCGGTCAGTGCAACCTGATATTTTGAGTATGTGCTCACCGATGTAACTGTTTTCCTCCATCTTACAACAATAGAACTTATCGGAGACTTCATATCTCTTGACCGGGCATGAGCTTGGAAAACTAGTTTCAGCTCTTCAACATCTCGTATGCTCCGTGTTGCTCAAAACGCTTTTGGAGCCCCGGTTCTAAGTCTGTAAAGCATGCCGCATCGAACGAGGGAGTAATCATCGAGACGTGCTCGCCAAACGCTCAAATCGTCTTGCAAAGGCCGGAGAGCAGGTGGGTCACCTAACGGTGCTTCTAGGACATATGCCTTCTTGGCAGCTATGAGGATGATCCTCAAGTTCGGACCCAATCCGTGATAGTTGCTGCCATCATCTTTCAGCTTGGTTTTCTAGGAACGCGCTGAAGTTCATGTTGACATGAGCGCTGGCCATTTGATCTACAAGACATATTTTGCAAAAGTTTTAGACTAAGTTCATGATAATTAAGTTCATCTTAATCAAATTATTGAATGAACTCCCACCAGATTTGACATCCTCTAGTCATCTAAGTGTTACACGATCCGAGTCGACCGGGCCGTGTCCGATCATCACGTGAGACGGACTAGTCATCGCCGGTGAACATTCTCATGTTGATCGATCTTCTATACGACTCGTGTTCGACCTTTCGGTCTCCGTGTTCCGAGGCCATGTCTGTACATGCTAGGCTCGTCAAGTTAACCCTAAGTGTTTTGCGTGTGTAAATCTGTCTTACACCCGTTGTATGTGAACGTAAGAATCCATCACACCCGATCACCACGTGGTGCTTAGAAGCGACGAACTTTAGCAACGGTGCACCGTTAGGGGAGAACACTTCTTGAAATTGTTGTAAGGGATCATCTTATTTACTACCGTCGTTCTAAGTAAACAAGATGCATAAAAGATAATAAACATCACATGCAATTATATAAAGTAGTGACATGATATGGCCAATATCATATAGCTCCTTTGATCTTCATCTTCGGGGCTCCATGATCATCTTGTCACCGGCATGACACCATGATCTCCATCATCATGATCTCCATCATCATGTCTTCATGAAGTTGTCACGCCAACGACTACTTCTACTTCTATGACTAACGTGTTTAGTAATAAAGTAAAGTAGTTTACATGGCGTTCTTCAATGACACGCAGGTCATACAAAATAAAGACAACTCTATACCAACGCTGTCAGGACCCCGATTCCAAGTCACATCGACCTAGCTGGTAACACCTCATATCACTTTGCGGCCTCACGCACGGTATTCCCACGGTGTCGCTTACCATGGCCCGGGACCGCTTGCGTCTTTTGGCTCACGATATGATAGTGTCGCTAGCATCCACATGACAAAGAACCCGGCCGACATGGCTAGTCGTGAACCCAAAGCGGCACTAACCTATGGGGACAGCATACATGAAACACTTGAGCATGTCGGTCATCAACGTATGAACTTGGGCTGTAGCACTGGGCTAACAGGACTCCGGTATCCCGGCTGTAGTGAGCTAGGCAGGACTCCAAGTATCACCGCGTGACATTTCAAGGGACGGACATAGGAACGAAATGAATCACATGCCGCCAGTCAAGTGTCCAAGCAGTAGTCTTTGGGCTAGCAGGACTCCGTGAACCGGGCAGAAGCGGACTACTATCGCCGTAAGCACGAGACTACATTTCCCCATATGAGAGGCTGCCAAGGATAAACAACTAGATTGTCGGATCCCACTCATACCAAGCATTTCAATCATACACACATTATGCCCGATATGAGTAAATACAACAAGGCATCACAACAAAACTCTACAACTCAAATACTTTATTTAAGAGGCCGAGGAGCCATACATAACATAGTCATACAGGTAGGGGTCACATGACCCAACACTCAAGTCATACAATCATACAAGCACATGCGAAGCAAAGTAGTCTGAGTCTGAGACTCTAGAAAGAAAGAAAGCTTGTTGGAGCCTTTCTATCTACATGGCCCTTCACAAGTCTTAGATCGCCACCTGGGTGGCTAGCTTACTCGTCGAAGTCAACATCTACATAGAATCCGTCGGAGGGGGTAGTATAGTCCTCTGAAAAATATTGATTAGGCAAACATGAGTACAAAGTACTCAGCAAGTCTTACCACAGAATCCTATCATACATGCACATTCTCAAGGAAGGAAGTGGAGTTAAATGCAGCAAGCCAGCTTTGACTCTTGGCTAAGCTATCCTACGTGTCACACTTTGTAAAGCATTTGTCGTACACGAGTCCACTATTCACCATCACAATACTCCATCGTGGATCCTCTCTCGTCATCCCCGAGAGGGCCATCCACGATACTCACACTTATCTTGAGGCTTTTAGTAGTATCCATTTACTTGTCTATGAACTGATATAGGTAACCCAGAAGTCCTTCTCCGTGGACACGGCTATTCGAATAGATCATATTAAACCCTGCAGGGGTATACTTCTTCACACACGCTCTCACCACTTATCGTCGTTTACACGACATGTACTCGGCAACCTTCAAGCGGAAGCCCAACGTGGGTGTCGGCCACAGCCTACCTAAACACACAAGTCCCTAGTCCAGGTTATCGCCTATTCGGGTTCCATCCGCAGGGAGTCCGGCCGAGGTTTCCCATACAGCCCCGAACGATGTGTGCGGGGTTCCCGAGATACCAAACGGCACTCGGTACAGACCACGGTGCCTACCGCAACACAACCCACCCCTAAGGTCAGCGTTATGCGGCCCCAAAGATGCTACAAACACGTAAACTACTTGCAACTCCTGACTATGAACAGGGGTGGTTAAGAAGCCGAGAGGGTCAATTAAGGATCCCAATGTGTGGTAGTAGCTGGTTCATGGATCACAAACACAGATCTCAGTTCTTAAGTTCGGCCTCAATGAAACAACCCACCATGTACTCCTACATGGCCTCTCATCGATACCTTTACCAAATCGTGTTCAACACTTACACTCTCGAACCAACACAACCTTTCACTCCAGTTCATCATCCCGATGAGCCGACGACACAACTCTAAGCATAGCAAGCATAGCATGGTAGGAATCACAAACATGGCTCAATCAACTCCTACACATACTAGTGGGTTTCATCTAGTTCTTGTGGCAATGACAGTCATGCAAAGGAAGTGGGTTCAACTACCGCAGCACACAACAGTTGAATCGCGTTGTCTTAATGCAGTGAATGAGAGCGAAGCGAGAACATGGGTTTGTATCGAAATGATCAATGAATTGCTTGCTCGATGGAACTGGGGTAGAGAAGCGCCCTTCGATGGGTTATCGAGGTTATCTTGAGCGAGAACCTATCATGAAAACACACCAAAATAAACATACAACCAATATGCAACAATATGATGCATGCTATGACATGGCAAGATGAATGTGTGTTGGCCTAATGCAAGTTGAAGGGGATGGATGATCTCATTTGAACCAAAGGTTCAAATGATAGATCATGTGAGTTAGTCCTAATGGTGCAAAATCTTAATCTGGTTATTCAGCATAGTTAGCTTGTTTTAACATGCATGAAACCTGTACCAATGGATAGAGTGTATTTTTCTGATAAATTTTCATATATAAATCTTTGCATTTGGAGTTATAGAATAAAAGTTATAAGCATTTGAAATTTGAATTATATTCTGGAATTTATTATATAAAAATAATTCCAGAATTTGAATTAATGCGTCAGCATGAGGTCAGCATGACGTCAGAGGGTCAACGGGGTCGTCCAGGTCAAACTGACCAGTGGGACCCGCATGTCAGATTAGTTTAACTAATTAGTTTTAATTAAAACTAATCCTTATTAGATTAGCCGAAGGGGGTCCACCTGTCATCGACCCAGAGGGTCAACAGGGCCCACGGGTGAGGTCAACTCACCGGCGTCTAGCCGCCGGCGAGGCCAGACGCGGCGGAGCAAGTGCTTTTGCACGTTCCGGGCTTCAAATGGAGCGCGGGGAGCACCTACGGGTAGCTAGAGGTGAGCCGCGGTGTTTGGTGGGATCAGTTGGGTTAGGGGTGGCCGGAGTGGGCGCCGGCGACGAGTCGGGCGGCGACCGAGGCTCGGCCACCGACGGGTTAGGGGTTAGCGGCCTCGGCGAGGCGCGGGGAGTGCGTGGTTAGACTCGTTGGAGAGGGGTGAGTGCGATGGGCATAGTGGTGTGGCCAATAGGTGACCGGAGGCTCGTCGGCGACGAGTCCCGCGGCGGTGGGTTCAGGCGATCATCGACCGCTCGCTGTGGTGCAAGAAGAAGAGAACGGAGAGGATGGAGAGGTAGCTAGGCTCATGGTGAACCTGCGGGAAGCTTCGTCGGGGTCGGGGGCGGACTGATGCGTCGGCGGCGACGATGGGGATCTCCGGCGGCCTTGGACTCGGGCGAGGTCGGAGTAGTGGCCTCGGGGGGTTTTGGAGCGAGGGGGACTAGCTGGCTAGGGGTAACGGGGTGCGGCGGAGCTGCCAGACATGGCGGGGAGGTGCGTGGACGGCGGGGAGCACGGCGTCGACGGTGGCGTGTCGGCACAAGCGCCGGCCAGTCGAGGGCGAGCGAGAGAGAGGAGTGGGGGGAATGAGGTGTCGGGAGGTCGGGGAGACGACGCGTGGGTCGTCGGCGAGGCGGCGAGGGGTGAGGCAGGCGGCGGCCAGCTGCGTGGCGCGCCTGGCTGCGCCGGCCGGCACCAACTGCACTGCTGGCCGAGCCAAGCAGCTCATTGGCCTGCTTCTTTGGGCTGGGCAGCAGGTGGGCGATTCTTTGGCATGCATGTAAGTGTTTCCTCTTTTTTTATCTTTTTCTATTACTGCAACTCTGTTTTAGGATTTTTAAAAATACCAAAACCTTTTCAAAATTACCAAAATGCTCCTGGTCACTAGTTGGAATATTCCCAACATGAAACATTTTAGTTTAACAATTTTTGAACACTTAAAATAATTTTCATAATTTAAAATGCCCATTTCAAAAACTTGTGATTTAATTATAGAACCCTTAGGTGACCTAGAAGATGTTCCACCTTCTTTGACATGGATCCTAAACCCAAACAAAGAGGATGAGCATTTTGAAGGGCATTTCGGATTCATTGAATTTAATTTTAGTAAACCCTAGTTATTTTAGGGGGTGTTACGGGGTTTTCGCTTCCCCATTTCAAATTCAGATGAAATTTAAACATGATGCACACCCTAATGCATGGTCTATCGGGATGTGACAACTCACCCCCACTCAAAAGAATCTCGTCCCGAGATTTAGAATCTATTCTTGAAAAAGGTGGGTACTCAAGTCGAAGACGATCCTCCCTTTCCCAAGTTGCTTCTTGCTCGGAATGGTTTGACCATTGAACCTTTAGAAACTTGATATTCCGGCGCCGAGTGGTACGCTCGGTTTGATCGAGGATACGAACGGGTACTCTCGATAGGTGAGGTTATCTTGGAGATCAAGCGTTTGTGGTTCACTCCACGGATAGGATCCGAGAAGCAACGCTGAGTTGGGAAACGTGGAAGACATCATGGACCTTGGAAAGATGCGGAGGTAGTTCCAATTGGTAGGCAACTTCCCTCGCTTGGCAAGAATGCGAAAAGGTCCAATGTAACGAGGAGCCAACTTGCCCTTGATATCAATCGATGGGTTCCTTTAAAGGGAAACCGGAGGTAAGCCTTTCGCCAATTTCATAAGCCATAGGCTTATGCTTGCGGTCATATCGGCTCTTTTGACGAGATTGGGCTGTTTTCAAATTCTCACGAACAACGCGAACCTGTTCCTCGGCTTCTCGAATCATATCCGCCAAAGAGTTGGCGCTCCCGCTTCGACCAGTTGAGAGGCGCTCACATTTTCGCCCATAAAGAACTTGAAAGGGCTTTGCCTGATCGCTTGATAACTATTGTTATAAGCTTAACTCGGCGAATGGAAGGCATTTCTCCCAATTCATGCCGAAAGAGATGATGTAAGCTCAAGCATATCCTCTAAGATTTGATTGACTCGCTCTACTTGACCACTTGATTGGGGATGGAAAGCGGTGCTAAAGAGAGACGAGTTCCCATAGCGTTTTGGAAACTTTCCCAAAATCGAGAGGTGAAGAGACTCCAGCGGTCGGAGTTAATTTCGATGGAACACCATGAAGAGACACTATTCGGGAGATGTACAAATCAGCTAGCTGGCTAGCGGTTATACTCTCACTAACAGGTAGAAAGTGGGCTACTTTGGAAAGACGATCAATGACAACGAAGATAGCGTTATTCCTCTCTTGGTCCTGGAAACCCGTAATGAAATCCATACCGATTTTATCCCATTTCCATTCAGGAATTTCCAAAGGTTGAAGGGTACCAAGAGGTCGTTGATGCTCGCTTTAACTCGACGACAAACGCCGCAGATTAGCAATGTATTGAGCGATTTCTCTCTTCATCCTAGTCCACCAAAACCTCTGGCGAGATCTTGATACATTTTAGTACTACCGGGATGAATGGTGAGAGGAGAGTCATGAGCTTCCTTAAGGATCAATTGCCGTAGCTGTTGTTTCTTGGGAACCACCAAGCGGTTTTCGAAGAAGACAACACTGTTCATCTATGGAGAAACATTTAGCAGCTCCGCTAGCAATGTTCTCCTTGATCCGAGATATCCTCTATCATACCGCTTGAGCAGCTATGATTCGATCCGTGAGGTCAGGTTTCGCCACTGTGGTGGAAAGGAATCCTCGAGGAACAATGTGAAGATTAAGCTTACGAAATTCCTCGTGGAGATTTGGTTGACCTTGTTGTAACATCAAATTGTTACAAGAAGATTTGCGACTTAGTCGTCGCCATGACATTGGCTTTGCACGGGGTGTAGGATATTCCTAAGTCGAAATCTGTATCAACTCGACCCAACGCCTTTGCACGAGGTTCAAATCCGTTGGGTGAAGATATATTTCAGACTTTGGTGATCGGTGTAGATTTCGCAACGATTACCCGGAGGTAATGTCGCCAGGTTTTGAGTGCATGAACCATCGCCGCAAGCTCTAGATCGTGTGTGGGATAGTTATCCTCATGTGGGACGAATCGTCGAGATGCGAGGCAATCACATGACGATCTTGCATGAGTATGCAACCTAGTCCTTGTCGCGAGGCGCCGCAATAGATAATAAAGTCCTTAGAAAAATCTGGTGGAACAAAGCACGGAGCAGATGTCGCGCCTTTTCAGTTCTCGAAAGCTGTTCTCGACCGTGGCGCCCACTCGAACTTCTTATCTTTCTTGAGGAGTTCGGTTAGAGGTTTAGCAACTTTAGAGAAATTCTCGATTTAAGCGGCGGCAATAGCTCGCTAAACCGAGGAAACTCCGAACTTGCTTGACCGATTCAGGTGGAGTCGATCAAGGACAGCTTGAACTCGCTTCGGGATTGACAGCAATACCCTTACCGGAGATTACATGTCCTAGATAGGTCATACGGTAACGAATTCACATTTAGAGAATTTGGCATAAAGGCGGTGCTCTCAAGTTTCATCAATACTAGCCTTAGATGTTCGCATGTTCTTCCTCATTCTTGGAGTAGATGAGTATATCATCGAGGTATACCACGACTAATTTATCCAAATACTCCATGAAGATTGAGTTCATTAACCGAGAGAAGGTGGCTGGAGCATTGGTTAATCCGAAGGACATGACGGTGTACTCAGATTGGCCATAACGAGTGACAAAGGCCGTTTGGGTATGTCCCGTTTTGATTTTGATTTGATGGTAGCCCAACCTCAAATCCATCTTGAAAAGATCGAGGATCCAATGAGCTGATCATACGTGTCGTTGATCCCGGGAGCGGATACTTGTTCTTGATAGTGACCAAATTGATGGTCGGTAATCTACAACCATCCGATCCGTACCATCCTTCTTCTTGACGAAGAGGACGGGCAAGCCATGGAGATGAACTAGGACGGATGAAACCCTTTTGCAAGGACTCATCGAGTTGTTTCTTAAGTTCAGCTAGTTCTAGGGTGCCATCTTATAAGGTCTCCTAGAGATTGGGACGGTTCGGGAACAAGATCTATCACTTAACTCGACATCCTGTCGGTGGAATACTGGCAGTTCTTCCGAAAGACATCCGGAAATCACGGACTACCGGAATATCTTGAGATCCGGAAGAGGGTTGGCATTTAAGGAGTAAAGTGGCGCTTAGACACTCGGGTTAAAACATCCTTTGTTTTACCGAAGGATGAGTAAGTTGAACGGTTCTAGTCGAGCAATCAATCTTGGCATAATGGGTGACATCCGGTCCATACCCAAAATGATGTTTATGTCCGAGGACTTAAGAGCTATTAGGGATGCCGAAAGACTAATCTGTCGACAAGAATTTCATTCCCATGACTTATTCTAGAGGTTTGCCATCTAGATCCGTGGGTTTGAATTTCCATGGAGGTAGGCATGTCACGAGAATGTGGTGTTGTGCAATCGAGCATAGCTCTCGTAAATAAATGAATGAGATGCTCCAAGATAAAAGAACACGATTTGGGATGGCAATTAACAAGAAGCGCATCGAGGACAACGTTGGGATCCTCATAGGTTTCTTCAGCAGAGACATAGTTGACATGGCCACGGCGGTGGCAAGCGGCTTGGCATAAGGAACCTTTCTGTGGCTTGCCGCGCCAATGACTTTCGACTTGATTGGGGTTGTTCTGGGACACTCTCGAATATAGTGGCCCGTCTCTCCACATTTGAAGCAAGTGATCACATTTGGCCGTGGGGCCACATTAGCGATTGGACCTCCATATGTCTTGGGTGGAAAATACGGTTGATTGGGGCGAGGCGCTCAAGGATGGCCTCGGGGTGTACCAGGTGGTAGAGCCGATTAGGAACCCAAACCCGCGCTTCGGGAACCAGAGCCGGATGACGATCCGTAATCACGGATGTGCTTGCGTGAGGCCTCAAATCGCCTCCGCCCGATCTGGTGATAGCCTTATTGACTAGCCGAGAAAGAGGTGCATTCATGCGACGGAGATCTCGGCGTAGCTCAGGCTAAGTCCCTTAAGGAACCTCGCCGCTTCTTAGCATCGGTAGAAACTTCTTGGGAGCATAACGTGCTAACCTCCCGAATTCACGGTCAGAGGCATCCACGCTCAGCCGCCTTGGGTGCTGCAGAATTCCTCACGCTTGCGGTCCATAAGTCCTTCGAATATGGTGCTCATGAAGGCGGCACTGAATTCATCCCAAGTTGTAACTTGTCCAGCCGGACGATAGCCTCATAGTTTTCCCACCGTAGATCGGCGGGGCCTTCCAGATGATAGGCGGCAAAGGTAACTTTGTCACCTCGGACACGATGGCGGAACGCAGCTTGTGATGAATATGCGGAGCCAATCATCGGCGCCGAGTGGCTCGACGGAGCATTTGAATTTTGGAGGATAAAGCTTGACGAAGTCATTGAGTGAAACCCCATCGTTTCTTGGCTGGCGTCTGTGTTTTGTTCAATCCGCCCAATAAGCGGTTGGTTTCAAGGCTTATGCGTGCTCGCTTCAAAGATCACCTCAGCCAAAGATGGCGGTTGCGGCAGATTCACATTTCTGGCTGCGCTGGCCTCTCCCTGCTCCGGGACAGCAGGAGAATTCCGAGTGTTGACCATCCTGGGAGACAAAACAAAGGTTTAAACCAGGATGGCAGAATTAATAAGGAAGTGCGGAAGGTAAGGGACAGTATGGAATGCAAGGATGTTCATCCGTATGACATGGTAATATAAACTGCCATATATATATATACCATCGGTCATACACACCATTCATAGTTTAGTACAAGCCTGACGGAGTACAACTATAAGGAAAGGCGTTACATCTCATCGGAAGCATTCCAACTCCTATACATTATTTTTCTACACTTAGGAACGATACACACTAAGTCGTATTCCACGAGTCACGCAGACGGTGGAAACACAACCATTACCATACTAGGAATACTACTACTATCTCGGGCAGCTCCATAGTAGTTCTCAGAGAAGTCACCACCTGGACTGAAGTGGAACATGATCGTCCGGAAGCAGACAATCTGTGGGGCCTGTGGACCATAAGGACTCGGATGTGGCCGTGGACCAACAAACGGTGGCAGAAGAGGCCCACGAGGTGGAGTGATGCCTCCAACCTCACGCCACTCCATGAAGTCTGGCAGACTTGCCCGCACAGGGTACAAGTCCCTCATGTCCATACATCCGGCTTGCACGGCAGGTGCAAACCTAGTCAGAGTAGCCCAGTGGTCCGAACGGGCATTAAACAGTTCCATACGCAAGGCCCGGTTCTCACGGTCCTTGTCCTCCAGCAACTCGGTGGTAGTACGGAGGAGTGAGTCCTCATGGGTTGCATCACTGTACAACCCCTGAAGGTAGCCATGCGCCCCAGGAAGAGATGCTGGCATATAGCGGAAGTCAGTGTTGCTCAACAAGGCAGTCCTGGCTCGAATGATAGTCATCATGGAATAGGCTGCATCTTGTACAGACATTCCAATAGTGATTCCGAGCCCATAAGAACAAGTGAAGTGGCTCAAGAGCTCCGGGTAGGATGGATAAACCGACCGTGCATAGGTATTGGCTTTGATTGAAATCCTGAACTGCTCCTCGACGGTATATTCAGGATACCATCGATAACCAGCCTCAATCATCACCCTAACCAACATGGCCGTGTGACCGCACACATCGATGCAGCGAGTCAAGGCGAACCACTTGGTTCGGGAACGGTGGCCATCCGAAAGCACAGCCATAATGCAAAGGCATTAGAATTTCTAAGGAAAATCGGGCAGCATAACATCGTAAATGCTCAAATCAAATTTGAGACATTCAAAATCAGATTTGCAAAACCACTCAACAACATCATATCAAGGTTACGGTTCAAATGGTAGCATACTAAAATTTAGTAACACCGAATCGAGGATGTAACCAACAATCCTACAAGGTACTACGGATAGTAACACGTGATCTCGATAGAGAAAGAGAGCCTAGCCCTAAACCCACGTTGAATGAGAAGAGGATGACTCGGATCGAGGGCATAAGGTAAAGGAGTAAAAGAGCCTTACGTTCCTCCCACAATCAATTCCCTACATATAACTAAAGCATTTCTAGACTCAACTTGACCAGTTTGGCTTAGCGGACCTACAGCAGCCCCGCTCGATGCCAACGCTGTCGGGACCCCGATTCCAAGTCACATCGACCTAGCTGGTAACACCTCATATCACTTTGCGGCCTCACGCACGGTATTCCCACGGTGTCGCCTTACCATGGCCCGGACCGTTTGCGTCTTTTGGCTCACGATATGATAGTGTCGCTAGCATCCACATGACAAAGAACCGGGCCGACATGGCTAGTCGTGAACCCAAAGCGGCACTAACCTATGGGGACAGCATACATGAAACACTTGAGCATGTCGGTCATCAACGTATGAACTTGGGCTGTAGCACTGGCTAACAGGACTCCGGTATCCCGGTCAGCAGGCTAGGCAGGACTCCAAGTATCACCGCGTGACATTTTCGAGGGATGGACATAGGAACGAAATGAATCACATGCCGCCGGTCAAGTGTCCAAGCAAGTAGTCTTTGGGCTAGCAGGACTCGTGAACCGGGCAGTAGCGGACTACTATCGCCGAAGCACGAGACTACATTTCCCCATATGAGAGGCTGCCAAGGATAAACAACTAGATTGTCGGATCCCACTCATACCAAGCATTTCAATCATACACACATTATGCCCGATATGAGTAAATACAACAAGGCATCACAACAAAACTCTACAACTCAAATACTTTATTTAAGAGGCTCCGAGGAGCCATACATAACATAGTCATACAGGTAGGGGTCACATGACCCAACACTCAAGTCATACAATCATACAAGCACATGCGGAAGCAAAGTAGTCTGAGTACAGACTCTAGAAAGAAAGAAAGCTTGTTGGAGCCTTTCTATCTACATGGCCCTTCACAAGTCTTAGATCGCCACCTGGGTGGCTAGCTTACTCGTCGAAGTCAACATCTACATAGAATCCGTCGGAGGGGGTAGTATAGTCCTCTGAAAAATATTGATTAGGCAAACATGAGTACAAAGTACTCAGCAAGTCTTACCACAGAATCCTATCATACATGCACATTCTCAAGGAAGGAAGTGGAGTTAAATGCAGCAAGCCAGCTTTGACTCTTGGCTAAGCTATCCTACGTGTCACACTTTGTAAAGCATTTGTCGTACACGAGTCCACTATTCACCATCACAATACTCCATCGTGGATCCTCTCTCGTCATCCCCGAGAGGGCCATCCACGATACTCACACTTATCTTGAGGCTTTTAGTAGTATCCATTTACTTGTCTATGAACTGATATAGGTAACCCAGAAGTCCTTCTCCGTGGACACGGCTATTCAATAGATCATATTAAACCCCTGCAGGGTATACTTCTTCACACGCGCTCACCACTTATAAATCGTTTACGACATGTACTCGGCAACCTTCAAGCGGAAGCCCAACGTGGGTGTCGGCCACAGCCTACCTAAACACACAAGTCCCTAGTCCAGTTATCGCCTATTCGGGTTCCATCCGCAGGAGTCCGCCGAGGTTTCCCATACAGCCCCGAACGATGTGTGCGTGGTTCCCGAGATACCAAACGGGCACTTTCGGTACACAACCACGGTGCCTACCGCAACACAACCCACCCCTAAGGTCAGCGCTATGCGGCCCCAAAGATGCTACAAACACGAAACTACTTGCAACTCCCGGACTATGAGCAGGGGTGGTTAAGAAGCCGAGAGGGTCAATTAAGGATCCCAATGTGTGGTAGTAGCTGGTTCATGGATCACAAACACAGATCTCAGTTCTTAAGTTGGCCTCAATGAAACAACCCACCATGTACTCCTACATGGCCTCTCATCGATACCTTTACCAAATCGTGTTCAACACTTACACTCTCGAACCAACACAACCTTTCACTCCAGTTCATCATCCCGATGAGCCGGACGACACAACTCTAAGCATAGCAAGCATAGCATGGTAGGAATCACAAACATGGCTCAATCAACTCCTACACATACTAGTGGGTTTCATCTAGTTCTTGTGGCAATGACAGTCATGCAAAGGAAGTGGGTTCAACTACCGCAGCACACAACAGTTGAATCGCGTTGTCTTAATGCAGTGAATGAGAGCGAAGCGAGAACATGGGTTTGTATCGAAATGATCAATGAATTGCTTGCCCGATGGAACTGGGGTAGAGAACGCCCTTCGATGGGTTATCGAGGTTATCTTGAGGCAGAACCTATCATGAAAACACACCAAAATAAACATACAACCAATATGCAACAATATGATGCATGCTATGACATGGCAAGATGAATGTGTGTTGGCCTAATGCAAGTTGAAGGGATAGGATGATCTCATTTGAACCAAAGGTTCAAATGATAGATCATGTGAGTTAGTCCTAATGGTGCAAAATCTTAATCTGGTTATTCAGCATAGTTAGCTTGTTTTAACATGCATGAAACCTGTACCAATGGATAGAGTGTATTTTTCTGATAAATTTTCATATATAAATCTTTGCATTTGGAGTTATAGAATAAAAGTTATAAGCATTTGAAATTTGAATTATATTCGGAATTTATTATATAAAAATAATTCCAGAATTTGAATTAATCGTCAAGATGAGGTCAACATGACGTCAGAGGGTCAACGGGTCGTCCAGGTCAAACTGACCAGTGGGACCCGCATGTCGATTAGTTTAACTAATTAGTTTTAATTAAAACTAATCCTTATTAGATTAGCCAAGGGGTCCACATCATCGACCCGGAGGGTCAACAGGCCCACGGTGAGGTCAACTCACGGCGTCTAGCCGGGCGAGGCAGACGCAGGGCGGAGCAAGTGCTTTGCACGCGTCCGGCTTCAAATGGAGCCTGGGAGCACCCACGGTAGCTAGAGGTGAGCAGCGGTGTTTGGTGGGATCGATTGGGTTAGGGGTGGCGGAGTGGGCGCCCGGCGACGAGTCGGGCGGCGACGAGGCTCGGCCACCGACAGGTTAGGGGTTAGCGGCCTCGGCGAGGCGCGGGAGTGCGTGGTTAGACTCGTTGGAGAGGGTGAGTGCGATGGGCATAGTGGTGTGGCCAATAGGTGACGGAGGCTCGTCGGCGACGAGTCCCGCGGCGGTGGGTTCAGGCGATCATCGACCGCTCGCTGTGGTGCAAGAAGAAGAGAACGGAGAGGATGGAGAGGTAGCTAGGCTCATGGTGAACCTGCGGGAAGCTTCGTCGGGGTCGGGGGCGGACTGATGCGTCGGCGGCGACGATGGGGATCTCCGGCTGCCTTGGACTCGGGCGAGGTCGGAGTAGTGGCCTCTGGGGTTTTGGAGCGAGGGGGACTAGCTGGCTAGGGGTAACGGGGTGCGGCGGAGCTGCCAGACATGGCGGGGAGGTGCGTGGACGGCGGGGAGCACGGCGTCGACGGTGGCGTGTCGGCGATGGCGTCGGCCAGGTCGAGGGCGAGCGAGAGAGAGAGGCAGGGGGGAATGGGGTGTCTGGGAGGTCGGGGAGACGACGTGGGTCGCCCCAGTGGGCGAGGCGGTGAGGTGAGGAGGCAGGCGGCGGCTGCGCGCTGCTGGCTCGCCCTGCCGCCGGCACCAGCCTGCTGCTGGCCGAGCCAAGCAGCTCATTGGCCATGGCTTGCTGGGCACGGCAGGTGGGCGATTCTTTGTGCAGTATGTAAGTGTTTCCTCTTTTTATCTTTTTCTATTCTGCAACTCTGTTTTAGGATTTTAAAAATACCAAAACCTTTTCAAAATTACCAAAATGCTCCTGGTCACTAGTTGGAATATTCCCAACATGAAACATTTTAGTTTAACAATTTTTGAACACTTAAAATAATTTTCATAATTTAAAATGCCCATTTCAAAAACTTGTGATTTAATTATAGAACCCTTAGGTGACCTAGAAGATGTTCCACCTTCTTTGACATGGATCCTAAACCCAAACAAAGAGGATGAGCATTTTGAAGGGCATTTCGGATTCATTGAATTTAATTTTAGTAAACCCTAGTTATTTTAAGGGGGGTGTTCTGGGGTTTTCTGCCTTCCCCATTTCAAATTCAGATGAAATTTAAACATGATGCACACCCTAATGCATGGTCTATCTGGGATGTGACACTATGGCTCCTGCCGGTTGTCATACTCATCGACATGCAAGTTGTGATTCCTATTACAAGAACATGATCTCATACATCACAATATGTCATTCATCATTCATCAAAACTTGGCCATATCACATCACATGACAATTGCTGCAAAAACAAGTTAGACGTCTTCTAATTGTTGTTGCATCTTTTACGTGGCTGCAATTGGGTTCTAGCAAGAACGTTTTCTTACCTACGAATAACCACAACGTGATTTTGTCAACTTCTATTTACCCTTCATAAGGGCCCTTTTCATCGAATCCGCTCCAACTAAAGTGGGAGAGCGGACACCCGCCAGCCACCTTATGTAACTAGTGCATGTTAGTCGGTGGAACCGGTCTCACGAAGCGCACGTGTAAGGTTGGTCCGGCCGCTTCATCCCACAATACCGCGGAAGCAAGATAAGACTAGTAGCGGCAAGTAAGTTGACAAGATCTATGCCCACAACTAAATTGTGTTCTACTCGTGCAATAGAGAACTACGCATAGACCTAGCTCATGATGCCACTGATGGGGAACGTTGCAGAAAATTAAAATTTTTCCTACGGTTTCACCAAGATCCATCTATGAGTTCATCTAAGCAATGAGTCAAGGAAGTGAGTTTGCATCTACATACCACTTGTAGATCGCGTGCGGAAGCTTTCGAGGGGATGGTGATGATGGAGTCGTACTCGGATCACCGATGACCAAGTGCTGAACGGACATCACCTCCGCGATCAACACACGTACGGTATGGGCAACGTCTCCTCCGTCTTGATCCAGCAAGGAGGAAGGAGAGGTTGAGGAAGACAGCTCCACCGGCAGCACGACGGCGTGATGATGGTGGAGAAGAAGCATCTGGCAGGCTTCACGAGCACACAACGGAGGAGGAGAGGTGTTGGGAGGGAGGGCTGCGCCTTGGCTTGGTGCGGCTGCCTCCCTCACCCCTCTATTTATAGGGGAAGGGAGAAGGGGCCGCCCTCTAGATGCATCTAGAGGGGGGCGGCGGTTAAGGGAGGGGGCTTGCCCCCAAGCAAGGCGCCCCTTAGGGTTCCCCCTCAACCCTAGGCGCATGGGCCCAAGGGGAGGGTTGCGCCCAGCCCACCGTGGGCTGGCCCCTTCCCACGCAGCCCAAGTGGCCCCGGGAGGGTGGCCCCTCCGTGGTCCTCCGGAACCTTTCCAGTGGCCCCGGTACAATACCGATATGACCGAAACTTTTCCGATGTCCGCTTGACAACTTCCCATATATAAATCTTTACCTCCGGACCCTTAGGAACTCCTCGTGACGTCCAGGGATCTCATCCGGACTCGAACAACATTCGTAATCACATACAAGTCTTCCTAATAACCCTAGCGCCACCGAACCTTATGTGTAGACCCTACGGGTTCGGGAGACATGTAGACATGACCGACACTCTGGTCAATAACCAACAGCGGGATCTGGATACCCATGTTGGCTCCCACATGCTCCTCGATGATGTCATCGGATGAACCACGACGTCGAGGATTCAAGCAACCCGTATACTATTCCCTTTGTCGACGGTATGTTACTTGCCCGAGACTCGATCGTCGGTATCCCAATACCTCGTTCAGTCTCGTTACCGGCAAGTCACTTTACTCGTACCGTAATGCATGATCCCGCGACCAGACACTTGGTCACTTTGAGCTCATTATGATGATGCACTGCCGAGTGGACCCAGTGATACCTCTCCGTAATACGGAGTGACAAATCCTTGTCTTGATCCGTGTCAACCCAACAGACACTTTCGGATATACCTGTAATGCACCTTTATAGTCACCCAGTTACTTTGTGACGTTTGGTACACCCAAAGCACTCCTACGGTATCCGGGAGTTACACGATCTCATGGTCTAAGGAATAGATACTTGACATTGAGAAAGCTTTAGCAAAACGAACTACACGATCTTGTGCTATGCTTAGGATTAGGTCTTGTCCATCACGTCATTCTCCTAATGACGTGATCCCGTTGTCAATGACATCTGATGTCCATAGTCAGGAAACCATGACTATCTGTTGACCAACGAGCTAGTCAACTAGAGGCTTACTAGGGACGTATTGTGGTCTATGTATTCACACATGTATTACGATTTCCGGATAATACAATTATAGCATGAATAAAAGACAATTATCATGAACAAGGAAATATAATAATAATGCTTTTATTATTGCCTCTAGGGCATATTTCCAACACGGGCTAGCCAGCTATCTTCGCCCGCGCAAAAGCGGGTCATAAGGCTTGTTAGGGCTGCCATTGTCCTTGGTTTTTCTTTGCCGAGGTGTCTGGCGAGCCATTCGTCTCGGACGCTATGTTTGAAAGCTGCTACGGCTTCGGCGTCCGGGCAGTCGACGATTTGGTTCTTCTTAGTGAGAAATCTGTTCCAAAGCTTTCGGGCTGACTCTCCGGGCTATTGAATTATATGACTTAAATCGTCTGCATCCGGAGGTCGGACATAGGTCCCTTGAAAGTTAGCCCTAAAAGCATCCTCAAGCTCCTCCCAACTTCCAATTGAATTTTCGGGGAGGATCTTCAGCCAGTGCCGAGCTGGTCCTTTCAGCTTGAGGGGCAAGTACTTGATGGCGTGGAGGTCGTCTCCGCGAGCCATATGGATATGGAGGACGAAGTCCTCAATCCAGGCCCTAGGGTCTGTCGTTCCGTCGTACGCCTCTATGTTCACGGGTTTGAATCCCTCTGGGTATTCGTGATCCAGCACCTCATCGGTGAAACATAGGGGGTGCGCGGCACCCCTGTATTTGGATGTGTCATGGCGTTCTGACACTTGTAGTGTTTGGGTTTGATTATGCGCTGGAGCGCGCTTCCTAGATCCGTAGATGGATCTGGTCACGCCGGCCTTTTGATGCAAGTCCTCGTGTGGATCATGTGCTGACGTGCGGCCTCGTTAGCTGCCCTATCGCGGCAACGAGGTGGTCGATCCGATGGGTCGACCATTTTATTTTTCGGCTGTGTGGGCTCTAAGGCCTCATCATCGAATTCACGCAATAGCTTGCGCTTTGGATAGCTCTTTGTGTGGCAACTACCACCATACTTTTCTTCAGTGTTGAGCACTTTGTTCCATCTACCGTTGAGCGTATACTACGCGGCCTTAAGCCTTTGCTTCTGCTTTTCAGACTCCTCGCGGTGGCAATAAGCCTTCTACGAAGGTTCTCTTGTTCCAAGTGCCTTTCCAGGATGATGTGTGCATTGTCGTCCGGACTGTTTTCCTCTCCGGAGAGAGGTTGATGAGCTTTATCCTCGGCGTCGACGTGATCAGACAGCGGCTCCGTACTATGTTCGTCGTCTGCTGGTTCATCCTGCTCTATCGCTGGGTCAATGTGGTCGTCATTTCCTCTGGAGTCGACCTGGGTGTTATTTTTTCTTGTGTTGTTATCGCTGTTTTTGCCGAGGCGGGATTTGGAGCGGCGCCTACGTCGTCGCTTTGGTTGCTTCTCGAGGGAGCTATCCTTCGCTACATCCTTTCGTTCCTCGTCATTGTTTTCTTTGGGTGTATCCTATATATATATATATATATATATATATATATATATATATATATATATATATATATATATATATATATAGTGTGATGAAGTGGCTGTCCAGTATACTGGCGGTGGTTCTATTCTCTCTCCGCATCGTCGTCCATACCGCCGATGTCCTCGAGTCGAAATTGAGCATGTCGGTTAAATCGCCGACAGTGGCTATTAAGTGGGTGGTGGTTGGGGAACGAATTTCTTCGTCGTCCGCATCCCATTCTAGCCGGACATAGTTCGGCCAAGGTTCTCCTGACAAGGAGAGAGACCTTAATGAATTTAGCACATCGCCAAAAGGCGAGTGCTAAAAGATATCCGCGGAGGTAAACTCCATGATCGGTGCCCAATCAGATTCGATAGGCATGGACGCAGGCGGTTCGGGGCCTGTGGCCGGGGATGAATCCGAGGATCCGGCGACACAGGTCTCATAGGAGGTGAACTTAGTATTCGGCTCTATCGCCACTGAGTGTGTGGCCTCCAAGGCGGGGTCCATCCACCCGTCCTCGGACGGTGTAATCGACTCCGGAGCTAGGGCCGGAGTAGGCATAGGTGTGATCTCCCGAACACCGTCCGGTGGCAGAGCTAAGTCGTGCTCGTCGTGACTGTGCGGCGCACCTGACATGTGCTCGAATCCGTCAAAGATCAAGTCTCCGCGGATGTCGGCAGTATAGTTCAAGTTTCCAAACCTGACCTGATGGCCAGGGGCGCAGCTCTCGATCTGCTCCAGATGGCCAAGTGAGTTGGCCCACAGTACGAAGCCGCCAAACACGAAGATTTGTCCGGGGAGGAAAACCTCACCCTGGATCGCATCGTTGTCGATGATCGAAGGGGCCATCAAACCTTGTGGTGACGGCACAGTGGAACTTCAATGAAAGCATCAATGTCGGTGTCAAAACCGGCGGATCTCGGGTAGGGGGTCCCGAACTATGCGTCTAAGGCAGATGGTAACATGAGGCGGGGGACACGATGTTTACCCAGGTTCAGGCCCTCTCGATGGAGGTAATACCCTACTTCCTGCTTGATTGATCTTGATGATATGAGTATTAAAAGAGTTGATCTACCACGAGATCGTAGAGGCTAAACCCTAGAAGCTAGCCTATGGTATGATTGTTGTTGTCCTACGGACTAAACCCTCCGGTTTATATAGACACCGGAGGGGGCTAGGGTTACACAGAGTCGGTTACAAGGGAGGAGATCTACATATCTGTATTGCCAAGCTTGCCTTCCATGCCAAGGAGAGTCCCATCCGGAAACGGGACGAAGTCTTCAATCTTGTATCTTCATAGTCCAACAGTCCGGCCAAAAGATATAGTCCGGCTGTCCGAGGACCCCCTAATCCAGGACTCCCTCACCCCCCCCCCCCCCCGGGAAGTTCATGGGCCTTCGTGGGACCTAGTGGAAAAGATGAAGTGAAATATGCCATAGAGGCAATAATAAAGTTGTTTTTATATTTCCTTATATCATGATAAATGTTTATTATTCATGCTAGAATTGTATTAACCGGAAACTTAGTACATGTGTGAATACATAGACAAACAGAGTGTCACTAGTATGCCTCTACTTGACTAGCTCGTTGAATCAAAGATGGTTAAGTTTCCTAGCCATAGACATGAGTCGTCATTTGATTAACGGGATCACATCATTAGAGAATGATGTGATTGACTTGAACCATTCCGTTAGCTTAGCACTTGATCGTTTAGTATGTTGTTATTGCTTTCTTCATGACTTATGCATGTTCCTATGACAATGAGATTATGCAACTCCTGAATACCGGAGGAACACTTAGTGTGCTACCAAACGTCACAACGTAACTGGGTGATTATAAAGGTGCTCTACAGGTGTCTCCGATGGTACTTGTTGAGTTGGCATAGATCGAGATTAGGATTTGTCACTCCGATAGTCGAAGAGGTATCTCTGGGCCCTCTCAGTAATGCACATCACTATAAGCCTTGCAAGCAATGTGGCTAATGAGTTAGTTGTGGGATGATGCATTACGAAACGAGTAAAGAGACTTGCCGGTAACGAGATTGCACTAGGTATTGAGATACCGACGATCGAATCTCGGGCAAGTAACATACCGATGACAAAGGGAACAACGTATGATGTTATGCGGTTTGACCGATAAAGATCTTCGTAGAATATGTAGGAACCAACATGAGCATCCAGGTTCCGCTATTGGTTATTGACCGGAGATGAGTCTCGGTCATGTCTACATAGTTCTCGAACCCGTAGGGTCCGCACGCTTAACGTTCGGTGACGATCGGTATTATGAGTTTATGTGTTTTGATGTACCGAACGTAGTTCGGAGTCCCGGATATGATCACGTACATGACGAGGAGTCTCGAAATAGTCGAGACATAAAGATCGATATATTGGATGACTATGTTTGGACATCGGAAAGGTTTCGGGAGAGATTGGGCATATACCGGAGTACCGGGGGATTGCCGGAACCCCCCGGGGAGTATATGGGCCCTAATGGTTTTTAGTGGAGAGAGAGGGGCAGCCAGTGTAGGCCGCGCACCCCCTCCCCCTCTGGTCTGAATTGGACTAGGAAGGGGGGGCGGCGCCTCCCTTTCCTTCCTCCCTCTCTCCCCCTTCCTTCTCTCCTAGTCCAACTAGGGAAGGGGGGATTCTACTCCCGGTGGGAGTAGGACTCCTCCAGGGCGCTCCATAGAGGGTCGACCCTCCCTCCTCCTCCACTCCTTTATATACGGGGGATGGGGGCACCCCATAGACACATAAGTTGATCATTGATCTCTTAGCCGTGTGCGGTGCCCCCCTCCACCATAATCCACCTCGGTCATATCGTTGCAGTGCTTAGGCGAAGCCCTGCGCCGGTAGCTTCATCATCACCGTCATCACACTGTCGTGCTGACGAAGCTCTCCCTCCACACTCAGCTGGATCGAGAGTTCGTGGGACATTACCGAGCCGAACGTGTGCAGATCGCGAAGGTGCCCTACTTTCGGTACTAGGATCGGTCGGATCATGAAGACGTACGACTACATCAACCGCGTTGTCATAACGCTTCCACTTACGGTCTATGAGGGTATGTGGACTATACTCTCCCCTCTTGTTGCTATGCATCACCATGATCTTGCGTGTGCGTAACGTTGTCATAACGCTTCCACTTACGGTCTATGAGGGTATGTGGACTATACTCTCCCCTCTTGTTGCTATGCATCACCATGATCTTGCGTGTGCGTAGGAATTTTTTTGAAATTACTGTGTTCCCCAACAGTGGCATCCGAGCCAGGTCTATGCGTAGATGTTATATGCACGAGTAGAACACAAATGAGTTGTGGGCGATAATAGTCATACTGCTTACCAGCATGTCATACTTTGATTCGGCGGTATTGTTGGATGAAGCGGCCCGGACCGACATTACGCGTACGCTTACGTGAGACTGGTTCTATCGACGTGCTTTGCACACAGGTGGCTGGCGGGTGTCAGTTTCTCCAACTTTAATTGAATCGAGTATGGCTACGCCCGGTCCTTGTTGAAGGTTAAAACGGCACATACTTGACGAAAAATCTTTGTGGCTTTGATGCGTAGGTAAGAACGGTTCTTGCTCAGCCCGTAGCAGCCACGTAAAACTTGCAACAACAAAGTAGAGGACGTCTAACTTGTTTTTGCTGGGCATGTTGTGATGTGATATGGTCAAGACATGATGCTAAATTTTATTGTATGAGACGATCATGTTTTGTAACACAGTTATCGGCAACTGGCAGGAGCCATATGGTTGTCGCTTTATTGTATGAAATGCAATCACCATGTAATTGCTTTACTTTATAACTAAGCGGTAGCGATAGTCGTAGAAGCAATAGTTGGTGAGACGACAACGATGCTTCGATGGAGATCAAGGTGTTAAGCCGGTGATGATGGTGATCATGACGGTGCTTTGGAGATGGATATCAAAGGCACAAGATGATGATGGCCATATCATATCACTTATATTGATTGCATGTGATGTTTATCCTTTATGCATCTTATTTTGCTTAGTTTGGTGGTAGCATTATAAGATGATCTCTCACTAAATTTCAAGGTACAAGTGTTCTCCCTGAGTATGCATCGTTGACAAAGTTCGTTGTGCCGAGACACCACGTGATGATCGAGTGTGATAAGCTCTACGTTCACATACAACGGGTGCAAGCCGGTTTTGCACACGCAGAATACTGGGGTTAAACTTGACGAGCCTAGCATATGCAGATATGGCCTCGGAACACTGAGACCGAAAGGTCGAGCGTGAATCATATAGTAGATATGATCAACATAGTGATGTTCACCATTGAAAACTACTCCATCTCACGTGATGATTGGACATGGTTTAGTTGATTTAGATCATGTGATCACTTAGATGATTAGAGGGATGCCTATCTAAGTGGGAGTTCTTAAGTAATTTGATTAATTGAACTTTAATTTATCATGAACTTAGTACCTGATAGTATTTTGCATGTCTATGTTGTTTTAGATAGATGGCGTGTGCTGTTGTTCCGTTGAACTTTAATGCGTTCCTAGAGAAAGCTAAGTTGAAATATGATGGTAGCAACTACACGGACTGGGTCCGTAACTTGAGGATTATCCTCATTGCTGCACAGAAGAATTACGTCCTGGAAGCACCGCTAGGTGCCAAATTATTCGCAGAGCAACACGGATGTTATGAACGTCTGGCAGAGCAAAGCTGATGACTACTTGATAGTTCAGTGTGCCATGCTTTACAGCTTAGAACCCAGACATCAACGATGTTTTGAACGTCATGGAGCATATGAGATGTTCCAGGAGTTGAAGTTAATATTTCAAGCAAATGCCCGGATTGAGAGATATGATGTCTCCAATAAGTTCTACAGCTGCAAAATGGAGGAGAATAGTTCTGTCAGTGAACATATACTCAAAATGTCTGGGTATAACAATCACTTGATTCAATTAGGAGTTAATCTTCCTGATGATAGTGGCATTGACAGAATTCTTCAATCACTGCCACCAAGCTACAAGAGCTTCATGATGAACTATAATATGCAAGGGATAAATAAGACAATTCCTGAGCTCTTCGCAATGCTAAAGGTTGCGGAGGTAGAAATCAAGAAAGAGCATCAAGTGTTGATGGTCAACAAGACCACCAGTTTCAAGAAAAAGGGTAAAGGGAAGAAGGGGAACTTCAAGAAGAACGGCAAGCAAGTTTCTGCTCAAGTGAAGAAGCCCAAGTCTGGACCTAAGCCTGAGACTGAGTGCTTCTACTACAAAGGGACTAGTCACTAGAAGCGGAACTGCCCCAAGTATTTGGCGGATAAGAAGGATGGCAAGGTGAACAAAGGTATATGTGATATACATGTTATTGATGTGTACCTTACTAATACTCGCAGTAGTACCTGGGTATTTGATACTGAATCTGTTGCTAATATTTGCAACTCGAAACAGGGACTACGGATTAAGCAAAGATTGGCTAAGGACGAGGTGACGATACGCATGGAAAATGGTTCCAAAGTCGATGTGATCGCAGTCGGCACGCTACCTCTACATCTACCTTCGGGATTAGTTTTAGACCTGAATAATTGTTATTTGGTGCCAGCGTTAAGCATGAACATTATATCTGGATCTTGTTTGATGCGAGACGGTTATTCATTTAAAATTAGAGAATAATGGTTGTTCTATTTATAGGAGTAATATCTTTTATGGTCATGCACCCTTGAAGAGCAGTCTGTTTTTGTTGAATCTCGATAGTAGCGACACACATATTCATAATTTTGAAGCCAAAAGATGCAGAGTTGATAATGATAGTGCAACTTATTTGTGGCACTGCCGTTTGGGTCATATTGGTGTAAAGCGCATGAAGAAACTCCATTCTGATGGACTTTTGGAATCACTTGATTATGAATCACTTGGTACTTGCGAACAATGCCTCATGGGCAAGATGACTAAAACGCTGTTCTCCAGAACAATGGAGCGAGCAACAGATTTGTTGGAAATCATACATACTGATGTATGTGGTCCGATGAATATTGAGGCTCGCGGCGGGTATCATTATTTTCTCACCTTCACATATGATTTGAGCAGATATGGGTATATCTACTTAATGAAACATAAGTTGAAACATTTGAAAAGTTCAAAGAATTTCAGAGTGAAGGGGAAAATCATCATAACAAGAAAATAAAGTTTCTACGATCTGATCGTGGAGGAGAATATTTGAGTTACGAGTTTGGTCTTCATTTGAAACAATGCGGAATAGTTTCACAACTCACGCCACCCGGAACACCACAGCGTAATGGTGTGTCCGAACATCGTAACCGCACTTTATTGGATATGGTGCGATCTATGATGTCTCTTACTAATTTACCGCTACCGTTTTGGGGTTATGCTTTAGAGACGGCTGCATTCACGTTAAATAGGGCACCATCTAAATCCGTTGAGACGACACCTTATGAACTGTGGTTTGGCAAGAAACCCAAGTTGTCGTTTCTTAAAGTTTGGGGCTGCGATGCTTATGTGAAAAAGCTTCAACCTGATAAGCTCGAACCCAAATCAGAGAAATATGTCTTCATAGGATACCCAAAGGAGACTGTTGGGTACACCTTCTATCATAGATCCGAAGGCAAGACATTCGTTGCTAAGAATGGATCCTTTCTAGAGAAGGAGTTTCTCTCGAAAGAAGTGAGTGGGAGGAAAGTAGAACTTGATGAGGTAACTGTACCTGCTCCCTTATTGGAAAGTAGTTCATCACATAAATCAGTTCCTGTGATCCCTACACCAATTAGTGAGGAAGCTAATGATAATGATCATGAAACTTCAGATCAAGTTACTCCCGAACCTCGCAGGTCAACCAGAGTAAGATCCGCACCAGAGTGGTACGGTAATCCTGTTCTGGAGGTCATGTTACTTGACCATGACGAACCTACGAACTATGAGGAAGCGATGATGAGCCTAGATTCCGCGAAATGGCTTGCGGCCATGAAATCTGAGATGGGATCCATGTATGAGAACAAAGGGTGGACTTTGGTTGACTTGCCCGATGATCGGCATGCCATCAAGAATAAATGGATCTTCAAGAAGAGGACTGACGCTGACGGTAATGTTACTGTCTACAAAGCTCGACTTGTTGCGAAAGGTTTTCGACAAGTTCAAGGAGTTGACTACGATGAGACCTTCTCACCCATAGCGATGTTTAAGTCTGTCCGAATCATGTTAGCAATTGCTGCATTTTATGATTATGAAATCTGGCAAATGGATGTAAAGACTGCATTCCTGAATGGATTTCTGGAAGTAGAGTTGTATATGATGCAACCCAAAGGTTTTATCGATCCAAAGGATGCTAACAAAGTGTGCAAGCTCCAGCGATCCATTTATGGACTGGTGCAAGCATCTCGGAGTTGGAATAAACATTTTGATAGTGTGATCAAAGCATATGGTTTTATATGGACTTTTGGAGAAACTCAGATTTACAAGAAAGTGAGTGGGAGCTCAGAGCATTTCTAATATTATATGTGGATGACATATTGTTGATTGGAAATGATATAGAATTTCTGGATAGCATAAAAGGATACTTGAATAAGAGTTTTTCAATGACAGACCTCGGTGAAGCTGCTTATATATTAGGCATCAAGATCTATAGAGATAGATCAAGACACTTAATTGGACTTTCACAAAGCACATACCTTGATAAAGTTTCGAAGAAGTTCAAAATGGATCAAGCAAAGAAAGGGTTCTTGCCTGTGTTACAAGGTGTGAAGTTGAGTCAGACTCAATGCCCGACCACTACAGAAGATAGAGAGAAAATGAGGGTCATTCCCTATGCTTCAGCCATAGGTTCTATCATGTATGCAATGTTGTGTACCAGACCTGATGTGTGCCTTGCTATTAGTTTAGCAGGGAGGTACCAAAGTAATCCAGGAGTTGATCACTGGACAGCGGTCGAGAACATCCTGAAATACCTGAAAAGGACTAAGGATATGTTTCTCATTTATGGAGGTGAGAAAGAGCTCATCGTAAATGGTTACGTCGATGCAAGCTTTGACACTGATCCGGATGACTCTAAGCCACAAACCGGATACGTATTTATATTGAACGGTGGAGCTGTCAGTTGGTACAGTTCTAAGCAAAGCGTCGTGGCAGGATCTACATGTGAAGAGGAATACATAGCTGCTTCGGAAGAAGCAAATGAAGGAGTCTGGATGATGGAGTTCATATCCGATCTAGGTGTCATACCTAGTGCATCGGTCCAATGAAAATCTTTTGTGACAATACTGGTGCAACTGCCTTGGCTTTCACAAGAGAGCCAAGAACATCAAGAGAAGCTTCAATTCCATCTGCGATCAAGTCAAGGAGGGAGACATAGAGATTTGCAAAATACATACGAATATGAATGCCGCAGACCCGTTGACTAAGCATCTCTCACGAGCAAAACATGATCAGCACCAAGACTCCATGGGTGTTAGAATCATTACTGTGTAATCTAGATTATTGACTCTAATGCAAGTGGGAGACTTAAGGAAATATGCCCTAGAGGCAATAATAAAGTTGTTATTTATATTTCCTTATATCATGATAAATGTTTATTATTCATGCTAGAGTTGTATTAACCGGAAACTTAGTACATGTGTGAATACATAGACAAGCAGAGTGTCACTAGTATGCCTCTACTTGACTAGCTCGTTGAATCAAAGATGGTTAAGTTTCCTAGCCATAGACACGAGTTGTCATTTGATTAACGGGATCACATCATTAGAGAATGATGTGATTGACTTGACCCATTCCGTTAGCTTAGCACTTGATCATTTAGTATGTTGCCATTGCTTTCTTCATGACTTATACATGTTCCTATGACAATGAGATTATGCAACCCCCGAATACCGGAGGAGCACTTAGTGTGCTACCAAACGTCACAACGTAACTGGGTGATTATAAAGGTGCTCTACAGGTGTATCCGATGGTACTTGTTGAGTTGGCATAGATCGAGATTAGGATTTGTCACTCCGATTGTCGGAGAGGTATCTCTGGGCCCTCTCGGTAATGCACATCACTATAAGCCTTGCAAGCAATGTGGCTAATGATTTAGTTGAGGGATGATGCATTACGAAACGAGTAAAGAGACTTGCCGGTAACGAGATTGAACTAGGTATTGAGATACCGACGATCGAATCTCGGGCAAGTAACGTAACGATAACAAAGGGAACAACGTATGTTGTTATGCCGTTTGACCAATAAAGATCTTCGTAGAATATGTAGGAACCAATATGAGCATCCAGGTTCCGCTATTGGTTATTGACCGGGGATGAGTCTCGGTCATGTCTACATAGTTCTCGAACCCGTAGGGTCCGCACGTTTAACGTTCGGTGACGATCGGTATTATGAGTTTATGTGTTTTGATGTACTGAAGGTAGTTCGGAGTCCCGGATATGCTCACGGACATGACGAGGAGTCTCGAAATAGTCGAGACATAAAGATCGATATATTGGATGACTATGTTTGGACATCGGAAAGGTTTCGGGAGAGTTCGGGCATATACCGGAGTACCGTGGGATTGCCAGAACCCCCCGGGGAGTATATGGGCCCTAATGGGCTTTAGTGGAGAGAGAGAGAGAGAGAGAGAGAGAGAGAGAGAGAGAGAGAGAGAGAGAGAGAGAGAGAGAGAGAGAGGCAGCCAGGGCAGGCCGCGCGCCCCCTCCCCCTCTGGTCCGAATTGGACTAGGAAGGGGGCGCGCCCCTTCCTTCCTCCTCTCTCCCCTTCCTTCTCTCCTAGTCCAACTAGGAAGGGGGAATCCTACTCCCGGTGGGAGTAGGACTCCTCCAGTATGCGCCATAGTGGGTCGGCCCTCCCCCCTCCTCCACTCCTTTATAAACGGGGGAGGAGGGCACCCCATAGACATACAAGTTGATCATTGATCTCTTAGCCGTGTGCGGTGCCCCCCTCCACCATAATCCACCTCGGTCAATCGTTGCAGTGCTTAGGCGAAGCCCTGCGCCGGTAGCTTCATCATCATCGTCATCACGCCGTCGTGCTGACGAAGCTCTCCCTCCACACTCAGCTGGATCGAGAGTTCGTGCGACGTCACTGAGCCGAACGTGTGCAGACCGCGGAGGTACCGTACTTTCGGTACTAGGATCGGTCGGATCGTGAAGACGTACGACTACATCAACCGCGTTGTCATAACACCTTCCACTTACGGTCTACGAGGGTACGTGGACTATACTCTCCCCTCTCGTTGCTATGCATCACCATGATCTTGCGTGTGCGTAGGAAATTTTTTGAAATTACTGTGTTCCCCAACAAAGGAGAGGAGGGCCACAAGGGAGCCCCCCCCCCCATGGCCAGTACGAATTGGACTAGGGAGGGGGGCGGCGCCCCCTCTTTCCTTCTCCCCTCTTCCTCCTTCCCTCCTTCTCCCTCTCTTGGATGGAAGGGGACTCCAACTAGGATTGGGAATCCTAGTTGGACTCCCCATGGGGCGCCCCCCCTTGGACGGCCCCCTCCTCCTCCCCTCCTTTACATACATGGGGGGGGGCACCCCATAGACACACAAGTTTCTCTTAGCCGTGTGCGGTGCCCCCCTCCACAGTTACACACCTCGATCATATCGTTGTAGTGCTTAGGCGAAGCCCTGCGCCGGTAACTTCATCATCACTGTCGCCACGCTGCTGTCGGTCGATGGAACTCTCCTCGGCCTCAACTGGATCAAGAGCTCGAGGGACGTCATCGAGCTGAACGTGTGCTGAACGCGGAGGTGTCGTACGTTCGGTACTTGGATCGGTTGGATCGCGAAGACGTTCGACTACATCAACCGCGTTACTAAACCCTTCCGTTTTCGGTCTACGAGGGTACGTGGACACACTCTCCCCGCTCGTTGCTATGCTTCTCCTAGCTAGATCTTGCGTGGTCGTAGGATTTTTTTTTTGAAATACTACATTCCCCAACATTATAAACTCGTATGATACTAACGTAATCTCTGCAAATGTTAACCAATGAAGTGGAGCATGTTTACCCCAAAAAACATGCTACTCCCTCCGTTCACAAATATTAAATATTTTAATGTTTTCTGTATCTGATGTTATAGACACGTTTTAGTGTGTTTGTTCATTCGTTTCAATCTGCATGTAGTTCATATGAAAATATCTGAAACTTCCTATATTTGTGAACGAAGGGAGTACTAACCAACGTACAATTGATTCCAATCATCAAAAAAATGGATAGTATACTTTGGGGTTGCCAAAAGTTATAAAGGTGGCTTTAGGGTTTGTAGGAAAGCAAGCCATAATTAGTAGCTGATCAAGATGGAATCTGCACCTTGACGACAGGGAGATATTTCTCCGGACCCCTCTAGTATTCGGTTTCCGAAAATCGTATTTTGGGGATTCTGGTACATGATAAAGATAAAAGGGGTCGAGATGGAAACAAGGATGGCAACTGCGCCTTGAGATCGACACATATCGCGAGGCAAAGGGATCGCACACGACACATACAATGTTAGTTCAATATGATCTTCGCATATGTGTGGGGGTCGGTATGACTAGCTAGAACCGCTACAAACTATTGACTGAGAAGGAGTTCTGAGGTATAACCATTTATATATGAACCTGTCGCACACTTAACAAAAAAATTAAATACAAAAAAGAAACCGTAAAGAGAGATGGAAAAGGGCCAGAAGGAGTTCTGGAGCCATGCCCCCCCCAAATAAGATGGGCTTAGGACCCATTAGTGGAAAAGAGGTTGGGCACACAAAACCCTGTAAAGGGGCTGGCCGGCCGCACATAACCCCAAGGGGGTGTCCCCTATATGAAGCAAGGGGGATCGCCGAACCATCTAATCTGGCCACCACCCCCTTCCATCACCTCTTCCACGTCCTTTGTTCCCTGTTATTGCCCAGGGCCACCAACACCGCACTCTACCGTCGGATTCACGTTTCCCGTACGTGTGGATACATTGGAGGCGCACCCACCACCGTCATTCTTGGATCGGATGCACCCTCTTGAGGACGACGTCGACTACTTCGACTACAATTTCCTTCGGTACGCCGACCCGATCGGTAAGTGGTACATTTGTGACTTGCACCTCGTACATTATTCGTAGGTGAGCAGTATAAATTTTGATTTATAGCTAACCCTACGCATTCCCCAACACCTATGCATCTTTGATTCGCGGCATTTTAAAATAATTGGATTAGGAAAAAGGCATGATTACAATGACACGTCCATTCAATTCTGAGATGCACGTTTGCATCAAAGTTTTGGCTTACTGAATCAAAGGGAAAAAACAAAAGAAATCTTTCCAGGAGGTTTTACTGGATGAAAAACTCCCTATAAAATGTACACCAAAGGAATTCTTAGGAAAATTTTCAATAAAACCCAATCTTACAAATCAAGAAAACACACGTTGGAAAGTTCAGAAGGATTCTAATTTATCGACATCAGTAAGAAAATCTTTTGAAGCAAAGTATGGTTCTGGTCAAGAAATTTATTGATCAAATCTATAGACTTTTATTTTAAACAAAATTAAGAGAAAAGAGAAAAGAAAACAGAGAAGAGAAGTTAGAGCATCTCCAACCACACTTGGCTAATTTAGCCTCCAACGTATCTCGGGACATGTCCGGGCGTGTCCGCGGACAGGAGCGGGCCGACCCCCATTTCTACGTCCAGGCAACCATGCCACCCATTTGCGCCCCAATAATGCTACACGCACAGGCCGGTGACGGACGTTTTACGGATTGGTTAATGCTAATTGGCCTCTCCCCCCTGATTTTCAGGGGATGGGCCCCTGTCTCTCCCTAATCCCAATTAGAAGACGCCACCTGTGCTGGTCCGTGAAGTAAGTAAAAACTTGTCCGTGTGTCTAGCATCTCTCTTTGCGCCCTCTCAATTTCATACAAAAGTATGCAAGCAGATTTCATAGGTAGTTTATAGATACGTAGATAAAACGAGCTACAACTACATTCATAAAGAAGATTGCAAATTGATCAAACTACAAACTACCCCGCTCTTCGTCGGAGCTGCCGGTGTCGTGGTCATTGATGGCAGGGTGAATCGAGCGCATCTCCTCATAGTTACGGTCATCCACAAAGAGCCGCTCCCACTTGACGTCATGTGGTGGATTTCACGTCAGTTCACCGCCACCACCCACTCGGAGTTGAGGATGGCACGGTTCTCCATGACGAGGATGTGGTCGGGGACGAGCTCGGCGAAGGCAGCGGCGCCTGCGCGCTTGGCCTCAAATTGCGCCTCCCTCGCGAGGTCCTCCGCCTGCTTAGCTTGGGTGAGGCAAAATTGCTCCTCCGCCTCCTTCATCGAGATGAGGCGGATGTTGTCGCCCCCGCCGGCCGCCTCGAACCCGGTGGTGACGAACCAGATGGCGGGGTCAACCTCCACGCCTGACTCCGAAGAGCTTGGAGGTTGTGCGACCGCAATGCGGGCTGCGCTCCGTGCTTCAGCGATGGGCACCTGCAATGCGAGCTTCACGTGGCATTCCAGCGTGAACATATTGTAGTAGGTGAACTTCTTGTGGACCATGGTGGATGGTGAACGACAATGCAGTAACCAGGTGGACGAGAGGGGAAAGTGAGGAAACGTGGGCATCTAGGATTTGGCCCTCGTCATCCGGCTTTAATAGTTGGGTCTTGACTTCCCAGGAGGCGTGCATGACTCTGTGCCATTGAATGAGCACCAAACCAGTGAGCTCCTCGGCCGATCAATGGGTTAGTCCAGACGATCAATCTGGCGTGGCGGATGCGGTTGTGGATGTCCCAAATTTGAAATTTGGCCTACATTTGGACTAGAATAGCACCCCCAAACATATGAGCTTAGTTTGGGGTTTTTGATTGGGTGGCGCTTTTTAGTTCGAGCATTGCTCGAGCTGTCCGGCTGAATATACGAGGGTACATGTCCGGTTAGAGATGGGGGCATCTCTAAGGTGGGTCATCAAAACGCTCTAAATGTCTGAAACAGACGGTCAGGACTCTTTTAGCCATCCAGCTCAGATCATCAAATTACGTGAAAACATCTGAAATCCCACACGGTCTGGCCCCAAACTTGGTGGAGTTTCGACGTCTGGCCGAGGAGCTTGAGCAGGTAGTACCCGCGCGCCATCCTGAACTTGCCGATGCCGCCCACGATGCTGCGCTCGGAGGTGCCCTGGAAGCCCTGGAAGGAGCCCTCCACGGACAGCGCGCTCCCGGCGTGCTCCCCGGCGACGAACACGACGGTGGCGACCGTCAGGTGGCCCTGCAGCTCCTGCCCCGTGGTGACGATGATGCCCTGGTACCGCGCCACGAGCGGCGAGTCCCGCTCCCGGCCGGTGCGGAGCTCGTCGTCGAACACGGCCACCTGCCCGAACATCGCGTTGGCGCCGAAGGGGGACGGCACGAGGAGGCCCTCCGTGGCGTTCGGGCCCGAGAACGTCTCTTGCATGTACAGGTGGATGTGCTTCAGCTTGCTCTTCCCGCCGCCGCCGCCGCCGCCGGCCGCGACGACGGCTGGTGTGACGAGGAAGAGGAGGAGGAGCGACGGTACCGGCGACATGGTGGTTTGCTTACTGTTGCTGCTGTCGCCGTCGGCTCGTGGTTCTGCTTTTGTAGGAAGAAATCTCCCCACTTTCCCATTTGCGAACGTCCAGCTATAATTCTCGGATCGGTGGAGTGGGGCTCACATGGGAGGTTCGCTGGCGGGGGACAGGGAGAACCGGAGAAGCAATAATGCAGCGTGGCGGTGGCGCCTCAGCTCAAGAACATCCGAGAGCGCTCAGAGCATGTACAACCGCGATTGCCACACATGGCATCCTATACGTGTCTCGAGCGTATTGTGGACAGTAACCGGTCACTCTTTGTGTGTCCTCACCCACAACCGCAAATCCATACGATTCCATACAACTACGTACTATTCCCTCCGTTCCTAAATATTTGTTTTTCTAGAAATTTCAACAAATGACATACGGAGCAAAATGAGTGAATCTACATTCTAAAATATGTCTACATACATCCGCATGCTGTGTTCATTTGAAATGCCTAGAAAGACAAATATTTGAGAACGGAGGGAGTAATAAATAAACAATGATAGATCAACGGTTTTGCTAAATTACAGCCTGGATGAAAACAATTGGTGTTCAGTCGTTATTTGAGCCGTGCGATCTCTGTCGTGAGATTCTTGCTCTTCTTTTTTTCGTCGTTTGCTGGCGCTGAGTTTTTTTATCGGGCCCGCTTGATTATTTCCAGCAGATCCGTTGGTACAGCTCGTTGTCCTGCGTTGGTGTTTTTTTTTCTTTCCTTCCTCTGTCTCTTCGTCTCGCCGCTCGATCCCCTTTGTCATTTCGAGTGCGCAACCCAGGAGGCGACTGTGAGGGATAGCCATGGCGATTTGGAGCTCCCCCTCGGTGCTCGTTGTTTGGTGGTGATTCGTCCGTGCTCCCGCTCCTGCAGCCTCGCTCCGTCCACCTCGTCGTCGTTTCTCCAGCCGAAGGCCTCAAACATCTCTCTGCCCCGCATCCACCCCATCCCCGGCCCGCATCCGCTCGTCGATTTTGCTTTGATTCCCAGCTCTATATGTTAGCACGCAGTGTTTTCTCGGTCAAATCTATTTGCTTGTGTTAATCTCCCGCAGCTTGTCGTCTAGATGTGTGAGGTTGCGCCTTCCCGTGATTGAATCTAGCATGTGCATGCGATTTTTGATTAGGGTTTCCTGGTTGGTTTGTTAGTTCCATTGATCTGTACGCCTTCAATCGATTTAATGGTTTTGGGTTTGATTTGCTGAGTGTGGACAACAGAGTCGCCTGAAACCTGAAGATCCAGACGTTGGTGCAGCACACAACAGTCAGTTTGATTGTTTGCAGAGGGTGTGCCATATGAGTGGGTGTGGTAGGCTGACTGATGCGCCAACGTGATAGGGTGTGTGTGTGTGCTCTGTTTTTTTAGCTTGGCATTCCGTGTGTGATGTGTGAGTTTAGTCTGAACCTTCTCCCCTGTTCTTTGTACCTATCATATCCTTCCTGTAATTTGTGCTATCAACGTATGAGATGAGGACTGTAATTCTCAATGGTTTGTTGTCACGTATGCCGGTCACCTTGGGGATTTGTGATTATAATTCTCAATGGATTTTACAGTGTAAATCTTGTAGGATTTTCAGTGTAATTCCTGTCTGGATTTATAGTGTAATTCCTACTAGATTTGCACTGTATTTCTCATTGTTTCAATTTTCTAGTGTGATTCCTGTTGTACACTGTAACTCCTACTAGATTTACAGTGTTTTTCTTAGTGGAGTTCCAGTGTAATTCTAAGTAGATTTACATTGTTATTCCTACTGAATTTACAGTGTCTTAATTAGTGGAGTTCCACTATAATTAGAATCCAGTGGATTTAATTTACACTATAATTCTAAGTGGATTTCCACTTTAAACCCACCCCGGCCTCCATTTTCCCCACAGGTGTTTTTGGTCATGTGAGTTTTACCTGATCTATCCGCCACTCAATATGGTTTGTTGTTAGCTGTGTGTAGGATTTCACGGTCAGACCTACGCCCCTTTTCGTCTGTTCTAGATTTACATTGTAATTCCTACTAGATTTATAGTGTTTTTCTTAGTGAAGTTCTACTGTTTACACTGTAATTCTAAGTGGATTCCCACTGTAACCCCACCCCCAGCCTCCATTTTTCCCGCCGGCGTTTCTGGTCCTGTGATTCGGTATGTTCGTCGAGTTTTACCTGATCTTTCCCCCACTCACTATGATTTGTTGTTAGCCATGTGTAGGATTTCACGGTCAGATCTATCCCCCTTTTCATCTGTTGTGTGTGGTAATTTTCTGCAGCTATGCTGAATTTCATCTGTTGTGTGATCTAGATTGTCGGGTTGAATTGGGCTAGTTGTTATGCGTCTGGACATGCGGGGATCCTCATTTCATCCATGTCCATGTCCCTGTTGGATGGGATGTTTCTTTCATTTCATATCCCTTGCTTTGCTTGTACGGATGGATGGATGGGATCCTCATTTGTTTCCTCGCTCAACATCACCTACCTACCAACCAAACTAGTTTATTGTTTCCTCTATTCCTTCTTCAGTTTAATCTAATCTAATCTGCTGAGAACTCACTGTAATTCTTCTGTCATTTGCACTAGAATACTACTGTTCTTTTTACGTTGTAATTCTCATGTAAAGTGTCACTGGGAATTGCATTGACTGTAAATGTTGTAAGACTAACCGCATTTCTATTGTATAATTCTACTATAAATTACATTGTAGATCTAGTGAAATTACATTGCAACTGGAATTATTCTTTTGCAAATTACACTGTCAATCTACTATAAATTACACCATAAATCTGATGAAATTACAGTGTAAACCACACTATTTATCTACAACAAATACACCGTAATTCTACTGTATTTTTACAGCGTAATTCCTGTTTGTTTTCCACTGTAATTCTCAGTTGATTGCAGTGTAATTCCTTTTCGGATTTACAGCGTAATTCCTTTTGGATTTACAGTGTAATTCCTTTAGGATTTACAGTGTAATTGCGTTGGAAATTCAGTGATATACTGTGTAGTTCATAGTGGATTATCTTCAGTGTATTTTTGGATTTACAGCGTAATCCGTAGTTGTTTTTCACTGTAATTCCTTTTTCGATTTACAGTGTAATTGCCTTGGATTTACTGTGTATTTTGCGAGCGGATTTCCAATGTAATTCGCGAGTGGATTTTCAGTGTAATTTGCCTTGGATTATAGTGCATTTGCGAGTGGATTTACACTGTAATTGGTAGTTGATTTACAGTGCTTTTTGCGAGTGGATTTTTTAGTGTAACTGCCTTGGATTTACAGTGTATTTTGCGAGTGGATTTACAGTGTATTTGCCAGTGGATTTCCAGTGTAATTTGCCTTTTATTTATAGTGTACTCCCTCCGTCCGGAAATACTTGTCGTAGAAATGGATACAAATGGGTGTACCTAGAACTAAAATACATCTAGATACATCCATTTCTTGGACAAGTATTTCCGGACGGAGGGAGTATTTGTGAGTGGATTTTCACTGTAATTGGTAGTTGATTTATAGTGCTTTTTGCGAGTGGATTTTTCAGTGTAATTGCCTTGTATTTACAATGTATTTTGCAAGTGCATTTACAGTGTATTTGCGAGTGGATTTCCAGCATAATTCTTATTGGACTTTCAATATTTTTGTCACTGTATTTGCAGTGCAATTATCAGTGTATTTAAAAAAAAAATCTTAGTGGGCTTGCAATGTATTTCCTATTAGCCCATGCCCTTTCCCTTTTTGTATCCTAGTTTTCGCATGCTTGAGTGTATAGATAATAGATTCAGTAGATTCTCCCCCATTTCTTAGTAGAAATCATTTTAGGTAGATTTTCCCCCATTCAGTAGATTTGGAACAAATAGTGGATGGGCGTTGTAAGCATTGAAATCTTCTTAGATGGGCAGTGGGTTTTATAGTGGTTATGTAGTGAAATAAAAAAGATGTAGATTGTAAATGCTATCAATGCATTTCTTCTTTATATTTTTGTTATGTTTTATCCCTTCTGCCATTTCATCTCAGACTTTTTGTCCTTTTCTTTGTGTTTCTATATATTTAGGTTTATACTCCTCTGTCCGAAAATACTTGTGAAGGAAATGACTAAAATTGAATGTATCTATAACTAAGATATGTCTAGATACATTCATTTCTTTGGCAAGTATTTTTGGACGGAGGGAATAGATTAAAGTACGGGGAGACTCATGAAAGCTTTTGGTAAGGGCACTTCTGCTGCTTGTGTTGAAGATTCTGATGATTCAGATGGGGATCCTTTTGTCCCCAATGATTTTGCTGAGGATGATCGTTTTCAAGCTTCAGAGGTTATATTTCTTATTTGATTTTTTATTTCTTTTATTCTTGTTTTGTAGCTTATTTGTTCCGGTTTTTAGTTCATTCATTGTTTCATCTGTTAACTGCAGGAAGGAATGGATGATCCTGATTTCGACAAAGCTTTGTATGAGTTCTACGTGTCTCATGTAAGTGTTATGCTGTAGTTAATGCTTTTGTACTAGTTTCTTCTGTTAATGCTTTTTTGTACCGGTTTCTTTTTGTATTAGTTAACACACATTTGTAGTTAATGGGTAATTCCTCTTTTTTATGTTTTTGCAGAAAGCGAATTGCTTAAAGCGGAAGATTAAAAATGCTAGAGCTCGCAATGTGGTATTTTAATTTTTGTTGTTTGTAATTCCTTTTTTGCATGCAACTTCTCTATGATAGATATAGATATAAGTTTTAGGTAACTCCTTTTATAATCTTCATCATATCTATTTTTTGTGGAATGGCTATTGATGTACAAGAACCTAGTTCCATCTAGTTCTAGTTGTCCTTTTCTTTTGTTTATTTTAGTGATAATTTACCCTGATTCTTTCTTTTGTTTGTGTTTCTTGTTGTGTTGTAGAAGCGCAAGAGGTCTTATGATCTTCCTGTAGCAAATACATTCACTAGATACTTTGGCAAGTTGTTCTCCACTGTTATTGGTGGTTTGTCTCCTAGGCAAGTTCGTGTTCTTCAGAGTTACAAGGCAGATTGCCTTCTGAAATTTGTAGTAAATCTTAGTGGTTTTACATAGAAAATGCTAATTGGTTTTACATAGTAAATTTTAGCGGTTTTACATAGTAATTTACACAGTTGTTTATACTGTAATTTTAGTACTTTCTTATTGGATCTTACTGTTTTTGTAAGCGGGTTTTTCAGTGTGTGTTTTTGTCATTTTAATGATTTCTGCAGTGTTAATCTTAGTGAACTTTGCAGTGTAAATTTACTGGATTTTAATCTGCATTTTCTTAGTGGTATTGTTATTGCATTAGTCATTTTGCAACTGCTTTACTGAAGATGATACTCCCTCCGTCCGGAAATACTTGTCCAAGAAATGGATGTATCTAGATGTATTTTAGTTCTAGATACACTCATTTGTATCCATTTCTACGACAAGTATTTCCGGACGGAGGGAGTATCTGTGTTTGTGACATGTAAGGAAGACAGTGAGCTCAATTTTCTAAGTGCTAAAGGATCCACTCACGGCTGTTTCTTTCAGAAACTTGCAAGTAGTCTCTGTTGCTGTTTTCCTGCACTACTTTGGTCCTAGTGTTTCTAGTGTGTTGTTAGTGACACGTAAGTACAGTTCCAGAAATTCACAAAAAAAGAAAAAAAGTACAGTTCTAGAGCTCTTCTTTTGCCCCTTGCATCAAATAAGTGAGGATTTGAACTATGAACAATTGGTGTGGCTGCTGCCCTTCCTCCCTTTTTGTTGCCTTTCCTGTTTGGGTTTGGAAAAGGAGAGGGCAGACCCGTTAAAGTTTCTGTTTGGGTTTAGAAAGGCGGGACAGAAAAAGAAGCATACAGCAACAGGAGACAGAGCCAATTGTCACATTATAGTTGGCTGGAAAATCCGACTGAAACCCAATTGGTTTTGAGCCGGATGTTAATTAGACAATCCCTAGATCAAACCTATATATATACTCCCTCCGTCCGTGAATAAGTGTACTTCTAGCTTTTGTCTTAAGTCAAAGTTTTGAAATTTTGATCAACTATATACAGAAGAGTAATAACATATATGACATTAACTTGGTATATTATGAAAGTACATTTCAAAATAGATCTAGTGATATTAATTTAGTGTCATAAATGCTAGTACTTTTTCCTATAAAGTTGGTCAAAGTTTTAAAACTTTAACATAGGACAAAAGCTAGAAGTACACTTATTCGCGGACAGAGGGAGTATAGCACAATCCGACCCAAAAGATCGAGTTCATCACTGGACGAGAGTTCATCATCGGACAAGGTTCATCACCGGACATCCGGACATATTAATAACTAATACAAAATAAACCAGATATATATGGAGCAGGGTGGCGGACATCACCATTTCCTCACCGGGGAAGGACCTTCCCCTTGCAGTCACCGGAGCGGCGGTAGTAGCCCTCCGTGTAGGCGTCCCTGGCGGAAGGTGTGTCATCATCACCCATGCTCATCGTATTGCTGCGAGATGATGATGAGTGATGCCGACGAGACGTTGGAAGGCGGTTGCCTGCTCGGCTGCTCCTTCGCGAATCGTGTCGCCTTCGCCTTGGCGGTCTCCTTCTGCATCACGAGGCGCTCCGACTCTTCGATGCCGAGCCGGAACACCTTCGCATTCTTGCGGCGAAAGCGTCTCGCGTCTGTCTCTGCCATGGCCAGCAACCGGCGTAATACATCGTGCATGCTCCTCTGGGTCGATATGAGCGGATCTCGCACGTGTGCGGGCGGAATCGGCCTCCTCCGCCCTCTATGCGGCCTGCTGCCTCTCGTGGCTTGCGGCTTTGGTCTCCAAGTCCGACATCCTCATCTGTTAGCTCAGCGCAGGCACGAGCACCCAATGTTGTCCGGGAGAAGCTAGGGTCGGAGGGAAAGGGAAGTAGCACGCCCAACAATGGATATGTAGCGGCCCGGAGCGCGAAGGGACGTGGCGCTCAGCCACCGGGCCACCGTGGACGGCGCATAGCTCAAGATCCTGCCAATGTTCACCCGTGAACACTGGATGGCAATGCGGAGCGCGGGCTCCTCATCGTCCGGAGCCTTGTTGCCGGAGTCGTCCTCATTCAAGACCTCATCCCAGTTGATGGGACCGGACTCGTCGCCGGAGGTGCTGCGGGAGTGGCCGTGGGAGCCGTCCATAGTGGAGGGGGGAGGGACGGAAAGGGAGAGTGGAAGCAGTCAAGAGTGTGGACTTTGATAGGGTTTCAGTAGGCGGTGGGTATTTGTGGCGTCGCGATGGGCCATTATGGGCCGCATCCGATGTGACGGACTTGGGTATTTGTGGCGTCGCGATGGGCCATTATGGGCCGCATCCGATGTGACGGACGTGTCCGGGGCTTTTTATGTCCGCCCCAGATATGAGTTGAGTAGGGAGGGTACATAACAGCTCGGACATTTGGACTGAGTTTGCTAGGTCCAATTGGATGGCAATTTACTATCCGAACAGGCGACGCAGACGTTTGAGGATACGGATGCTCCGGTTGCAGATGCTCTCAGCATGCATAGGTGGTAATAAAACTAGAAACCCCACGGTATTTACGATGCTGAATTGGACAATTTTCAGACGATAGCAACTTTGCAAAAAAAAAACATGGTTTAATCTAAGTTACTCATATTTTTTTTAGCATCAGTTACTCATATATATGAGCATACACTCATCCTTATGAACGCACGAACACACATTTTACCCCTATCTAGATATTTGTTAGGAATTAATTAGTAGATTAATTAGCACATGCTAATTAATGAATAGTCATTAGCAAAGGGGTGTGTCCAACATCGAACAATCATGTCCCTTCTCTTTTTCTATTGCCAACTAGGTAATTGCTCGTGCGTTGCAACGTGGGCTTAGGGTGAAATATACAATAATGGAACCCCACATATTATGAGGACTTCACAAACCTCGACTAACCTCTGTCAAGAGGAGAAAGTATCAAACATATATATTCAGAATCCCCATGCACATCTCAAGCAGCATTATCTTCCTTTTCTTACTATTAAATCATTCTTATTTTCCTCCTCCACCAACCAGACTTGCCATAATTTTATCCTTCAAGCCTATATAGAGGAGAAGATTAACGCTCCATATTGAGAGAACAAATCAATTTTTGTATGGGTTGTACCAGTGGAATGTTTGAGATCATAGATTTTTTTTTCTCATTATATATACTAGCAAAAGGGCCCGTGCGTTGCAACGAGAGAAAATAATACCACACGCTCTTAATTTACAAAAAAGGTTTATAATCTAAGTATTAGCTACGGGCCAAACAAAGATAGTCTTTGCCTACAAAAGCGTAAGTTCAAGATTTCACATGTCTTCTATTTAAACACGGCTTGCATGTAGATTTTGCATACAAAGAAACGGGCAAATGATCTTTAATTTCGTCTACAATCCTGATTTTGCTGAGATGTTCATCCACAATCCGGATCAGTACCGATATAAAAGAAAGATGGATAATGCACTGTTGATTAAAATTGCACCATGCATAGTATTTTTTTAAATGGTTAACAGCTAAAATAACATCATATTCAGATTCTATATATTTTTCTAATCAAATTTCATATATAACATGTTTAATTTGGAGTTACGGTTTAGAAGATATGAGTATTTTAAAAATATTTGATATGTATTGCGGGTTTAATGTGAGAAATATTAGGGATTTTCTGTAGAATAGTATGACGGACTAAGAATATCCATTTATTTTATTAGTAGGTAAGAAAATTTCGCCTAAGATTTTCACAAACTAATATTGCACGCGCGCGCGCGCCAACGCTCGCTTTCCGACAGGCCAGGATCTCCCGATTTGGAAGGTGTGGACCAGGTTACGTTTATGATCAGGGTAAGGGTTATGGTAATTAGTGTGGGTTTTCTTCCAGAAAATGAGGGGGGGGGGGCAGATTATATGGAGATTATTGGATGGGCTTTGCATGTCTTGGCACTTCTTAGCGATCATGTGGTGGGCCCCCAGCGTGATACGAGGAATTTGTCGTAGGACGCTTCATTCGGACCGATTCGACCGCTCCAGCGAGCGATCGCGAAGGAGCTTTTCCGAAAACATACTTTGAAGCGAACTAATATTTTAAGGTGGGGAAACCCCAAAAGTTGGGAGTGAACAAACCTGTAGTCGATAGTTTAGATGTGTCTATCAGATTTTCACACCTAAGATTTTTTTTTTCGGAACATGCAATTGCAGTACCTCTATAAGCGCCAGGGGAATCAAGTCGAGGAGTGCAGAACACTTGCAGACAAAAGAATATTTATAGGCAAAGATATCTGATCACTCCATCTTCTTGCTTTAAACAAAAGAAATTCCCATGAACAGAATGGAGTGCAAGATACAGAGAACATGTATGTTTCAGAAGATGGATGATGCAATGGTAATTCTACAAGCTTTTGGCATCGTGCTGCTTTCCTTTTGCCGAAGCACCCGTGGTTCTCCTTGCTTGCACTTGCAGGTAATATTATTAGTACTTTTAGTACTGAAGGTCAACTTTGGTGAACTTCTCCTTTTTTCTTTGGAGCAAAATCTGCCAGGCGTAGGAACACACTGGTACTGCCTCCATTACTTTTAAAGTCCATTCTTGACGCCCGCACTGCCTTATTCCCAAGTTAATTAATGAAATTCAACGACCCAGTTTCAGTAGACATGAACATTATCGCTCTTATGCCAATGCGCCACGCCGACAGCTGGGAAGGGACGAATGCCGGACGGCGGCAACAACCAAGACGTGTACACATCATGCTTGCCGTAGTGGGCGTGATAGCTACGGAGGCATGCATCGGAGGGGAGGTTGGACCATGCGCATGGTGGCTAGGTAGGCCAGCAGTAGCCTCCCGTGGATCTGATTGAAGGGAGAGCCAGCCAACACCAGATATAGAACGGCATAGGCTCCATCAAAAGGGGGCTCATCAGAGATGGTGCCAAGACGTCTCCGGGGGCAACGCACCTCCGTAGCCTTCCTGCGGCGTAGGTTTCTTGCGCCATGCCTCAGTCGCAGATCTGGCTTAAACTTGGGCCACGGTGAACGGAATCACTGACGTCGTCACGCCTCAGATCTCGCAGGCTACAGCACACCCGAGCTAAACGACCTGCAGGCTGCAGAGCTTGCAGCACAACAAGAAACACATATGTTCAAAAATCAGGAGTCCCTCACGATTATAACCTCAATAATCCGGTAAGCATGAAGCGTGAGGGGAGAGGGAGAAGAACGAGGCGTCGCCGGCGGCGGCATCGACATTGTGTCCTCCTGACGAGACGAGCCCGGCGGCGGCAGCCCCGGGAGGACATGAGCTCTCGTCGACCCCCTCGTCGACACCAGGGGCAAAGTAGCCGCGGGCTGCAGCGGCGAATCCCTGCGTCACGCGCTACGGTGACGTTAGGGCGTCTCTGGCGAGAGGTCATGGACGGGAGCGTACATCCTCCTGCCGTTCGCGAGATGGGCGAGAGTCTGGCGGCGGCCAAATCATAGGTGGGATTAAGGTCGGGGGAATGACATTGTGTTTAGAGATGGTTGTTTTAGGAAAGTCTTCAATGCAAAACTCATGTGGGGAAGGATGTGAAAAAACCAATCACGAGTGCGGCCATGCGTGGAGGGCTCGACGAAACGTAAGAGGGGAGACGCAACGTTAGGTTTCTTTTAAATAGTAGAGAAGATAGGCATCTCTTCTTTCCACCTCTTCCAGATGTATATATACTTAGAGAATCAATGGAAACCGGGACTGATTGTCCTTTCACTTTCAATCTCGTTTTACTCTAACACGTTATCACGCACTTTGCTCTGCCAAAAACGAGAAGGCCAAGCAACTCGCTTCCAAGGCTACAGGAACGACGAGCGAGGCGGCCAACTCCAGTGCCTGACGCCCGCGGTGGCTCCCGACTCCCACGACTACGCGCCGGCAGCCCGGCCTCCGCGCCGTGCCCCTGCGCTCCTCCTGTGGCTGCGCGTCCCCGCGCTTCTCCCGTGGCTGCGCCGCGCCCGGCCGCGCTGCGCCCCAGGCCACGGCCTCCGCGCCCGCGCTCGGCCGCGCTGCGCCCCAGGCCACGGCCTCCGTGCCCCGCGCTCGTCCGCCCGACCGCAGCGCCCGGCCGCGCTGCGCCCCTGGCTACGGCCTCCGCGCCGCGCCCCATCTGGAATCGCCCTTGTGCCGATGCGCGCCGCGGTGGATGTGCAAGACGCGCTCGCCTACGTCTCCGCACCAACCAGCGCCTCCGGCGTGATTAGACTTGGAGCAGGGATGGAGGCCGCCGACGCAAAAACCACGCCGCAGCCGGAGATGTCCGCGAGCTCGTGCGGCCACGCGAAACGGCGCTTCGGGCGCGCCGTCACTGCCATCGACCGCCGCCCTGGCCGCCGCTCCGGTACGTGGGCTCCGGCGAGCCTCGGCCTCGCCTGCGCCACGCCGCAGGGCCCATGGCCGGAGGACGCGGCCCTCCACGGCTTGGCGCGGTGCTTGTTGCGGCATCCAGCGGACACCCGCGAACTCCAGCGCGAGGCATGGCAGTGCCCGCGCATGCTGAAGGCTTCAATCTCCCTGTAGCGGCGGTGGCTTCTATGTGTAAAGCTAACCCCAAATCGATTGATTCCTTTGGGCACGGAGAGCACAATGATGGTAACCTTATCTCTTTTAAGGCCTTGTTTGGTACGCGTGGATTTTTTTGTTTGAGAAGAACACCGCATTTTATTTCTTTCGATAATGTTTAAAGGGATACAAATGTGATCCGGTGGATCAATAAGCCACACATGTCTACCAATACAAAGTGTAGTGAATGATCTAGCTAATCTGTGTGCCTCATCATTACTTGCGCGGTGTTCGTAGACAAACTCGCAACTCTGTAGTCTCGTCTTTCTATCGTCAATCTCTGTAAGGATCATGCAGTACTCGCCTAAGTTCTGCTCGCTCTTTAGGTCGTTTATGACTCTTAGACAGTCAGATGCAATGCGTGCCTTTGAGATGGTCAGATCCTCGGCAAGAGCTAAAGCTTCCCTGCACGCGCACGCCTCCAGAGTAGCAGGTTCTGTCACACCTTGAAATACTACCGCGGACGCCCCCAGGAATACGCCACGGTCACTTCGACAGACCACACCAACAGCACCAATGTTAGAGGATTTCGCCACCGCTGCATCAACATTCATTTTAACCTCCCCAATGCTTGGCGGTAACCATTCTGTACCTCGCGAGCTAGGTGTTGCGTTTGTTATACATCTAGTTCGTCGCTTGGGTAGTTCATGTATCTCTTGCAAGTATTGCTCAATAAATAAATGTGTCGACAATGGACTCTGGAACTCGTGTTCATGGATAGCTCTTCTTCTTGCCCACCAGATTGCCCATAGTGTGGCTAGGACAGAGATGAATTTATCCTTACTCAATGTATTACGCAGACTGAAAAGCCAAAGCTTGGGGTCCAGTGTCTCGTCGCCATAGACCGGGAGTAGTGCATCATCATCCCGGAGTGACCACACTCCTTTGGCCATGTTACAGTTGAGGAGAGCATGCCTCCATGAGTCGACAGCTGCCAAACAGATCGTACATGTTGCATCTTCTGTCATATGCCTCCTCACCCGTTCTTGGCCCGTCGGGAGAGACGCCCGAGCCAATCGCCAGGCGAAGACTCGAAGTTTGGCAGGCACCTGTACCCCCACAGCTTCTTCCATTCTTTCTCTTGTTTCAACGTATCCGAGTTCTCTGTTTGTCCCGTTAACCATGCTTCCCGTCTATACTTTGTTTCTACAACCATCCTGTAGCATGATCGGACTGAGAAAAGGCCCGCCAAGCATAGAAGTCCGGCTGTGTTTTGTAGCTGATTGGAATTTGCCTAATGATCTCGGCGTCCATCGGAAGCAGGTGCATGTCCAACGCTTCACCATTCCATGTACGGGTCACACATGACATCAATTCTGAAACAAATGATGGGGGATTTGCTGATATATGGGTAAGTGGACGCATATTAAAATTCCTAGGCAACCAATTATCATTCCAGATGTTTGTCCCCTGCCCGTCACCAATTCTCTTAATCAAGCCAATTCTCAAAATGTCTCTTCCTTCACATATGGATCTCCAGATCTGGGACGGCCTTCCTCCCAACTCAGCTGATAAGATATCCGAAGAGGGAAAATAAACTGCTCTAAGAATGCGGGCACTAAGGGTGTCTGGATCAGTAAGAATCCGCCACGCCTGTCGTGCTAATAGGGCAAGGTTAAAAATTTCCATATCCCGAAATCCCAGACCACCCTTGTATTTTGGCATGCACATGGTTTCCCATGAGACCCATGCTGTCTTTCTCTCTCCAGTCCTACTGCCCCACCAGAATTTGCGAATCATCGTTGAGATGTGTTGACACAGGCCTCTTGGAAGCTTAAACAGTGCCATGGAGTATGTAGGGATCGCCTGTACCACTGATTTTATAAGCACCTCCTTACTGCTGCCCGCTAGACACTGTTCCATCCAGCCCTGCACATTTTCCATACTCTGTCCTTCAAATAAAGAAGACTCTGTTCTTTGTGCGCCCAACATCTAAAGGGAGACCCAGATATCTTTCACTTAAGGATTCCTTTTTGTATCTCCAGAACTCCTTTAATGGAAGCTCTACACAGATCTGAAACACCTTTGCCAAAATATATAGACGACTTATCATTATTTGTCCTCTGCCCCTGAGGCTTGACAGTATAGGTTGAGGATCTCCTTCAGATTGTGAGTATGCTCGATAGTGGCCCTGCTAAATAGAAGACAATCATCAGCAAAGAGAAGATGGTTTACTTTTGGCGCCGTGTTTGCTATCTGAATTCCCTCGCATTCACCATCCAGACTGGCTTTCTTCAACATGCATGACAACCCTTCTGCTGCCAATAAGAACAAGTACGGGGATATAGGATCACCCTGCCTTATGCCTCTAGAAGGGGATAATTCACTGGTACGTCCCCCATTAAACAGTAGAGAAAAAGAGACAGAAGTCACCCCTCTCATTACTTGTTCAACAAAAGAAGTACAGAAGCCCACCTTCTTCATGATAGCCTCCAAATACGCCCATTCCACTCGGTCGTACGCTTTCATCATATCAAGTTTAACTGCGCAATGCTCGTTCTTCTTGCTCCTGTTATGCTTCATAAAGTGCAAGCACTCATAAGCTGTAATGACATTATCGGTTATCAAGCGACCTGGCACAAAGGCCGATTGTTCTTCAGAAATAATCTCCGGGAGAATCTGCTTCAGACGGTTGGCTAGTACTTTGGATGCGATTTTAAAAATCACGTTGCACAAGCTTATAGGTCGAAACTGAGACAGTAGTGTAGGGTTATGTACCTTAGGGATGATGACAATGAACGTCCTATTGATCTCCTCAGGGGAGTCCTCTCCCTTCAACACTCGAATAACAATCCTGGTTACCTCTTCACCGCACAAATGCCAATACTTTTGGAAAAAATGCGTCGGGAATCCATCCGGCCCCGGTGCTTTAGTAGGAAACATTTGGAATAGAGCAATCTTCACCTCATTCTCTGTGATGGGCTTTGCCAACATATTATTCATGTCGCTAGAAACCTTACAAGGTACATGGGAAAGAACTTCCTCCATCCCTATGACACCCTCGGATGCATACAAATTTTCATAAAAGTTTACTGCCATCTGTTCGAGCTCCGCAGGATCCTCACAAATGGTACCATCAGGTCGTGTTAGGCGCTGCACATTATTTTTCTTCCGCCTACCTGAAGCTTTACGATGAAAAAATCTTGTATTTTGGTCACCATCGAGCAACCACTGTACACGCGCCCGCTGCCGCCACATCACTTCTTCTCTGAACCTGAGCTCAACAATGCGCTGCTCTATCTTGATCTCCTCATGGGTGGCGCACACCTTCCCTTGATCTTCCCGGCCGTTTTCTAAGCTGGCGTAGCTCCTCACGTACAGCACCAAAGGTGTTCGTGCCCCATCCCATTAGCCGGGAAGCTAATTGTTGTAGCTTATTCTTCAGCTCCCCTACTGATCCAGCATGTGATGAACCCCACGCCTCCTCTATGAGAGCTTGAAATTCTGCGTGGCGTTCCCACATCACTTCATAACGAAACGGACGAGACTTACCGATGCGTTGGTTGTGTGCCTCCATACTGTTCAACAGTAAGATTGGCGAGTGGTCTGACTTGACCGCGTGCAAATGACGCGGCGAGGCCAACGGGAACAAGCTGCACCAGTCGGCCGTTGCTAGCGCACGATCCAGACGAACCCGACACGTTGCTCCATTCTGGACTTTTCGCTCGAAGGTCCAGTCCAAACCGCTGTATCCCAAGTCGCTCAGCTGACACACGTCCACTGCATCCCTGAAGGCATTGATCTGGCCGGACTCGCGCTCATTTGGTCCAAACTGCTCTTCCTTTCGTAGTACCTCGTTGAAGTCACCGATGTACAGCCATGGAAGATCACAGTCCGCTTTTAGGAACCTCATCATCTCCCATGTCTTGTACCTTAGGCTTTTATTTGCTTCTCCGTACCAACACGTTAATCGCCAAGATTCTTTATCGGCTTCCTTGACCGTCATATCAATATGATATTTCGAGAAGTTCCTCAATTCAAGATCCAATGGCCTCTTCCAGTACATACAGAGACCGCCACTTCTTCCTGAGCTCCCCACGCCATATGAGCTCTCATACCCCAAAGTTCTCGCCAGTCCTTCCGTACGAGCCTTTGCGATTTGTGTTTCCACTATGCAAAGTATCGCTGGCGCACTCTCCCGCACTAGATCGCGGAGTTCATTGATTGTCGCGGGTCACCCAACCCGCGACAGTTCCAGCATAATATCGACATTAGGCACGGCGGTCCTCCGTGAGGAGTCCGCCGATATTGCCAAATTATTTTCTGAAACTGCCTCTTTTGTTGCCTGCTCTGTTGGGTAGCCTGAGGATACACCACACCCCTCGTTCCACCAGGATCTCCATCTCCGGGATACAGAAATTTCAGCAAGTACCAAGGCAGATCCAACTGGCTAATCTTGACAACATGTATAAACACACATGCTTCTTTCTTCAATATGAGTGCGTGCCTCAGCCAGCCAACAAGGAGGTTCCGGCGGTTGTACCTTGCATGCAGCCTCACCGCCTTCCCGTGCCTCTTTTCGCACGTCCCGCGGATGAGTTGTCGCAGCCAAGTATCTCTTTCCTGGTCCAAAGGTTGAGGTCGCACTTCTAGCCATGGTGATCCGCAGTAGCCGATCCCATCTGGACCGAGAACAAAACCCTAGACGCCCTCGTAAAAAGCCATCACGCCAAGGCCGGGGAGCCGGGGCGAACATCATCGGCTATGAGCGAAGGGGACAAGGGACAAAGACTCAACGCCGTCGTCGCCGCCGCCGGAGTAGGTAAACCCTAAGCGAGAGGGTTGGTACGCGTGGATTGGAGGGGTTTCGAGCGGATATTCCTCGCGTGGCCCAGAAACCGCTGAAAACCCCGACAGCCCGTTTGATACGCGAGTTTTCCACAGCCCAACCCCTCCGAGCCCCCTCCGATACCCCCTTTCCACGCGGTTTTCAGCCCTCGAGGGGGTACTCGAGGATTCGGAGGAGTCGCCGCCGCCGCCGCCCGACTCCTCCTCAAGACGCCGCCGCCCGCCGCCTCCACGCCGACGTATCTCCTCCGGCCATACCCCTGGCTGTAAGGGTCAGTTTGGTTGGTGTCCACACCGTTGCATGCCTGGCTTGATAAGTGCCTGGATCCTGCCTGACACTTGTTTGGTTGGTGCCCTGTGGAGAAAATGTTTGCCTGGCCTGGTCGTCGCTAGCGGCAAGGTTAGCCTGGCTCGGTTAAAAGAATTGAATTAAATAATAGTGCTACTCAACCAGGCAGTGTCACTAGCCTGGACCCGGCGTCCAATTTCTCGCGCCTGGTCGTGCCTGGCCGTGTGCCTGGGACTAATCAAGACGTGATAGCAGATTTGAATATCCTATAAACACTAGAGGACAAAGCACCAGGCCAGGAGAGGAATCAAACGCGCATGCACTAGACAAGCCTGGCCAGGCAAAAAAGTCCTACCATCCCAGGCGTCATCCAGGCAGTGATTTTTCCCAGGCACCTTGTCCAGGCTTCTAACCAAACAGCTCCTAAGTCCTCACCTCGCCTCGCCTCCCCTCACCCCCTTTCCTCTCGTCATCTAGGTTTCTTCCACCCCCCGGCCATGGCTGCTGCCTCGTCCTCCGCAGCAAGCTCACCAAGCGCGCCGTCTCTGAGGGCAACTAGGCCGTTACCAAGTCCCATCTCCTCCTCGTCCTCCTCCTAGGCTGTCGTTGGCTCTGCCTATCTCTCTCCAAGTAGTGGCAGTGATAGTGCTCTGCTTATCTCTCTGCAGGTAGTGTCCTCATCTTAGTATTCGACAGATTTGATATTGATTGACATGCCCTTTGGCCGAATTTTATTAAAAGTCAATACGGATGTACTTAAGCAGATTTATTAGAACCCATGGATGCTGCAGTTCTTCTGTTTGGAGCAGACAGTTTCTTCAGAGATCGTTGTCTTTTCCTGAGAAGAATTGATGTATTGATGCTTTATTCAGCTATTCTTCAACCACTACTGTTGTTGCGTCCGTGGTCATGAACCCAACCTAGTTATTGTTTCTAGAAATTGTTTATACTAAGTAGGCTTGAACCAGATTGCTGCTAGTACTAAGTACATTGTTACTTGTTCTTGTCTGTCTGAAACAAAACTGGAAGGGTACTTAGTAGTTGCTTGTTTTTTCCTATATAGTACAGCTTAATTACACCGCTAGCTAGCTGGTGACTCTACAAGAAAGAAGCAACCACACACAACACAAAAGTTTGACCGACAAACTTAAAGCTGCTGGTATCGGTTGTTGCTCATGCCTCAGGTTGCAAGGTGGACGGGCCATCCCGCAACAATGCTACTGGGCTGACCGCATTTTCTTTGTTACTGTTTCATGCCAAATTAATTAGTTAGTTACTGTTTCAGCTACATATATAGTATCTTTGTCTGTATGATCAAGTAGCACTAGTACAAGTTCATCTTTGTATGATTAGTGCCATGATGGATTCATAAGATGATACATGTGATTTATCTAGTTCATCTTTGTATGAATTAACACTGATTGCTTCTTTGTTGTACATATATGATTTATCTAGTTCATATTTGTATGAATTAATGTCCGATGAGCCAAACTGAATGTGCTTATTTCCGAATAATGTTCAGTCAGAAAAAAGGATCTGATTCCTGAACCAAAACTGAACAACCTACGGTCATAGGGAAATTCTTTGCATAATATTCAGGCTTAAAGAGGCCCAACCAAATTGAATGTTTTGTTCTCAAATAATTTGTTCTTCAAAATCTGAACAATCTGAGTTTGTTTTCGGACAACCAACTCGCTAGTTGTTTCATTTGTTGGTTGGTTGGTTGGATGTAAGAACTGAAGGTGTTGCTTTTGCAAGCTGATTATCTATCCAGAATGTTGCAGTTGTGGTACTACATGATCTTACTAATGCTTTTCTACTCGATGTGGTTGGTAGTTTCTTGGTGGTATCACGCAGATTGGTTCTTATTTATGGCATCTATTTTTTTATATCGTATATACATATATTAATTAATTCACTTCAGTCGTCTTCATCATCTAACAATGTAGTGTGTGTGTGTGTTGAAATGCAGATGGCAGAGAACCGTGAGATCTTTCTCAATTCTGCTGCTGAAGATGAAGAGAGTGCTGCCATATTTCTTTGGAGCGAAATTGCAGAGTTGCCTTGAGGTATGTTCTTGCTCCCGTGATCCATTTTCATTCTGCACTTGCCTCAAGCTAATCTAAGTGACACTGTTCATATGAATCCATTGTAAGTTGTGGGAACACACTCTTCATATGGAGGAAATAGTAATGGTTGCTTGATTTGTTTCATGCCGGTATATATCATGCTCAATTCTTATCATGATCATGCCTGCTTATTTTTGTTGATTATATCTGTTTATTTCAGTAAATCTCATGATTTATGTCTGTATATAAGAAATGATTCTTTAGTAAATATGGATACCAAACTCAATCTTATTTTTGTGAATTGTCACACTAGTATTATGTGTAGTTTTGGGATGGCAGTACCATACTGAAACTGTGTACCTAATCCATCATCACTTCAGAAGTACTAGCACTCCTGTTAGCTGTGGCACTTTTGGGATGGCTCCATATTTTTTATTTGTTCACGTTTTTTTCTGCATCCAACCCTTGGACCAATTCATCTGTTTTTTTATAGGGACCTGACCTCGCGGGAGAAGGGTGACCACTTTGCTGCCACAAGTCGCCTCCACACCGTGTAGCCCGCAAACATGTCTCGGAGCATTTGCCAATCAAATTTTATGTTGCAATGAACCGTTGACTTTCGTTGATCGAACATCTTGTATTTTTCATTTGGACCGTGGCATGTATGCATGTAACATTTTCATTTGAACCGTTGATAGTACTTGCAACAGATTATATGAGCCTTTGTGTTATTTTGCGTAATCTAGTTGCACCATTGTTGCAAGTACATTTCTTCTATGAGCTTTTGAAGCTTTTGAAATTGTAAAAATTGCATCTTTAATTATAGTATACTAATTTTGTAAATCCTCTGTATCAATCCCTGTGTACCAAATAGAAGGGGGTATGTGAGGGGTTTGGCGATTGGGAGGATTTGAGAGGATTGGGTGGAAGAGAGGGATTCACCAAATCCTCCCAAATCCCCTCCTCCCAAATCCTCTCAAATACTCTTCTACCAAACAAGGCCTAAAGGTTATTCATTTGTAGCCCTCCGGTTATGCACTAACCCCGTACAAGTGCCTGTGTATTTTCGTTGACCACCAGGTCAGGCCACCCGCTGTACTACAAATTTACATTGGAGGTTGATCTCTCCATCTCACATTTACTATATGTAAATGATTATTCCATATATACTCTATGGAAGTGGGACAGGTTCAATGTATTTGCTTTTTAGCAATCCCTATAACCTGTCTTATTGGTACAGTGATGTTGTTTAGCGATTGAGAATTAATTTTCTCGCACAACAACATTGATTTGCGATTGAGAATTATTATTTTCTCGCAAAACAATCTTATTGCGATTGAGATCAATTTTCTCTCGCAAATTATTAGTTCACTTTGCTGAATTATTTTGCAACTTGATACAAGATCATCTCATTTTAATTTGAGGTCTATACAATTCAAGTTTTTCACTTGAACATCAAGTTTGCAACATCATTATTATACACTACATTAGTAGTATTTTTCTGTTGAGTACCAAGATGTATTCCAAATCTGTTGATGTAATACATTTCCACGTTTATCACGTGTTGAGATTAATTACGTCCATTTGCAATAGAGATTTTAATCTCTTGCAAAGATAAATTCAATACCTCTGCAGTATTGTTTCTCCGTTGAGTACGAGGTATTCCGGAATATTTCTATGATGTATCTATTTCCATGTTAACCACATGTCGAGATTAATACGTCTATTTACAATTGAGATCTTCAATTTCTTGCAAATATAGATGCAAAATTCAAGGTGTTTTCTTCAAATTGATGTATTGGGATCACAAGGTAGTGTGTAGATCTATTGGTTTGATTATCACCACTACTTGTTAAAGCCTACATTTTGTAATTTGACATTATGATTACTTTACAAAGTGCTCTCCCATACATTTTACTAAGTTATGACATAAGGCATTAAGAGAGAGTATCTCCTGGTTTCATCAGATTATACTCCCTAATGTTGCGAGATCTACTCCCTTTTTGGAGAGTATCTTCAAGATGTCATACTTAGCAATTTGAGATACACACTAATGGTGCAAGCCACCTTCTTGAAATCATTACAATATTAACCATGATGGTTTTTGAATTTACCGATGGTAAATTAATTATCTCTGGTTTGCTCCTATAAGTAATTGATGGCTAATTAATTTGAGTCTCTTGCCCTCAATGGCCACAACTTACTTAAGCGGGTCATGGACATCAAGATCAGTCTTGCATCCCATGGCATAGTGTGTGCAATCCAAACCACGCCAAACGGGACGCAAAGGACCTCATGGGTAAAGGTTTGAAACTCACTTCAAACCTTCAATCTGACACCATCATGGAAGTCAGTTGTTTGCATGATGTTCTTCTAGAACCGAGCAATAAAATGACTATCCAGCTGTCACGGGACCCTATGAGCACGGAGAACATGACGGTTGAATATGCATTGACCGACATGTTTGGAGACTACATTTAGTCCCTCAATCTCCTTAGTGATCTATTTATTTATGTCCATTTCTGATGTTCTAGTATGAACATGATTATTGTTGTCATCATATATTGTATATCACAATATATTGTATCAGCATTTTGGTACAAATTCATTTGTATGTATTCTATATATCTGACAGTGATTTTCTTGAGAATGTTCATGTCTATATATAGATTTCAACGGGGGTCAATCTGATGAAAGATGATTTGTTCCATGTGGACATATGCACCACAAACTCTATACTCAGAGAAGTAAATGTTTCCACTCTCACTGAGAGAAAGGAGATATTTTAAAATCGCTAGACGCGATGAGGTATTTGTTGGCTCAACTCGAGTCATATTTATTGTCCCTGTGGGTACTCGAGTAACGTCAGGATGCTTTATTGCTTCCGGGTTTAGCTCGTACCCTACCTAACTATAGAGGTTTCTATCAATAGTTTCCATAGTGAAATTTATGATGACAACAAAGAGGAATATCTTCTCTTTACCATATGCAACGAATATAGAAAACAGATTATCTATGTATCATCATGATTGCACTACACATACTACAAAACCCGTAGCACATGTTGCGTACAAGATAGTTTTTCATAATGTCTTTTGCATGACAAACTTGGCATACTCGCCTTGGTCATCGAGACACTGGGTTGAAACAGAAACTATCAGCAATTTCTGTTGACTTTGGGGGAGCTATGATCCTATTTTGTGCACTTTGTATCCAAATACAAAAATTCTTGATGTGCACAAATCATGGGGAGCTTCTCTAGTTTCTTTAGAACAATCCTCTGCTCATATCATAATATCTTTTTCATGTGGCTCGTAGGATCTTTGGTCTAGTTGGTTCAGTTGATATCTTTTGATAGCTTGCTTCAATTGGTATCTTTTGATTGCCTGATTGCTTGTTTCTCTCTTTGTTATGTCTTTGTGGCATATCATTCTTTTGCAATCTTGGTGCCTCAATATAGTTGGTCTTCCTCCAAGTATTACCTTTGGATATGTGTATGGCATTCCACTCTCTTGTTGAGAAATACACAACTTTTGGAGGAACACCTTTTATATTGGTCTTCTTAGCTTTTCGCCCATTTTGGCAATCTATGCCAATGGGGGAGAAGTTTCAGAGAGTTTTGTGGAGAAGTCTTGAGTTTTCTCCTTGCTTTGGTTTTGTTCCTAAGCATTTGCATCTCATATGCATGCATTATTGGTTGTTGCATTGCATGGTGATGCATAATTCTTATATAAACTCTCTTGAAAGTGATTGTCATCAATTACCAAAATGGGGGAGATTGAAAGGACATGCGGTGCCCCCATGTGTGGTTTTGGTAATTGATGACATTCTCTATGGACTAATGGTTGCATTGAGTTATATTTGAAGGATTTATCCATAGGCATTTCTTGAAGTCCATGTGTTGGTTTCAAGGAGTTTATGTGTTGACCAAGGTGCTATTAAGGAATTATCCAAAGATTGGTCATGTGAGTGTTGAGCTTATTGCAAGCATGTCTTGAAGAAGAAGATTATGTGATCATTCATGTTTACCTTCAAGACATCATCCAAACGAAGAGAGTTGGAAAGATTCAAGGTTGATCAAGACTAAGTCAAGAGTGAATCAAGTTGATCAACTCACAAACCGTAGAAGATGTACCGAGAGGGATCAAGTGATCCCATGGTATGGTAAGCATTATCCATTGCACTTTGTGTACTAACCCATGGTCTATGTGAGAGTCTATGTGGGGTTAGGTACGTGTCCATGGGCTTGCGTCAAAAGGAAGATATCATACAACCCATGGAAAGGATGACATCAAGTGGTGATCGTCATCAAGATTGCCGTGTGCAAGTTCAAGTGGAGCATCACGAAGAGATCAAGTGCTTGAATCTTGCCATCCATTTTGGTGTCAATGGACTTGTGAAGATGTGTCGAAGAGTGGCTCACCCATAGTGTAGTATGGGGGAGCAATCATCTAGTCTCCATCGACCCAACGCAATCAAGAAAGGTGGTCCATCTTGAGGAGGACAAGATCGTCATCATCTAGCTCAAGTGGATCATGTGCAAGGCAAAGGTTTGCCCTTGATAGGTTTTCTATTTTACCGGTCTCATGGTGGTAGTTGGGAGACCGGGTTATAGGATCGATAGCCGTACTATCAAGGGGGGCTCTCAAGTGAGTAGGTTGATCGTATCGTTCGTCGAGAGCTCAAACCATTGCATCCTTGCATCATGTTTCTTGGTTCCTGTTTGGTTCTCTTTGTGAGTCTTAGAGCTTATGGTCATCTTTATGACAAGCTTGAGTTCATCGAAACGGAGTTTGCATCGTCTTCTATGATGTTTTCGGTGTTGGAGGTTTTACGGTCTTCTCCGAGGAAGGGTTCTCACCATTTTCTTTTGGGCCTTTTATCATTTGCTTATTATTGGTATTTCTCTCAAGATTGTGTTAGCCCTTGTCTCTAGCTTTCCAACAAACTTGGTTTCGTTGAAGTCGGAGTCCGAATGCAGAAGCTATGGTAGTTTTGGTGTTCTGAAAAGGCTGCAGCTGTACTACCGCGAATTGGAGCGGATGTAATTTTTTACTACCGCTCCAGAGCGGTACTCTGTGACTCCTACAGCGGTAGTACCGCTCCGGACCAAAAACTCATCCCAAGTCCTGCGGAGGTAGGTGCGGAAGTATTTTTTTGTACCATAAGCAGTAGTACCATGATCCCTAGCGGTAGTACCGTGAGGACGAGCGGTAGTACCACTCTGTGCGGGTTGTGAGCATAACGGTTGGATTTTCCCCACCTATAAAGGGGTCTTCTTCCCATTGAACCTTATCCTTTGAGCTCGTGTTCTTCCCCATTGTTGACCTTCTTGAGCTTGCTAACTCTCAATCCCTCCATGGATTCTTGCTAGTTTTGAGGGAAAAGAGAGAGATCTAGATCCACATTTCCACCAATCACTTTCTCCTCTAAGTGAGGGGAACCCTTGGATCTAGATCTTGGAGTTCTTTGTGTTCTTCTTTCGTTCTTCCTCTCATTTTCCTCCCAAGCATTAGTTGCTTTGGTGGGATTTGGGAGAGAAGGACTTGGGGACTCCGTGTTCCCTTGCCATTGCATTTGGTGCATCGGTTTGAGTTCTCCACGGTGATACGTGGAAGTGAAGTTTGATAAGCTTATTACTCTTGGGTGTTTGGGCACCCTAGAGCTTGTTCCTCTTAGGTGCCTTGGCGCCCTAGGCAGTTGGTGGTGTTGGAGCTCAATCATTGTGGTGTAAAGCTCAGGCAAGCGTCGGGTCTCCAATTAGGTTGTGGAGATCGCTTGAGCAATTTGACGGTATCGGTGACCGCCCCAAGGGTTGCAAAAGTGTACGGGTTCGGTGACCGCCCCCAAGGGTTGCCATTTGTACGGGTTCGGTGACCGCCCTCAAGGGTCCCTTAGTGGAATCACGGCATCTTGCATTGTGCGAGGGCGTGAGGAGATTACGGTGGCCCTAGTGGCTTCTTGGAGAGCATCGTGCCTCCACACCTCTCCAAACGGAGATTAGCATCCGCAAGGGTGTGAACTTCGGGATACATCGTCGTCTCCGCGTGCCTCAGTTATCTCTTACCCGAGCCCTTTACTTATGCACTTTACTTTTTGATAGCCATATTGTTCTTTGTCATATATCTTGCTATCACATAGTTGATTATCTTGCTTAGCATAAGTTGTTGGTGTGCATAGGTGAGCCTAGTTGTTTTAGGTTTTGTGCTTGACAAAATAACCGCTAGGTTTTTTCCGCATTTGTTCAAGCCTAAACCGTAATTATTTTAAAGCGCCTATTCACCCCCCCCCCTCTAGGCGACATCCACGATCTTTCAATTGGTATCAGAGCCTCGTCTCTCTTTGTTAGGCTTAACCGCCTAGAGAGTAAAGATGTCGACTAGGGGATTAGGATTCTCTGACACTCTTAGTTTTGATGGCACAAATTTTGATGTTTGGGTAATTCGCATGCTTAATCTCTTTAGGGTCATGGACCCAAATTTAGAGCGAATTGTAGATATGGGTTTTTCTCCTCCAAAGGATCTCCAAAGATTATCTTTAGAGGATGAGAAAAACTCTTATCTCAATGCTCAAGCTTCTAATGTGCTTTTCGATGTTTTTAGCAATGTAGTTATATTTCAACTCATGCCGTTCCGGGATGCTCATGAGTTGTGGACAAAGCTTCAAGATAAATATGGCGTGTCCAAGATTTGTAGGGATGATTGTTCTCCCTCCACCTCCGGCCGTATAGTCTTCTCAACTTCTTCTACTTCACCTACATGTGGTTTGCCACAAGGTAATGATATGGTGAGTAGTGTCGGTCATTGCAATGATGATAGTGTGCTTTTTGTGGATGATTCTTCATCACTATATTATTGCAATGCTCCGTCTTTGGGCCTTAGCACTTCGAGCACTCCAAATGTTTCACTTGCTTTGTGTTGATAGTCCTTGCATATCATGTAGAAATTGCTTGACTAAATCTCATGATGATATGCTTGCTATATCTTGTTGCCATGATAAAAATGCATGTATTTCCTCGAGTTGTTGTGCTAACAATGTAGATGAAACCCAACACTCCATGGAACAAGATGTGGTCTTGAATGGTGCTTCAAGGGATCCTATATCATCATCTACTGCATTTTGCCTTATGGCCAAGGCTTCAAAGGTATCTCCCACTTTGAATCCCAATATATCTTGTGATGATATTGATGATGGCAAAAGTGATGATGATGTTGATTATGATGAAGAGAGTGATGATGTTGCCTCCTTAAAAATTAAGGGGGAAATGATTTTTAAAGCTCTTCTTAAGAATAAAATTGCTCGTTCCAACTTCATGGAAATCATGTCTATTGCTATTGAGGGCAAGAAATATATTAATGAGTTGGAATATCTTCTTGAGGAGCATGAGGTCACCATTGGTCAAATGGAAGGTCATGAGCGTGATTACGCTAATGAGATTGCGGACCTCTCTCAAGCTCTTGAACTTGAACAAACCACCAAGGAATCTCTTGAGGAGACTTTTGCTCTAGAATTATCTAGAGTGAGGGAATCTCGTGATAGAGCTCTTGGCGTGGCCAATGATTTTGAAACTAAAAATGAGGAGCTTGAAGTTGTGCATGCTAAACTCCTTGAGGACTTTGAGCACCTCGAAAATGGCTCAAGGGTCATTAAGAGTGAGCTCATCAAACTCACCGAGTCTCATGCTCAACTTAAAGCTTCATATTCAAAAGAGCTTGCCAAGTTGTCTTCTCCTCTTGTTGCTAATGATGATGCTTGTGCTACTAACTCTATCTCTTGTGAAGCATCCATATTGAAGGAGAATGTTGAGCTAAGGGCTCAACTTGAGTTGCTATCTAGCAATTATGGGATGTTGGAAGAAAATCATGTAAGGCTCACAAGCTCTCATGATGATCTTCTAGTATCCCATAATGTGCTAAAGATAGCTCATGAGGCCATGCTTGCTAAGGTAACATCTAGTGAGCCTCATGTGGATACTAGCACTACTTCTAGTCAAAATGCTATATTGATATGTGCTAGTCCTTGTAATTCATCTACTCACAATGTTGGTACATCTTGTGATGAATTGCTTTCCTTGCCTTGTTGCTCTAACAATGAAGCTTATACTTCCTCTAGTACTTGTATTGAGACTAACCATGTAGAGGAAATCAAAGAGCTCAAGGCCCAAGTCACTTCTTTGAAGAAAGACTTGGAAAAGAGTCATGAAGGGAAATCCACACTCAACAATATCTTGAGTGTGCAAAAATCCCCCAATGACAAAGGTGGACTTGGATTAAACTCCAATAATAAGAAGAAGTCCAAGATGAACAAAAAGAAGGGCCAAGAACAAGTCAAGAAATCGGCCAAGATTGTTTGCTTCAAGTGCAAAGTAGAAGGGCATCATGTTAGATCTTGCCCATTGAAGAAGAAGGCCATTAGTGTCAAGCAACAAGGGAAGAGGGCACAAGTTCAATCTCATGCTCAACCTCAAGTTGAAGAGAGGCCACTTCCCAAGAAGACTCAAGTTAATGCTTCTCTTGTTGAGAAATCAATTGAGAAGAAAGTGAAGAGTAGACGTTGCTACTTATGTCATGAGAAAGGCCACGTCGCTTCTTCATGCACTAGTGGTAACTTATCCAACCCAATTATTATTGATGATGTCTATTCTCTTGGGAAGGATAAGGTTGGCAATGTGTTTGCCAAGTTTGTTGGTACTCAAAGTGGTGTCAAGAAAAGAACCATTTGGGTGGCCAATCCTATTGTGACTAACCTCTTAGGACCCAACTTGGTTGGGGACCAACTAGCTCAAACTTGATCAATAGGTGTTGTTGGAGGTCATTGGAGACTTGGCTACATTATGAAGATTTAAGGGGTCCTCATCATTCATATTGTGTCAAGCCAAGTCATTCGGATTATCTTTCTATCATATATCCAATGTTCCTCCTTGCGGTAACTCGTGCTTAAATTGCTTACATTAAAAGTTACTTGTCCCTTAGCATGTTGTGGTTTTGTATCTTGCATGTGCTTGTATATGTTGTGCTTCAAAATTGCTTATCTTGAGAAATCAAGTATGTGCATGTTGGTTTGCACATCATGTACATGTGTGTTGTGTGTTGAGCCTTTTGCATCTTGTTTATTTCTTAGTTGGCTCTTGTGAGAGATTAATGGAATATCCCATTATGGGGGAGTGATGTGCTTTGTGCACCTCACAATCCTATAAATGTGTGTACATGAGTAATACCATCTAGTATTGATATTTCAAGATTATCTAGTCTCTAGGTGGTATATCTCTCATGAGAAATTCAAATTCTAAATTTTCCATTAATTATTTCTTGTTGGATCCTTTTAATTGCCTCTTGTCTATCTTTATTTGGTATCACATTATGGGGGAGTAATATGCTATGTGTGTATTACTAGCCTAGAAAATGTGTACATTTGAGATATTGTCACCTAGAATTGATATTGTAAATTATCTTGTTCCTAGGTGGCATGATAGCTCTACAAGTTGCAATTTGCTTGTGTTTGTTGTGAAGATGATGTTGTGTATCCTTGTTATCTACCACCGGGAATTATTTCCATATACTTTTTGTCTTTTGACAATTGGCAGTCACTTATGTGTGGTAGAATTTATTGATCATCTTTACATTGGCTTTTGTTTTTATTTGCCTTTCCTCTTGCCAAGTTTGTGTCAACTCCCTTTGTCTTACCTACCACTTGTGGATCTTGTTTATTTCTTGTTCTTGTCTAGTGTTTTCTAGATATAGTGAAAGTGGTGATCCCACCTTGTGCATTTTGTATTCAAATGCAAATCCTATGTAATGCACAACTCGTCGGGGAGCTATCCTATTTTCTCTAAAACGCTCATCTTGTGATCCTTATCAAGTGTGTGTTTGTGGAAGGCAAGCCGTTTCTTTTTGGTACTTTGTGCCATCATGAAACTTTGTAGAGGGCTTGGTTTGTTTGGAACCATTCTCTCTTTTGGGAGTTTGACATCCTTCATTTCATGTGTATCAATGGATATCTCATTCCTTGATGTATCTTTAATGATATCTTCCAAGTGATAATTTATCTATTTGGTATCCTTTTTCTTTGCATTTCATTTTCATTTGGTTTCGGTTCTTGAAAGTTTTGAGCATGCCTGTTTACTTCATGTATTTTATTTGGCATGCTTTCTTTCTTTGACCCAATATATAGGGGAAACTCCACCAAGTCTCAAATTGGATGAGAGGTGCATGAAATTCATTTTCATATCTATATGCACCTATTTATGTGGAGTTTGTCCTATGTATATTGGTGTTTCTAACTCTTGGTCCCAATGAGTTTGGTTACCATTTAGTTTGTCTTGTTCTCCTAGGAACATTTGGAGGTGCATTGGATGCTGGACTCACTCACAAGGAAGGTGTTTCCACCATGTGCTTATTGGAGTCAAGCTAGGATCATCAATGAACCACCATCTATCTTCAATTGGTATCTACTAGATCCTTCCAATGGTATCTCGGTAACAAGTATCATCATCTACTTCATGCACACATTTCTTGCATCAACCTTGTGTAGGTTGTATCATGGCATGTAATTCATTCTTTCTTGTGATACTTGTTTCCTTCCTCAAAGCATCCCAACAATGATCTCATGTTGCTAGTTGTGATGCCTTTGATAGTTGTGTGGTAGGAGTTCATTTATATACAATAAGACCAAATCTAGCCATGTGCTATGCTTCCAAGCAAATATCTTATTGGTATATGTATGACTTCCTTTTGGATATCTTATTCCTTTGTGTTGTAACTATGTCGGGTGTACATCCTTCTTTGTAGACATATATCATCATGATTTCGTCTACCTAGAACCTTATACATCTGAGAGAAATTACATCTCTAGATGATATCCTTTCTTTCACGTCCACCTTGTCTTTCTTATGTTATTTCTTTTGTGGCTCCGTGAAAGCTTTTGTCTTGAGTGCGGGTCTTATCTCGTTGCATCTTGATGCACTCTTGTGTGGTGAAGATTATTTTCCTCTTGCTTATCTTTACGAGGCTTGCCATCTTAATTGGTATCCCTCGTCTTGATGAGGCTTTCATCTTCTATCTTCACCACGGGTTGTCACAAGCATAGGTTCTTTATATGCTTATTAGTAAGCTTACGAACCCATTTGCTAGTTGTGTGTGGGAATGATAGGCCTTGCACCGCGTGCCTCATTCTTTCAAGACTTTATTGATGCTTTATGCTCATCCGTACATTAGTCTTCTCAAGTGCATTGCCTTGACTCACACCCATGTTTTTGGTTGAGCCCATTCTCAAGTTGCCTCTTTTACTTGTTGCTCAACCATGTGCTTGTTGCAAGCGCTAGGCTTAGTTTCCTATATGCTCTCTTGCACTTGTTGTTAGTTTCTGTTGACTTTGGGGGAGCTATGATCCTATTTTGTGCACTTTGTATCCAAATACAAAAATTCTTGATGTGCACAAATCATGGGGAGCTTCTCTAGTTTCTTTAGAACAATCCTCTGCTCATATCATAATATCTTTTTCATGTGGCTCGTAGGATCTTTGGTCTAGTTGGTTCAGTTGATATCTTTTGATAGCTTGCTTCAATTGGTATCTTTTGATTGCCCGATTGCTTGTTTCTCTCTTTGTTATGTCTTTGTGGCATATCATTCTTTTGCAATCTTGGTGCCTCAATATAGTTGGTCTTCCTCCAAGTATTACCTTTGGATATGTGTATGGCATTCCACTCTCTTGTTGAGAAATACACAACTTTTGGAGGAACACCTTTATATTGGTCTTCTTAGCTTTTCGCCCATTTTGGCAATCTATGCCAATGGGGAGAAGTTTCGAGAGTTTTGTGGAGAAGTCTTGAGTTTTCTCCTTGCTTTGGTTTTGTTCCTAAGCATTTGCATCTCATACGCATGCATTATTGGTTGTTGCATTGCATGGTGATGCATAATTCCTTATATAAACTCTCTTGAAAGTGATTGTCATCAATTACCAAAATGGGGGAGATTGAAAGGACATGCGGTGCCCCCATGTGTGGTTTTGGTAATTGATGACATTCTCTATGGACTAATGGTTGCATTGAGTTATATTTGAAGGATTTATCCATAGGCATTTCTTGAAGTCCATGTGTTGGTTTCAAGGAGTTTATGTGTTGACCAAGGTGCTATTAAGGAATTATCCAAAGATTGGTCATGTGAGTGTTGAGCTTATTGCAAGCATGTCTTGAAGAAGAAGATTGTGTGATCATTCATGTTTACCTTCAAGACATCATCCAAACGAAGAGAGTTGGAAAGATTCAAGGTTGATCAAGACTAAGTCAAGAGTGAATCAAGTTGATCAACTCACAAACCGTAGAAGATGTACCGAGAGGGATCAAGTGATCCCATGGTATGGTAAGCATTATCCATTGCACTTTGTGTACTAACCCATGGTCTATGTGAGAGTCTATGTGGGGTTAGGTACGTGTCCATGGGCTTGCGTCAAAAGGAAGATATCATACAACCCATGGAAAGGATGACATCAAGTGGTGATCGTCATCAAGATTGCCGTGTGCAAGTTCAAGTGGAGCATCACGAAGAGATCAAGTGCTTGAAGCTTGCCATCCATTTTGGTGTCAATGGACTTGTGAAGATGTGTCGAAGAGTGGCTCACCCATAGTGTAGTATGGGGGAGCAATCATCTAGTCTCCATCGACCCAACGCAATCAAGAAAGGTGGTCCATCTTGAGGAGGACAAGATCGTCATCATCTAGCTCAAGTGGATCATGTGCAAGGCAAAGGTTTGCCCTTGATAGGTTTTCTATTTTACCGGTCTCATGGTGGTAGTTGGGAGACCGGGTTATAGGATCGATAGCCGTACTATCAAGGGGGGCTCTCAAGTGAGTAGATTGATCGTATCGTTCGTCGAGAGCTCAAACCATTGCATCCTTGCATCATGTTTCTTGGTTCCTGTTTGGTTCTCTTTGTGAGTCTTAGAGCTTATGGTCATCTTTATGACAAGCTTGAGTTCATCGAAAACGGAGTTTGCATGCGTCTTCTATGATGTTTTCGGTGTTGGAGGTTTTACCGGTCTTCTCCGAGGAAGGGTTCTCACCATTTTCTTTTGGGCCTTTTATCATTTGCTTATTATTGGTATTTCTCTCAAGATTGTGTTAGCCCTTGTCTCTAGCTTTCCAACAAACTTGGTTTCGTTGAATTCGGAATCCGAATGCAGAAGCTATGGTAGTTTTGGTGTTCTGAAAAGGCTGCAGCTGTACTACCGCGAATTGGAGCGGATGTAATTTTTTACTACCGCTCCAGAGCGGTACTACCGCGGCTCCTACAGCGGTAGTACCGCTCCGGACCAAAAAACTCGTCCCAAGTCCTGCGGAGGTAGGTACGGAAGTATTTTTTTTGTACCGCAAGCAGTAGTACCGCGATCCCTAGCGGTAGTACCGTGAGGACGAGCGGTAGTACCGCTCTGTGCGGGTTGTGAGCATAACGGTTGGATTTTCCCCCACCTATAAAAGGGGGTCTTCTTCCCCATTGAACCTTATCCTTTGAGCTCGTGTTCTTCCCCCATTGTTGACCTTCTTCGAGCTTGCTAACTCTCAATCCCTCCATGGATTCTTGCTAGTTTTTGAGGGAAAAGAGAGAGGAGATCTAGATCCACATTTCCACCAATCACTTTCTCCTCTAAGTGAGGGGAACCCCTTGGATCTAGATCTTGGAGTTCTTTGTGTTCTTCTTTCGTTCTTCCTCTCATTTTCCTCCCAAGCATTAGTTGCTTTGGTGGGACTTGGGAGAGAAGGACTTGGGCACTCAGTGTTCCCTTGCCATTGCATTTGGTGCATCGGTTTGAGTTCTCCACGGTGATACGTGGAAGTGAAGTTTGATAAGCTTATTACTCTTGGGTGTTTGGGCACCCTAGAGCTTGTTCCTCTTGGGTGCCTTGGCGCCCTAGACAGTTGGTGGTGTTCGGAGCTCAATCATTGTGGTGTAAAGCTCCGGGCAAGCGTCGGGGTCTCCAATTAGGTTGTGGAGATCGCCCCGAGCAATTTGACGGGTACCGGTGACCGCCCCCAAGGGTTACAAAAGTGTACGGGTTCGGTGACCGCCCCAAGGGTTGCCATTTGTGCGGGTTCGGTGACCGCCTCAAGGGTCCCTTAGTGGAATCACGGCATCTTGCATTGTCGAGGGCGTGAGGAGATTACTGGTGGCCCTAGTGGCTTCTTGGAGAGCATCGTGCCTCCACACCTCTCCAAGCGGAGATTAGCATCCGCAAGGGTGTGAACTTCGGGATACATCGTCGTCTCCGCGTGCCTCGATTATCTCTTACCCGAGCCCTTTACTTATGCACTTTACTTTTTGATAGCCATATTGTTCTTTGTCATATATCTTGCTATCACATAGTTGATTATCTTGCTTAGCATAAGTTGTTGGTGTGCATAGGTGAGCCTAGTTGTTTTAGGTTTTGTGCTTGACAAATTAACCGCTAGGTTTTTTCCGCATTTGTTCAAGCCTAAACCGTAATTATTTTAAAGCGCCTATTCACCCCCCCCCCTCCTAGGCGACATCCACGATCTTTCAGTTATGTGATCCAATTATGTTATTATTGTTGAGAGAACTTGCACTAGTGAAAGTATGAACCCTAGGCCTTGTTTCCTAGCATTGCAATACCGTTTACGCTCACTTTTACCACTTGTTACCTTGCTGTTTTATATTTTTAGATTACAAAAACCTATATCTACCATCCATATTGCACTTGTATCACCATCTCTTCGCCAAACTAGTGCACCTATAAAATTTACCATTGTATTGGGTGTGTTGGGGACACAAGACACTCTTTGTTATTTGGTTGCAGGGTTGTTTGAGAGAGACCATATTCATCCTACGCCTCCCACGGATTGATAAACCTTAGGTCATCCACTTGAGGGAAATTTGCTACTGTCCTACAAACCTCTGCACTTGGAGGCCCAACAACGTCTACAAGAAGAAGGTTGTGTAGTAGACATCAAGCTCTTTTCTGGCGCCGTTGCCGGGGAGGCTAGGTAAGTGAAGGTATATCTTTAGATCTTGCAATCGAATCTTTTTGTTTCTTGTTTTATCACTAGTTTAGTTTATAAAAGAAAACTATCAAAAAATGGAATTGAGTTTGTCTCATACGCTTCACCTTTTTAATATCTTTCGTGAGTATGATGGAAAGGAAAATTGTGCCAAAGTGTTAGAAGAAGAATGCATTAAATTGTTTGGCACTAAATCTTTGAATGATGAGCATGATTGCAATGTTGTTAGTACGAATTCTTTGAATATCCATGATGCTAATGATGATTGCACTAGTTATGATGAAAATGTCTCCTATAAACATGTCAATTTTTGTGGAGTGCATTGGGTTTGTAAGTACACACCAAATAGGGAAGATAGATATTGCAAGAGGCATAAGTACTTAGAAACCAAACTGTTGCAAGAAGAGCTAGATGAATGTGCTGAAAGATTCAATATTTTTCGTGCCCCTTGTGAACTTTGCAATGAACATGGTCATTTAAAGCTCCAATGATATTTGTTTCATGATCAAGTCGTGTCCAAATATTGTGATAGTTTGATTACCCTTGAGCATCATAAAGAGCTTAGTCTTCTTTTGGGTTATGAAGAAATGAAACGTATAACTGAGGGTATTCCAAAATTTAATCTTGATAGAATTCTCGATTTTGATCTAGAGAAGATTTATATGTATTGTGCGGTGAATTGTATTGAAAATCCTTATATTGCCAATTACATAAAGAAAAGAAAACAAATAGAGGATGAAGAGAATACTAATGAAAGGGAAGAGACTTCCCAATATCCTGCTATTATTTCTTATGATGAATCAGGTAACGAGGAGGGGCCTTCTATTCAACCAATCTCATTAATAAGGAGATCCAAAAAGAGGATTGAACCCACACATGACGTGAAGAAGAAGAAAAGAAAAAGGAAGAGAGGTAAAAAGGTATCTCTCCCAAATAAGGTTGCTCCTATTATTGTTATGCCTCATGAAAATGAAGATGATACACTTGATGATGATCTCGTTATGCCTATTGCTTGTTGTGATGATTATGATTGGGAAGATAATGATACTTCTTATGATCTTGAAAATCTTTTTGGCACTTGCTTGGAAAAATATGATAATAATGTTTGCTATACTATTGGTGCTATCCATACTATTAATGATGAGAGTGATTATGCTTATGATACGAAAAGGCCCAAGCTTGGGGAAGCTATGTTTGATGAGGATGATATATTTGAGAATATATTTGCTGTAACTAATGTTTGTCCCAAGCTTGGGGATGCTATGTTTAGTAATGATGATATTTTTAGCCTCTCAAGTTTTGATATGCAAAGTAGTTATGATGATAGCATGCCTTTTACCTATGATGATTATATTTATGAAAGTGGGTTTGGAAGAGTTTCAACTTTAGGAAGTAGTGATACCACTATTTTGGAGGATGTTGAATCTTATAATATTTATGAAAGTGGATTTGGAGAGGTCATGACTTTATTTAGTGATGTATCCACTATTTCGGAAGAGGTTTCAATCGATTATGATGAGAACAAAGTTGCTACTTATGATGATTATTGTGATGAAACTTATGCTATAAAGAGTAGTGATGATTATATTTATAAAACTTGTCATGATTATGAGTACCCTTTCTCTGAACATTACTCTTTTAATGTGGAAACAATTTATAGTATTCAAGTCTCTTATGATACTCCCACTATTCCGAATGAGAAGAATTTTACTTATGTGGAGAGTAATAAAATTTCTATGCTTGTAGATCATGAAAAGAATGTTTTAGGTGCTGGTTATATTGTTGAATTCATTCATGATGCTACTGAAAATTATTATGAGAGAGGATCATATGCTTCTACATAATGCAATAATATTAAGTTTCCTCTCTATGCGCTTAAAATCTTGAAGTTATGCTTGTTTTGCCTTCCTATGCTAGTTGATTATTGTTCCCATAAATTGTTTGTTCACAAAATCCCTATGCATAGGAAGTGGGTTAGACTTAAATGTTCTAGTCATATTCTTCATGATGCTCTCTTTATGTTTCAATTCTTATCTTTTATGTGAGCATCATTGGAATCATCATGCCTAGCTAGGGGCCTTAAACGATAGCGCTTGTTGGGAGGCAACCCAATTTTATTTTAGTTTCTTGCTTTTTGGTTCTGTTTAGCAATAAATAATCCATCTAGCTTCTGTTTAGATGTGGTTTTATGTTTTAATTAGTGTTTGTGCCAAGTAGAACCTTTGGGAAGACTTGGGTGAAGTCTTTATGACCATGCTGTAAAAAACAGAAACTTTAGCGCTCACGAGATTAGCTAGAACTATTTACTGGAGAGTGATATTTAGTTGATTCTTTTTGTAAATGATTACTAGACAAATTCCTCAGGTCCACCAATTTATTTTAGAATTTTTGGAGTTCCATAAGTTTGCGTTAGTTACAGATTACTACAGACTGTTCTGTTTTTGATAGATTCTGTTTCTCGTGTGTTGTTTGCTTATTTTGATGAATCTATGGATAGTAAAATAGTTTATAAACCATAGAGAAGTTGGAATATAGTAGGTTTAACACCAATATAAATAAATAATGAGTTCATTACATTACCTTGAAGTAGTGTTTTGTTTTCTTTCGCTAACGGAGCTTACGAGTTTTCTGTTAAGTTTTGTGTTGTGAAGTTTTCAAGTTTTGGGTAAAGATTCGATGGACTATGGAATAAGGAGTGGCAAGAGCCTAATATTGGGGATTCTCAAGGCACCCCAAGGTAATATTCAAGGATAACCAAGAGCCTAAGCTTGGGGATGCCCCGGAAGGCATCCCCTCTTTCGTCTTCGTTCATCGGTAACTTTACTTGGAGCTATATTTTTATTCACCACATGATATGTGTTTTGCTTGGAGCGTGATTTTATTTTCTTTAGCTTTGCTTGCTGTTTGAATAAAATACTAAGATCTGAAATTATTAAATGGGAGAGTCTTCACATAGTTGTATAATTATTCGACTACTCATTGATCTTCACTTATATCTTTTGGAGTAGTTTGTCGTTTGCTCTAGTGCTTCACTTGTATCTTTTAGAGCACAATGGTGGTAGTTTTATTTTTAAGAAATATATGAACTCTCATGCTTCACTTATATTATTTTGAGAGTCTTAAATAGCATGGTAATTTGCTTAAATAATCATAATATGCTAAGCATACAAGATTTGTAAGAATTCTTATGAGTGTGTTGAATACTAAGAAAAGTTTGATACTTGATGATTGTTTTGAGATATGGAGGTGATAATATCAAAGTCGTGCTGGTTGAGTAGTTGTGAATTTGAGAAATTCTTGTGTTGAAGTTAGCAAGTCCCATAGCATGCACGTATGGTTAAAGTTGTGTAACAAATTGGAAACATGAAGTGTACCTGGCTTGTGCATCCTTATGAGTGGCGGTCGGGGACGAGCGATGGTCTTTTCCTACCAATCTATCCCCCTAGGAGCATGCGCGTAGTACTTGATTTTTGATGACTTCTAAATTTTTGCAATAAGTATATGAGTTATTTTGACTAATGTTGGGTCCATGGATTATACGCACTTTTACCTTTCCGCCTTTGCTAGCCTCTTGATGCCGTGCATTGCCCTTTCTCACCTTGAGAGTTGGTGCAAACTTAGCGGTGCATCCAAACCCGTGATATGATACGCTCTATCACACATAAACCTCCTTATATCTTCCTCAAAATAGCCACCATACCTACCTATTATGGCATTTCCATAGCCATTCTGAGATATATTGCCATGCAACTTTCCACCGTTCCGTTCATCATCATGATGACGTACATTACTTTTGTCATATTGCCATTGCATGATCATGTAGTTGACATCGTATTTGTAGCAAAGCCACCATGCATTATTTTTCATACATGTCACTCTTGATTCATTGCACCATCCCGGTACACCGCCGGAGGCATTCATGTAGAGTCATATCTTGTTCTAGTTTTGAGTTGTAATCCTTATGTTGTAATCAATAGAAGTGTGATGATCATCATTATTAGAGCATTGCCCCAAAAAAAGAGAAGAAGGCCCAAAAAAAGAAAATAAATAAAAAGGGCAATGTTACTATCTCTTTTTCCACACTTGTGCTTCAAAGTAGCACCATGTTTTTCATATAGTGAGTCTCATAAGTTGTCTTGTTCATACTAGTGGGATTTTTTCATTATAGAACTTGGCTTGTATATTCCTACGATGGGCTTCCTAAAATGCCCTAGGTCTTCGTGAGCAAGCAAGTTGGATGCACACCCACTAGTTTTTGAGCATTCATTTATAGCTTTAGTGCATCCGTTGCATGGCAATCCCTACTCCTCATGCTAACATCAATTGATGGGCATCTCCATAGCCCGTTGATTATCCTCGTCAATGTGAGACTTTCTCCTTTTTTGTCTTCTCCACACAATCCCAATCATCATATTCTATTCCACCCATAGTGCTATATCCATGGCTCACGCTCATGTATTGCGTGAAGGTTGAAAAAGTTTGAGATTATTTAAGTATGAAACAATTGCTTGGCTTGTCATCGGGGGTATAGAAGTTGGGAACATCTTTATGTGACAAAAATGAAGCATGGCCTAACTATATGATTTTGTAGGGATGAACTTTCTTTTGCCATGCTATTTTGAGAAGACATGATTACTTTGATTAGTATGCTTGAAGTATTATTATTTTTTATGTCAATATGAACTTTTGTCTTGAATCTTTCAGATCTGAATATTCATATCACAAGTAAGAAGAATTACATTGAAATTATGCCAAGTAGCACTCCGCATCAAATATTATCTTTTTTATCATTTACCTACTCGAGGACGAGCAGGAATTAAGCTTGGGGATGCTTGATACGTCTCCAACGTATCTATAATTTTTTATTGCTCCATGCTATATTATCTACTGTTTTGGGCAATATTGGGCTTTATTTTCCACTTTTATATTACTTTTGGGACTAACCTATTAACTGGAGGCCCTGCTTGATTTCTTTTTTTTGCCTATTTCAGTATTTCGAGGAAAGTGAATATCAAACGGAGTCAAAACGGAACGAAATCAACTGGAGAAGTTATTTTTGGAAGGAAAGCCACCCGATGGACTTGGAGTGCACGTCAAGAAAGAAGGGAGGTGCTCACGAGGGTGGGGGGCGCGCCCACCCCCCTGGGGCGCGCCCCCTACCTCGTGGCCCCCCTTCGGTCCACCGACGTACCCCCTGCACCCATATATACCTACGTACCTTAAAACTTCCAGAACAGAAGATAGATCGGGAGTTCTGCCGCCGCAAAACCTCCAGAGCCACCAAAAACCAATCGGGACCCTGTTCCGGCACCCTTCCGGAGGGGGGAACCCTCATCCGTGGCCATCTTCATCATCCCGGCGCTCTCCATGACGAGGAGGGAGTAGTTCACCCTCAGGGCTGAGGGTATGTACCAGTAGCTATATGTTTGATCTCTCTCTCGTGTTCTTGATTTGGCACGATCTTGATGTATCGCGAGCTTTGCTATTATAGTTGGATCTTATGTTTCTTCTCCCCCCTCTACTCTCTAGTAATGGAATGAGTTTTCCCTTTGAAGTAATCGTATCGGTTTGAGTCTTTAAAGATTTGAGAACACTTGATGTATGTCTTGCCGTGTTTATTTGTGGTGACAATGGGATATCACATGCCACTTGATGTATGTTTTGGTGACCAACTTGCGGGTTCCGCCCATGAACCTATGCATAGGGGTTGGCACACGTTTTCGTCGTGATTCTCCGGTAGAAACTTTGGGGCACTCTTTGAGGTTCTATGTGTTGGTTTGAATAGATGAATTGAGATTGTGTGATGCATATCGTATAGTCATGCCCACGGATACTTGAGGTGACATTGGAGTATCTAGGTGACATTAGGGTTTTGGTTGATTTGTGTCTTAAGGTGTTATTCTAGTACGAACTCTAGGGCTGTTTGTGACACTTATAGGAATAGCCCAACGGATTGATTGAAAAGAATAACTTTGAGGTGGTTTCGTACCCTACCATAATCTCTTTGTTTGTTCTCCGCTATTAGTGACTTTGGAGTGACTCTTTGTTGCATGTTGAGGGATAGTTATGTGATCCAATTATGTTATTATTGTTGAGAGAACTTGCACTAGTGAAAGTATGAACCCTAGGCCTTGTTTCCTAGCATTGCAATATCGTTTACGCTCACTTTTACCACTTGTTACCTTGCTGTTTTTATATTTTTAGATTACAAAAACCTATATCTACCATCCATATTGCACTTGTATCACCATCTCTTCGCCGAACTGTTGGGGAGCGTTGCAGAAAATTAAAATTTTTCCTACGGTTTCACCAAGATCCATCTATGAGTTCATCTAAGCAACGAGTCATGGGAGAGAGATTGCATCTACATACCACTTGTAGATCGCGTGCGGAAGCGTTCAAGGGAACGGTGATGATGGAGTCGTACTCGCCGTGATTCAAATCACCGATGACCAAGTGCCGAACGGACAGCACCTCCGCGTTCAACACACGTACGGAACGGACGACGTCTCCTCCTTCTTGATCCAGCAAGGGGGAAGGAGAGGTTGAGGAAGAAGGCTCCAGCAGTAGCACGACGGCGTGATGATGGTGGAGAGGCAAGATCTCGGCTGAGGCTTCGCCAAGCACTCAACGGAGGAGGAGAGGTGTTGGGAGGGAGGGCTGCGCCTTGGATCAGGTGTTCAGCCTCCCTCGCCCTCTATTTATAGGGAAGGGGAAGGGGCGGCCCCTCTAGATGAGATCTAGGGGGGGGCAGGAGGGGGCTTGCCCCCAAGGGGGGGGCGCCCCACTGGGTTCCCCCAACCCTAGGCGCATGGGCCCGGCGCCCAGCCCTCCGGGGCTGGTTCCCTGCCCTTGCGGCCCATGAGGCCCTCCGAGAGGTGGCCCCTCGGTGGACCCGGAACCTCTCCGGTGGCCCCAAGACAATACCGATATGCCCCGAAACTTTCCGGTGTCCGTATGACAACTTCCCATATATAAATCTTCACCTCCGGACCATTCCGGAACTCCTCGTGACGTCCGGGATCTCATCCGGGACTCCGAACAACATTCGGTAATCACATACAAGTCTTCCTAATAACCCTAGCGTCAGTGAACCTAAAGTGTGTAGACTCTACGGGTTCGGGAGACATGCAGACATGACCGAGATGACTCTCCGGTCAATAACCAACAGCGGGATCTGGATACCCATGTTGGCTCCCACATACTCCTCGATGATCTCATCAGATGAACCATGATGTCGAGGATTCAAGCAACCCCGTATACTACTCCCTTTGTCAGACGGTATGTTACTTGCCCGAGATTCGATCGTCGGTATCCCAATACCTCGTTCAATCTCGTTATCGCAAGTCACTTTACTCATCAGTAATGCATGATCCCGTGACCGGACACTTGGTCACTTTGAGCTCATTATGATGATGCACTACCGAGTGGGCCCGGTGATACCTCTCCGTAACACGAGTGACAAATCCAGTCTCGATCCGTGTCAACCCAGCAGACACTTTCGGAGATACCTGTAGTGCCCCTTTATAGTCACCCGATTCGTTGTGACGTTTGGTACACCCAAAGCACTCCTACGGTATCCGGGAGTTACGATCTCATGGTCTAAGGAAGAGATACTTGACATTGGAAAAGCTCTAACAAAAGCGAACTACGATCTTGTGCTATGCTTAGGATTGGGTCTTGTCCATCACATCATTCTCCTAATGATGTGATCCGTTATCAATGACATCCAATGTCCATAGTCAGAAACCATGACTATCTATTGATCAACGAGCTAGTCAACTAGAGGCTCACTAGGGACATATTGTGGTCTATGTATTCACATGTGTATTACGATTTCCGGATAATACAATTATAGCATGAATAAAAGACAATTATCACGAACAAGGAAATATAATAATAATCCTTTTATTATTGCCTCTAGGGCATATTTCCAACAGTCTCCCACTTGCACTAGAGTCAATAATCTAGTTACATTGTGATGAATCGAACACCCATAGAGTTCTGGTGTTGATCATGTTTTGCCCGCGGAAGAGGTTTAGTCAACGGATCTGCGACATTCAGATCGGTATGTACTTTGCAAATATCTATGTCTCCATCTTGAACATTTTCACGAATGGAGTTGAAGCGACGCTTGATGTGCCTGGTCTTCTTGTGAAACCTGAGCTCCTTGGCAAATGCAATAGCTCCAGTGTTGTCACAGAAGAGTTTGATCGGCCCCGACGCATTGGGTATGACTCCTAGGTCGGTGATGAACTCCTTCACCCAAATTGCTTCATGCGCTGCCTCCGAGGCTGCCATGTACTCCGCTTCACAAGTAGATCCCGCCACGACGCTCGCTTGCAGTACTGCACCTACCATCGCTCCACCATTCAACATATACACATATCCGGTTTGTGACTTAGAGTCATCCAGATCTGTGTCGAAGCTAGCGTCGACGTAACCCTTTACGATGAGATCTTCGTGTAACATCCCAAATTTCCTATTTGGAATGTTTTACAATTATAGCTAAGCATCTATGCATGTTGTTTGAAATTGAGTGGCATTTGAAGTTTCTGAAGTTTTGAGTTTTGGAATTTGAATTCAAATTTTGGCAAATGGGAATTATTTCAAAAACTATACCTGATAAATACTTGAGAAAAAGTATGAGAGGAGTAAACATGACACTCCAAAAATATCAGAGGAAAAACATTGCCAAAAGTTTGAAATTCAAATTTGAGTTTTATTTGAATTTTGGAAAAAAATGATTTTTTATAAACTTTGGATTTTGCCCCTGGAAAAATGTTCAAATGATAGGGAATATTCCCCTGATCATTTTGGTATATATATGTCCTATATAAAATATTTATAGTTTATATATTATCTCTGTTTTTGTTTTTTCAAAAAATAAAATTGGAAAAAAAAAGACCCAGCGCCACCAGCCGATGGCCCAGCCAAAGACTGGCAGCCCACCGAACCTGCCTAGCAGGCGCCACCGAGCGGCCCAATGAGCCCACCGACGGCCGCCAACTCCTCGCCTGAATCGTTTCGGATTCGGCCGACCGACGCCTCCCCTCTCCCTCGCTGACGGTGGACCCCACCCGTCTCCTACCCCTCGCCCACGCCACTCGCCCGCGCCGCCGCTCACCGGATCCCGAAGGATCCGGATCCGCCATGATTCGCCACGGCTTGCCCCTCGCCAAGCCGTGCACCCCGCCTATATAAACCACCCCCGACCCGTTTCCCCCTCGCCCCTCACGGACCCTCTCTCTCTCACACTTCGCCGGAGTTGCCAAACGCCGTCGCCGCCATTAACCTCGTCGCCGTCGCTCTAGCCCTTCCCGAGCTCACCCAACTCCACCAGACCCACCCCCTCGTCGCGCCGACCCGCCGGAGCTCCTCCCGACGCCCCGACCACCGGAGACGCCGACCTTTTCGCCGCCCGAAACGCCGCCGCGTCGATCTCCGTAAGTCACGGACCTCTCCCCGCCGTCCGATCTCGACTCTACGGCTAGGATTAGACCCCCGAAGAAATACGGTCTATTTATAAAACTGGGTTTTTAACCCGGTTAGTTCCGGTTTATTTATTTTAGTTAGGGTATTATTTAGATCGGCCCGATTCGTTTAACCCTAGGGCCCGTTTAGTTATATTACATACGTATGCGTTAGTTAGGCCCAGTTAGCCCGTTTTTCTTTTATTTTCGTTTTCTGTTTTAACAGAATAGTTTCAGATTTGAAAAATCCATATCTTTTAATCTACTTAATATTTTTAAGTGATTCGTTTTTTGTTGGTTTGCAAATTTCTTATAGTTCTGCAGAAAATATAACTAGCTATGTTAAAATTATTTATAATTGCTTTATTTTAGATTTAGTCAGAATAGTAAATCTGCTATAAAATGAGTTAGGAAAATTATTTTTGGGTGATTCTTTTTGTCCCAACTTTGTTTGGACATTACCTAACCGTAGGAATTTATTTGAGCAATTTAGGATTAATAAAAAATAGTCTTAATCAGAATCATGTTATTCTTAATTAATTATCTAGCTACTGTTTTCCTACTATTTTAATTAGCAAATAAATTTATTTTTCACGTGTGATTGATTATTCTAGGTTAGTTTCTGTCACTTTAGAGCATGAACTTTTATTTATAATAAATAAAAATTTTATTTTATTTTTCTTAATAGAATTTGAATTAGGCCTAATAGGAGTTTTATAATAGATTTTAAAGTGATTCTTTTTGCTCCTAGTTGCATAATGCATTCTTTTCTCGTTAAGTTAACATAAACCCATGTTTAGGTTAAGTTGAGAAAATTTTATTATGTAAAACTATTTTTAGTTGTTGCTTGAAGTAGGAAAAACCTTGAGTTGGATTTCTTTGAGTTCCCCTTGGGTTTTGATTCGTTGTTTTGGTGTGTTATGTTACTATGCTATTGTGTTAAGTGATCATATGCTATATGCTTATTGTGATTATTGTTTGTCTCGGTAGAATTTCCGGTCTGAAGCTTGCTACTACGAGTCCCTAGCTTACGAGGATCGTCAGCAAGGCAAGTCATTGATCATGTTCTTACAATACCTATGATTTTTATTGCATTAGAAGTAAACCTCCCCACCATGCATGCAGTAGGTGAAATTTTGAAGTTATTGTTCTTGAGTAGTATCATGTGGTAGGATGAACCAATTCCCCTTGTTACCATGGCCCGGGATGAAGTAGTTTATTTTGCTATGCTCGTAGACGGGATTGGTTGAGTGAAATTCATAAGTAAGATGTGAGAGTAAGATGATGACAACCCCATGAACTTCAAGATCAAGATGGACTTCGGAATTCACTACTGGGTGGAGGGCGGTTGACGGGCACCTGGAGAACCCAGTGGTTGGCGGGATGCATGGAGAAGTGCCATGACATCTTGCGAAAGCTTCACCCAGCCACGAAGAGACGGATGGATGCCCCATTGACGGAAGCTTACTGTGCAGCCGCAAGCCATTATGGGCTCGGCTTGGTCAACCCTAGTAGTGACGCTGGCTGGGACGGTACTACGAGATGTAGAAGAACGGTAGGATTGGATGGGTACCAGCGGTGGCGGAAGAACTCTTGGAAGACCCTGTTGCGTTCGTCCGTCTTCAAACACCATGAAGTGCGAAGACTTAAAAGGAGGGAACGATTCTTGCGGGTTAAGTGCGCAAACCTCTGCAGAGAAAAGATCTAATCGATTAGCCGTGTCCCCGGTTACGGACAAATTGAGCCTCTGGAACTTGGAAGTATTCGGAAATCTCAACACTAAAACTAATGAATTAATTTGAGGGGATTATGACTTAATAATTTGGGAATGAGACATTGGTTGGCCGAACCATCTCAATAACTACCAATAATTTTGTAGTATTTGCAAGCAAGTCCACTGTAGTAGGGAAAAATTGGCTTTTTCGCAAAATGATGAAACTTAGAGCCCCACAGCCAAAATGCATATAGTGTTAGTAATTTTATTATTGTTATTCTCTCTTCATGACTTGCCAGCATATTCAAAATGCTGACCTACACGGCTGCAACATCTTATGTTGCAGAGGAGTATTCCGATCAGGAGTGAGGCTACGCTCCGCGCTTGGCGATTGCCCTTTGGAGTCGGATGGACTCGCTATTCTTCTACGCTTCCGCAGCTTATTTAGTTTATTTCTCATGAGTTGGCCTTCGGCCGAATTTATTCTATTGTAATAAAGACTCTATATGAGAATCGTGTAATAAATTCTGGTGTGATTGAACTTTGATTATTTCATCGATGTCTCGTGAGTACCGGCATGATCTTGGGATGAATACATATACGAGATTTGACCGATTTTGGGTCGGTCGCTCTGAGAGATAGTATCGAGCACACGCTGATCGAGGACGTAACCCCTAGGATCGGAAAGCCATAGGAAGAGACTATTTACTTTATATCCTTATCATTCCGTAATTCTCCCTGTTCATTTCGACTCCTCTCCGATTTTCAACATTTTAGATGGCGTCGAGTTCACCCAGTTTGCTACGGAGTTTTGCCACCAGATGAGGCGATGCCCTTGGCGAGGAAGCTGGTCCAGATGGTGAAGAAGCTGAAGATTGCTCGCCCTCGATCACGGGAAGCCAACCAATGCACTTCCGACGGATACCCGCTCTGTGATTGAGGTGCATATTCCAGGAGAACCTTCGGAGGACATCTGAGAACCTATTGACTTTGAGTTTACCGACTTCAACTGGATCCTCGAAGGGACATGGCGATATATCGTGCACTTGGACATCTCCGAGAAGAGTATAGGGCGAGCTCGATCCATCGACTCGCCATGGTTTCACGCAGAGCAAGGAATGGAGATATCATCCGCACCAGAGGACGACTCCATTCTCTCTTATGTCCAGGACTTGGAGAGTCTCCTCAGAAGCAGGAGATCCGGACTCGCCAGAACTCGAAGGTACACAGGAGGCTGTTGTTCCGTGAATGGAACTGGAGGAGAAGGCACACGCAGACTTCCTTAACCATGAGGAAGAAATTGCGGACTTCATGGAGAGAGTCGACGACCTGAAGATGAAGGTTTCCGCATTAGAGGAAAAGATGGACTTGGGAGAGGACCTTTTTCCAAGTGGAGATGACGGACCCCTCGTGAGCAATGATCAGGATTATGAAGGGAGTTCCACTGGAGGAAGCCGCAAGAGGAGGCGCCGTAACAGAGGACGCCACACTGGAGGACACGCACCAGAGGACGCAAGGATTATTGATGAAGACATTTAGTCGACCACCATGTTATTTTACTTTTTCGTCGATCAGTTATGCCGATATTTTCGATTAGTCGTGAGCATTTTGTAATCGATATTGAACCATGTTTGAGTGGAATAAATAAATGATTGGTGTGTTTATGATTGTGCATTCAAATGGGTAGTGTTATTTCTCATTAGACCATTGTTCTATTCTAATTTTCTCATCCACTCCAATACACCAGATGCCTCCGAGACGTGACACCGGTTTTCCGCCGGAGCTCACCCAGCTACTCCAGCAGCAGAATGCCCTCATGCAAGATACTCATCCGAAATCGAACAACAACAACAATCCACCGCCACCACCCCCTGTTGACAACTTGACTCGTTTCCTAAGGCTGAATCCGCCAGTGTTCTCTAGCAGCACTGAGCCGATTGTGGCCGATGATTGGCTCCGCAAAGTCGGAAGAGAGCTAATCACTGTTGGATGCACTGATGCAGAGAAGGTGCGCTTTGCCGCACATCAACTTGATGGACCTGCAGCTTCTTGGTGGGAGAACTACACCGCCACTTATCCCATCGGCACCATCACGTGGGATCAGTTCCAACAGGCCTTCCGCACCGCTCATGTTTCAGCTGGAGCCATGAGTCTGAAGAAGCGTGAGTTCCGCAACTTACGCCAAGGGAACCGTACTGTGGCGCAAAGACGTGGATGAGTTCAGCAAGTTAGCTCGCTATGCCCCGGATGATGTGGCCACAGATGCCGCAAAGCAGGAGAAGTTTCTCGAGGGACTCAACGATGAACTGGGCATGCAGCTTATGGTGGCTACTTTCACCAACTACTAGGAGCTGGTAGACAAGGCCATCATACTTGAAGGCAAGCAGCAGCAGATTGATAGCCGCAAGCGGAAGTACAACCAGGGGAAGCACAACTCAGGAGCTCAGCAGAAGCCCTATTATGCCCCATACTCAGGAGGGCATACCCATCACAACCATGGAGGACATAACCATGGAGGAAATGGGAACAACCGCAACCAGGACAACAAGGCAGGCAATGGCAATGGCAATCAGCATCGTCCTGCCCTGGCTCTGAAGGATCTGAGTCACATCACCTGTTTCAAGTGCCAGAAAACAGGACACTATGCCACCGACTGCCCGGAGGCCAAGCAGAGGAATGGAAACGGCAATGGAAGCTCAACGAAGAAGCCCAACCCTTTCCCTCGTGCTCAGGTGAACCACATTGACGTGGAGGACGTCTATGATCAGCCGATAATCGTGGTTGGTAAGTTTTATTGAATTCACGTTCAGTATTGGTACTCTTTGATTCGGTGCAACGATTCATTCATATCAAGGGTAGTTATGGAAAAGTACGGGTTGCCCACTAAAACCCTTAGAAGCCCCCTTCGCGTCGGGCCCGCAGAGGAGAAATGATGGCAGGTTTAGGCTGTCATGCAACCCTCAACATCGGGAACCATAAATTTCCGCAAACCTCATAGTATTGGAAACCTGGACCTTGGATGTAATCCTAGGCATGGATTGGTTGACGAAGTTTGAAGGAAACATAGGCGTGCTCAAGAAGTCTATTCTGCTCACCACCCCGGAGCGTAAGATGATCAAGTATATATCCGGACATAGCCGATGAAGAATCAGTGCATTCCCTCACGGGAGTTGTTCAGAGGAAGTGCCGAGAGTGCAAGATTTTCCGATGTGTTTCGGAGGAATTACCAGGAATGCCACCGGACAGAGACATTGAATTTTCGATTGAGTTATTGCCCGGCACAGCCCCAATATCCAAGAGACCTTATCGGATGCCCCCGAACGATTTGAAAGAGATCAAGAACCAAATTAATGAGCTATTGGAGAAGGGATATATTCGGCCAAGCTCATCACCTTGGGGAGCCCCAGTTCTTTTGGTAGAGAAGAAGGATGGAACCTTGAGGATGGTTGTGGATTATCGTTCGTTGAACGAAGTGACCATCAAGAACAAGTACCCTCTGCCGATGATTAATGATCTATTTGATCAGCTAGTTGGAGCCAAGGTATTCTCCAAGATCGATCTTCGATCAGGGTATCATCAGTTGAAGATCCGTGAAAAGGATATATCCAAAACCGCATTCACTACGTGTATGGTTTATATGAGTATACCGTCATGTCATTTGGATTGACTAATGCTCCTGCATACTTCATGAATTTGATGAACAAGGTATTTATGGAATATCTGGACAAGTTTGTCGTGGTGTTCATCGATGATATACTGATTTTCTCCAAGAGCGAGGAAGAGCATAAGGAACATTTGCGTCTAGTTCTGGAGAAACTTCGAGAACATCAGTTGTATGCCAAGTTCAGTAAATGTGAATTTTGGCTGAAGGAAGACGGATTCCTCGGACATGTTATTTCAGGAGAAGGAATAGCAGTTGACCCCGCCAAGGTTGAATCAGTCACCGATTGGCAGCCACCCACCTCAGTCAAGGAGATCCGCAGTTTTCTCGGACTCGCAGGATATTATCGGAGGTTCATTGAGAACTTCTCGAAGATTGCCAAGCCCATGACTGAGTTGTTGAATAAGGAAGCCAAGTACATTTGGATCGAGGATTGTGAATCTAGTTTTCAGGAATTGAAGAAACGTTTGGTTACAGCCCCAGTGCTGATTTTGCCGGACATACACAAGGATTACCAGGTATATTGTGACGCTTCTCGTCAGGGACTCGGAGGAGTACTCATGCAGGAAGGAAAGGTTGTAGCTTATACCTCCAAACAGCTACGACCTCACGAGATGAATTATGCCACACATGATTTGGAGTTAGCAGCCGTAGTGCATGCACTCAAGACCTGGAGACATTTCCTTATCGGAAACCATTGTGATGTTTACAGATCACAAGAGTTTGAAGTATATTTTCACGCAGAAGAGTTGAACCTCGTGCGGAGGAGATGGCTAGAGTTAATCAAGGACTATGACATGAGATTGCATTATCACCCAGGAAAGCTAATGTGGTAGCAGATGCTTTGAGCCGTAAGAGTTATGTGAATACTCTTACAGCAGGAGGATTACCCTGTGAGTTAGTCGATGACCTCGTAGATCTCCGATCGGAGATAGTTTCGAGAGGATATGTTGCAACTCTGGAAGTTCAGTCCACTTTGGCGAAAGGATTCGTGAAGCCGTAAGTCGGACAAGGAAATTGATGAGATAAAGCGAAGATGAATGAAGGAAAAGCTAAAGGATTCCGTAAGGATGAATACGGAGCTATATGGTTCGAGGATCGTATTTATGTGCCCAATGATCCCGAACTCAGAAGCTAATTCTTCAGAGGCTCATGATTCACCGTACTCGATTCACCCCGTAACACCAAGATGTATCTGGATTTGAAGGAAAGTTTCGTGGGCGGTATGAAGAAGGATATTGCAGTACATAGCAAGTATGGCGATGTTTGTCAACGAGTAAAGGCATAACATCGAAGCCAGCAGGGTTACTTCAACCTTTGCCGATTCCCGATTGGAAATGGGAAAACTTGGGATGGATTTTATCACGGGATTACCCAGACCCGCTCAGGTTATGATTCTATCTGGGTAGTGGTTGATCGTTTGACCAAGGTAGCTCACTTCATTCCGTGAAGACTACCTATACCAGTGCTAAGTTGGCCAAGATATACATGACCAGGATCATATGTCCGCATGGAGTTCCGAGGAGTATCGTGTCGATAGAGGAACACAGTTTACCTCAAAGTTTTGGAATTAGTTGCATGAAACTTTGGGTACGAGGCTGGAATTCAAGACAGCTTTTCATCCGCAGATGATGGATGACCGAGAGAGTCAACCAGATTACGGAGGACATGTTAAGAGCTTGTGTGCTAGACTATGGGTCTAGCTGGGATGATAATTTGCCATACGCAGAGTTCTCATACAACAACAGATTATCAATCCAAATCAAGATGGCCCCTTTCAAGCTCTATACGGAAGGAGGTGCGAACACCATTTTGTGGGATGGTGTTGAGATCGATCACTTTTCGTTCCGATCTTATCGAGATTCCAAGAGAAAGTCAAGCTGATTCGGGATAGACTCAAGATAGCACATCGAGACGTAAGAGTTATGCCGACAAGAACGCAAGGAAGTAACATACGAAACGGGAGACCGAGCATATCTTCGTGTGTCTCCACTTCGTGGAATCAAGAGGTTTGGTGTCAAGGAAAGTTAGCACCCGATTCATTGGCCCGCATAAAATCCTCGAACGTCGTGGAGAAGTTGCTTACAAGTTGGAATTGCGGAAGGATTGTCCGGAGTTCATGATGTCTTCCATGTTTCTCGGTGAAGAAGTGTCATGCCGACATGGCCGATATTCCGTTGAGAGACACGGTGCCTCTAGAGGCCATACAGCTCGACAAAGTGATCGACTTATAAGGAGAAACCCGTCCGAATTCTCGAGATCTGAGCAGAGTCACCCGCAGCAAGATCATCAAGTTTTGCAAGGTTGTGGAGTCATCACTCCGAGGAAGAAGCCACCGGGAGCGAGAAGAAGACCTTCTTGAGACCATCCGCACCTATTTGCTAGCCAACCCGAATCTCGAGGGCGAGATTCATCTTAAGGTGGGTAGGTTTGTAACATCCCAAATTTCCTATTTGGAATGTTTTACAATTATAGCTAAGCATCTATGCATGTTGTTTGAAATTGAGTGGCATTTTAAGTTTCTGAAGTTTTGAGTTTTGGAATTTGAATTCAAATTTTGGCAAATGGGAATTATTTCAAAAACTATACCTGATAAATACTTGAGAAAAAGTATGAGAGGAGTAAACATGACACTCCAAAAATATCAGAGGAAAAACATTGCCAAAAGTTTGAAATTCAAATTTGAGTTTTATTTGAATTTTGGAAGAACATGATTTTTTATAAACTTTGGATTTTGCCCCTGGAAAAATGTTCAAATGATAGGGAATATTCCCCTGATCATTTTGGTATATATATGTCCTATATAAAATATTTATAGTTTATATATTATCTCTGTTTTTGTTTTTGTCAAAAAAATTAAAATTGGAAAAAAAAGACCAGCGCCACCAGCCGATCATTGGCCCAGCCAAGACTGGCAGCCCAATCGAACTGCCCACCAGCGCCAGTAAGCCGCCCAATGAGCCATGACGGCCCGGCCAACTCCTCGCCTGGATCGTTTCGGTCGGCCGGCCGACGCCGACTCCCCTCTCCCTCACGACGGTGGACCCCACCGTCTCCTACCCCTCGCCCACGCCTCGCGCGCCGCCGCCACCGGATCCCAAGGATCCGGATCCGCCGATTCGCTCGCCCGGCTTGCCCCTCGCCAAGTCGTGCACCCCGCCTATATAACCCACCCCGACCCGTTTCCCCCTCGCCCCTCACGGACCCTCTCTCCCTCCACACGCTTCGCCGGAGTTGCGAACGCCGCCGCCGCCATTAACCTCGCCGCCGTCGCCTAGCCTCCCGAGCTCACCCAACTCCACAGACCCACCTCGTCGCGCAAGACCGCCGGAGCTCCCGCCGACGCCCCGACCACCGGAGACGCGGCCTTTTCGCCGCCCGAGCCGCCGCCGTCGATCTCCGTAAGTCACCGGACCTCTCCCCCGCCGTCCGATCTCGACTCTACGGCTAGGATTAGACCCCCAAGGGGTACGGTCTATTTATAAAACCGGGTTTTTACCCCGGTTAGTTCCGGTTTATTTATTTTAGTTAGGGTTTTATTTAGATCGGCCCGATTCGTTTAACCCTAGGGCCCGTTTAGTTATATTACGCACAGGGCGTTAGTTAGGCCCAGTTAGCCCGTTTTTCTTTTATTTTCGTTTTTTGTTTTAACAGAATAGTTTCAGATTTGAAAAATCCATATCTTTTAATCTACTTAATATTTTTAAGTGATTCTTCTTTTTGTTGGTTTGCAAATTTCTTATAGTTTCTGTAGAAAATATAATTAGCTATGTTAAAATTATTTATAATTACTTTATTTTAGATTTAGTCAGAATAGTAAATCTGCTATAAAATGAGTTAGGAAAATTATTTTTGGGTGATTCTTTTTGTCCCAACTTTGTTTGGACATTACCTAACCGTAGGAATTTATTTGAGCAATTTAGGATTAATAAAAAATAGTCTTAATCAGAATCATGTTATTCTTAATTAATTATCTAGCTACTGTTTTCCTATTATTTTAATTAGCAAATAAATTTATTTTTCACATGTGATTGATTATTCTAGGTTAGTTTCTGTCAATTTAGAGCATGAACTTTTATTTATAATAAATAAAATTTTATTTTATTTTTCTTAATAGAATTTGAATTAGGCCTAATAGGAGTTTTATAATAGATTTTAAAGTGATTCTTTTTGCTCCTAGTTGCATAATGCATTCTTTTCTGTTAAGTTAACATAAACCCATGTTTAGGTTAAGTTGAGAAATTTTTTGTTATGTAAAACTATTTTTAGTTGTTGCTTGAAGTAGGAAAAACCTTGAGTTGGATTTCTTTGAGTTCCCCTTGGGTTTTGATTCGTTGTTTTGGTGTGTTATGTTACTATGCTACTGTGTTAAGTGATCATATGCTATATGCTTATTGTGATTATTGTTTGTCTCGGTAGAATTTCCGGAGTGCGAAGCTTGCTACTACGAGTCCCTAGCTTACGAGGATCGTCAGCAAGGCAAGTCATTGATCATGTTCTTACAATACCTATGATTTTTATTGCATTAAAAGTAAACCTCCCCACCATGCATGCAGTAGGTGAAATTTTGAAGTTATTGTTCTTGAGTAGTATCATGTGGTAGGATGAACCAATTCCCCTTGTTACCATGGCCCGGGACGAAATAGTTTATTTTGCTATGCTCGTAGACGGGATTGGTTGAGTGAAATTCATAAGTAAGATGTGAGAGTAAGATGATGACAACCCCATGAACTTCAAGATCAAGATGGACTTCGGAATTCACTACTGGGTGGAGGACGGTTGACGGGCACCCTGGAGAACCCAGTGGTTGGCCGGGATGCATGGAGAAGTGCCATGACATCTTGCGGAAAGCTTCACCCAGCCACGAAGAGACGGATGGATGCCCCATTGACCGAAAGCTTACATGCAGCCGCAAGCCATTATGGGCTCGCTTGGTCAACCCTAGTAGTGACGCTGGCTGGGACGGTACTACGAGATGTAGAAGAACGGTAGGATTGGATGGGTACGGCGGTGGCTGGAGAACTCTTGGAAGACCCTGTTGTTCGTCCGTCTTCAAACACCATGAAGTGCGAAGACTTAAAAGGAGGGAACGATTCTTGCGGGTAAAGTGCGCAAACCTCTGCAGAGAAAAGATCTAATCGATTAGCCGTGTCCCCGGTTACGGACAAATTGAGCCTCTGGAACTTGGAAGTATTCGGAAATCTCAACACTAAAACTAATGAATTAATTTGAGGGGATTATGACTTAATAATTTGGGAATGAGACATTGGTTGGCGAAACCATCTTAATAACTACCAATAAATTTGTAGTATTTGCAAGCAAGTCCACTGTAGTAGGGAAAAATTGGCTTTTTCGCAAAATGATGAAACTTAGAGCCCCACAGCCAAAATGCATATAGTGTTAGTAATTTTATTATTGTTATTCTCTCTTCATGACTTGCCAGCATATTCAAAATGCTGACCTACACGGCTGCAACGTCTTATGTTGCAGAGGAGTATTTCGATCAGGAGTGAGGCTACGCTCCGCTTGGCGATTGCCCTTTGGAGTCGGATGGACTCGCTATTCTTCTACGCTTCCGCAGCTTATTTAGTTTATTTCTCATGAGTTGGCCTTCGGCCGAATTTATTCTATTGTAATAAAGACTCTATATGAGAATCGTGTAATAAATTCTGGTGTGATTGAACTTTGATTATTTCATCGATGTACTGTGAGTACCAGCATGATCTTGGGATGGTACAGACACAGAGATTTGACCGATTTTGGGTCAGGTCGCTACACTTCGTCACCTCCATAAATGAGAAACATGTCCTTAGTCCTTTTCAGGTACTTCAGGATATTCTTGACCGCTGCCAGTGTTCCTTGCGGGATTACTTTGGTACCTTCCTACCAAACTTACGACAAGGTTTACATCAGGTCCAGTACACAGACATGGCATACATAATAGATCCTATGGCTGAGGCATAGGGATGACACTCATCTCTTCTTTATCTTTTGTCGTGGTCGGGCATTGAGCCGAGCTCAATCTCACACCTTGCAAGAGCAAGAACCCTTTCTTGGACTGATCCATTTTGAACTTCTTCAAAATCTTATCAAGGTATGTGCTTTGTGAAAGACCTATGAGGCGTCTCAATCTATCCCTATAGATCTTGATGCCTAATATATAAGCAGCTTCTCCAAGGTCCTTCATTTAAAAACTCTTATTCAAGTAGGCCTTAATGATGTCCAAGAGTTCTATATCATTTCCCATCAAAAGTATGTCATCCACATATAATATGAGAAATGCTACAGAGCTCCCACTCACTTTCTTGTAAACGCAGGCTTCTCCATAAGTCTGCATAAACCCAAACGCTTTGATCATCTCATCAAAGCGAATGTTCCAACTCCGAGATGCTTGCACCAGCCCATAAATGGATCGCTGGAGCTTGCATACTTTGTTAGCATTCTTAGGATCGACAAAACCTTCCGGCTCCATCATATACGGCTCTTCCTTAAGATAATCGTCAAGGAATGCCGTTTTGACATCCATCTGCCATATATCATAATCATAGTATGCGACAATTGCTAACATAATTCGGACGGATTTAAGCTTCGCTACGGGAGAGAAAGTCTCATCGTAGTCAATCCCTTGAACTTGCCGATAACCCTTAGCGACAAGTAGAGCTTTACAGATGGTGACATTACCATCTGCGTCCGTCTTCTTCTTAAAGATCCATTTGTTTTCTATCGCTTCATCATCATCGGCAAGTCACCAAAGTCCACACTTTGTTTTCATACATGGATTCTATCTCGGATTGCATGGCTTCAAGCCATTTGTTGGAATCTGGGCCCACCATCGCTTCTTCATAGTTCAAGGTTCACCGTTGTCTAACAACATGATTTCCGTGACAGGGTTGCCATACCACTGGTGTGGAACGTGTCCTCGTGGACCCACGAAGTTCAAGAGCAACTTGATCCAAGTACCTTGACCATCATCATTAATTTCCTCTCCAATCGGTGTAGGCACCACAGAACATTTTCTGAGCTACACTACTTTCCGGTTCAAGAGGTAGTACTTCAACGAGTTCTACTTTCCTCCCACTTACTCCTTTCGAGAGAAACTCTTTTTCCGTAAAGGATCCGTTCTTGGCAACAAAGATCTTGCCTTCGGATCTAAGGTAGAAGGTGTACCCAATGGTTTCCTTAGGGTATCCTATGAAGACGCATTTTTCCGACTTGGGTTCGAGCTTTTCAGGTTGAAGTTTCTTGACATAAGCATCGCATCCCCAAACTTTTAGAAACGACAGCTTAGGTTTCTTCCCAAACCATAATTCATACGGTGTTGTCTCAACGGATTTAGACGGTGCCCTATTTAAAGTGAATGTAGCTGTCTCTAGAGCGTATCCCCAAATGATAGCGGTAAATCGGTAAGAGACATCATAGATTGCACCATATCCAATAGAGTGCGACACGACGCTCGGACACACCGTTCGTTGAGGTGTTCGGTGGCGTGAGTTGTGAAACGATTCCACATTTCCTTAAGTGTGTACCAAATTCGTGACTTAAATATTCTCCTCCACGAACGGATCGTAAGAACTTTATTTTTCGGTCACGTTGATTCTCTACCTCATTCTGAAATTCCTTGAACTTTTCAAAGGTCTCAGACTTGTGTTTCATCAAGTAGACATACCCATATCTACTCAAGTCATCAGTGAGAGTGAGAACATAACGATATCCTCCGCGAGCCTCAACGCTCATTGGACCGCACACATCGGTATGTATGATTTCCAATAAGTTGGTCGCTCGCTCCATTGTTCCGGAGAACGGAATCTTGGTCATTTTTCCCATAAGGCATGGTTCGCATGTGTCAAATGATTCATAATCGAGAGACTCTAAAAGTCCATCAGAATGGAGCTTCTTCATGCGCTTGACACCAATGTGACCAAGGCGGCAGTGCCACAAGTATGTAGGACTATCGTTATCAACTTTACATCTTTTGGTATTCACACTATGAATATGTGTAATATTACGTTCGAGATTCATTAAGAATAAACCATTGACCATTGGAGCATGACCATAAAACATATCTCTCATATAAATAGAACAACCATTATTCTCGGATTTAAATGAGTAGCCATCTCAGATTAAACGAGATCCCGATACAATGTTCATGCTCAAACTTGGCACTAAATAAAAATTATTGAGGTTTAAAACTAATCCCGTAGGTAAATGTAGAGGTAGCGTGCGACGGCGATCACATCGACTTTGGAACCATTCCCGACGCAAGCATTGTCACCTCGCCCTTCGCCAGATCTCCGCTTATTCCACAGCTCCGCTATGAGTTACAAATATGAGCAACGGCACCGTATCAAATACCTGGGAGTTACTACAGTCTTGGTAAGGTACACATCAATTACATGTATATCAAATATACCATTAGTGTTGCGGCCTTCTTGTCCACTAAGTATTTGGGGCAGTTCCGCTTCAATGGCCCTTCCTTTGCAATAAAAGCACTCTGTCTCGTGCTTGGGTCCATTCTTTGACTTCTTCCGGCAACTTGCTTATCGGGCGGCAACATCCTTGCCGTCCTTCTTGAAGTTCTTCTTACCCTTGCCCTTCTTGAACTTAGTGGTTTTATTAACCATCAACACTTGATGTTCTTTCTTGATTTCAACCTCTGCTGACTTCAAAGATTGAGAATACTTCAGGAATGGTCTTCACCATCCCCCGCATATTGTAGTTCATCACAAAGCTCTTGTAGCTTGGTGCGAGCGATCAAGGATTCTGTCAATGACCGCCTCGTCCGGGAGGTTAATGTCCAGTTGGGACAAAGCGGTTGTGCAACCTGGACATTTTGAGTATGTGCTCACCGATGTAACTGTTTTCCTCCATCTTACAACTATAGAACTTGTCGGCGACTTCATATCTCTCGACCGGGCATGAGCTTGGAAAACCATTTTCAGCTCCTCTAACATCTCATATGCTCTGTGTTGCTCAAAACGCTTTTGGAGCCCCGGTTCTAAGCTGTAAAGCATGCCACATTGAACGAGGGAGTAATCATCAAGACGAGACCGCCAAGCATTCATAATGTCTTGGTTCTCGATGGGTGCTTCACCTAGCGGTGCTTCTAGGACATATTGTTTCTTGGCTGCTATGAGGATGATCTCGTGTTCCGGACCCAGTCCGAATAGTTGCTGCCATCATCTTTCAGCTTGGTTTTCTAGGAACGCGTTGAAGTTCATGTTGACATGAGCGCTGGCCATTTGATCTACAAGACATATTTTGCAAAGACTTTAGACTAAGTTCATGATAATTAAGTTCATCTAATCAAATATTTAATGAACTCCCACTCAGATTGACATCCTCTAGTCATCTAAGTGTTACACGATCCGAGTCGACTAGGCCGTGTCCGATCATCACGTGAGACGGACTAGTCATCATCGGTGAACATCTCCATGTTGATCGTATCTTCCATACGACTCATGTTCGACCTTTCGGTCTCTTGTGTTCCGAGGCCATGTCTGTACATGCTAGGCTCGCAAGTTAACCCTAAGTGTTTATGCATGTGTAAAACTGTCTTACACCCGTTGTATGTGAACGTAAGGATCTATCACACCGATCATCACGTGGTGCTTCAAATGACGAACTTTAGCAACGGTGCACAGTTAGGGGGAACACTTTCTTGAAATTATTATAAGGGATCATCTTATTTACTACCGCCGTTCTAAGTAAAAAAGATGCATAAACATAATAAACATCACATGCAATTATATAAAGTAGTGACATGATATGGCCAATATCATATAGCTCCTTTGATCTTCATCTTCGGGCTCCATGATCATCTTGTCACCGCATGACACCATGATCTCCATCATCATGATCTTCATCATCGTGTCTCCATGAAGTTGCTCGCCAACTATTACTTCTACTACTATGGCTAACACGTTTAGCAATAAAGTAAAGTAATTTACATGGCGTTGAATCAATGACGCGCAGGTCATACAATAATTAAGACAACTCCTATGGCTCCTGCCGGTTGTCATACTCATCGACATGCAAGTCGTGATTCCTATTACAAGAACATGATCTCATACATCACAATATATCATTCATCATTCATCACAACTTCTGGCCATATCACATCACATGCCAATTGCTGCAAAAACAAGTTAGGCGTCCTCTGATTGTTGTTGCATCTTTTACGTGGCTGCAATTGGGTTCTAGCAAGAACGTTTTCTTACCTACAAATAACCACAACATGATTTGTCAACTTCTATTTACCCTTCATAAGGAACCTTTTCGTCGAATCTTCTCCAACTAAAGTGGGAGAGACAGACACCCGCTAGCCACCTTATGCAACTAGTGCATGTCAGTCGGTGGAACCTGTCTCATGTAAGCGTACGTGTAAGGTCGGTCCGGGCCGCTTCATCCCACAATACCGCTGAAGCAAGAAAAGACTAGTAGCGGCAAGCAAGTTGACAAGATCTACGCCCACAACAAAATTGTGTTCTACTCGTGCAATAGAGAACTACGCATAGACCTAGCTCATGATGCCACTGTTGGGGAACATTGCAGAAAATTAAAAATTTTCCTACGGTTTCACCAAGATCCATCTATGAGTTCATCTAAGCAACGAGTCATGGGAGAGAGATTGACATACCACTTGTAGATCGCGTGCGGAAGCGTTCAAGGGAACGGTGATGATGGAGTCGTACTCGCCGTGATTCAAATCACCGATGACCAAGTGCCGAACGGACAGCACCTCCGCATTCAACACACGTACGAAACGGACGACGTCTCCTCCTTCTTGATCCAGCAAGGGGGAAGGAGAGGTTGAGGAAGAAGGCTCCAGCAGCAGCACGACGACGTGATGATGGTGGAGAGGCAAGATCTCGGCGTGGCTTCGCCAAGCACTCAACGGAGGAGGAGAGGTGTTGGGAGGGAGGGCTGCGCCTTGGATCAGGTGTTCAGCCCTTCCCTCGCCCCTCTATTTATAGGGGAAGGGGGAAGGGGGCCGGCCCCCTCTAGATGAGATCTAGAGGGGGGGGGAGGGGCTTGCCCCCCAAGCAAAGGGGGCGCCCCCACTAGGGTTCCCCCAACCCTAGGCGCATGGGCCCAGGCGCCCAGCCCTCCAGGCTGGTTCCCTGCCCTTGCGGCCCATGAGGCCCTCCGAGAGGGGTGGCCCCTCCCGTGGACCTCGAACCTCTCCGGTGGCCCCGGTACAATACCGATATGCCCTCAAACTTTCCGCTGTCCGTATGACAACTTCCCATATATAAATCTTCACCTCCGGACCATTCCTAACTCCTCGTGACGCCTAGGATCTCATCCGGACTCAACAACATTCGTAATCACATACAAGTCTTCCTAATAACCCTAGCGCCACCGAACCTTATGTGTAGACCCTACGGGTTGGAGACATCTGAGACATGACCGAGACGACTCTCCGGTCAATAACCAACAGCGGGATCTGGATACCCATGTTGGCTCCCACATACTCCTCGATGATCTCATCGGATGAACCACGATGTCGAGGATTCAAGCAACCCGTATACTATTCCCTTTGTCAGACGGTATGTTACTTGCCCGAGATTCGATCGTCGGTATCCCAATACCTCGTTTAATCTCGTTACCGGCAAGTCACTTTACTCGTACCATAATGCATGATCCCATGACCAGACACTTGGTCACTTTGAGCTCATTATGATGATGCACTACCGAGTGGGCCCAGTGATACCTCTCCGTAACACGGAGTGACAAATCCCAATCTCGATCCGTGTCAACCCAACAGACACTTTCGGAGATACCTGTAGTGCCCCTTTATAGTCACCCAGTTACGTTGTGACGTTTGGTACACCCAAAGCACTCCTACGGTATCCAGGAGTTACACGATCTCATGGTCTAAGGAAGAGATACTTGACATTGGAAAAGCTCTAGCAAAACGAACTACACGATCTTGTGCTATGCTTAGGATTGGGTCTTGTCCATCACATCATTCTCCTAATGATGTGATCCCGTTATCAATGACATCCAATGTCCATAGTCAGGAAACCATGACTATCTATTGATCAACGAGCTAGTCAACTAGAGGCTCACTAGGGACATATTGTGGTCTATGTATTCACACGTGTATTACGATTTCCGGATAATACAATTATAGCATGAATAAAAGAAAATTATCACGAACAAGGAAATATAATAATAATCCTTTTATTATTGCCTCTAGGGCATATTTCCAACACGAACTAGTGCACCTATACAATTTACCATTGTATTGGGTGTGTTGGGGACACAAGAGACTCTTTGTTATTTGGTTGCAGGGTTGTTTGAGAGAGACCATCTTCATCCTACGCCTCCTACTAATTGATAAACCTTAGGTCATCCACTTGAGGGAAATTTGCTACTGTCCTACAAACATCTGCACTTGGAGGCCCAACAACGTCTACAAGAAGAAGGTTGTGTAGTAGACATCATCATGCAGTTTTACACGCTCATGACCAAACTGCATCACGTTACTCCCCTCTATCTTTGATACGTGGAAATCTACCAAGTATTTCCAATCTGCGGTAATTCGGTTGCATACCGGTATCACCACCTCGACATACATCATTGGCCCCTCGACATATATTTGGGATCTATGTGAGGAATAACTATATAACCGTCAATACCTCAAGCCCCTCACATGGGTAGTTATTCAAGGTCAGTATGTTGATTCAATGAGGAACATTTCCAGGCATTAGGGGGAGATTTCAAGTACCATACAGAATGCCAGGAAATTAGTGGAATGCTCAACACATTTCTGCCTCAAGTCCACGTACTCAAAGATCTGAACCATGCGTTCAGAAGATTTGCAACACATTGCAAATAACCTGCCAGATTCATTTACTGAAAAATAAAGGTGTCACATAATCCTACAATCCTGCAAAAATATGCCCAAAAGAGTGGAGGTACCAACAAAACCACTCAACTCCCTTTTCACAGCAATAGGGGGAGAAGTATGGCAATAGTACATTAGGATTCGGCTTCTCGCAAGCAAGGATATCGAGGCCTCTGAATCAGCAAATGCAAGTCAACTTCACGTTGGCAGACACCTAATGGGTAGTATACACCCAGTGGACGGGCAACCTCCACCAACCTAGGTCATAGTGCACACAATGACCGGGACATCGGGATACCCTACTCAACCGCATTGGAAATCACGAACAGTCACCATGGGTAACGATATTTCCATCAACTCTATGTTGATATATAGATTATGGGGAAACATATAACCGGAAGTCTACAATTGTCGACATACATTTCTCAACTAGATTGAAAAAACCTTTCACATGATTCAGTTCCAAAGACCATGGCCATGGCAAAGTGTGAACAACACTCGGACTGAACTCGAGCAAAGGGTATAATCTAGGTAGAAATAATCTTGCTCAATAAAGGGAAAGGTATTCATATAAGCAATACCTACACCAATTTTCTTCTGAAAACAGAATTGAGAACAACGAGGTAGTGAAACATAGAGCAAGTATTTAGCACAAGGGTTCACGCAGATACCCAATTCTTCTCCAGAGGTGAAATCTCATTCCGATAACTTATATCATTGGCAGTACAAAATCATCTATCTATGCAGTTGATAGATGTAGTGATAACATATCCATGTTGACCACTAGATTTAGACATAGATGGTTCCCAATGGAATCTCAGTTCTGAATCGAAATGCAAAATGCAACATACACTGTGTAAAAACCAATAAGTCACCATATGACTTTTTGTTGTCGGTACCTTTTGGTACAACTGACATAGTGAGTTCCTTATACACAAGGATTACTCCTACAATGATGATTAGCCATGCATGTCTGTCATACACAGGGATTACTCCTGCAATGACGAAGCACATGATCATATTAATGGCGGGTTTTGAGATGAAGGATTGGGTAAAACCTCGAGCACCTTCACTCATAAATTATGGTACACTATGTTGTCTATATCCAAAATATATTGGAGAAATTAATTGTGGACAAATCTTATACATCCATAACTCACATGGCTTTATTTTCTAGACGTAGAGAAAGATCCATTAAAACCATGAGTTGATGGGAATGACATATTGGGACACAAAGTTCCATATCCTTGTGCCACTGGACCAACCAAACACAATTGGTTGGGAGTAAGAATATCTTTCGATATCTCCAAGGCATCAAACATTTTGTCCGAGTTTCAGTTTCAGAGAAATCTGGACACCAATATCATTGGATCCATTGATCAGATCCCTACTATGCTAGATCATAGACAAGCTTTGTGTTCCAGCTAGGTGTGGTAGCCATCCCATGAAGGTCTTCGAAACAGACCTCATGACTACATACACCAACCATTATCTCAAAGATAATGTTGCTTGTGTTGTCTGGATGCAAACATGTTACATAGTAAGCAATATCACTATATTGCTCATCTTGCAAATCAAATCACGTGACAATCTCATTGATTTGTCTATGAAGTCTCTACCAACTTTGTGACGCCCGGATAATTCAGTTACAGTAATTCCCTGCTAATGATGCCACATCACCTCAATTACTGTTGCTAACCTCGCATTGGTTCAAAACCCGTCCAAATTCAAATTTAAAATAAAGTCAAATTATTATTTCGTCAAGCGGTAGAACAAAAATGTTCGCTGGGTTGCAAAAATTCACTAACTAATTCTTATGTATAATCCAACATTATTTGAGTTATTAAAATGCCCTTAAATATTTTAAACTGGTCCGCATAGCCCCAAAATAAATCGCTTCTATTTAAACAAAACTCAAATGAGATCAATTAATCTTTGAACTTTTGAGGCAGTGCAGAATATTGCATAATAATTATTTTGGCAATTTATACATTTTACTAAATTCATTTAGTGCCCAAAAGGAATGCAAACCGTGAGGGAAATCAAAACACAAAAAGAAAAGTTAGAAGAGGTAGAACCTACTATGCACTTAGGCTTTAATTCTACAAAGATAAGGCCCATCCCACCCCTGCACCTTCTCCTATCTCTATTCACAGGCGCGGCTTTGGACGAGCAGCGCCGTCCATGGCTCGATGGCCGCGTGTCGAGCATCCGACGCCTCCCTGCGGGTTAAGGTTGTCCCTCGCACCTCTCTCGAACCCTAGCACCATTTCCCCTTTCCCCGCGCCGCTTTCCTTCTCCCCACGCCGCCAGACGCCGTTGCCGCCATGGCCCTGCCGCAGCGTGTCCACCGCCACCGCCCTCCGTCTGTGCTGTTCAGAGCTCCGTCACGTTCTTCTCCTTCGACTACTTCACCAGATCGATCTCGGGAACCACGCCGACGCCGCCTCATCAGTTTTTCCATCACGCCACCGCTGCTCATTGTCGATGCCGCCGCCCGTCCACCCCGAAAGACGCTAACGGACTCAAGGTGAGCTCCTCCTCGGATCCCCCTTTCCCCTTCGATTTATGCGCCGAGGCCGCCGCCACCGTCGTGCTCGAAGCTTGCGCAGACGTGTACGTGTGTGCGATCGCCGCTGCTCGCCTCTTCTCTTGCGAACTGCTGCTGCTCTTCATCGCTGCTTGCCATTGCTGCTACTCTCACGTGCTAGCTGTCGCTATTTTGCTCGCTGCTTGCCGCCGGGCTGTTCGCTTGCACGTCTGGCTTGCTGTCCGCCGCCGCCGCTCCCTCGCTGCTGCTTGCACGCTGCTAGTGCTGTTGTTGCCGCACACTCCAGAGTGCCACTCCTGCACGCAGCCACTCTTGGCTAGCCATGGCCGCCGTGGCCTTTGTGTCATGCGTGCTAGCCGGCATGGCTTGAGCCACCGCCAAACGGCCGCCATTAGATTAGGATTTAATCCTACTTAGCTAACCTCAAACCGGTATTAGTACTAACCTTAGATACTAATTAGTGTATGACTTATGGCCCCACCACTAATTAGGCTAATTAAACAATCTGTCAAACAAATGGCCCTATGACACATGAGCCCCATCTGCCCAGTTTGACCATCAACCCAGAAATGTTGAATGTTCACCCTGTTGACTCAAAGACACACCCCCCCATCGCCACCTCTAATGCACCGCTGGGTTCACTGGACCGGGTGCATCTAGTATTTTACGTGTATTTTCGAATTAATATTAGATCCAGAAATTTCAAAAAAAATGTTTAAAACTTTGAAAATTAATATAAAATAAATCGTAACTCGGATGAAAATACTTTAATATGAAAGTTGCTCAGAACGACGAGACGAATCAGGATACGCAGCCCGTTCGTCCGGCACACACCCCTAACATATCAAACTCGCAACTTTCCCCCTCCGGCTCCTCTGCCCGAAAACGCGAAACACCGGGGATACTTTCCCGGATGTTTATCCCCTTCGCCGGTATCACCTCCTACTGCGTTAGGTCACCTCTAGCACCGCGTATTGCCATGTTACGCTTTGTGATGCTTTGATTGCTCTGTTATTTATTGTGTTTCCCCTCCGTTACTTCTTTCCGTAGACACCGAGACCGACGCCTTCTTTGGTGCCCCGATCGACTACGGAGTTGGCGACCCTCTCTCTTGCAGAGCAACCACGCAAGCCCCCTTGATCACCAGATATCGCCTATTCTACTCTACACCGCTTGCATTAGAGTAGTGTAGCATGTTGCTCGCTGTTATACCTATCACGGTGCATAGCTTTGTCCTTGCTACTATCTGTTGTTACCTCTACCGCAATCCTACATGCTTAGTATAGGATGCTAGTATTTCCATCTGTGGCCCTACATTCTTGTCCGTCTGCTGTGTCTATACTATCGGGCCGTGATCACTCGGGAGGTGATCACGGTATATACTATATACTTTATACATGATACATGTGGTGCTTAAAGTCGGGTCGGCTCGAGGAGCACCCATGAGTGATTCACGGATTGGGGCTGAAAGGACCTTTGTCCCGACGGCCCTCTGGATGGATCTTTGTGGCGGAGCGGCAGGGCAGGTTGAGACCGCCTAGGAGAGAGGTGGGCCTGGCCTGCTCGGCGTTCGCGGATACTTAACACGCTTAACGAAGTTCTTGGTATTTGATCCGAGTCCGCCATTTGGTCTATACGCACTAACCATCTACGCTGGAGTAGTTATGGGTATCCCGACGTCGTGGTATCACCGGCACTTCGTGACATCACGATCGAGTGGCGCGCTACCGGATTGGACCGAACGCTCAGAGGCTATGTTCGCTTCGGTGCGCAGACATAACGCAGTGTGTGCTAAGGCGATGGGCCTGCACTGTGGCGCTTAGGTTTAGACCGGCGTCGACCTCTCTCGTTGAGCCTAGGTGGGGCTGCGACGTGTTGATCTTCCGTGGCGGGCATGACCGTGAAAGTGTGTCCGCCAAATGGGATCAAGCGTGTTGGGTTATGTGGTGCACCCTGCAGGGAAGTTAATCTATTCAATAGCCGTGATCTTTGGTAACAGGACGACTTGGAGTTGTACCTTGACCTTATGACAACTAGAACCGGATACTTAATAAAACACACCTTCCAAGTGCCGATACAACCCGTGGTCGCTCTCTCTCGTGGTTACGAGGAGGGATCGCCGGTAGGATTATTGCTATGTGATGCTACTTGGAGGACTTCATCTACTCTCTCTGCATCTTTGCAAGGCGGAGGCTGCTGAGCGTAGTCTTGACTGTGATTAGCTATCCCCTCTTATTACGGCATTCTGCATTCAGTCCACCGATATGGCCCTTTACACATATATCCATGCATATGTAGTGTAGCTCCTTGCTTTGTAGTACTTTGGATGAGTACTCACGGTTGCCTTGTTCCCTTTTCCCCCTCTTTACCCGATTGCTGCAACTGCACGATGGAGCCCGGAGCGACGCCACCGTCGATGACGACTACTACCCCGGAGGTGCCTACTACTACGTGCAGCCGGCGACGCGGCGACTGTGAGTAGTTAGGAGGATCCTAGGCAGGAGGCATGCGCCTCTTTCGATCCAGATCCCGCTTTGTGCTAGCCATCTTATGGCAACTTGTTTAACTTCCATCAGTACTCAGATATTGTTGCTTCCGCTGACTCGCCTATGATCGAGCACTTGTATTCGAGTCCTCGAGGCCCCTGGCTTGTATTATGATGCTTGTATGACTTATTTATGTTTTAGAGTTGTGTTGTGATATCTTCCGTGAGTCCTCGATCTTGATCGTATACATTTGCGTGCATGATTAGTGTACGATTGAATCGGGGCGTCCAAGTTGGTATCGAGCCGAACGCCTGTAGAATTCCCTTTCCAACTCCTTGGCCAAGTTGAGTCTAGACATTGGAAATTTTTATTAACATGGCTAGTGCGGCCCATGGGCCCGCCGCCATTGGGTGGTATTAGGATCTTTTACTCCTCGATCTTTACTCGGGATTCGAACTCTCTTCTATTCGGGTTAAACGATTTTTACTAAAATCTAACTTTAGGATCTCGTTATTACTTCCTCCGGAGAACCCTCACTACAAGTGATTGCCCGTGAACGTAAGAATTTGAAGATACTCCGATATTCTCTCGAGACCTTGTGCTGCCGCTTTTGTAATTCCCTACCACGAAACATCCCTATGGATAAATACTTACGCCTGTCGTTCTTACTTTTATTCCTAGTTAATCTTGTTATTACAAGATACCCCGAAATTCTCTCTAATGTTCCGAGAATACTTTGCGCCTATTGCCTTGCAGTTCTTTGCTACATGAATACCCCTACTAATAATTTCTCGCACTTATCGAATATCCGCCATCCCAGTTGATTCATGTATGTCACCAATCCTCGAAAAACCATTCGATCTTCCAAAATCTCGAGCATCCTATTGCTCTCGAAATTTTGATTACTTGCATTATGGTTAATCCCATAAGTCTAGTAATCTTGTTGGCATCCATTATCATTATCATTTTGAGTCCATTGATTCGATTTGTTGTGAATGCTCGCAATCCTCAAACAGATCCTAGAATTCATCCTTCCTGCTCAGACGTCATTTTAAACATGAGCTGGCTACCACCAATCAAATTGCCGTCGATTGTACCCTAAGTCTATTCAGCTTATCCATCCTTGATCGAGCATTTGCTCCTCGATCCCTTGATTTGAAAATCATAATTACTTTGCTAATTAAGCGCTGAACTATTCAGATGTTCTATAAACCGATGCATTTGCAATCTTTCTTCCTCCGATTGGGTATCGATACTCATATCAGCCCCATTGTGGATCGCCATATCCACCGTTGGATTATTATCCGACGGTGTCCTTCATAATTAATCACTTTGTGAGTTCTTTCTCCGATACATAATGCCTTTGGTAAATTGTATCCTTTCCTTTGTCAACCATGCTCGCTTTCGAGCTGGTGATATTTACTCTTGAAACTTATGGTATATGTTCATAAGAAGTTCATGGGATTGAACCAACGCCTTCCCTCATCGGTGTGAACCCGAAAGATTTCACGAAGTCATACTTATCGGTATTGCACCGTAAAACTTTCAACAACTAATGTCATCTTCAAATACGAGAGGTGAATGGAAGATTATGCATTGAGGAAGTGGAGTCGACCTTGAACTTTGTGTTCATGCCCATGGACGCGATGTATATCCTATCATGGAAGCTTCTTGTAATAATAACTATTTCCTTGATAGCTAACATATGGTATCGTGAATTGATCCCTTGCAACCGTGGTTCCGACCATGATTGTTCTTCTTGATTCCATTTCTCGGGCAAGTTAAAACAATTGTCTTCTATGGATCAATACACCGGTCCAACCTTTACTTTGATCTTATGTCGAGTATTACCCCGGTATCTCGAGATTATCATGGAACCGCATAACTTCTTATGAGTTCTTCATCAAGTGCTACCTTCCCACTGATTCCAATTTTTCACGGGCTCTGAGTTATTAAACACTCAAAGGCACCGATAACTGAACCGAGTCCGCTCTAGGGTTCAACAACTCTTCAGTAAGCTTCTATAAGTATGAGTTTGTACCCAATCACGCCATTCCTAGCCTGTTTGGCTATATCATTGTCGTGATGATTCTAACTGTGCTACCTGGTCATTACTCTCTGAGCACCAATTTGCGACGATAGCTAAGCTTACGTCGATCTCCCTCGTCATATCATTTCGCCTTGAACAACAAGTTAGATTTCGAGTTTGTGTTGTACCCGTGGTTCCAATAACCTTTCGCTTCATCATTCCTATTGACTTGATGTCATCGCCGGCCGATTACATCTTCATGAAATCTCTCGACAACTGTGTTGTGATCCTCATCAACATTCTGAGCTCTTCCAAAAGATCTATTGAATTCATGATGAGAAATACCACCCTTTTGCTCTCGATGATTTGTGTTATCATCGACCACTTTAATGCCTTTCGTTCAACATAAACTTGTTCGTGTTCTGTGTTATATCTTGAGTTCCTTGCTATCCAACAATTGTTCTTCTTTACCTTGGAGTATTACCATCTTTTGTGTCAAGAATGTCGTGATAACTTCACCACCTCTTAAGAATTCTTGGTATAGTGATACTTCTCACCCTCACCATTCTGTCTTGGTACCCGTGTTCTTTCTAACCGGAATACCGACAATTGAACTATGTTGTGCGAATTCAAAACTTCTAGCAACCCTATTGCTTTGAAGTTAATGGTCGAGTTTCATTCTAATACTTTGGTTATTGAAACACCATTCTGACGTTGGTCGTGCAACCCAGCCCATATTCGGGTGCACCTTTCAACCCATGTTTAATTGTGTATGTTTTCCTCGAGCATACCTCATTATGTCATCTAATCTGACAAATGTTATCTCCTTATTCACATATTTGGGGAAATCCATCCTTTTGGAAATCTCGAGGAATTGTCGATGAGTCCATCAGCCACCTCCTCGTCCTCTCCTTGGTTAAATGATGAGCTCTTGTTTTGGAACTCGCTTCCATAGTTCATATCCCGAGAATCTTACATGGTCATCTCGTCAATTTGTGTTGCATCTTTTCTTCTCAGGTATCTTGAGTCTAAATTATCCTGACACCAATCAAGTCCGAATCTCGGTCAGTTATGATGGTTAGAGCACATTTTCAAGAGTTATATCATTGGTCTTTATATGACCCGGTGAGGTGATGTCATGCCTAGCACACTTGACCGGAGGACCTATTGTTATAGTTTCCATTTTAGCAAGGTTAACCATTCTTCCATGAGGAAATTGTAAGACTTATTCTATAGTTGTTCCTGATGAATCATTTGTATATCCAAGTCCGACCTTTGCTTGAAGACCATGTCAATGCTATCTCGAAGCATGTCTGTGGTACTCTGATTTTCAACAAGAACATTTAAAGCCCAATGCTAAATGTTTCTTGATCAATTATCCAAACACCGTTGTATGGGTAATGTCATGAAAATTCCTCTCCCCATTACCTAAATGGTTTTCTACGTTATATCCTGTCATGGATATCATGCTATGCTTGTCCTTGGGAAGGATATACCTCAAATATGTGTTTAAACACATTTTCCTTTATGCTCTTCTCGCTTAACTGATGATCACATTTCCTTTCCATGGTTTTATTTAACCTTTCTTGTGATCTATATGATCTAAGCAGTAATATTCTCTGCTTATGTAAACACCTTGGTGTACAACCGTGTCAAGAAGACTGTGTTACTATTGTTGATGACATTTCGTAACCATCGATGGACGATAACTTTGCCTATTGGTCCGCTTTGTTTCAATGAGCAGGAAAATGGTTCTCCTCGTCCCTCGCCCTTGGTACCGATGTTGTTGCCGACATAACCGATGACTATCCTCGACATGCCCGGCTTACATGATCGCATAAGATATCATCGACCTTCCTACCTTTAACACATGATGGGCCCATAACCCACAGCTTCTACAGGATCGAAACTCGACTCTCCTGTACACCACATGTTCCCAAGGTTGCTCCTCGTGCTTGACTTCGTATGTAATTCACGGACCACCTGTCTAGTTATCTATTCTGGTATGAGACGCAATACCTATTCTCGTTGCCCTGAAAACCCTTTCACCTTCTGATTAGGCATCGAACGATTGCCCATCCGTTTGAAACTTCTCATGGTACCTTCTTACCTTGCTCTCGATATCTTCTTAAGTTTCAAATCGAGAGATACTTATGCTTCTTTCCTGAGTTAACCGTCTGATGCTCGATCTTGTTAGAATCCATCCTTATAGAGTTTTCCCTTCTTACCCTTTCGTAAGTACGGTGAAGATCCTGAAGGGAGGACAACAACTTCATCATGATGACCTGAAGCAGAGAAATGAAGACATTAGCGCTATGGATCGAACACTTCGAGAAGAGCAACCAAGACCGAGAAGATTCGCTAGGATTTCGTACCCAGACCTTTTCCCCTTACTCCCCTCTTAAATCTCGGGACGAGATTTCTTGTAGTGGAGGAGAATTGTGACGCCTGGATAATTCATTCTGATAATTCCTCGCTAATGATGCCACATCACCTCAATTCTGTTGCTAACCTCGCATTGGTTCAAAACCCGTCCAAATTCAAATTTAAAATAAAGTCAAATTATTATTTCACAAGCGGTAGAACAAAATGTTCGCTGGGTTGCAAAAATTCACTAACTAATTCTTATGTATAATCCAACATTATTTGAGTTATTAAAATGCCCTTAAATATTTTAAACTGGTCCGCATAGCCCCAAAATAAATCGCTTCTATTTAAATAAAACTCAAATGAGATCAATTAATCTTTTAACTTTTGAGGCAGTGCAGAATATTACATAATAATTATTTTGGCAATTTATACATTTTACTAAATTCATTTAGTGCCCAAAAGGAATGCAAACCGTGAGGGAAATCAAAACAGAAAAAGAAAAGTTAGAAGAGGTAGAACCTACTATGCACTTAGGCTTTAATTCTACAAGATAAGGCCCAGCCCACCCTCGCACCTTCTCCTATCTCTGTTCACGGGGGCATGCTGGACGAGCAGCGCTTCGTCCATGGCTCGGATGGCGCGTGTCGAGCATCCGACGCCTCCCAGCGTGGTTAAGGTCGCCCCGCACCTCTCTCGAACCCTAGCACCATTTCCCTTTCTCCGCGCCGCTTCCTTCTCCCCTACGCCCGGACGCCGCCGCCGCCATGGCCCCGCCGCAGCGTGTCCACCGCCACCGCCCTCCGTCTGTGCTGTTCAGAGCTCCGTCACGTTCTTCTCCTTCGACTACTTCACCGGATCGAGCTCGGGAACCACGCCGACGCCGCCTCATCAGTTTTCTCCATCACGGCCACCGCGGCTCGCGCCGATGCCGCCGCCCGTCCACCCGGTCCTCCCGAGCACGCTAACGGACTCAAGGTGAGCTCCTCCTCGGATCCCCTTTTCCCTTCGATTTGTACGCCGAGGCCGCCGCCACCGTCGTGCTCGAAGCTTACGCACACGTGTGCGTGTGCGCATCGCCGCTTCTCCGCCTCTTCTCCTTGCGAACTGCTGCTGCTCTTCTTCGCTGCTTGCCATTGCTGCTACTCTCATGTGCTAGTTGTCGCTATTTTGCTCTGCTGCTTGCCGCCGGGCTGTTCTCGCTTGCCATCGCTCTGCGCTGCTGTCCGCCGACGCCGCTCCCTGCCGTTGCTCGCTCGCTGCTAGTGCTGCTGTTGCCGCACACTCCAGAGTGCCACTCTGCACGCAGCCACTCTTGGCTAGCCATGGCCGCCGTGGCCTTTGTGTCATGCGTGCTAGCCGGCATGGCTTGAGCCATCGCCAAACGGCCGCCATTAGATTAGGATTTAATCCTACTTAGCTAACCTCAAACCGGTATTAGTACTAACCTTAGATACTAATTAGTGTATGACTTATGGCCCCACCACTAATTACGCTAATTAAACAATCTGTTAAACAAATGGCCCTATGACACATGAGCCCCATTGCCCAGTTTTGACCGGTCAGCCCAGAAATGTTGAATGTTCACCTGTTGACTCAAGCACACCCCTGCCCCCACTGTCAGCCTCTAACGCACTGCTGGGTTCACTGGACCGGGTGCATCTAGTATTTTAGGTGTATTTTCGAATTAATATTAGATCCAGAAATTTCAAAAAAATGTTTAAAACTTTGAAAATTAATATAAAATAAACCGTAACTCGAATGAAAATACTTTATATATGAAAGTTGCTCAGAACGACGAGACGAATCAGGATACGCAGCCCGTTCGTCCGCCACACACTCCTAACATATCAAACTCGCAACTTTCCCCCTCCGGCTCCTTTGCCCGAAAACGCGAAACACCGGGGATACTTTCTCGGATGTTTCCCCCCTTCGCCGGTATCACATCCTACTGCGTTAGGTCACCTCTAGCACCGCGTATTGCCATGTTACGCTTTGTGATGCTTTGATTGCTCTGTTATTTATTGTGTTCCCCCTCCGTTACTTCTTTCCGGTAGACACCGAGACCGACGCCGCTGCTGGTGCCCCGATCGACTACGGAGTTGACGACCCCTCTCTTTTGCCAGAGCAACCAGGCAAGCCACCCCCCCTTGATCACCAGATATCGCCTATTCTACTCTATACTGCTTGCATTAGAGTAGTGTAGCATGTTACTGCTTTTCGTTATACCTATCCTGATGCATAGCCTGTCCTTGCTACTACTGTTGTTACCTCTACCTGCAATCCTACATGCCTAGTATAGGATGCTAGTATGTCCATATGTGGCCCTACATTCTTGTCCGTCTGTTGTGCTATACTATCGGGCCGTGATCACTCGGGAGGTGATCACGGGTATATACTATATACTTTATACATGATACATGTGGTGCTTAAAGTCGGGTCGGCTCGAGGAGCACCCACGAGTGATTCACGGATTGGGGGCTGAAAGGACCTTTGTCCCGACGGCCCTCTGGATGGATCTTTGTGGTGGAGCGACAGGGCAGGTTGAGACCGCCTAGGAGAGAGGTGGGCCTGGCCCTGTTCGGCGTTCGCGGATACTTAACACGCTTAACGAAGTTCTTGGTATTTGATCTGAGTCCGCCATTTGGTCTATACGCACTAACCATCTACGCTGGAGTAGTTATGGGTATCCCGACGCCGTGGTATCACCGGCACTTCGTGACGTCGGCCGATCGAGTGGGCGCCGGATTGGACCGAACGCCTGTAGGCTAGGTCTGCTTCCGCGCCACAGACGCAACGTGGTGTGCTAAGGCGATGGGCCTGCACTTCAATGCGCTTAGGTTTAGACCGGCGTGTTGACCTCTCTGCTGAGCCTAGGTGGGGCTGCGACGTGTTGATCTTCCGCGCGGGCATGACCCAGAAAGTGTGTCCGCCAAATGGGATCAAGCATGCTAGGTTATGTGGTGCACCCCGCAGGAAGTTAATCTATTGAATAGCCGTGATCTTCGTAACAGGACGACTTGGAGTTGTACCTTGACCTTATGACAACTAGAACCGGATACTTAATAAAACACACCCTTCCAAGTGCTGATACAACCGGTGGTCGCTCTCTCTCGTGGTTACGAGGAGGGATCGCGGGTAGGATTATTGCTATGTGATGCTACTTGGAGGACTTCATTCTACTCTCTGCTGCATGCTGCAAGGCGGAGGCTGCCAGAAGCGTAGTCTTCGACAAGATTAGCTATCCCCCTCTTATTCTGGCATTCTGTAGTTCAGTCCACTGATATGGCCCTTTACACATATATCCATGCATATGTAGTGTAGCTCCTTGCTTGTGAGTACTTTGGATGAGTACTCACGGTTGCCTTGTTCCCCCTTTCCCCCCTCTCTTTACCCGATTGCTGCAACCAGACGATGGAGCCCAGGAGCCAGACGCCACTGTCGATGATGACTACTACCCGGAGGTGCCTACTACTACGCAGCAGCCCGACGACGACCACTGGAGTAGTTAGGAGGATCCCTGCAGGAGGCCTGCGCCTCTTCGATCTCAGATCCCGCTTTGTGCTAGCCATCTTATGGCAACTTGTTTAACTTATATCTGTACTCAGATATTGTTGCTTCCGCTGACTCGTCTATGATCGAGCACTTGTATTCGAGCCCTCGAGACCCCTGGCTTGTATTATGATGCTTGTATGACTTATTTATGTTTTAGAGTTGTGTTGTGATATCTTCCCGTGAGTCCCTGATCTTGATCGTACACATTTGCGTGCATGATTAGTGTACGATTGAATCGGGGGCGTCACAAACTTGAACATTTCAGAAACATGTTCATGGAATTGGTATTCGACGACTTCAGGATTTGCAAGTATCAGGGGGAGTATCTTCCTGAATTACTCCTGTTCAAAGCATCATATTATACTCTTTTTCTCTTTATGAGTTTACTTTTACAGGTTCTCATCAAGGTTTTTAACA